>OY720273.1:7500000-8750000 GCA_963082995.1 Noctua comes
CCGTTAACTCATCGTGGGAAAACTTCAGGACTTATTGTGACATACATTATCATTTATGCGTGTGCATGTAAGCAAAATGAGCGGCGTTGGAACGCCCATTATTATGGTAAATGTTGAGAACAGTGTTGGTTGAGTGTTTCCTTGAGTGGAGACGAAACCTACCGCAATGTTAAGTGCTTCGTCCATGAGAGATTATGTAAGGTAAGATTTATACCGACCGGCGTAGGTTGAGAGTAGAGGTAAGCATTTTACAATCATTCATCAATCAATCATCATTTGCCAAGCCTCTGCGTGGGTCGGCTTCCAGTCTAACCGAATACAACTGACTACCAGAATTACATGGAGCATCTGCCTATCGTTACGTAACGTTAACCCCTTGGCACGACTGGCTATCAGACTTTCGGGCTTGATTACTACCTATAACGAATACCAAAGATTTGCGAATGTCAGCCAGGCCCAAGTTAAAGTGCTTTACGAGGACGGACAGATCTCGGTTATGGTTGATCCCAACCCATTCACGAACCGATCTCGGGAAGTGTCGTTTAAGATTGAAGATCGACTCGGGCGGGAGTCTTTAGCCCCGAGCCCCTGCGATGCGCAATACAGTATGAAAAGGGAATTGTAGATACAGCATAGTATCGATCAGATGCAGCTTTGAAACCTTGGACCAAGGTCTAACGCGCATAATGTTCTGCCTCGCCCCTGAGCGCGCCGCTCAGTGCACTTTCAAGCGGTCCCGAATGGAAGCAGCTTGGAACACGGCCTAAAGCGCAAAATGCATATGCGCGCCCCTGATTACTGAAAATCGAACCAGATTCCCTTGAAACAGCCTTGCCTATAAAGCCTCGATATAAACCTAGGTATAAAAGACGATACGCAGTGCAGGCTATGCAAAGTCCTGAGAATTTGAGCTCGATTTAATTAACCTGACGTAGACGAAGCGGCTTGGAAAATGGATCCTTAAACGCATGGACAACATACTTTGATTTACAAAGAAAAGGTTTAAGGGCATTTCCATGATAAATGAGGAAGCCATTTATCAAACTGTTGAGATTTCTTGACTGTTGTTTATTCCTAGTGGTTTAATCGCAGTAATATTAAGTGCTGTAACATTAGCACTGTAAAGCGTGTGCTCGCTTCATTTTTTTGCGAAAAAATCTGCGTTGCATAAATATCGGAGCTGTATCGATGACGTTAGAAAAACAAGAGCGTGTATAATGCGCCGGTTTTTACGCTCATGAATATTTTATAGAAGCTAGACTGGACAAAAACACACGATCAAGAGGAAACAGTAACCCATACTGAATGAAACATTAAATAACACTCGACCAGGGCGCCTAAAATGGCCGCTTCAGCAGAATCATTATAGGATATTAATATGAATCTCGTTAAAATTCTTAAAATGGTCACAGACGCAGTTAATATTGTGGTTTGTCACTTTGTGACCATTTTACAAATTGTCCGTAATTCATATTATTATCCTAATCCTATTATGATTCTGCTAGAGCGGCCATTTTAGACCCTCAGGTCTTATGTGCGTTTGCACTAAACCCAAGCATTGTCTAGACTAAATTGAAAATTAAAATTTTGGCGTTTCCTGATCCTAAATTCCTGTAGTGCCTAATTTAGGAAACACCCAATGTAGGAACGATTTGCACTGACCGGTGCGTGAGCGCATTTTACAACGTGGTGCGGTAAAGGAAATTGGAATGTCTATTAAGTCATTTAAAGTTCATAATTATTAGTATAGGTACAACTTATGTCCAGCCGCAGACCTTCCCCGTGAAAATAACTCCAGATTTTCCATTAATCAAACATTTTTCTTAACTAAGACTCATCTAGCACGACGTTAGTAAAAACGGTCATATCTCAAGAACACTCAAATTCACGTACAAACATTCCCGTTAAAAAAACGAACCGCTAAACAAGTCATCCAACTCCCTATCAATTGGAGGAGGCTACCACTAGTTACCGAGATTATAGGAACACGCAGTGACCGGGTTATTTTCGTTACTTATCAGGGTCACAGCGGCCGCATTATTTACATAGACACGGCGCGGTTCCACACACAAATGTATTGAACGAGTATAAATCGTGCTAGTGGAAACTGGACGACGAAAGGGAATTTTCCTTATGCTTACTATTTGCTTTTCTTTGCCTTTTTGTATGGAAACAACTCAATGTTCATGACTCATGTGAGAAGTATTTAGTTAACCTTTAATTCAGTGTATATAGACGAGCCAAACTTCTATAGATCTTGTATTAATTTTTGGACTGAAAAGTTATGTAAAGATTGACAAAGGGAAATTTATTCTAAGCCCAGCTTTATTGAATTTGATTTCTTAACGGTACGTTTACGATTTCGTAAGGAAAATATTATCTTAACGTGATTGATTCGACAAAATAGGCCTGAGGAAGAAACATTGAGAATTGAGATCATTCTGCGCTGCCCTTTATTCGAGGATTACTTTAAATCGTATTTATCGAGAGTGGTATTTACATTGCCAGGAATAATGCATAGAGGGAAGCTAGATTGCACCGTAATTAAGCGGCCATAGACAATCGAACATTTACTTTTACCTCCTTAGCGAGTCTTCGCGTGATATACCATAAAATATCTGTAGCTAATGTTACTCATCAATTTACGCTTCACGAACTTAAAATTTACATCGTTTAACAAATACCGTTATCTACGCATTGGTATTAAATATTATAAGAAAAATGTTTATTTACAATTCCCTAATATTCAGCCGACGAAAACATGTTGTAGTTCGTACTAATATTAACGGACCAAAGTGCATAAAATCGTTCATTTCGAGTCGCCTTACGGCCACAACTGGTAAAGAATGGGTGCTAATTTCCGATAATATCTTTTCCCAAGCTATTACACAAGCAACTTGTCTTGTGCAATAGCCTAGGGATTGAACGGCGAGATTCCAGTCTAAAATATACAAGAACGCCGAGATTTAAGCCAGCTGTGTTAGGTCACATTAAATCTCTCTTTTTACCGCATTCGTAAATACTGAAATTACTCTGGACGTGTGTGGTGAGATAGAAACACTTTGGTACGCAATTGAGCATAGAAAAGTGTAAGTATAAGCTGTCAGTCAAACATTTTCGTTTATAGAAGACTATTAGTCTGTGATCCTGGTTCCACTCGCGTGGATTAATATTCATAATGTATAATAGCGCTAACTTAACCAAATAACATAACTATGAATAAAATAAATTGTTATTACGGAATACTTATTGAAAAAATGAAAACCAAAGTTATGGGCAAACTAACAGACAACAGATAAAAAACATTTCTAAGTAGTAGTAGTAAATTGTATTATAGTTCGGTAAATCAGGAATAAGGAATAGTATTCCATCGAAAGTCTGCCGTATAAGTGCTTGTGCGAGCGGGTAATACCGCACAATTATCAATTGACGGCTAAAGGAAAAACCAATACATACATACGGGCGTTTATTCAAAAGATAATATTATAACTGGTAGTAATATTGAAAAATGTCTAGTATTTGTAAAAGGCTATCCACCAATATATCCCATCCGAGTTATGACGTATGGGAAAACGTAAAATATTTGTCTATCAATATAATATCCCAACCGGGTTGTGATTCATTCCGGAAAGCACAAAATGCAATGCAATATTTCTGAGCTCAAAGGTGTCTGCTTGGGGCATATGATGATGATCCAAGAGTTCTGCTAATATTTTTAAGTATGTATTGAAAAACTTGACAATGTTCTAAATGTATTGAATGAGAACTGTAGGAAACGTATCTTTGAAACTTAGAATTATAGGAGTATGTCATGTCATGGGGAACACGAATATGATGCTACACAAATGCTTCGGCTCTTACGTTATAACTAAAATCCAGGCGGTGGATGGTCCTCGATTAGATCAGACATAACACCGAATCAAGTTAGCGGAACCTGCGAAAGCTTGTATCCAAAAAGCACTTAAAAACAACCTTTTCATAAATAAATGTGCGTAGGCATTTAATTCCAGAGGACGTCGGCCTTCAAGTGGTACTTAACATCCAATTTACCCTCAAGTCCAAATAGAACACAATTTCTTCTTTAAAATATAGCATTACAATTTACATAAAAATAAGTCAATGGTAAAAAAAACTTTCATGAAGAACAGGCTATCATTATTTGTATTTGAACGCGTATTCAAAATTACTTTCACGTATGTGCTTTTGACTGATGAGGAGTTCCCTTATGTAAAGCCGATGCTGGTTGTAGAATCAGGTCATGCTTCTTATAAAAATGTAGTACCTACGAAACTGAACCACTATGTAAAATTTCAACTTCTTAGGATATGAGGGAGTGGTTCTAATTCAGCATCTACTTAAGTTTAACACACTAACATCGAAATTTAAACAAAAGCTTTTAAAAAACAAGATATTTCAATGGACTCACCTCTTCTGGAACCACATCTCTGAGTTTGACGTCTTGCAGGCGGCTAACTGAAGCAGTACGATGATAATCAACCAGCTCGTTGAGCGAATTGAACTTCACCACCCACAGGAAGAATTTGCTCGACGCATCCCGAAGCACTTTGAAATGCTGCACACCATCCGGACATCTGGAGAAAGACGGTCGTTCAAGTTGTGAAAATAAGTGGAACTTAGAAGAAGATTAGGATGGTGCCTTAAGGTAATGTTATCGCGTGTGTTGTAAGAGTCAACTAAGGAATTTACAATGTCAAGAGATAGCCAAGCATCCCAATATGGTCCTTATCTGCATGTGCTTCGGCGAAAGCTTATCCAATTTAGACAGTTTGTCGCCGTGATCTTTTCAGCAACTGTCAAGCACTCCTCAATAATATGTAGGTACATCTGTTGATCCCGCAAAAACTCTTAATCGCTGTGCTTGCAGTAAAGATCACTGCCTATTGCTACTTTTTGGAACACCGCGTTTCATGATATCCGTCTTGTTTTACCAGCGAACTAAAAGGCTTTCAGCATATGGCTCGCGCGTATAAGCGCTTAGCATCTGTAGGTACGTATTCGAAAACGGGAGAAGAATAGTGACGCGATCGACTTTGTGCAAGGTTAACAATAATCTTCGCGATAACTTGACCCGTCCGATACAGATTCAATGAAATTTTGCCAATTCTTGACCCCCGCATATTTCTGTTGGTGGAGAAGAGTTTTGGCAAGTATAGTAACTTCTTAAACTAGTTTTGTAGTTCGTCTGGATTGGGCGTGGCTCTAAATATTTACGTCTAGATGAATAGAAAACGAGTCGATCCTCAAACTCCGAACAAATATTTGTGGAACTAATTGAACTTGCTGACGTAATAAAGATGTAACCGAAATCGTAAATGGGAACGGTAAGGTCGACATATCGAATGTCAGGCGTTAACCCGAGAATATCGTCGTACAAAATAAAATATGGTTTGTACTGAAACCGGTTGTGTGTGGATTGTTTCGTGGGTCATTCAAGTTTTCTGCTTTCCTGATATTTGCGTAAATACCAAACGCTATCATTAGAATTAACAGAGCAGCTGTATCTGAATGTGGAGAAATTCTTAGAACCTTTTTAGCTTACTGGCTAGGTATCCCAAAAAAGGGGTATTGCCCGTAGGTCACTCGTACCGCAAACGGGTTAGTCCCCTCATTGATTCAAACATGAAGCGCTTTGAGAAAATTATCAGAACTGTTTATAAGGAAAATGAATTTGTTTATTTATATAGGTGTCATACATTTATGTGTGGGACAGTTTTCTTTTTTCTGGTCCTAGTTCTCATTAACTCGCTTCATCCGTTTCTACAACCAACCTATGCAAGAAGTTCAAATGGTAGTCTTAGGCTTGGAGTTACGGATTAAGGGTTTCTCCAGTTCCTTCATTCTGCCTGGAGATACGAGTGCCAGCCCAACTAGTTAGATCATTTTAGGTATTCAAAGACTACCTACGAAACGGTATGTTTCAACTCAAATGAGGCCCGTGCTTAAAATCTATAGCCCAAAACTGGTTTCAGCGCAATCTCAGTACCGCTGATTCATACTATTTGACAGGAAACTGGTTTTAAATAGAGAAAACTTTACGAATGTTATGACCTGTCTCTTGAATTTATTTAATTTTACATCCATAATTTGGTCTTGGTATTTTCCCGTTAGATTAACTGCAGATTTCTTTTTTAAGGGATCTCTGCGTAGAAACTTCTCTGATGGGGTAAATGATCGGTTCAATAGCACAGGTCAAGGATATCTAGCTTATGGGCAATTTTTCTATACGCGTACGGTGCTTAACAATTCCAGTTTGATTCTTATACGAATAAAAGGAAGAGGAAATTCGAAACACATTAATGTTTTTGCGTTGCGTCCCCAAATCCCAGATACAGTTTCTCGGTACCAAAAAATCTGCGCAAAACATTCATGAGTTTCGAGAATCACTCTAAAATATGTAAAACACGAAAATAGGCAAAACTAATAATCAAATTACCTGTCGACATAATGTTAGCAGTATACAGATAAATATGACTAATACAGCACGCCAAGACAGATTCAAGACAAAATGAAACGTCTCTAGATATTCGTGAGTCATACTCCTCCCGAGCGTCGAAGGCGCAAACCTTATTTTTTTATTAACTACCAATTTAAACCGTAATGAAATTGTTTGTTGTGCGTCACCTCACATGAACCACTTTGTTGTAGACCTATTTTTATTGATTATTTGACAATAAGCTTTATAAGGAAATGTGTAAAGCACGTACGCGGAAGGTATCTATCATTAACTGTAGGAGGAACTAAAGGAAGTAGTCTTTAATTACTACTTGAAGTAATAACATTAATATTCCTCAAATGACGTTAATATTTGGCGGCGCCAATGTAAGGTTTTTAATCAGAATTCTAATGATTAATTATAACTCCACCCGGATGCCTTATCAGAGCATTTAACTGCCGTCATACCGTGGGATTATTCCCATTCCTAATCATTTAGTTAGGGAATATTCTGGTAAATATAATGCATCATTTAACTTTGCAAATAATTACCAGAACATCGTAAGGTTTTTACTGTGTTTCATCAAGAATATATCAATGGATTTGTGCCCGGTTGACGGCAAAAGGCTAGCCCCCTATTACATGGGACTTCAACTGAACTGGTAAAATGTTGGTCCACTATAAGTACACCTCTGCTAAGCCTTCGGATATTAAAGACGTGATGTATGATACGTTATATTATTTATCAATATTGTTTGTATAAAAGACATTTAATATTATGCTAGTAGCTAGACCAGCACCCCATGCGGCACTGATAAGAGTATAGTGGATCGCGCTCACATAAATCAGACACATAAAACCCTACAAGAATTTTCCCGGCTACTTGAATCGAATCGAATCTCCAGCGAGACCCCGCGCCAGTTAAGATTCTTTGAACTTTCTCCTTCCTACGTGACGTCATCATATAGTAAAAATATAAACAACATAGCACTTAACACGACATGATACGTCATCCTCCTATTTGTTATGGGGAAAAATAAAACCGAAATAAATTCACCCGTTAGTGAAGGCGCCGATATCATTAAAGAGAGTACCTTGTTTTTACGGTATTTTTAACTTAGGGAATCCCCATATTATGAAGGGGCTTTTTTCTTTTCTTTATATATAAAATGGTAAACTGACTGACTGACTGAGTGATATATCAACACAGCCCAAACTGCTGGTCCTAAAGACATGAAACTTGGAGGTTGTGTTCTTTGTGAAGAGTCACAATCCACTAAGGATTTTTGGGAATTCCACCCCCCTTTTTTTTATATGAAAGTGTAGTTTTGAAGTTAGGATCTTCAAATTTTATGTTTAGGCTGACGATTGAAAATTAATTTATGCGTGTCTCAGCGTTTTTGATAATTCTTCCCCCGAAGGATTAAAAAGGGGGATGAAAGTAAGTAATCAGATATTATTCGACATCCACGCGGGCGAAGCCGCGGGCAAAAGCTAGTCTAACATAAAGAAGAGTGGAAGATTTTGAGGGACCTTTCTGGGCAAAGGTCCCTCAAAATCTTCCACTCTTCTTTGTGGGACAATTAAGATTAAAAAAACAAAGACCTTAATTAACTATTACCCTTCTGTGGATGAAACAAGCATTAATATTCCTTTAAAACAAGTGTATGGTTATGTACTACAATTATAAATAACAAACAAAGCTTATAATCTAAACAGTCAATAAGAAAGTCCTTCTGATAAGAAATAACAACATTCCTATAGTTGCTCCACTTAAATGCTCACTACCGCTCACTAGCTCACTTCAGGGTGTGATAATATTATAAGTAATTAAAAAACCATAACCCTCCTTTTGGCTTTGCTCTAATCGGGTAAAAAGTAATACATAAAATAGGTTGGAATTAGATTAGAACAGATCGATGAAATAAAAATTTCAGACCTTCAATGTCTTTTTACATATAAAATAATGTTTAAGTTGAGAAAATTATATATCTAAGTTTTATTCAGAATTTCTTTTCAAGGATCAGCCAGAAAGCAAATATCGTTTAGTTTTAAAATAATAGCCAGAAATAGACATTTATTGCTTTCAAACAGGCAATTTTTCCTTATAGCATTAAATGAAGTGGAGTGCATTAGATTGGTTACTTTTGGCATAACTAATTTCATCACGTTTTTTGGCCAGACTGATTTGCAGACTATCATCTGCTTAGCCTTTTTGCAACTATGTTGAGGTCGGCTTCCAGAGGCAGCTGAACACCAGTATTTTACATGGAGTGTCTGCCTGTCTGACTTCCACAACCCAATGGCTGGGCAATATGATATCCTTTGATTAGACTGGTCGGACTTTCAGGGTCAGAGAGTTTACAGATGTGGAGAAAAGGCCAGCATGTTACAAAAAAAATGACTGCAAATAAGGTGTCTATTAGAAAACACGGAGAAAAAAGAAAAGACAGAAGGTTTTGAAAGATAATATTGCTAGAAAAAAGTGACCACAGACATGATAGCTGACAGAGACAAATGGGAAGCTAAATATGATGGAAATCACCATCATCATAATCTGCTCATTTAATTGCCAACCTATCCAATTGACTGCTTAGCTATGACATATTATTACCTTATTTGTATTATTTACTGTATAACCAACAAATGAACAGATGACATTTATTAGGCAAGTAATGTTGCCAAATGAGATACATGCTATAAACAATGTTGAGAGTTACATAGAGATCATAAGGATAAGATTTCAATTTAGATAAATATTAAAAGAAGTAGTTCATAGAAAGAATTGTCTTATTAAGAAAACCCGCAACCATCGTAGATTAATTAACTACAATTATTTTTATAATAACCCAGCATTCTACTTCTAAAACAATAAAATGACCTACTAAGAAACCTGTGTAATGAATATGAAGTTGAAGGATGATCAGGACATGGAAAACCAAAAATGGATGGATTGCAAGAGGGATTGTATGAAAGAAAAAGGAGTTTATGACAGAATGGATGATAAACGTGTTGTACCTTAGTTGGGACAAGGGCAGGAACATGATGATCTTGCCCCCATAGCATGACCACCGTACACAAGGATATCTTTGACGGAAGAATTGACAAAGTGACAGATAGTGCAAAGAAATCTGTCATTGTATCGACACAATCTGTCATTTTATTGATTCTTCCATCAAAGAAATCCTTGTCTACAGTGGTCATGCTACGGGGGCTTAAAGTAGTGGATAACACATCACAAACATCATCAATTATAAAGCTAATTGGAATTCAGTAAATAAATACAGAATGTAATTGATAACACATAACAACATACTGAAATTGTCAATCTGTTTACCTAGCATAATGATCATTGTTACATTATTCATGTTATTTCATTGCAGCTACTACATTTATGTCTGTTCCCTATCTTCGTTTTAAGTCAGTTCAGTACAATACAATTTTGGAAACTGATTCACAGAAGCATAGTAGGATAATCATAATTTATTCAGAATATATTTTTACAAACAAACACCAAAAATCAGGTCAAATTCTCCTTCTCAGTCAAAATATTCAACACTGAGACAACTAATATACACATTATCACAGACACAGTGACTCACTGTGTAACTAATAACCCAATTGGAAAAAATATTCTTAGAACTATAATAACTTTAGGTAAACATGCATTCATATAAGGAAACTACTCACTTGACAGATAAGGAAAAGTCACCAGGGCTTGATTCACTGATTCTTATCAAAAAACCACCCTCTGGTTTATTTGCTAGAAGTTTCTCTGCATCTGCTCTTGTGATCCTTCCGTAATACCAGCTAAAAATGAGGTTTTATTTAAAAGCTATTCTATTTTCAAAAAAGGTAGGTAAACAATAGTTTTCAAACAAGATATTTTTACAAATTGAAACTGTAGCAGCACTAAAATATAAACACCTACATGGGCATATTTTTAGAATGATTAATGGGATGTGTATGTTATTACAACAATTCTTTTTTATCTGTTTTATTTAACTAAAGCGGGCCCATTATAAGATTTATTGTAGTGGGATTAGCATACTGTAGGATTAACTAAATGAATCGAGTTACGATTATAACCTCTTATATCTTTCTTATTAGAAGAGATTTATAATAAGTTTCAATCTTATGCATTGAACAAGGCAAGTTTGGTCTAAACAGATAATGCACACAGTGCTGTATGCAAGAATGTAACATGTTGTAAAATAATAAAGATTTATGTGATACACAACGGGTTCTTGTTATTCTAAACATATCTATCTTGTCTTGTTTAACAAACGAAATTAATAGATACGATTTATGTAAGACTATTATTAGAAATAGAAACATTCTTCACGGAATGTAAGTATTTACCTGTGACTTTTCATTTGAATATAATTACTAGGAATAAGTCCTTCTTTGCCGTCTAATTCAGCCCTGTACCAGTTCATATCGTCCTCCATGTTTAGTATCTGTAATATCAAAAATTCTAGAAAGGACCTGTCATTTTACAAAATAAAATACACTGCACATCATTTCGATGAATGCAAACGTACCTTGAGGACTTGATTCTTCCTAAAGCTGAGCTCATCATCAGCAGTTGCAGTGAAATCGTGTTTTGCTATAGCCTCCATGATCAAATTAGGCACTTCACTAAAATGTCACCGATTACCAAAATAACTCACTAAGTATACAAACTTTTTACAACGTTTAAGGTCAGGGAAGTAAAGTAATCATAATGCATGTATTGTCTTACAGAACAATCTAAAATTAGTACGATAGAACGCCGATACGGAAAAATAATCTCCGTTCACAGGCCACACATCAGTCACATCACCAGTCACAAAAGTATAAAGGCATGTTGCCATATACTATAAATAACACAAATTTTTACAAAGTTGCCAAGGTTTTAGCCATTTACGATAAAAAAATAAATGAACGCAACAATAGTGCTGCGAGTTCCTTGGGCAGGGCTCCGCCGCCGTCACGTTGGCGGCGCTGCCGGTGAACGCAAATTACAGATCTTCTTATTTAGGACACCGGGCCAGATAAACTTGCTGCACACTAACAATTCAGAGTATTTCTTCTGACATGGGAAGAATGACGTGTTTTGAAGAAGCACAGAGCACTGAGACACCTTGACGGCTGATGCTAGCGCGGTTTCAAGTTCGCTAAAGGGAAAAAGAGATTAGTCGAAGGGACCTATTAAACCCGATTTCCGTAGCAATGCATGGTGTGACAAAAGAACCTAGAAGCTGCTAGACATCTTCTTCTTCTTTACGAGTCGATGGTACATACTTGATCATTTAGGTCCAGTAGTAGTCACCGCGTTAATTGCAGCATCAGTGGTGTCCATTAGGTACTTAACTCAAATGTGCAGTTGCTGAAGCTGTATAGGGCATTATTTACAACAACAAAAAGTGAGTCAAGTTTGAATTATTTTAACAATAATGTTCAAACTTAAATCACTGTTTTTTTTAAATCAAAATTTTAATGTACTGAAATCATAGAGGAAGTATACCTTAAGATTAAATAGAAACTCTATATATAATTAATTCGACTTATTCTCTAGATTTTATTTTGAAACGCAGCCTTAAAAAGCGTAATTACGCACAATGGTGGTTATCGTTTTTTTTAAGAACCGCCTAAATATGTTTATCTCTTTCTATTCTTCGAAAAAAGATCAACTAGAAAGAAACAGCAAGATACATGAAGTTATCATCAAGTTGACAGAGCTGTCAAAATAAGTTGTTATCACTGACATTAGAGATTGACAGTTCTTTTTATGTCCATTTCGCCTCCCAGTGGCATTATACGCGTAAGTATTTTTCAAATCTTTAAATTATATCTAAATCATCCCTGAATTACTAAAGAAAGTTTTTGAATTCGAAGTGGGAATTGTTATAGATATAAAAATGTAAAGTATTTTTGACGTAAAATGAGTAAATATAATTTTAAACTTTGTGTTATAACGGTGTCACATTTGTTATTTTAGGTTTAGCCGTAACTCATTTAAACGCAACGATGTCGGGAGGATTAGACATACTCGCCCTCAACGAGGAGGATGTCACCAAGATGCTGGCGGCAACGACCCACCTTGGGTCAGAAAATGTCAACTTCCAGGTGGGTACCAAACATAACCCCAAAAGTGATAAATAACATGCAAACATGATGAGCCAAGAATCCGTTCCATATATTTTGTCTGAAAACATTGACGATCAATTCTCCCAACTGAGTTAACACGCTATAAACGTCAACATTTGTGAAGATTATGAACATGTGTAGTGACAAACAAAATTGTTTGTTTTTAGATGGAAACGTACGTGTACAAGCGCCGCGCTGACGGCACACACGTCATCAATCTACGCCGTACTTGGGAGAAGCTCGTGCTGGCTGCCCGCGCCGTGGTTGCCATCGAGAACCCCGCCGACGTATTCGTCATCTCGTCGCGTCCCTTCGGTCAGCGTGCCGTGCTCAAGTTCGCCGCACACACCGGAGCTACCCCCATTGCTGGACGTTTCACTCCTGGTGCCTTCACTAACCAGGTAACTATCAGGCAAGATGGATAAGTGGGATGATTGTGTTCATCAGTTCCTCTTTTTTTTCAAATGACGTCCAGTGGTATTATTTTCTTTAAAATACATTGTTTACAATTAAGTTGTTAATAACTTCTTTAAATGATGACACTCAAACTAAGGAACCACTGACTGCATTTATGTAGTAATGATTATAAGATTTTCTGATTGTTTACAATACACAACCTACATAACTGATTACATTGCACAGAAAGCTTTCTAACTCTTAACTTTGTTTTCAACAGATCCAAGCTGCTTTCCGTGAGCCCCGTCTCCTGATTGTGTTGGACCCTGCTCAGGACCACCAGCCCATCACTGAGGCATCCTATGTCAACATTCCAGTTATTGCCCTGTGCAACACTGACTCTCCTCTGCGTTTCGTTGACATCGCCATCCCATGCAACACTAAGGTAAGCTACTACATTGAATTGCATAAAGCAATTCAATTTGCAAATACTTCTGAAAAGTTTGTTGAATTTGGTACTGATTTGGCTATGTCTTTTGGTTTTTTCCCCCTTGAGACTAGGCAGAAGAATATTGACTTGCGTGGAATTTAATATTTGAGTAATTTAATTATTTTTGTAACCATATTAGTTTTCAGTGGTACACTACTGTCTGATTACTGTACCAAAAGCTTGGCAATTTATTTTTAAACTCACCAAGTTTGAAACCATTTCAAATGCTAACTATCATAATGTTCTTCCACAGTCCTCTCACTCCATTGGTCTGATGTGGTGGCTGTTGGCCCGCGAGGTCCTCAGACTGCGTGGCGTGCTCGCCCGCGACCAGCGTTGGGACGTCGTTGTCGACCTGTTCTTCTACCGCGACCCTGAAGAGAGCGAAAAGGAGGAACAACAGGCTAAGGAGCAAGTTGTTGTAAGTATCACATTCATCATCATCTTCCTGCCCTTGTCCCATTCTGTTTGGGGTCGGCGCAACACTTTTTCTGTTTCCATTCTCCCCTGTCAGATGTCACTGCATCATACTCCTTTCTCTTTCATATCAGTCTTCACACAATCCATCCCTCGCTCTTTTAGTCACATGCATTTCATACCTCCTCATTACAAGTCCATACCAAGACAAACAACTTCCTTCCAATTTCAATTCTGTAACAGGCCTTATACTCATTCCTTATTTTATCTGTTAAGTATCACATTCATGAAACATTTTTGATGAATTAAAATTGGAAGGAAAGTCTCTGCCTGACCTAGAATTTATGGCTGGTTAAGCAGGTATAGAACATTTTCATTTGGTTAAATTGTTTTATCTAATATTGCTCTTCTATTATCTTTTATCAGCCAGCGGAAGTAGTTATGGTAATGTATCATCCAACCTCCAATCCAATTAGTATTCGTATAGTATTAGTAGTCGTTTTTTCTTGTATTTTGTCAAAGAATTGAGACCTATTATTCAACTAAAAATAAACAAGGGTGTTCCATAACACAGTCACAGTCCTTAGTCGATTCTAGGACCTTACCAACCGAGTTCGGATTAATTACTTTGTGCTTAGCTTTAGCAAAAGGTTTTCGACACAATATTATATCCTTTAGAAACAAATTACTGTTTTAGTCAAATCTTCGACAAAATACACACCCATTTTGACCAAGACGCGTTATGCCCTTTTTCAAAAATACAAGACTACGCTCAAATGAATGAATTGAAAAACACTTATCAATTCTCAACACTCAGCTTAGCACCAACAGTTTTAATTCTAACAGGACAATTAGTATAACTTAGCTCTAGTGTTGTGTGAAAATTAAACACATGTCTTGTAAAACTCGATGCGCCATACTTGCAGCTTGATTGCATATGATCCCTCTTTTATACAACCAAGAAATCCTTGAACTGCTTGAATCTAACCTCTTTTTCATTGAAGGCCCCACCACCACCCAAGCCCGAGGTGCCCGCACCTGTGCACGAGGATTGGAATGAGTCAGTGGAGCCCGTTACCTCATGGGCTGAGGACGCCGCGCCACCGCCGGCTGCTGCCTTCGGAGCTCCCCCTGCGCAAGAAGACTGGGCTGCTCAGGTATGTAGAACATCGAATATCATGCATTCCTGATATGACTTTTCATCATCAATAGTAAGCCATTTGCAAACCTTTTATCTTCTTTATTGGCCAGTCTCGGCCAGTCGCTACTAGCCACTCCCCGAAGATCATCTTTCCACCTGACTTGAAGGCGAATGCCATCATTCGTTGATAAGCAAACACATAGTATGACGGCCGGTGTCACGTCAGTCGCTTTGTATTCCCTATATTCAGTCTCAAAATTGCTCATGGTCTTCATTTTCTATATTTGTTCTCTCAGGTACAAGAGGAGTGGGGTACCACCGCTGCTGCCGCGGCAGCCGTGCCCGCGCCGGTTGCGCCCGCACCGACCCCGTCTTGGGGAGGCTCAGCCCAGGACTGGAGCGCTGCGTAAACGTTACGTTTGCTTTGGTTAATATAACGTAAAACCAACCAACTGTTTTATTTACTACTGAATACTAATCATTTTGTAGACCTTCCCTAAATATTGAATGTAGACTAGAAAGTAGATTGTAGCACAGTAGTTAATTTTTAACAGTATGAGCGATTATTTATGGCGAAAGCTTTAAGCCAAGTCGATGTAACAAAGCTGAAATAATGAAATTCGTTGGGGTTACCTTGGCACATTCCTCTGAAATGGGTTTCACAACGTGTTGTCCGCGCCAAAAATGGGTCAGTTTGATTTTAAGAAGAAGCACAACATTGTTGTAGAATTATTATTCATTTCCCAATTTACGAGAAATGTGAATTTTTTTAATTTTGTAAAATGGAAGTAGTTACACTAAAACAACAACACTATTTTTCATTCTCATTTTCATTTACAATTTATTAAAAGGAACTAGACTATTTTCAACTTTTCCGTACAAATGAAATCTATAAACACAAGTATATTTTTCATTCCCTTGGTTAGTCAGCACCCTGAATACTAAGCTCTTCCATTGAATATGATTGTGGGCTAATTGGTAGTATTGTTTCGGAGGACCTCTCGCACGGTATTGTGCGTTTGCTACTTTTATCCAAGTGCTGTTTGCAAGGATACCCTGGAAATAGAAAAAAAGATATAAAGACCGTGTCCACAATATTAGGTCACTTCCACACTGTTAAGTTGACGTAACGGTCTGCGTATATCTGACCCCGTAGCACATTGAGATAGAAAAAATCGGTTGTCTGTAAAGTCGGTTTACTGACGATAGTTGAACGTGACAACGTCATAAGAAAATACTGATGGAATGGTTGCATTTTTCAAAAAATGAATGTACGTTGAGCAATTGTTTTATGGAACGCCTCACAGCGAGGTAACGCCTCATACGTCATGTTTTTTCGTGCGTGCAGCCGGCTCCATCGAATTATAAGACGTTGTCACGTCAAAAATATAGCATGACCACCGTAGACAAGGATGTCTTTGACGGAAGAATCGACAAAATGACAGATAGTGCAAAGAAATCTGTCATTGTGTCGACACAATCTGTCATTTTGTCGATTCTTCCTTCAAAGAAATCCTTGTCTACGGTGGTCATGCTACGGGGGCTGCTTACTAACATTTTCTGGCGCAAGGTTGATTTTTGAAAACCGCGCTTGAAGCTGTCGCCCTAAGGTCTTTACGTACGTCACATGGTTTGACCTAAGATACCGACAGATGGCGTGGATATGATCAAACAAAGAAAAATACTAGCGGCGTCAAAAGAAAGACGGAAAAGTAGGGAATGCTAAATTATGTAGTCCGTTGAACTAGAACACATCTCAGTGGCGTCACTTTACTTCACAGTATTAGTCAATGCAAAAGCATAGCTGAATAACAAAACTAAATTTGCATGAGTTCGCATATCCGAGCGCCAGCTAAGACTGGCAACAGCCAACATGACACGAATAACATAGCATCCCTATTTCTAAAATGGAATTGTATATGTGCTTGTGGAAAACAATTTCACTGAAGAGCGTCCTAAGAAATTGAAATCAGGATATCCTATCTCAGCAACGACTACGTCTTGCCCTCGTGCATGGTTAGCTAAGTGAATAGTTATTTTTTATGCATTCCCATGCTATGGGCACAGATAATATAATACTGCGTACAGATACCCAATCCCATACAAAGAAATGACACCTCCCTAAAACTGGCTATCGCTCGGGCTACTTTTTTTCCTCCATTTTTTCAACAGATAGCAGCACCAACGTCTCACTATTTTCCAGAGGCAGTAAGTTTACAACTCCATCTAGGAGTCGGCCTAGTTACTAGGTGGCATCGATACTAAGTGGCATCAATACTACTAGATGGCGCTGCTTTTATATAGATTCCTTACATCGCACCGTGCGTTCAAGGACAAATATCTCGAGTTGGCGGAACAGTTTCATTTTTTCGAGTGAGCTAACAAACATCTCGCTGCGGCGAATGCCTCTTCATGTATTTCAATACTTAAGAGCGTTCACTACTTACGGCATTTCATACAAACTTTCAAGTTCTTTTTATTCGAAATGATAAAACCGATTTTAATGAAACTTCATACGCGTATGTAGGATACATAGTTCTAAAAAGTTTTCAGATTTTCGAAAAATAATGTTACAGCTAAATTAGACCGATTTTAGATTTTCCATAGAAACAGAAATTTCCAATCATCTTTTTTTTAAAAAAAGACAGTTCGAAAATGTTCTCTGATAACTTTTTAGACTTATGTATCCTGCTTATGCGTATGAAGTTTCATTAAAATCGGTTCTGTCATTTCGAAAAAAAGGACTTGAAAGTTTGTGTGAAATGCCGTAAGTCGTAAACGCTCTTATGGAGAAAACGCCAGGATATCCCGCGTCAGTGCAGCGCAGGTCAGTGTCAGCCTGTATGTTGAACAAAATATGATTCGCAACCGTCTTTACAGTATTACAATAATTAAAATCTTCAATACAATCCTATTGAATAACTATTTTATGAAAAAGTCATTCAATGGGATTAAATGACCTTATAGTGTTGTATTGATGATTTCAATGATTTCGATTCTGTAACTACATACCTACACGTTACAGCTGCGAATCATATTTTAATCAACCTGACACCGATCTGCAAATTGCAAAAAACGTAAGGAAATTTATTTACGTTAGCTACTCCGGCCGCCATAAAGTTTGTAGATCATCGCCTTGCAGCTAATTACACTCAAATAGTTTTACTCAATTCAATCAAATCTAGGTATAAAATTGCTTTTAATTTAATGTAGCTACTGCGGCAAGGAAATGAAATTAAATAGGAGTAGGAGGATGAAAGATAGAAGTAGGTACTACGTACCTACCTACATAAATTAAAAAAAAACGAACGGAATAATTTTATAAAATATTTTAATTCTTCAATCAAGTAGGTACTTATCAAATCTGATAGCAAAGTGATCAGTACAAAAACGGCTGATCTAAACACGCCATATAACGCACCGTGAGCGTTGAGGTCTATGTCCGCAATCGGTCAGCGAGTGTCGCGCGGCCTTGCGCACGCGTTTGTAGTTTTTTTTTTTTTCGTTTTAACTTGGATTTTTTCTAACCATACCACTCCAGCCGTTTAGTTGCCTTAATTAACGTGACAGTATCCGAAAAAAAAAATCTTGTGTTTGTTTCATTTATGTTTTCGATATCGGTTCGTAACACGTGGAAAATATCGCTAGGTAATTTAATTTGACCCTGTATACGGGGTGGATTGGACACCGACGCGAAAACGGTTACCACGTATTCAGTACATCAATACGTTTTTACCCGACTGCGTCGAAGCCCATAAGGAGGGTTATGTGTTTGACCTGTATGTATGTATGTCCGTTTCTATGTTCCCTCGTAACTCCTAAACAGATGAACGGATTTGGATAAATTATACGTCGTTAGATTCGTCTTGGTCGCGCGAGTGTCATTGGGTACACAGAAATACAGAAAAAAAAGAAAAATGGCTGATTTCGGGTGCCATATCGTGAAGTTCGAATTTTAATTTTCTTCCAATAACATTGAGTGGGGTATCAAAACGAAGGGTTTTAAAGGGTGATTCCGAAAATATATACAACTTATATATTGTTTAAAAGTAATTCAAAGTGTCAAATCATATATAAAGGGAGACTGCGAAATCTTTCACTTTACTCAACTAAAAAGCTGGAAATAAAAAAAGTAGTTGAATAAACTAAAAAACCCGACTGAAAAAACTGAAAAGCATAATACAAGCACATTTTAAATTAAACAAAAGCTGGAAGCAGGCGGGACCCATTTGAATATAAAATTATGAAAATGGAATTCCTGAGTTCCTGATGATTAAGGTGTGCTATCGTCATGTTTCCTAAAATCACAAACAATATGTTATTGAGTAATATGGCCACATGTTAGATGTATATTGTTGAGCTATTTTCAGTTTTCAACATTTATATACAATTTAGAGTATCCATTGGCTATGTATTATATTATCTGTGACTACAGTAAGTACATTTTTTATTTTATAGAGCCTTTATCACACAATACTTATTAATGTTACACTATATTAATTTGATCTTAGTATGTACTCCTAAGTTAATTAGTTTTTGCAATGAGTAGTTAACTGAGAATCTGTGTATGTGCTAGTTCAGGAGATGTTTATCACCAGTGGTTTTTAAATTTAATGTATTTCGTCATTTGCTATTTCATTTTTACTTTTAGTATCTCAAAAGTGAGTACATAATATTTAAGCAGTAAATACACTTACCACAATTGCTCAACCAAACTTCCAAACGTTTTGAAGAAATCATTAAGAAATCTTTCGACGTATTATTACACTTAAAATATGAGCACTTCGTGGGAGCCATATTGAGTGTACTTTGTAAAATCAAAATCCGAAGTTTTCACTAGCTTAGGTCGTCGTATGTACAAGATTCGTTGTTGTCCAGTATCCAGGGTCCAGGTCTAGTCATAGGGAGGTGTCTTTTCCAAAATCCGTAATTCGAAGCCAGGTCGGTTAGAAGAAAACAAAAACGCATTCGAAGCAGATAAAAGTAACTAGTAAACACTCAGCAACTGCTAGTACTACCACCGGGAGGCAAACAATTCAAACATGACGGAAACAGAATTGACCAGTGACAGGACAGACAGAGTAACTACCTACTTTTAAAACGTTTCGTTTAATGTTTATAGTACCAGGTTTAGTAAAATGATAAAAAATATATAAATTTGTACCATAAGCATGTTAAAAGATTTCTTAAATTTCTATGAACAGTAATAGATTTGAAAAATATATATATTGAATGTACTTAAAATGAAACAACCAAACGTAAATTAGTATCGATTGTGCTTATATTGTATGTGACAATTGAGTAAAACGCCACCTATTGCAAACAGCTCTAAACAAAATGGATAACAGATAGCTAACTTTATCATTCTAAGGGTTCGAATGGAAGTAAAAGTCTTCTGTTATCTTATTTGTCGAAATTACGTGATTTATGAGTGTAAATAGATAAATCAGCATTATACAAGGAAGTTTTGATTTTTACAAATCTTACTTCAGCCAAAATCTGCCGTTTAACTTATTTTAGTGATTGTTAATTTCATAACTGTTACCTATGCTGCCATCTATGATTTTTTTTCAAGACTAATTATAATTTGTTCGAGTTGAGACCCCATGCGTAAAAAAAATTGATGTTAATCTTTTAATGAAAGGGTTTGCTGAGAAGTATACGAGAAATAAAATGACGTCACCCTAAAGCGAATTTTTTAGTTTTTTAAACTATAATATTTTATTTAGATTCTATAAATACGTATTGATGAAATTGCATAGAATAAGTACGTAGGTAGTGACTACCTAAACTGAAAGGCGATGACCTCTGAATGGAAAAGCAGACGTGACATATAACTGAAAATGATAATGCTGACTGAAATGCAATGTAGAATAATAATTCCACTCATTTTGCTCAGAAGTATCCATGACACTGCTGGTAGTGACAGCTAGTATTCACGAAGGTCGTTGAAGGTTCTTAGTTTTCAGGATACCTATCTACCGTTCCTAAGCAGTGTGCCGAAGGGGGTTTTATTCCGAGAGCCACGAAAAGAGCGTTTTACAAACAAACTTTATTTTCACTGACACAGCAACAACTGCATGATTGCCTGAATATTAATACATTGATGAAATTTCAACTAGGCGTCGAGTCGAGCATTGAAAATGTAACTGCTTTTATTCGCGCATTATTTAACTAATGTTAATAAAAACCGGCCAAGGGCGAGTCGGACTCGCGCATGAAGGGTTCCGTACCAACGGTACCAATCGTACCATAGTAGTAGGGGAGCCCCCTTTAATTATTTGTTGTTATAGCGGCACCAAAAATACAGATTCTGTGAAAATCTCAACTGTTTACCTACTACGGATCATGAGATACAACCCGTTAACAGACAGACGGACGGGCAGCGAAGGCGTAGTAATAGGGTCCCGTTGGTTAACTCTCGGGTACGGAACCCTAAAAAGGGCGTAAGTACTACTTTTCATAACGTGTAGGGAACTTGAAAATCAAAGCTTGCAGTCGGGGAAAACCGCGAGCAACTTTCACTAATATATAAGTGAACCGTTATGCAGAATAGTATAATTATATTCAACGCGGTTCTATCATCTATCTATATGATGTAGATATGACGTTTGTTTTAGCATTGAGAGTTCAAAGCGTAATCTCAGCTGTTTGACTACTAACGTATATTAGGAAATGCTTGGGCGCACTTCGGGCGGTGTCTGGGTATATGTGCTCGACGGTGATGTAACGCACCCTCTGCGTTTGTGGCAGTCTTATTATTATTTCGCCGTAGGATCCGCTGAAAATAATTGCAGTGTTAAGGGGAATTCTTGTTTACACAAGAACACAATGTTATAAGGACCTATTTTTGAAATAATGGTAAATAATTGCTCGCTACCAATTTTGGAGACTCACATACCTACATTATATTATGTCCGTAAAGATTGAGGAGCCACTTTTCGTATCTTAATGTAATTAATATACTTATTTAGTAGTAAGTTTAAAAATGTTGTACTATAATATTTCAATAGTAATATGAACATAAAGGTGGCACATTAATCTAAATGTTTTAATTGAGGAGCTATAACACCAAAGCGCATATTATTTACAAACGTGAAATAGACTTAATCAAATCAAAGATCACTGATAAGTTTGTGCTCATATGAGGCAGCTAAAGTTAGTTTCGATGACCATTTTGAAAGCTTAAGTTTTTAGTAAGAACTTCTGTCTTGCGAAACTAATTCAAGCCTAATCACAATAATTATTTGTAAAATAACATTCAAACAGCAAATTAAAGTTGCCTAAACTTCGATATCTCCATCTCAAGAGGTTTATACAATGCATTAACTAAAACAAGCGTTCCCAAACTAAGTACCTATCTAGTATCTCCTTCTAATCTTTGAAATTCGACTCACATGAAAGGCCAGCAGTCGGACAGCGTAGGTCTTCGCAAAGCGAGTACGGTATCGGGCGGTGGGGCAGCGCGCCACAGCGGCACAACCCCCCACAGGGCTACCCTGCCACCCCACTCCGTTGTGTCACTACCCTTTGACGCTGTCGCACCTTCTATGTATCGTGTATCAATGTCCTTAGCCCCTGCAACTGTTACCATTTGTTCTGAACGAATGAAACTTAGAGATTAGATTACAGAGAATCGGTCACGTTAGCTCAAAGGTAACGTTGAACTTTAGACGATACGTTTGACGGGGTGTTTCGATTTTGTTGTGACTTGCAGCTTATATAAGGTTGATTAAAGATAGGTAAACTTACATAAATGATTGTTACATCTCTAGTAAGTTCACTGACACATTATTTTGTAAATGAAAACCTTTGCACTTAAATAAATACCTACTAATAAATGGATTTCTTATGAAATTCGCCTCGTTGAAATAACTTGAAACTTCTCAGAAGTGTGATATTGAGTTTGCATTTTGATTATGTACCTACCACTTTGCGTTCTCTTTGTGCATAAATCCAACATTTTTAGGAATCTATTTAGGCACAGAGTCATTGAACGTTAGCAACAACATTTTGGGCTTTCCCAATAATCAACTTGGGTCCCACTATAATCAGCTATTTCAGCGACCGACTCAATTCAAGTCTGAATTATCGTTTTAGCCAAGGACTGATAATTTGAGTTTCGTTTGTGTGATGTCTGGAATTCTGTCAGCATGAAATAGCCATTTATGTCCAAAGGGAACTTTAGTAATTCAATAGATACGCAAGTAAATTAAGGTGTAATTTAATAAGGTGTGTTACCTGTCTTCGTTCGCGATGTCAACATCATGGTCCGAGATCGGAGCGTGTTTCTGAAATGAAACGTATTTTTATTGATACCTTTTCTCTTGTTTTGTCACTCTACTGGGTTTTACATCACGCCAGAAATCCCCGAAAGGTTAGGCAGAGGACGTGTAGGTACCTAATAGCACACCCACATTTCGCCATTTATGTTTAAGTCCCATGTAATAGGGGGCTAGCCTATTGACGCCAAACGGGCATAAATCCCGACACCGTGACTGCTACTAATAAATTTCTCATTACCATTAGTTTCCCTATTTCAGTTCTTAGCCAGTTTTACAGTAGGTACCTGTGCAGCTAAGTACCTATTTAATATGGGTTACATCAAGAATTAAATGTTAAGATTTTTAAACGTTGCCCCACACTAGGAATTTCTCATGTATCGTGGGTGTACAAACATTAAACTCACAGACACATACAGTCAGACCCGGAATAACTATCTGAGGGTCATACAAATATTTGTTTCGTACGGGGGTTGAACCCGCGACACGCAGCGCAGCAGCCAATCAATCAGCCATTGCGCCAACCATACCGTCCGTTATTATACGTATTTGCTACACTTTCTCCTTCGTTGTACCCAATATTTGAATGTCTTTTGTTGTACATACCTACTTTCCGTTTTCTGAAACCTTACCAATATGGAAACTGGTACATATATCGTTAAAGGATCAAAGTTTGTATTATCAACCGTACCTAAGCAGAAATGTAAATATATGTAGGTAAGTTAGAAGAAGCCTTAAATACCTAAATTAGTGAGAAGTCGTGTTCCCTTTCAGACGCACAAGGATTAAATTAAACTTAAACGAACAACTTGTTCGATTGTTTTGTTCAGTTTTCTTTTGTGACACTCGAACTACAGTACCTAAATTAAAACGCGTCTTTAATACCGCGTGCATTCTCGTTGCCGAATATTAAAAAACTCGCACGCAACCACAAAGATTCACTCAATAGTTGACTGCCTTTCTCAAAACAACGTAGAAAAGGCCTAATGTGTACCTACTGAAAGTGCTAAATAAATCAATCAGATTTTTAATCACTAAGCATACATATCTTGTGCAATATTTAGATAGAAACTGCTAGGCAAAGGGGCCCCTTTGCCTAGCAGTGGGACACGTGATAGGCAAAGAAAAAAGAAGTAGGTAACTTAAATATGATAACTAAACTAAATAACGATTTTCTTGGAAATCTTGGCGCGCTATTGAAAATATCCCAAGTAAGGGGAATACGCAATTTCAAACGCTCCTGAACAAAAGCTCAGTGCCGCAGTAAGGACGCGCCTTAATGATTTTGAACTATTCGGGCTAAATTATGAGTTTTTGTCAACAAATCTTTCTGCTATGGAGATTCCTGTAAAAATCCGACTGTACAGACAGTTTTGGTATCTACCTGAGAGTTTGTTCCGCTTTGGCGAGCTGTTCTGCTAAATATTTCATTCTGTTGCAGCATAGGAAGCTGACCGATGATGACGAGTCCGTACCAGCTGGAAAAGAGAGATATATTTAGTATTACTGACATGGACGTGGCTATTGCAGCTGGCCGCAATTTAACAAGGGAATGGCTTCCTTTGCAGACCAAGTCGCCAGTGGCCAGACTTCTGCATTCAATGAAAAAATCATGGAGAAAATTGTATATTTTTGTACGTGAGTCAATAGGTAGGTGCCCAATGAATTCAAATTTCTATACGTTGGCATAAAATTTGCATTTGTACCACCTAACTTACGTATTTCCCCAAAAAGAAAAGATCAGAAGAGGGCCCTATTGGGTAAGTTATAAAGTTGAGATCAAGATGACCTACTGCAAGGTGCTCCTACATGGTTCATATACCTACCCTCTCCGATGCGCCCATGGTTATTGCTCATGGCACGGCGACATACATAATTAAAAACTTTTATTACTTGGCATTAATTACCGATAAGACTTGATGGATGGTCGAGGCCAGTTATTTTAATGGTGGGCAATTTACATGGAATTTGCTTGTACGAAGTTGTTTTACGTATAGGTATTTACGATATTTAATACTGTTACGTAAGTTCATTAACTGCTAACAAAACATAACACGTTACATAACATCACGCCTGTAATCCCGAACGGTTTGGCAGAGGTTTACCCTAGTGTAGGTACCTATTCACATTTTGCAATTGGTACTAGTTACTTTCTGTCTATACCCGTGGTAACGGAGAATAATAATGCATCATGTATGACTGCGGATGTTAGTAGGTACCAGTGGCGAAGGTTCCATAGAACTCGATTCCTACCGGCTTCCCTTTGAAAAATGGCACAGTCAGTATTCTATAGACAAATAATATAATCACATTAAAGATATGTACTCCCGCTTACCTCTTACAAAAATGTACCCTTCGCTACTGGTAGGTACCTGATGACCCTGATGTCAATTTCAATAATCTTTTCATTTTTATACATCCTTTCAAGATCATCGATCTCAATTAAGTCAAATTCCTCCTATTGACTTCTGTTTATCTGTTACATTTCAACATTAGGTACGGTGATACGATAGGGTCGAAGTTACATACAGAACAACAACCTACATAAGGTTCATTTTGCTAGAAACCTATCTAGCAAAATTGTACTCTAAAACTACTCTTATAAAGGCCTGATACGACACCATGTAATTGAATTAAACGTCGTAAGGAACACAATTACTCAGCTACTTACGTAACGACATTATCTTGGTCTTAGGTGTCAAGTCTTTTCCGGTCGTGTTAGTCTTCCACGGAGATACTGAAACTGAGTTAATTATAGCTTATGATATGAATCTTACAGATTATACCAACGTTCTTACAGTTTCAAACTAAATTATGGGTGTCTATATTACTTGTATAGTATTGAAATATTTTTGTTGCAGATATCGGAAAAACCTACAGGGTGTAAACAGACCCTTCACATAACCAAGCATTCTGTACATCAAACTAAGTAACTTTACGCAAAAATTATTGCTGGGAATCGACTTTTTTTTTTGGGGTGAAAAATCACGTTTTAAGGTAGGACTAGATGGAAAGCACTCAAAGCGTTGTGCTGATGGATGGATTGAATAGTACGGGGGTCGTGGAGGTGTGTAAAGTAAAAATGTTACATTAAAAACATGTATTTTAAAAAACAAACTTTTAAAAAGTTGGAACTTTGACCCCCAATATCTCCGTAACTAGAAGGTTCCCAGGTATGGTCTAGAACAACAAAATTATCGCATAGACGGGGAGAAAAAGTGCCTTTCGGATGTGTTAAGGGTCTATTTACACCCTTTATATACCCAGCAGTGGTTGAAGTTGAGCTGTGGTTGATGATGTCGAAGGAAAATGGGAGGACCTAAAAGTTGGCAGGTGATCACCTAACAACGGTTGCATCGCAGTCCTCTATTGGCCCTCAGAGCATGATAGATAGACCTAAAATATCGCAAAGACAAATGAAATTACAGAAAAGCATCAAATAAATCTCAACACTGACCTAAAATTCCCATCGCAGTACCAAGTATCAAAATAAACCAGACAGCTGTTTTCCAACAAGAATCGTTTTCGACCGACTTTTGTTTACATTTCCTATGTCTTCTTTTATTGCTGCAACTGAACTTTTGTTCGACGTTATCTTCATACAGATATTCCCAGATGTTTGCCCGTAACGGATACGTGGATCGCATTTCCCACTTCGGCGTGGCAAGCTTCTTAGATTTGCTTCTTTCGTAAACTTTTCCTGCAGAAATGTAAGGTAAATGGACCGGTGTAAGTAGGCCAGTGTGTTTTTGATTTGTATGCAGTTAAAGTTGCTATGACTTCAATGATTTATTGTTAAATAGTTTTTCCACTGAGGTAAACAAAAATGTAGGTATTGTGGCCTTGAAGCGGAGATTACTAACAGTCAGCACATTGCTTAGACTTAATATCAATTTTGCAATTTGTTTCTTTTTGGATCAATGCTAATTAGCATCCCAATTGAGTAACATATTATATCACAATCCAAATGATATTGAATGAAATTCATACTCAATCGCTTCGTACGTTTATTGAGCAGGCAGGTCATCGTGGTTTTAGGGAAGACATTGGTTAAGGTGGAAGCGCAGGGTAGCTCGCGAAATTCCAATTTTCTAACGATTTTTGCAATTTGCAGGTCAGTGTCAGGTTGTATGTTGATGAAGATACTCGTACGATTCGCGCAAGTAACCCCATTTAATGACTTTTTCTGAAAAAGTCATTCAATGGCGTTAAATTAACTTAAAGGGTTGTATTGATGATGTTAATGATTATAATTCTGTAACTACATACGTGTTACTTGCGCTAATCATATATCAACAAACAGTCTGACACTGACCTAAAAATTGCAAAAAAAAATCGGTTGTCTGTAAAGTCGGTTTACTGACGATAGTTGAACGTGACAACGTCATAAGAAAATACTGATGGAATGGTTGCATTTTTAAAAAAACGAATGTGCGTTGAGCAGTTGTTTTATGGAACGCCTTATTTTTTCATGCGTGCAGTCGGCTCCATCGAATTATAAGACGTTGTCACGTCAAAAACTTAAAAAAAAAATGAATTTCGCGGGCTACCCTGGCGCTTTCACCTTAAACTGACAAAAGGTTAGACTATTCACAAAAAACTGATGAACAACTTAACGTCTGACTCTAGCGTACCTAAGTAGGTAAAGCTGCGGCTATGCTAAGCGAGCCGAACACGAGCAGAGCACAAGCGGAGCACAAATTCCCTTGGCGGGAGTGCTCGGTCGAGGCTTCCAAGTCCGTCTACGCTAAGCGAATTCGTGTTCCGAACGTGTTCGGCTCGCCTAGCGTAGACCCAGTTTTTGATTAGTTGATAACATCAAAACCAATCTACGTGACATTGTTACAGAAAATTGGGCGTCTATAACACTTAACTCTAAAGATGTTACGTTAGTTATAAAACATAATATAGAGCTGGCATTTACTAATACGTTGATAGCGGTAGCTTTTATAGTAGACATGTTGTGATCTATTCGGTTCCGTTTCATTGCTTATTTTACGATTGCAAAGGTCTAGCCGTAAGGGAGCGGGGACTTTGGTCATTTGGATGTCTGGCTAGTTTACAAGGCTGCAGTAGCGAAGGGTCAATTTTTGTAACAGGTATCTTTAATATGGAAGACATATCTTTAATATGATTATATTATTTATCTATAGAATATTGACTGTGCCATTTTTCAAAGGGAATCCGGCAGGAATCGGGTTGTATGGAACCTTCGCCACTGCAAGGCTGTAGTTTCGAAAAATAACAACAGTGAGATCTGTAGAAATAACTATCGAGCTTATGTATAGTCTGCAACTTAAGTAGACAGCACTGTAAGGTATCACTTTTAGACATTAAAATGACTCGTTAAATTATTTTTCAGCATTTGAATTACAATAGCTGCTATTGCTGCTATTAATTATACATAAATGAATTTAAATTTTATAGCAGTTTAGGTTTTTATGAATTTTTATTTAATAATTTAAGATAAAATACTGAAGTGTTAATCACGTTTTGTTGCTGACCATCCCAACTTCTGTGTCTACCTATATGAAAAACATTGTTGCCCTGACAAAAAGTACTGAGGTATTTACAGAAGGAAAAGAGCAGATTTAAGTCACAATCCACAATGTTCCTTTTTCTTATATGGACGTTATGTTCCCGAGAACCAGGAAGTAACCATGCAGTGATTGTAAATGTATGTCATCATAATTATGGCTGACCCATTTCGTGTTAACCCTTGCCTCATCAAAACTTCCCATATCCCTACATTAATGTGACATTTACCTCCATATGGATGTGGACCATCGTCGGAGTGTGCCCTTGGGTTCTCGTTGCCCTTACTTTTGCCCATACATATTCGTGAAGGTTTTATTTTAATAGCTTATTACACATAATTCCCTTTTGTAACAAACAATAATGGGCATGATTATACCCTTAAGGGACAGTTATATGCAGTGGGGTAACTAACGATATAAGAATCATCTCAATATAATAAAAGGTTTCTAAAACTATCAATTTGACTCGGTAGCTTACGTAGATATAACTTATAACTTTATATCTAAAGTCTGCAAGCGCCCATGGTGACCTATTTCGTTTCGTTGGCTTTTGCAATTTGTGCTGACAGAGCAGTCTAGGTACAAGTTTATCTTTTCTCTTAGAATTTAAGTTAGTTTTTTATTTAAATACGGATAAGATGTTTATTTTTCTATTCACCAAATAACTTTTTAGAAGAATTTTGATGATTAAATATGGTAAATAAAAAGTAATTACATACCGAATACTGCAGGACCGTTGCTTCAATTGGTAGATATTTAACGATCAATGATGACAAATTCCATGAACAAGCTTTTCATATTACATTTTACGTCTTAATGAAGATAAAAAAACAATACGTAAAAACAACAATTTAAAACTCTCTAATGACGTTCTTTTACCTGAAATTTCGCAGTTGTCAAGCTAAAGTGGCCTTAATTAGACAGTAAAAGATAATTCGTCTGATATTTAGTGCTGGCCGAGCTTCATTGCTCGGAGAGGCAGGTAGCACGCTCCAATTGCATTATGAAGTGAAATCGGACGAGCCAAATCCGTTTTTGGGTAGCACTGATTATAGTAAAACTGACTTCATTAACTTAGTATTCAATTGAAAAGTTTGACAGTGTCTTGTTAATGTTAGTTTCTGTTTGTTTTGTTAATGGAAGCTGCAAGATATTAGATGCAATATGGAATTTATATATTTTGGACAGTCCCTAACGGTTTATTTAATTTAAAAAATAAAAGCCATAACCGACTTGCTGTAAGTGTTCTTCTACACGATTTAATCTGTTAACATACGTATTATTTGTTTAACTAATCGTTCCCAGCTGTCCAAAAACGTGCTAGTACTTCGTATGAATAGGTAGGTAGGTAGTACATACATGCGAGTATATGTAATGTAATACGGATTTCCTAAAACAAACAGTTTATACGAAATGCTGTGAAAACAAGAAAATCATACTGAAACAGGAAAATCACTCGAAAATGAGTTCAATTTCGTTGGGCATTTAGGTCAACTTGGGGTTGCACAAACCATCAAAAAAACCATATTGTTTCATATAATACAGGCATATGTTTATATAGGTATGTATGGTTCAGCCGAGCGGACTAAAATGGTGTTCAGTTTAAAGGGGTTATGTATGTACGTGCGGTCACCCTTATTGTGAGCGGAAAACTCGAGAGGGACATGAAAACTGTTTTCAGAATAACATGCAGAGCTTAGAACGTAAATATTTGCCTTATCAAAAGGTACACTGGTCCTGAAGACCAGTGTCCAGTCTCTTGGGAGATGGCAAGAATTAAAAGGAATGGAATTTTACCTGGCATTGCTTTAATTACTGAATAATTGAAAATCCGACAGGGAAATCGTATAGCCTTTAATACAGTAAGCGGGTAATTATCATAGAACTGGATCAAGTCTGTACTTGATCCAGCTTGATTATGATATACATTATACATTATAGCTTGATTATGATAGTAGGTGAAATCAACAGTGATTTCACCTACTATCATAATCAAGCTATAATGTTCCCACTGCTGGGACACAAGCCTCGTCTTTGTGGGAGGGGCAACTTACATACTTATGCCTAGATATTATGTTCGTTGTTGGGCAATTTCCATGTGTAATATACATATTACCACTACAGTGGTGGTTAAGGTATAAGTGTTAGGTCTCTAGGGTTAATTACAGTTCTGTTACCAAAGCGTTATAGTGGCCTGAGGCACAGATAATATAATACTGCGTCTTGAGGGGACATACATGTCGAATGACAGGCAAAAGTTGCTGAACACTACCTCCTGCTCCAGTAGCGAAGGGTCAATTTTGTAAGAGGTAAGCCGGAGTACATATCTTTAATGTGGTTATTTTATTTGTCTATAGAATACTGACTGTGCCATTTTTAAAAAGGAAGCCGGTAGGAATCGAGTTCTAAGGAACCTTCGCCACTGTCCTGCTCAAAACTAAGATTATCATCTACCTAAAATAAAAACGAAAGAAGATAAATATTTCATGTTTGAGTGGAGATAAAAACAAGCAAAATAATCATATTTAAAGTTTCCACATTTTATCCATTTCGCTTATTCGTTGGATATTTATTTTAGTTAAACGTAAACAAGTTTGTGTGCAAAATGCTGACCGCGCAGATTCGAGCCATCACTTTTATCAGAATAAATCTTGCATATTTTTACCTGCATACAGCATGGCTACATGATGACTGTCCTAAGTCGTTCGTGGTAGGTACACAGTACACACCTACTTAAATATAATATATATTTTTTATTTTTATTTTGATGGCAACAGTTTGGGAAAGGGAGAGCAATGAGAAAAGAATGGGATTCATTTACAATTTCAACTTTAAATCTTTACGGTTTCACAACATTTAAAACGTAGAACTTCATAGACCTAGTTTAAAGTAGAAGCTCATCTAAAGGCTTATTAAAATTTATTTGTAAGTTTGTATGTAGGGGTAATCTGCGGGCTGCGGGACTGTTCGAAAGAGATACCGCGGCCTTGGAACACAAAGGGCAACATGGCTGGGTCTGACGGGATTTCGCTCCGCCCAGAGCACGAGGGGTCATTTCAAGCTACATTATCCCCGTGTGTCATAGGCTATATTTAAAATGTTTCCGTCGGATAATTTCTAAAGGGAGCGAAGCCGCGGGCAAAACTTAACCAAAAAAAAAATTGTGTTACAGTTAACCTAGGATAATAATAAGAACTAGTAGGCAGTCAGCAGAGTAGTTAATAGTGGGGCTGCCTGGCTGATTGGTCAGGGTTCTAACCTTTTTGAGTAGGAGGTATCGCTGCGTTTGAAAAGTTACTCCAAAGTCTAATCTGATATCCAAATCGGATCCATTATTGATTACCAGTAACAAAGGACCAGTCTTCCAACGTGATCAGATCAGATCAGATTTAGGGTATTGGATCGAAGTAACTTATTTTGAAGCCTCTTTCTACACGACACTTCTTACTACTAAACGACAGAAGACCGGGTTTGTGTGAAGTGTGATATTACAAGTAAATGTCTATCTTTTGTGGCATCATAATTTTCTCCATCTTGTGTCGTCGTTCAAAGTTTAGGTAGGTACATACATAGATACCCTGAGATCCATAATTCTGTACGTAATTAGGCTATGTGCGTAATTGGTGCGGACGAGTGTTACCATAGCTCTAAGATTGTTACTTACGTACAAATTGTGTATCTATGACTTGTGTGTTTAAAACGTGGTTACTCAGGTTTGAAATTGCTTTAATTAAGTAGTACCTACCTGTTCGTAATTATGTAGTTATGCTTTTACAGACACGTAGGTAACTATGATGTAACTTTAGGTAGTATTTACGTTTACAGACCTCGTTACCTGACGTTGGCAACAGTGTGTTTGGACGCGGCAACAGTTGGTACAGAAAATATCTAGAACTTGGAACCAATTAAAATGTAGGCTATGGGAAGGTACTTACTTATTCCATTATTCAAGAGAGAACCTATATTCCGTGTGGGAGTCAGTCGCCCACGTCCTTGTAGTTTTTATTGTGGCTGTTGTTGGTACCTACATACCTACTAGCCTACTTACTGTAAAATGCTGAATTGGAAAATTAACTACTCAGGTACCTACTCACTTAGGTACCAAAGTTACTAGTTTTTCTCATTCAATTGAGTTTAGATTGGACTTTCACCGTAGGAATTGTAAATGCTCTAGTAACTAAACGAGCGTAATCATTGATTGAACTTCAAATTAAATTCGTCGATTTCAAAGGTCACGTAGATAATGCCTCAGAGAATTTTCTTAATAGTTGCTTTACTACAAGAGAGACTGTTAAGATTATTTTGCATGTATAGGTGATACTCATTGGACACGGTTTAGAAAAACAATGTTCACGCAAATAATTCTTCTTATCGAGTCGAGCATCAATTATACCTATTGCCTAACATTTTTTTAGAAGTTCTATGCTCATAAACGCACCCATAATGGTGTTACCTAACCTTATACAGGGTGTAAACGGACCCTTCACGAATCCGTCAACCAAGCATTATGTACATCAAACCAAGTACCTAACTTTACGCAAAAAATATTGCTGGGAAGCGACTTTTTTTGGGGTGGAAAATTTGGTTTTACGGTAGGACTCAATGTTACGCACTCAAAATATTGTGATGATGGATGGATTGAATAGTACGGCGGTCGTGGAGGTGTTTAAAGTAAAAATCTAACATTAAAAACATGTAACTAAGTATTTTAAAAAACTTGTGAAAAAGTTGATACTTTGACCCCTAATATCTCCGTAACTAGAAGGTGCCCCGGTACGGTCGAGCACAAAATAATGATCGCAATGAGACGGGGAGAACAAGTGACATTCGGCTTCGTTAAGGGTCTTGTTACACTACACCCTTTGTCTACAAAAGAAGTCGATTATTCCATTGATTTGCCTTCAAACCGGTTTCTGGCAATGCATAATGTAGATTTGAAGTTATCTGGTTAATTCATGACCCCTCGCTCGCCCTCATGCTTCTGTACTCTGTTGGTAACTGTATCTACCTACTTATTTATAATTTACGCATTCACTGCTAGGCTACTTTCCATGCTAGACTGATGTTGCTTGAATAATTCCTTGGCTGAATTATTCATAAACTAAAACCTAAATTGTCCCTGTTTTGGAACTATGAGGCAAAGACAACACTTTACGGCCAAGTTTAATGATCGCATTCATTACGTACGTCCAAAATCACGAAATAAAAATAGAATTTTAAAATAAATTTTTCGTTTAGATACATAATTTAAAATTAAATAAACTTCTGCAGCAGATTTTTTTTTTAAAGTTGGTCAGATCAGAGAAAAAAAAAAAAGCAAACAAAACAAACAGAGACAAATCATAAGCTCGGATTTGTCTCGACGCACCCATTAGAAAAGTTTTGAAACTGAAGGGTAGATATAATCAAAGCAATTTATTAGTAAGAATGATCAATTCAGCACTATTTTATGATATTGATAGAAACTAAGTCGGTATAATTTGCCATCCATTAAAACGATCTTACCTGAAGAACACCATGGTGGAATGATATTTTTCTCTGATATTCCGCTACTATCACAACTCTCACAGGCTTTTCTATATGCGCTTCTAGTAACGATTACCATTTATGCGTATTGAGTTAATGCTTTTATATTATTTACTGAATAAATCTTTGTCTTATCTTGGCACGCGACCAACTCGATGTTTTTATTTCTTTGACACTGCAGTGTCATATCATAAAGTTTTCCCTCCAATTTAGGTACCTATATTATGTTATCCGTAGAAGGCAGAGGACAAAAATCAAACAGTGTCGGAGGCCTAGGTACGTATCTAGTTATAGTCACTTTAAAAAAACCGTGCAAGTGACAGGCAATTTATTATGAAGTAAGTATTACTGTATTTCTCCTGCGGAGCATCTTTTAAAAATACAATATTTTTTTGTTGACCTTTAGAAATATAGTATGATTTTGTCGGATAGTTACGGTTTTGATAAAAAAAAAAACTTAAGTAATCAAAAAAACGATTTAAATAATTTTAAGCTATTGTAAAATTGTAGTATTTAATTAACTTTTTTTCAGAGCCTATTTAAGAAGCCAAAATACAATTCAACCATGATGAATGTTTTACAAAGGTCGGTCAGCTTTTATTTAATTCTGTCGTAAAAATATAAGAATCTCACAAAACACTTTCATTACTTGCTCTAAAAATGAAATGACCTGACCCTTGTACCGTTGCTTTAAATTACACAGAGATAATTATCTGTTCCCGCATATTATATCTTGAAATTCAAATTTCATGGGCGAGGTTTTAAACTAGAGGAGTTATTTGAAGCGGAACAGTCAGTGAGCTATGTTTGTGTTACTGGTTGTTGTTATTGTTGCGTCCCGGGCTTCTGCTCAGGACCACTCTTTGAGCACGGTACCTCCGTCTAACTCACCACCCATGCCGTTCCTGGATTTGTTCACTGGTGCATCCAACTATTATTCGGAGCCTATACGAAAGACTTATTCTGATCCACCGCATTATGTGTCATGTCCGAAGGCTGACACCCTGACAACTTTCGCGAACATACTCGGTAGTGCTGCTAAAATAATGTTCTCAGCTGCTCTTATCGCATTTCTAAAAGTGATTGTCGGAAAAATGCTTCTCCTGCCAGTCGTGTTTATCCTATTTGTTAAAATTGGATTCAAGGCGTTCCTGCTCTGGCCGATGATATCGAAAATGATGAAGTACTTTAAGAAGAAAAAGAAGAAAGGACTCAAATCAAGAATGATTACGGATTGTTCCCAGAGGTTCGCCTGTGTGATTCAAAGATCAGCTGACTCTAGTTGGGCCAGTTATATAGGAGCAACTGCCACATTTTTCTTAATTGACGACCTCGAAGAGGATAGTTCCTTAGCCAAAAGCATGCTTAGTATTTTATCCGACGATAAAATAGCTCAGTGTATGTCACTGGACTGTAGTTCCGGAATCGATATAAGCTGACATCTTAATGTTTACTAACATTCAAGTATGTGGGACAATGCAGTTGCTTCATTCACAACGTGACCCAGATATTGTGCGGCTAACATGAACTGCCAACTTGCAAATTGATGTTTCACTAATTTATAAGTAAGTGTGTTTAGGTAACTGTACATATTTGTTTTAATTACTTAGTCACAATGAGTCAAGTGTGTGTTACATTTCCGCTGCTCGTGTTATTTTCGTTTCGATTAGTTTATGGATTTCCGGGTGACAATGTTATGTTGATGCCTCCATTCGAGGTGCGCAATGTGGACCCGTACCTGACACACCCGTCACAACCGTATACGTCCCAGTTCCAAGCAATTAGAAATAAACCGCAGCAAGTACTTAACACTAACGTCATGCACAGGAGGCAACTGCAAGTTCCTGTGACGGAGAAGCCAAGCAACCAAAATATGACGTTTAGTGAATTTATGGACGCGTTGAATGAAGTGTCTCAGCAGTCTGAACATAAAGAAGAAGTATTACAGCGGCTTCGGACGACTGGATCAACTGGACGTGATGACAATCAGGCGTATCCCACCCTCCCCCGGCCGGTGGGATATTCAAGACCAAATTACACACCTCCGGCGTCCTACCACGAGACTGCTTCCCTTGCTCCGCTTACACCGCCGCCGTCATCAGCTGAACCGAAAGCTTCTCTACTGAAGCCTGACTTCTCCGGAATCTTGGCACCAGTAGCTACGAAGGCCGCCAGCAAATTTAGTGGCCTTATCGGTTTGATCTTTTCGCTGCTCAGCGGTGGCTCGTCGGGTTCGCAAATGTCTGGATTGAAGGACATCCTTTTAGAAGGAATTATAAAACCACTCTTGGTCGCAAAAGGAGGCTTAAAAGCGTTGATTAGTAAGATGTCTATTCCTGTTATAGGTTTGTTGTTGATTAATATCGAAGTGATGATAACTGTCTGGTGGTTGTGGGAGGACTGTCCTGTGTATGTGCCTCAGCCTGCTCCTTCCACTCCAACTTATTCTAAGCCGGATGCGACGCCTTCTTACAATAGTAATAACTATAATTCTTATAGATAAATATTTTTATGACGGACATTATCCCAGTTTTGTATATTTTATAGCTTTCAATAAGATTATAGCAGTGCTAGAATGTATTGTATCATAGTGTGTTGTTGTAAGACTGAATGTAAAAAGGAAAAATATAATGTTATTGTGTAATTGTTCTCTTTTATTCGAAACTGTGTAGGCTTTCCTTTTTCAATAGACAATGATGATTAAATAAAAGGCAAACGAAAACGTTTGGCAGGTAATAATAATATAACAAAGATTGAGTACATAGTTAATATGTTGTGTATGTGTAATAGTCTGTTCTGAAAACACCGCACATAATATTATAAGCATTGATATAACTTCATTCACAGAAATAATACCCACACACTGTTTAATAAGTAATTGCTGAAAAACGATTTTAACGCGGTCAGTTGATATATGATGGCCTGGGTTAATATTGATCGCTACTGTTAATATTATAATTAAACTGTAGTCGAACAGAATAAAGTTGAATGAATGATTTGCAGTGGAATCGTTTGCTGTTCGGTCATCCATTTGGGCGATCATATTTAATTAATAAATCACGGAAACAATAATATTTTATACAATATTCGAGGAAGTTTTTAAGTTTTTTGTTATTGCAAGCTAGTTCAATAATCGACTAGTGGTCCACATCGGCCATGTATCGAAAAATCATGGGGAGAGGCCTTTGCCTAGCAATGCTTTGTGTTAATAAAATACGATACCAGCGCTACATCCAAATTGGTTGCATCAAACCTTCAAATTTAAATCGCACCTAGGTATAACCAGCTAGAACTAGGTGTAAAAATTACTTCGGCTTTTAGCCGTAACATATACATTTCATTGCTCTTGACTGTACAAGTAACAGTCATAAAGTGTGCAGATGGGTAATGCTATTAGGTGTCAGGACTGTCAGGTGTCTTCATTTGTTACCCAGTCATGTCCTATTACTCGTAATTGGGTCGTGCAGGACAGAAGACACTATTGTGATATAAGAGATCGTCTTATTCAATAAACAGACCTTGAGAGCAGTTTTCGAGTCTTTCATCACAATTAGGATGTCAAGAATTTATTCGATTTTTTGGTCGAATAAAAGATTAGCTAGATTCAGGAATTTTAACTCCTCAATGAAAGAATGGTTGAATTGAACGTGGTGTTAATTTTAGGAAACCGCAAACCGAGATGGGAATTTCCATCGACAAAAATGATTAACTTCGTCATCCTCTCTTTAACCTCTAGAATTCTTGTGCAATAGAAGCTTCTAGACCCAGCGGTTTCACCCGTGAATTACCTGTCAGTATATTTAAGATTAAAGCGTTGTGGCCTGTAAGGTCGGTGATGGAAACGGGGATCATGTCATAATCACCATGGTAGAATAAGGGTTCGCTGTGATGATGATAATTAACATCTACTATTGTCCTTCTATCAGCCGCTAATATCAAACACCAGTGGGTTGCCACTTTGTCACATCAGTTTCAGACAAACTTATGACGTCATAAAATCTCGCAGCAATAGGACGATAAAACTTTGATGCCTGTCTACACTAAACCTAGGCATTGTGTAAACTGACACTAAAAAGTTAGCCTTCCTAATTTGAAAGTGTTAAACGAGCTTTGAAGGCAGTAAATAACTGTTATTTCCATTCTTTGGGTATGATGTTGTATGTAAGTAGTTCATGGCTCCGTCTTGCGTTGATTCAGCGTTTTTTTTAGGGTTCCGTAGTCAACAAGGAAAGGAACCCTAATAGTTTCGCCATGTCCGTCTGTCTGTTAGCAGCTTAGCTCAAAGACTCTTAGTACTAGAAAGCTGTAATTGGGCATGAATAACAAATTAGTTACGCCGACAAAGTGGTAAAATAAAATCTCGTAAAGTATTTTTTTAGGGTATCTCCTGTACCTACACGTAAAATGAGGATTTTTTTTTCCTCGCGTACCCCATAATGTGCTATGTCGTTGGATAGGTCTTTCAAAAATATTCCGAGATTGTTCAGATAATTTTTCGATTAAGGGATTCGTTTGTGAAATATTAAGCTTTAAAGTGATAATTTTTGTTAGACTCAAGTGTCCCCCCCTCTACCAGCTAAACGATTGTGTTTAGGTTTGTGAAAAAATTCACGGTAGTAGTATACATAACGAAATTAAAAGGAAAACTATCACAGCTAAGTAGGCTTTACAAGTTTACGAGTAGTAGTCGACCAACTTATAAAATGTACTTGGATAACATATTTTCCTCAACATAATGTATAAGAGCACAGGTTTTTCAATGTAAGTTTGTTTTTTATTATTACAATAGAAATCATCGTTCGGAGGCAAATCCGCATATTTTGATGGGCAACTACAGAACCCTACATTGTGCGTGGCCTGACTCGCACTTGGCCGGTTTTTTATTACGAAGCGACCTAGTAATCAACTTTAAATGACAAAAGTAGGTACGTAATGTTGATTTATCAATAACTCCGAATTTGGCCGTAAACATTTCTGTGAGAAAAATAAATTGTTAAAACATTCCACGGTTTTCCATATAATTGCCATGGGCGATAAGCATAAAATTATTTTGTTTTGATGGGTTAATTATAACTAGGTTACGAATACAAACCTTGACATTTTCAATGTGAGTGATGGAAAACTCCGCGTGAGAAAATCTTTCTCTGGAAAATTACCAGAACACATTCGTGGTAGGTACAACAAATTTAATTAATGCGAAGCTCCTGCCTATTAATTTGTCATATTACTATGAGTTTCCTTATCCGCTAACCCGAATTACTGTACCCGTGTAGGTCATAGCCTCAGGGAGGCTTGAGTCCCAGCTGTGGAAACGTTTGAAAGTGATTACGCGCCTTTTTTGACACGTTACTGAAGTGACAATGCTGCCAATTTTGAGCTGAGAGTTGCCACACTGGCAAAAAGTTTTCTTATTAATCAGCATGGCAACACACATGCTCGTGTAAGCCTGATTCGGCAAACCGAATGTACCTATATTTTTTCGCTGTTAATAATAAGCCTAGTGTCAAGTTCAGTAACCCCTTATCCGTGCAAAGTAAAAAGGAAAAATGGAGAAGCACCGACAACTTGATAAAGTATTAAATGTCGTTACAATCGCGAGGAGGTAACGAGTTTGCGTGTGAGCTCATTAATACCCTCCCGTTACCCTTCCGTCCACGGCTGCGCCACGTTCATTAACATTGTCTAATTGTCAGGACGATTGTTTGATCGCGCCATTTTCTCCTCCCTTGCTTCTGGCTGTTGTTTTAACTTGCCCCCTGGACGAATTAGTTTGTCTCTGGATGAAAGTTTTTTTTATGGAATCCTAGCGTTTTCCCGAGGCTTCACCGCATGGAGGTCAGAAGCTACCATTGCAATGTACAACCGGGATAAATCTTATGTCGTTAGCTAGGTTATGGACAATGTTTGGCCTGAATTTCATCCAAATCCGTTCAGCCATTAAGACGTGAATAGGTCTGACAGACAGACTAAGTAACTCTTACTTGCACATTTCAAATATATCGATATTGATGATTTCAAATGCATGGATTTTTGAGATAGCGGCAATAGTTTCATTGGCAATGTTTTGTCAATCACTATATATCAAAATCAAAGATTATTTGACAATAATGTCTTCCCAACTTTCATTGCGTTTAATAGCGTTTAGTAAGAGATGTCTTCCATTTTATCTAAAGTACTCTTCACAAATGTAGGCAATATTTAACAGATTATCCGCCATTTAGGCACGAAGCGAAAGCATGAACCAATCACAATTATTACGCACGAATTATGGCCAATAGCCGTCACCCGTCAGTTTCTGTGGGAACGCTGATTTTCTAACACATTTGGGGGCCGGACGACGATCGATCATAAGTTGAAGGGAAGGGACACATTTTATAATGATAATCGAGTTGAATCGATGACATACCTGATTGTTGTGAAGAAGGTACGTTTGTGTAAAGTACCTGTGTGTCGAAATGGATTTTGAGAACCACCTAAAATATTTATTGAATAAAATCGGTTATCGCCCGCCATCTTTTGCAGACAATCTTGAGGTCATTTTCTTGCACCAAGCGGAAAAATCCTGGCGTTTTCGATGTCACTGAATAAAGGACTGTGTCAATATCAGTGTTTAATTATAAAATTGAGTACTCACGTATCCTCGAGCACGCGCACGGAGACGCATCTACGTCGAATTTTACTTAGGCGATTCTCACACGACACCGACCGTCCGCGCGGTCGGGCGGTGTGCGTGTGAGAAAAAATTATTATTATTAGAAATGTATGTATGGGCTAAGCGCCGCCAAGCATTGAAAATCGAATACTGCGAATGTTTAACAACCAGTCTACCCAGTATTAACTGGGTTTTGGACGTCAGATAGGCAATCACTCCATGTTAAGTGCTCGTATTCAGCTGCATCTGGTTAGACTGGAAGCCGACCCCATAGTTGGAAAAAGGCTAAGCAGTAGATGAGTATTTGTCACGTTCCATCAATAGTGTAGTTCACCCTAAAATAATCTTCTTGATATTGCGAGCGGGAAAGAACGATACAGGCTGAGGAAGCGGGGGCAAAGTTTGAATTTTAGCTGTCATCCCGTGCGCCCTTAAGGCTGCCTGTCCGTTGAAGCGGAGTGAGGCTGCGGAGCGGAGAAACGGAGAAAAATTAACCAATAGGATTGCGTAAAATCTCGGCTCCGCTCCAGTTTGCAATCCTATTGTTTAATATTTTGCAGTTTCTCCGCAGCCTCGCTCCGCTTCAATGGACAGGCAGCCTAAGGCATTTATTAAGATATCACCTAACGTTAGTGAACCCGGGCATCATTGACGTTCCTATTAAACTATCGAAGGCTAATAGTTTGAGCTTGCGGTATTAGTGCTCAAGTTCTACTTGTTATATTGTTTAGGTCGATTATCAAAGGTTGGACTAACTTCTAGGATAATATAATACGGATTATGTTTGTGAAGGTTGTGTTAATCGGAAGATAAGTAAAAGAAGGGGGCGCTGTATAACTTGTGCAGTTTGCCGGTAACTTGTAGATACCTATCACTTTTAACTAATATGTATTCAGATCCGAGTCGCCCTTGGTTCGATTCTCAGGTTGAGAAAAGTGTTATTGGGTTTTTCCAACAGGAATTTCTGAGTAGCAGCCACGGAGTCTGGTTTTGTGCCCGGTTGATGGCAAAAGGCTCGCCCCTATTACAATAACTGGCGAAATGTGGGTGTAGGTAGTATTAGGCACTTACCTCTACCTAACCCTTGGGGGATTACAGGCGTTATGTTATGTTATGTTTTCAGGTCTCCTCTCTGTGATAGGAAGAACAGTCACAGAGAGGTAGCTTGCGTAGCAGCATTGGGTAAGCTGATAATAGTACACACATCACAACCCACATATACATACATACATATTCCTGCCCTTTTTTTTTTTTTTTCATTTGGGTGATCATCAAATGACCCCCCCCACTCTGGGCGGAGCGGAAGGGAGTGTCAGACATGTACTGACTAAAACCCATCCATGTTCCTTCTTTGCCCTGTGTTCCAGGGCCACGGTATCTCTTTCGAACAGTCCCGCAGCCCTGGCAGGCATCGGCCCTTGCAGACTCCTACATCGTTGCTGACATCTCTTTGAGGCGCGCGTGGAACACGAACGCGCCGTCGACACGGCCTGTCGTCATAAGACGGCCGGACGGCGAGCTAGCCCATAGCTCGCCGTCCACAGGCCCACGCCTACGGTGGCCGGGAGCCACCAAGTGACCCCCGACGCCCAGGGCGTCTCCCGCGGCGGCTGGGACGTGAGGTTCTTTCCCTCTCATGTCCCGCCACCTCCTTAACTAGCATGACTGCTTCGCAGAAGGAGGTGACGGCGTCCCATTCCCTCTCGCTCCGGACCATGGCTTGAACCAGGGCCGGACGCGAGAGATCGCCGCCGCCAATCGCCATATTCCTGCCCTTGTCCCATGTTATTTGGGGTTGGTTTGGGTTTGGGGTTTGGGGTTGGTGCGACACGTTTTTTTCTTCCATTCATCCTTGTCACACTCAAACTCAAAGCATTTATTTCAATTAGACCATCACAGGCACTTTTGAATGTCAATAAAACAAAAAAAGCGAAGCTACAGTCACAGTCACAAGGCATAATAACTTGAGAAAGTACTGTAGTTGCACATTCCAAAGCGTAGATCTCTATGGAGAAGAATGGGCAAGAAACTCCATGGACGCTCTTCTACTCTACTTTCATTTATTCCTCTTTCTATCATATCTTTCCTCACACAATCCATCTATCTATATTTTGGTCTTCCTATCCATCCATCATCACTAGATTTTCTGAAGAAATTACTGGTGAGAAAAAGAAGCCTGAAAAATAACCTATATTTTATAACAGTATTAAATCACTTCAAAATTTTACTAGGAATAGCGGTCTAACCCGTCTTATCTTCACCAAAAGGTACAAGGTTACCCAAGAGGCCAAAAATAGGTCGAGTTGATTCCAGAAAAGGATATTTCAGGAAACGTTTACGGCAACCTTGTGAAAATTCGTCAGAATTAGAGTATTTTTAACGATTCTGTCCAGATAACAGTTTTTATCTGTGTCGTCTGCGACTGTTACGGTTACATGCATTAACGGCTGAACAGATTTGGTTGAAATTCACCACACGGACAGACTACCACCCGAGTTAGGACTTTTATCCAGGTGGTACGGTTTTTTGGGATTAAAAGTTAGTGTTTAAAATAGTCACATAAATACTATAATAACAGCCTAGCCTATTAATGTCCACTGCTGGGTAAAGACCTCTTCTCATACAGAAAAGGCACGAGCATTGATCACCACACGTGTAAGCGACGGGTTGGCGATTTCAGACTTATATTAATTATAAGTACAGGTTTCCTCACGGTGTTTTACTTCACCGATGTCTGTGATGTCCAAAAAAGGAATAATGCAATGCTCACACGGTCAAAATGTATGGAACAGCTGATTTCTTTTAAATTATCGATGAAAAATTTCAACGCGGGCGGGGCGGGGGGGGGGGGGGTCAAAATGTACTGAATACATGATAACCAGTTTTGCATCGGTGTCCCTTCCACCCCGTATTAATTATAAAGTCAAGTGTGGTCACGATGTTTTACTTCACCGATGTCGAAGAAAGGAACTTAGAAAGTACATAAGAATTGAAGAAGTCACGTTGGTGCTTGTCCGATTTAGTACCCACAACCACGTGAACGAGAGGCGAGGCCATAGCATCTGGGCTATCAGGAAGAATATTACTAACAATAATACTGTCTATTAACTTATTTGTAAGATTTTAAACTAAGTACGTACATTGTGGCATCTATTCAGCTACATTTATAGATCATTTCTATTTGAAGCCCCTCTCTTCTAATTATGTGGTTACTTAGCGCTCTCTAATTGCCTTTTAAAGGAAACCCATTTCATTCATGTTGGAAGTTTTAAGTCTGAAATATTCTGCTAATAACTACCTTTTATGTTCTTACACGAGGTACTGTGCTGATTGCGGTTTGGAAAGACTTTTTGGTACAGAAGTGTTATATTATCTGTGGTATAGGTATCAAGGCTCGAGTTAGCAAGTTTGTAATAAATGAAGAGTGAAATTACACTTTTCTGAAATTTCTGAACGTTTCCAAATGTCTAGTTTGCGACAGTTAAAATAAGGTAAATAGAAGAAGCGCTGTCTCGAGAATAAATCATCGGTTATAATACTGTGTCATAATCCACTACTCAAGGTTTGCCAACGAGCAAAGCACCGCAGTATACTAGGTGTTAAATTAACGGATCGTGTTCGAAACACAATACTGCGCTACAAAACAAATATAGCTCAAAAGGCTGCCCAACTCAAATGGAACTGGGCAGGTCATGTCTGCCGCATGCCGGACAAACTGTGGGCCAAAATAGCAGGAAACTGGTGCCTGATACAGTGAGGCGGGGTCGCGGCAGGCCACGAAGGAGATGGAGGGACGAGTTCGTCCGAACTGGAAGCAGGACGCGCGGGTTCCCGAGAAGTGGAAGGAGTGGAGGGAGGTCTTCGCCCAGGACTGGGACAGAGCGGGCTAGGAAAAGAAATCCACTACTAGACAAAGATGCTCTAAGCTTCTCTTAAATTGAACCACAACTCCTGGTTTTCAATTTTCGTGATGCAGGCTAGCCCAGACTGCTTAGGCCCTCGTCCATATGGCTGGGGTGTGTCCCACGCTTCGGCTTAATGCTCAGGGAATTGTCTGCTCCTTCCACAGACTTGGACAAGGAATACTTCCATTTCAGCTTGCTAACTTTGCTCTGTTGGTAACCGAAGGGACCCAAGTCGAAAGATGAATTTATACATAATCTAGGTTTGTATCTCACACAATACAATACTAGCTTTTGCCCGCGTCTTCGCTCGCGTTAATTTAGAATTTGACAACCTAGCGGTGTGAAATCGACCTATTCTTATACCCACCAAATATAAATTTAAAAAATCATAAAAATCGGTCGAGCCATTTCGGAGGAGTGCGACCACAAACACACGTGACACGACATTTTTAGATATTAAGCTAGTACTTAGCAACAAAATGTTAGAGTACGGACTTACATAATAATGTTATATATTTCCTAGTAAATAAACCCCAATATTTGTATACTCCACCAACGAACATAATTATTCGGTTTATTATTTTAATTAATAAAATTAATTAATATATGGCACACGTGTACGGTCGCATACTAATTCTGAGCATAATATTATTATAAGAGCGAGTATAAATTACCTATATGTAGGCAAAACATAGAATTATGTATGTGCTCAATTATGTGTTAATGTTAAACCTTGAATTATGGTTAATGTTAACTTTCTTCTTAACACTTAATATTTTTTTTAATATTAAATATGAGCAGTACCAAGGATAGTGTTTAAAAAAAAGATTCATTAGATGATACCTATGTATGAATTTACCTAATGTATTTTCGCAGGCGTAACCTAGGCTATTTTACATTTTCAACGTTGTTAATTGGCTCACCCGTTTTACCATGGCAGGAGCAGCACTCACCCTAAGGCTCAGCGCAGACAGAACGGAGCGCAGCGGAGAGGATTTTATTAACGCACTTGAAAATAAAACTTTAAAATTATTAAAATAAAGTGCATAAATGCTTGAACCTGACAAAAATGCTCGCGCGTCCTCTCGAGCATACGCGATCCGTAAAGAAAATACCCGAGACCGCGCGGGGATTATTCCTCTCTGTCTGCGCTGACCCTTAGGTACATCCCTCAATACGCATCTTCGCTCATCTCTGGTGGAAACACAGCCTTACGCAGAGCTTTGCCTGGTGGTATATGATAGTCTGATTCGCAATATGGGTCCTATTTGGCGTAGCCATGAGGCACACAGTGTTACATTTGTTGTTTTGTTTTAGGTTTTTTTTCTTGTATTATTTAAGTTTTATACTGTGTGCACCAGTAGCGAAGGGTCAATTTTAAGAGGTAAGCCGGAGTACATATTTTATCTTTAATGTGATTATATTATTTGTCTATAGAATACTGAAGTGCCATTTTTCAAAGGGAAACCGGTAGGAATCGAGTTGTACGGAACCTTCGCCACTGGTGTGCACTTGTGGGATGTGCCAAATGTATTTTCTTTCTTTCTTCCTTCTCTTTCAATAGTATGATCAAAATAATTGGAAACAAAGTTAGTATTCAGAGTGGCGAACTGGCGGTTTAATTACCTGCTTCCTTCATGTGGGTGAATCTATCCGTCATATTAACCTACTTTTCCAAAGAAACTCATACCCGATTCCTAAAAAAAAATTAAGCTTTTCATTCATGCATCGAAACTGTCTGTCTACTGTTGCAACACTGTCTGTCTGTCTGTCTACTGTTGTTGAATTGTGTTTATTTTTTTACGAACCGGTCATGAGATGAGTTAGTTTTGGGGAATTTGTTTAAAATGAGGAATAGACTCATCTCCTTGAAGGATGCAGGTAACTACGAGTAAATCGCCAACCTGTATGTAGAAGGAAAAGAAAGATTAGGATTGGTGATAAAATATCCTACCGCATCTGAGTTAAAAATCTAAGTAGATCATCATCATCATCTTCTATTGACTAATATTACAGTATCAATTAACTCTGTTGTCCAGTACTGGTCATCGACCTCGCAAAACTATGTTACAGACATGGGCGTACCCACGGTGGGGCAAAGTACAATTTTTTATGCAAAATTAATATACTGACAAAATTAAATATTAATTTGGGTACTTTAACATTTTTCACAATAAAATAAAAACTTGGTTAAAGTCAACAATGACGACGTCTTGTCGGCCTCTGTATGTTGAGTGTGCATAGACAGAGGGTTCTGGAAGCACAACATACATTTGAAAACGAAATTTTAGGTAGATTTAGCCAGAACCCTCGCAGGTTATTAACGAAATAAGGTGTAGTGCAGTCAATAAACCGTATCAGTCAGTAAATAAAAAGCATTTTTAATTTCCTACTACTTAGTTTATTTACTTCAGCCCCACCCCTTTAAAAATGCTGGGTACGTCCATTGTTATAGACACGTTTGTTTTAGGTTCTGTCTATTCTAGAGTTTAATACGAAATTGTTCGGCCAATCTCAGGCAACGTGTGCGTTAACGTTTGCGTGTTGTAGCCCTGTTATCGTTCTTAACCATGGGATTTTTGTTTTCCCATTGTTTGTGTTAGTATCAACGGTAAAGTATCTTGCATGGCAAAGAAATTGTGTGTTCTCGGATTGTCTTAATATTTCTAAGTTGACTGTTTGTTCTTTGTCTATCACCAACGTGTGTGTGTCTAGAACCAAGGTTATCAACGTAGCCCGATGAATTTCCAAACTTAAATGGCAATGGGCAGAGCACATTGCTCGCAGTACGGATGGCCGATGGGGCCGAAAAGTTCTGGAGTGGCGACCGCGAACCGGAAGACGTTGCGTTGGAAGGCCTCCCACTAGGTGGACCGATGACCTGGTGATGGTTGCGGGGATCCGCTGGATGCGATTCGCACGGGACCGGTCAATGTGGCGACACTTGGGGGAGGTCTATGTCCAGCAGTGGATGTCTTTCGGCTGAAACGATGATAACGATGAACATGTGTGTGTGTCACCCATTTCTCAATTACAAAATAATTATGTTGGCCTACAATAATAAGTAGACTGTCTCAGAATTTTCTTTATCGCCCTGTTTATCCTACCGTGGTGAATTCTTCTTTGTCGGTAGTCCGTCATGTTCTTGCCCACAACAAGGTTCGTTCATCTAATGGTGGTAATTAACTTGCCGAAGACTCAAGGGTTAGGCAGAAGTGCACCTAATAGTACACCCACATTTCGCCAGTTATGTTTAAGTAATAGGGGGCGAGTCTATTGCCATCAACCGGGCACAAATCTAGTCTCTGTGGTTGCTACTGAGAAATTCCTGAAGGAAAAACCCAATAATGCTTTGCCCGTCTTGGGAATTGAACCCAGGATCTCATGTTTAGCAGTCGCTTGCGACCACTAGACCAACGAGGCGGTCTAACTTGACGAAGAATCATTCCAAATTCATCACTTTGGTTGCCATTATTTGGTATTGCTTAGTGTACGCACGACGGCCAATCAAGCTATACAAAATCAGTTTATGCGGATCTCTCATTGCATATGAAATCTATACAAAGCGAGGCCAATTTATACTGGAAATGTAAAGCTTCATCCGCCGCCGTGTGTACATGTCTTAGATAAATCGACGGCCGATACATAGGCTTAGTTTGTTTTTTAGATCCTAGCTATGGTGATGATCAGTAAAATGACATATTTTTAATTTGATGCCTCGCACTGCCCTGTACTGGTAGCAAGCATTACTTCTGCATGAGGTCCTGGGTTCGATTCCCAGTTCTGGTGGTCCTGGTAAAAGATAATAAACTTCCTGTAAACACGGGATTTAAAAATAACTGAAAAAATGTGGATGCACTTTCTATAACTACTGCCTAACCCTTCGGCGATTACGTGCGTGAAGTTAAGCTATGTTTATACATTAAATGTTTCTTTCATACAGATTGATTTGCGGGTCAAGAAAAAACACGGTCACGGTCATCTTACGGTCACCCAGAAGCTTCTCACAGTCATAATTTAATGACTAACGACATCATCTCTAGAAACTTCCATCCAGAACAAGCTACACTTAATTTGTCCTCGTAATAGCAACAATTGACAACTGTAGGTTCAGAACGTGACGCGAATAACTACAGCGGCCTTCGACTAACACAGTTAGTCCTTGCCTACTTAATTTCGTCCGTTTCTCCTCCGACGAGTACGTCCGACGTTTCTCGTTTTCCGACGTCAATTCCGAGATGCGTGTTATCCTGAATATACTGAATAATACATACCCAGTTTGCATGACAAGTGAAGCCGAGTGATGGCAATGCGAACGGTGTACGACACACCTTCGTTATTTCGAAGTTGTGTCCCCACACTAATTTTATTTGGCTGTTTTATTGATAAAGCTAAAATTGGGCTGCCTTTTTATTCGGAACTCGAATTTTTTTGTTTCTTTGATTAGTAATTTTGAAATAACATAATGACCAGTTTTAACTGTTGATTAATTTCCGTTGTGCGAATATCGACATTACTCGTGAAACCTTTGAAACTGTTCTCGTAATAATCGAAGCGGTCTACTTATATAAAATTGGGTCAATATTCGCGTACAAACAGAGAGGGAGCGCGAAAAGTTTATCCTAAAACAGTAATGTCACGAAATAGGTTCTTAACCTATTTCGCTAGTGGTTCTACAGCTTCAAAGGACTGCGACACAGCCGTTTGTGCCCATTCGATAATGTAAAAAGATTGTAAGAAAATTAGCCAGATGAAAGCCGTGGGCATTTTCTTTATCTTTACTTTTTCCTAATCTAATTGATATCTGAAGCAGACAATTTGTTATTTTCAGCCTCTTTTTTCTTTTTAAATATCTTCTTCTTGGTTATTTTAATGTCAAACATAATTAGTGAAACTGTGAAACATAGGTAACGTCTGCGATTGCCTGTTATGACCTTCAAACATAAATCGTGTAGGTCATTTTGACGTAAGCACTCTGAAAACGAACGCTCTTTTTTACGAGTTACGAGCTTATTCTGAAATTGGAAATCGGGGTTATTTCAATAAAATCGGATCAAATTAAGGTTTCGTGTGAACAGGATACGGGAAATAAAAGTAGGCTACAGGCGACGGTCGTTCGTTTTGCAATCGAGTGTTTGTGTCGGTGCGGCGTGAAGTGCGATGCGTGGCGCGGCGCGGGCTGCGCGGCGGCGCGCGGCGTCGATAGCGCACCGGCCTGACGTCGCCGCGCTCCCTGCCCCCGCGACCCGCTCCCGCGTCCCGCTCACCCCGCCAGCGGCGCACGTCACACTCGACACCCGCGACACCCTCGGCACCCGAGCCGAGCCGCGCCGACCACCACACCGCGACGCGCACCATCACCCCCGTGACTGTTTACTGTGAACCCCATCGAGACATAGCCCCAGGAACCACCCAGTGTCGCGATCTGTGCAAAATCAGTATCTGGTGAAAACAAACACATCACACGGCATTAGCGCAGGCGCGCCGCAAGCGGACATGATGAGAGCGGCCATCTTGGCCGAGGACGCACTTTCGCCTCGCCCCAGCTTCAAAGCTCGTTTCGAAAGCTCCATATAAGCCGTAAGAAACAAGCGATGCGTCTGGAAGCTGGATCCGCGGCGTGCGCCCTCTGAGGCCGCCCTGCGCCGCTATCGATCCGGTAGCGTCATGGCGCCCGCGGAGTGAATGCGGACATCGGGACAGCGCCGCAGCCCCCGACCGCGAGCGGAGCGCCCGCCCAGTGATAGTGCTAGAGTGGTCGCGCGGCATGTGAGACAGAGTGTTGGCGTGGTTGGGAGGGCGCGCGGGCGGCGGCGGGCCCGGCTGACCGCGCGCCATGGGCGAGGAGTACGCGCGTTCACCGTGCGAGCGCTTCCCGGCGACGGGCGCGTTCAGCGTGGCGCCGCCAGAGAGGCTCAGCCCACCGCCGCCCGCGCCGCTGCCGGATCGGTTCTCGGCGTCCCCGCGGCGGGTGCGCCGCTGTGCGGAGGCCGAGCGCGCGCGGCGGCCGCGCTATGTGCCGCCGGCGGCTCACGTGCCCGTGGAGCGCTACGTGCCGCGGCCGCCGGCGCCGCTACGGCCTCCACCACCGGTGTACTGCGGGCTGGCGTGCAGGCCGCCGCCGCCAGCGCCGCGAAAGTGCTGCGGCCCGGCGTGCCGCGAGGACATCGCGGGCTCGCCGCCGCCGTCCCGCTACGTGGAGTACGTGGGCGCGGCGGCAGCGCGGCGGCTGGCCTGCACCCCGCCGCCACCGCCGCCGCCCGCGCTGCAGCTGCCTTGCGAGCCCCAGGAGCCCCCGTGCTGCGTGCAGGCTCGCAGACGACCACAACCACCACATGATTGGTAAGTACCTCGCCAGAGAGGCAACACGATAACATCTGCACCGTTTCTGAGTCCAATTCGACTGTTTTCTTACTCTGCCTACCACCCATCAGAATTTCTAACTACCCACTTTTAACCAAACCATATGACGTCATTTTTTAATTGATTTATGTTAGAAATAACAAATCGAGTGACATTCACAAACAAAGTAACGTAATTAACTATATGCGCAATAGATCTTTGCTAACTGCGTAACTCGACTGTGTTAGAGTATAAAGCGTTTTTAATAATTCGCCGATGATAGCGAGAGCCAGGCTGTTATAATTGGTTAATATTTTGTGGATGAAGCCGATAACGTGTGATTGATGGCGGCTGGCTAACGATCGACGTTTGTGAGCTACTCACATGTACGCACTGATTAGCTCCTCGCCAACGTTCGGCATTTCGATAAATATTCGGCGACCAGTTCGCCGACGAGTATGTCGCATCTGTTGGCTTGTATTGTTGTACTATGTCTATGTAGGTAGGTAGAGTTTTCAGTCCCTTTATCTCTTTCGATCCTTTGATGTCGCGGACCGATCTTTCATTAACGAAAGCTAGCGTTTCCTAAATCTATAACTTTTGTGACGTCATTTCTTCGTTCTTTTCACATTCCTATGTTATGAAAGATGAAAACATTGTATTTTGTGTTTGACAGTTCAATTCACAGGCATTATCTGTTTTCGCAATTGTACCGTAGTGAAACGCAAAATGATTTTAGTCTGCATTAAGCTCTTGGAATTGTACCAAAATTGTTTAGTGTCCTACATAGTTCAGTTTTACATTATTGCATCGTAAATCCTCGTAACTTTGATAGTGATTATGTAGGCTACTTTTGTGTATGAAATTATCTTTAGTCTATGGTTAAATGCAATATATTCCGTGTTAGCGATGTCTATGTTTATGTGCAACATGAAGTCGTTTGTACCAATTGAAGATGCATTTATTTACGCTATTATTATCGGAATGGTGCTAATAATTATAAAGTGCAAAATACCAACTACAGGCTTTAGATAGGGCTGACAAGTTTATCGGTAACTAAAGCAATACTGTAGTAGGTACGTAGTTACGTAGTCGGTATTATGAAAATATGGGAAATCTGAGAAAATCCGGGAAAATATGTTTAGCTAATTCTATTGTCGATCATTTCGAAAAATCTTAGCAAACTACAGGTCCTGTAGATTATAATAATACTTATCTGACTCGAAAAGCCGACAAGTTTTAATTAAAATATCAGTGTAGTTAAAGTTATACTATTTAATGAGAAGTAAGTTTGGATACTAATATGTTTTATTTATTTGAGTGCCTCCTAACAAGTGAACACGATTTCCAGTTGCTTTCAAAAGTGTCTGAGAAAGATTTTTAAGAGGATATTACTACTTTTTACAGGCAACTTTCGACTTTGTTGTACACACGGCGGCACATCAAGCTGTATATTTCCAGTATAACATGGCGTCGCTTTGTATAAATTACCCGTACAACGAGAGATCCGAATAAACTGGTTTTGTACAGCTTGATTAGCCTTCGTGCGTACACATTAACAGAACATCCCACCAGTTTTGCCTGAACGTAACCCTTCGTCTTCTTGCCTGACGGGGCAGACATGTCTTATACAGGGTGTTTTTTTAAACGTGGGCAATACTTTAGGGGCGTCTAGTACTCATGAAAATAAGTAACTTTTACTATGGGACCGACCATAAAATCGCGAAAAAATATCAGCTGCTCCATACATTATTGGTAGCGTAAATCGAAAAAATGTAGGCAACAGCGGATTTTTTAAATCATATTGCATAGTCAGCCCCATAGTAAGAGTTGATCATATTTATGAGTACTTTAGTTCCTTAAAGTAGTGCCCACGTTTAACCAAACATCCTGTAGTACACCCACATTTCGCCAGTGACGTTAAGTTGCCGTGTTTGGCTTCGTTGTCTTTGCCAATAAAGATACGTTTAAAAAACTTGTTACGAAACTTAGGTATTAAATTATAATTCTCTGCTCATAAGTGCTATAATGTTGTTTTCAAAAGGTCTTCTCCAAAATCTCTCAACAAGTGTAATTAAATGTGAAAGTTTTTTCATAAAAACTTTATTTTAAGGCTAGCCTAAAGCACCTAAGCTTGAAGAGGCGTAGTGCTGCCAACTCCTAATTTAATTTGTTTATTTTAAGTCGACTCAGTATTTACATTTTTATGGAAATAGAATTGAAGATGTTTTTATTTTATCTACTATTTTCTATTGGGAACACCTTTAGTATTTGTACTCCTAAATATTTTATTCCGGATTTCGATGTTCCGATTTTCAAAAGTCCGAATTTCATAATACCTAAGAATTATAATGTCTATAGACATAATAATTAATTATTTTTTAACGATAGATCATTAAAAATCACGGAATTTTATTTTACTGAAAGTCGTAAATCCGATTTGTTTGTTTTCCGATGTTCATATGTTCGAAGAATCCAATGCTCGGTGGGTTGTCAGTCCGAAAAACGACATTCCGATTTTCAATACTTCGAATTCGATTCTTATTGTGATTCAGTTAGTATAATATGTATTCAGTTATACATTTAAATTCAAAGTCTATGAGCAACGTTTGATGACATTTAAAAACGTCTACTTTGTTATTAACATTTGTGTATTAATTTTATTTTTTTGTGTTTTCTTCTTCTTCTCCTTACCTACTACTAATTTAATCTATCTATTGGAACTCGGTATTTTGAGAATAGTAATTATAAACGTTAGGAATATTTAAATTTAGGAATTATAAAAATAGGACGAATGATACATCGGAGTTGTTATATTAGGAATTTTGAACCATTCGGAATTATGAAGTTATTTTGAAATTCATATTTGTGACAAAACGAAAGAAAAACTTTATTCCTACAATAAAGTTTTACGTATTTATGTAATGTGTAACTTTCCTTAAAATCAATAGCAACTTTTTATAGGAGTTTTAAATCACAAAGTGAAAAATGATTTTGCAAGTAGCTGTGCTATAAAAGTGTTGCACGGGACAGTTAATTTCTGAAATAGTAATAATATTTAACATAAAAGTACTCTCATAACTTAAAAATTGAATATACATATTCTAATGCACAAAGTGGATCTTACGATTATCTTAAAGATTATATTTGCACACCTTACGTACACATGTTTTTTTTATATAAAATGTAACAGTAGTTGAGTACACTATTATCTCTTACTAATCGATGAACATTTACAAGAAAAGTAAAACACAGCTACGCTACAATGTGTTATCATTACGTAGAAGTTGATAATCGCGATAAGATTCGGGCGTGTCATATCATCATATCGTTTATCGTTGCTCCAGTAACAATTATGCTAACATACCATATATGCATTAGCCAAGTGTACTGTGTATCCTAGCTTTGTGAATAAAAACTTTACTGTGTATGTGATTGACTTGAAAAAATGTCTCATTAAAAGCGGTTGTTCGCATTTTCTCGTAGCGGATCTCTATGGATAAAAAGTAAGTGAACCGTTGTGATTTTTGTGATATCATCAGTGTTGTATACGTTTACACAACCGAGTCACCAAATAGGTGTTTTATGCGATCGAGCAAAAACATAACCACTTTATAAATTTACGTTTATGGGTTATGTTTTAGATATTGTAGGTAGCAGTGGCGAAGGTTCCGTACAATTCGATTCCTACTGGCTTCCCTTTGAAAAATGGTACAGTCAGTATTCTATAGACAAATAATATAATCACATTAAAGATAATGTACTCCGGCTTACTCTTACAAAAATTGACCCTTCGCTACTGGAGGTAGTATATGTTTAAGGTATTTACTTATACCCAGTTTTTTGTCGTTTTCGTGGAAAATACGACTAAATTACAGCAAACTACTTACAACAGTTAGATAGTTCAAGTTACTTGTGTGACTATAGAAACGTCGAGTTGGAAAGTTTTGGGACTCGTTCTTTAGTTGATTTCTTTGAAGATTTGACGTTCTATTACTCTGGGGAAATTGGTTTAGGATAACATGTCTGCTACCAAAATTGGAGTCGAGTAAATCAGTGTATTTGTGGAACTTAGGTAGGACATAAATCAATAATCTTGTAGGTAAAGCAGTTCTGTAAACACAGGCAGGAGTTGGAAAAATGAAGGTGTTTATATTTAGCTCAAAAAGGCCTATGTTTGGGCCTCGTTATAGCGTTTAGTGATTAAATTTTAATCTGGGCTGAGCCCTTTATAGTTAGGTTCTTACGTGAAGCCCGAAGTGAGCTTGTTTGCTGACACGGCATTTTTTATATCATACGGGATTGGATTAAAGTTTGACTGCAAAATTACGCTAAACATGTACACATTTATAATAATAACGTTTGTGTATTTTAAATTAATAATTTTGGAAATAAATAAATCATAAATCAAATTTATTTCTGTAAATTGGGTTTAAAAAATACTTTAACACGTCACGTCATGTTATGTTTTAAAACTAGATGGGGCCGGTGTTCCGTACCTGACTACTCTGAGAAGAAACAGCCGAAACACACTCAGAGGTCTCTATCTCTTTTAAAGGTCACATCGAAGACCATCTCAGACACTAATCTGCATGGTCCTCATATGACTTGGCCAATCAAGTCATATGAGGATGATTAGTGTCTGAGATGGTCTTTTGAAGAAAGACCCACACAGATTTGAGTGGTCCTGTCCAGTTAGTGCAAGTATTTTTCAGTGATCGTGTAGCTCGACTCAAGGAGCTCATCTGATTGTACCTATCCGTTAAAAATAATCGTTTTGAAGAGAATTTTTAATTGTACTTTTGTTGTTAATTGCAATTTTATTCTTAAGGGTTTCACCTAGAAACAGCTTATCTCGTTCAACGATACGGTGTGTAATTATGATTGTTATTAAATTGTTTAGATAGCGATTGAATGATCTGCTGTAAGAATCTAACAATCTATGTACAAGTAAATAAAATTGAAGTGTCTGTTGTAATATCAAAATAAGAGCTTTTTACTGAATGCATATGAAAATATATACTGCTCGTAGAACAAAAATACATATTTTAACGTTTTTTCTGTTTGTATGTTTCGGCTTATCTCCGAAACGGCTGGACCGATTTTGATGGGACGTTTACTGGCAGATAGCTCATGTTATAAGGAGTAACTAAGGCTTTTTTTTTAGAATAAGAATTAGGGTTTCGTACTTATCAAAATCCGATTCAAAAAGTGAAGTAATATATTTTTTAATCATTTCACTTGAACATAGTCGCGGGCAATAGCTAGTAAGTAATATAAGCTGTAATGGGGTACCTTGCCTACCTGTCATGTATTCATGACATTTTTCCTACTTCTGAGCATGCATGTTTCTTCTGTTATGTTTCCGCGAATTCGTATTAAATTCTAAAATAGATAGGTATTGTGTAAAAACAGTGAAATTTTTTTGATTTCATAACGGTACGAGTACACAATGGTCAACTAAGTAATTAATCATAGTCATTCGTCCTTCTGACTCACATAAGTCGTACTTTCAAACTTTATGTATACAGTACATCGGTATTTTAAACTTCGAAGTTCAGTAATGCAGTCGGTCAATGGTAGTGTCTGAAATGTGGTGTCATTGTTATCTGTTCTTCTTCCTAATGAAGATGCTGATTGTAATAACCTACTTTATAATATTCTTCAGAATATTGGAAGGAGTAGCGACCCGCCCCGGCTTCACACGGGTGCAATATATACATATAAACCTTTCTCTTGAAACACTCTATCTATTAAAAAAACCGCATCAAAATCCGTTGCGTAGTTTTAAAGATTGCATACATAGGGACAGACAGAAAGCGGGAAGCGACTTTGTTTTATACTACGTAATGATATGAAACATCTATTGACTTAAAACCACGTAGGTACCTATGACAGAATCTAGTTTATCGAGCCGTCTAACCATTTAAAGCTAGACATTTGTGTCCAACCCTTTTGTGCCTAGGAATCTGCGATCCCGTACCCTTTTCCTACAAACCTATAAAGCGCTTATCATAGTTTTACTGAATAGCGAAAGGGATTCTGTGATGTATTGTAGCTCAACGTGTAATCAGGGTTGCGACTACTTTGATTTGACTTTTCGTTTAATAATATCATTTTGGTATTAGACCGAACGCTTTAATGAGTCCGCCGCCTTGCCCCATCAAAGGTGCATTAAGCGTAAGCGTCCACAAAGTCCTAAAAACGTCCCACAGGTTATTTGCTTTAAAATAACCATAATCCACGTAGGTATTACGGTACTAATTGAACAAATACGTGATCAATCTTTAGAATATTCCATTTAAATTGATACCTTCGCGAGGACTCATTAAAACGGTCGGTCTATAACTACTTGTATTCACCTGCATCCGGTTAGACTGGAAGCCGACCCCAACATAAATATCTTTAAACATGAAACCAAAATCGGTAGTATCCGACCGAAGGTCTTTTTCTGACCCAAGCCGAAGCCGAAGGTTTAATAACCCTAAGAGATTCACAAAACTAAATAAGACATATTTTTTTAAACTTTTATATCCAAAGTTTATGTTGACTGTATAATAAATTAATAACAACTTACCAAGATGATTAAAATTAGCTTGAAACTTGTCAAAAAAAAAAAAAAAAAAATTATTTTTTTACCATTACATTAAGAAAGAAGAGCACAAAGGTACTGTATACCATTGATGTGTGCACCTACGTATTTTTTCCAAATGTTAGATTTAGCATGAGACGAATTTCCGGACGTAGGTAGGTATAACATTTTCCTTAGTGGTCGTGGTTTATTAACGATAAGTACTTAAAAGTTGAGCTTACACCTCGCTTCCCGGATTTAAGATGTTCTTGACAGATTTCTATTTCCGTTCCAGGCGGTTCCTCAATACTAATATCGTTAAAGTACATATTCTATCATATTCATATATTTCGTGAATGAGTATGTGTGTATCTACCTACAACATCAAAGAAATAATCCCTCAAAGACATCGAAGGAAACAAGTTTAGCAATATCTGCGATCCTTTCAAGTGTAACTACGCATCGTCTGGTAGGCAACCCTGCAAACGCAACATGAACGAAAAAAATATACAAATGATTTTACGAACAACGGCAGGGCCAGCAAAGGTAAAAGAAATTATCCTAAGTAAGGAAACAAGGTACGTGATTTATTGATAACCTCACTGAAAATGTGGGGCTGGGCAAAACAAGCGAACAAGGAAGATAGATGAATTACTTTCATTTCCAAAGATCCATTTGCGCTAAACCCTAACTGTTTTTTTAGTGTGATAGATCACGTCGAGCTCTCTGATATTTGTTGTTTATCTACATTAGTGTACTTAACCACATGTTTTTCAGTGTTAGTTATATACTTAGCTCTGAAAAGCAGGTTTTTCTACCATTAGTTACCTGGCGTACATAAATGTACCTACGTAGAGCTATGTACCTATCCCGAGCTATGTGCTGCTCGGATTAAAAAACCTAAAACCGTCTGCAAAAAAATCTTTTAACAAATACATGATTGTGAGAGGCTTGTTGCCGAATAAGCCCGTATTCGGTCTCTGCTGGAATGTATCCGAGCCAAACTTAATGATTCATTCCTTCAGACCACTGAGTGAATATTTGTAATGAAAAACAAACGAACAGTTCGATAATTGGCTGTCTGATGCAAATTAAACAATGGCTTTGATTTTTGGCGTACGAATGAGTGGTGGAAACAAAAAAAATGGCCTTCCATTGTACTCGAGTTATTTATTTCAGGTTTTGTTGTTCGTTTTCTTTAAAATTTTAAAATATATCGATATTACGAGATCCTTTTTATTTTTGAAGCGGAGCTCGGCGTGAATGATGGCGGCTTGTTTAAGCAGATTTCAGTAAAATATTTTAAATCTTTCATTTGACTTATTACTGTGATAATAAGATTCAGACCTCGTAGAAGATTGCGGGAAGAGCTGGACAAAACCAACAACCAGTGGTCCACATTAGCCCTGGATCGAAACAATTAGTCATGTGGAGAGGCCTTTGACCAGCAGTGGGATGACGCAGACTAACAGTATCAGTAATTCTCTAGGGTTCCAACCTACGGATTAAACACGCCTGTACGCCTGTAAAAGAAAACATGAAACTATCCATCCGCAGTTGAGACCATGTAGAAAGTAAAGTACATAGCTTATGAATGGATCTGACGTTGCTTACATTAGCTGGCGTAAAATGGGGCTAGTCAAGGACTTTTTAGCCTTACAGAAAAACTTGTAAAGAAAATTCTGTTCAGAAGACAGATATGTTTAGCTGTCATATTTCGCGCGTGTAAATAAAATAATGTAGATCATGACAGTTTCATAGCTGCGTGATTCGATCGGTCGTTGAGTCCGCCAGTCGAGCATTTGTTTATAAACATGCAAGGTAGTACCTTAGTGGTATCGTCTTAATAAATGCAAAATCCTATGCCGGATGTTAATATTACTTCGTGTGCCTCTATTTTTTACGTAAGGTTATAAGTACCTATTAGCCCATGATTATTTCAGAAGGTTTCCACAAGCAGAAGATGCAAATGTATACATAGTCTGAAAACAATTTAATATAAGGCTATACAGGCTGTAAACAGACCCTTCACATATCCGTCAACCAAGCATTCTGTACATCAAACTAAGTAACTTTACGCTAAAATTATTGCTGGCAATCGACTTTTTTTTTGGGGTGAAAAATCACGTTTTACGGTAGGACTCGATGGAAAGCACTCAAAACATTGTGTTGATGGATGGATTGAATGGTACGGGGTTCGTGGAGGTGTGTCAAAAATCTTACATTAAAAACATGTTTAAAAAAAAAACTTGTGAAAAAGTTGGAACTTTGACCCCCAATATCTCCGTAACTAGAAGGTTCCCAGGTATGGTCTAGAACAAAAAAATGATCGCAAACACTTGGAAAACAAGTGCCTTTCGTATATGTTAAGGGTCTATTTACACCCTTTATAGCTTATGCCTGCCGGCTTCGCCCGTATGTAGTTTGGTAATTGTCTCACGGGATCGTACTATCGGGATAAAAAGTATTCTAACCAGGTTGTATTGTATTGTAAAACGGGCTGGTGTCGGCAATTCCACGTTAAAGCGCGTATTTTGTGTGCGGTCTATCCAGGTTATATACTATCTGTGTGCGAAATTTCATCCAAATCTGTTTAGTAGTTTTTGCGTGAAAGAGTAAAAACCATCCATCCATCCGCACAAACTTTCACATTTATGTAAAAGTAGTAAGACAATATTCCACATTAATTTAAACAAAGGCAATCCCAATTTAACATGAACATTATTCTACGAACATGAATATGTCCTGGTCGGCTTCCATTTGAACCGGATGCAGCTGCAAACCAGTATTTTACATAGAGCAACTGCCTATCTGACCTCCAAATTTTGCATCTAATTTTTCCACGAACATGTGCTACAGTAATTGAAATCTATTCGGAATCAATCGTAAATCTTCGGAAAACCGTAAATAGGGGTGCATTGACACGCTCCTACGTATTTCTATTAAATCTATCCCTTACTAATGCAGCAAGCATTACCCAGCAGTCTGGATCATTGCTATGATTTATTTGAAGTAAATCATCCAGACTAATATCACAGAGTAACAATAGTTTGTGCTCTAGATTAGTTAGACTGCCATTATTGTGTGAGATTGGTTATTAATTGATGTTAGTCTGTGGCAGAAAATTAATTGTGATTGTAGTAGTAAGGTATTGGAGTAGAATCAGATACAACATGACATAACTTCACGGTATAAGCCCGAAGGGTTCGGCAGAGGTGTACCTGCAGTACATCCACATTTGGCCGGTTAAGTCATAGGTGTAATAGGGCGCGATGCTATTGTCATTAAACACGTAAATCCAGATTTCGAAATTCTGATTAAATTCTCTATAACATTTAGCCGGACCTGGGATTCAAACTAAAAACCTCGTGCTCAGCAGTAGCGCTAGAAAATACTAGACCAACGAAAATTAGCCATTGTTTAATTTCTTATAACATCAAGTACAAGATGTTTATCAGATCTCCAAAAAGTGGTATCTGGTCAGCAAAATCGCCACTTTGCTGACCAGATGAAAACTCTACAGCAATGTAACAACTGTTGTTCTACCAGTTCCTGAAATTCTAAAAAAAATCGCGATCCGCTGATCAACAAATATGGGAAAGGTACAAAAAAAAAATGAATTACAAAAAGTCATAGAACAAAAATGGTTCAGTTTCATGTTCTGAGTCACCACACGAGAGGTCTTGCGTCTTTTTTGTTACACAACAAGTTCAGCTAAATCTATACTCTATACTTAATATTATAAAGCTGAAGAGTTTGTTTGGTTGAACGCGCTAATCTCAGGAACTGCTATAGGCTATATAACATCACGCTACAACCCTTAGGAGCCGCGCAGCGTGTGACACCGCGGGGAACAGCTATAAATTATAAGTCCAACTTTTCTCTACAGATTTCAGTGATATCTAAGATAAACTTGAAAATACATATGAATTGGAAAAGTTACATTGGAGGTATATCTACTAAATATTTATGACGGAAAATAATTTTACTGTCTTAGATTTAATCTCATTTAACTAACCTAAGTACAAGGAAAATTAGAAAACACAATTATTATACTCGTGACTTTTCAAATTTTCCTCGAGCCTATGTATTTTGCTTGACAACCACGCACAGAAACATTTCATTCGCGTCATATGTTTCTTTGTACATACTATAATAGGCCCTAATACTTCTAAGTAGGACTTTTACACTCCCACGGTTCGTCAGGCGGTATTGAAGGATATCGTAGGCGGAATTTAACAAAGAGAGGATTATTAACGCCACAAGAAGGGGAATTTCGCCCACTTCGCACTTTCGCCTTGAGTGTGACGTTCAATGGCGGTTTAATAGCAGATCGGTATTTAAATCGGTCTTGAATATTCGTCAGTTTCTCTGTAGTTTTCACTGTTTTGATTATAAAAAGTCTAAATAAGAAGAAACCGGTCACACAAGGAGAAACACAAAAACAAACGATTGAAACAAACCCTAAGGGGCTGTCTCCATGAGCGAGAGAATCGCAGCGATATTATCGTCGTGTCACGTATTTCTATACACTCTTACGGGCCGTCTCCATGAGCGAGAGAATCGCGGCGATATTCTCGTATAGAAATACGTGGCACGACGATAATATCGCCGCGATTCTCTCGCTCGTGGAGACAGCCCCTTAGATTTGCCCTACCGAGTTAAAAAATGATCTCATTTCTGTTTTCTTGACAATGACGTTCGTATAGCATATCTCGCTCAGTCATATTGAAAAATAAAGAAGAAAGAAGGAAAAAAAATATATATTTGTTTCAGAGACATGACGTGAAAATCGTAGCTATCGTTCAGAGCCGAATGTGCCAGTTCATTTTTCTTAGTGTAAACACTTTTTATGCGACCTAAAGTACGTTGAGAGCACATCTAACGATTTCAAATCTTTGCTCAAGGCTATATCATACGCAAATAGGGGCAGTGTCATTTCATCCGCAAATAGGGGCAGTTTCATTAACATTAAGAGCCTTCCATCATTACCCTGATCATTAAGTCGGACGATGACGTAAACGATATTGCATCCGGACATTGACAAATTACTCCGACGTTTGCGTAGCCATCACTGAATTGATCTTACTTACTTTGATGTAATATGGTGGCTTTTCAGAGGATTTAATTTAGACTTAGTTGAAATATGATGACTTTAATATGACTTTGCAGATTTTTGAAAGTCGTTACGGGTAGTCTTATAGCTATGACGCGTGACGTCTAGGAAAAGTGTGTGAAAGAGATGGAGTTCGATGTCCTGTATAGCTCCGTCTCTTTCCCACTCTTAAATAAGATGACAACAGCTGCAATCCTCTGGCTTTATGCCCCAGTGGCGTGCCTAGGCGCCAACAATACGGTAAGCCCGTAAGGCAAGCAGACTATTCAAAAACCCTAATAACATGAAGAGTAGTAAGTTATAAGGGCAAGCCTAGCTTTTATAGACTTGTATGACATAACCGCCACTAGTAACCCCCAGAAGCCAATCAGTCTAACAACCGGTTTTCCTAGGAGTATCTTCTTCCCAGTTTATGAGTGCTAGAGGTTGGGAATGCAGTATGAAAAACGCAGGACTATTAAAATTTAAAAAAAAAATGCCCTACTACGATTACGGATATATTGCGAACCTACCTACCTAGGTTCACAATATATCTCAAAGTAGCTTCTTTCGTACACACGGCGACACATCACGCCCGAATTTCCAGTATAACATGGCCTCACTTTGTATACATTTCACGTACAATGAGAGATCCTGATTAACTGGTTTTGTATAGCTTGATTGATCGCTGTGCGTACCCATAGGTAAAGCGACTTACATACATATTCGTATGTACGTATTTATACCTTTGTATTTACGGGAACGTGACAAGAATGAAAGACAAAATAATCTTCTGTCGCTTAGCTTTTCCATATATTATTGAGTGAATATTTTATAACGGCAAGGGGAAACATTTTGTATTGAATCTATAGCCCCCTCTCGTTATAATGAACTTGCTGTTAATGCCTTATTTACCCGACTACGGCGAAGCAAAAAGGAGGGTTATGATTTAGACCGGTATGTATGTATGTTCATCTGTTCCTTCATCACTCATTATCGTAATTTGACAAATGAGGTTTCGTTGGAAGCGTCTTGATCATCCGCTGGTTGTAGGCTATCCTCTGAGCATCACTATGAATATTTAATAAATACATTAAAATATGTATCGTGTAAGTTGTTTATTTAATAGGCGACAAATATTGAATGGTTTGTAGGTACATAACAATTTCAGACGAGAATATTTTCTTGTTTCATACTTTTTAGTTTTTGTGTTTTGGTGAATGTGACTTGTTTGGTAAATTTGTAAGCTCCTGTCAAGTTTCAAAAATACCTACACCAGGTATTTCCACTTAAATATCAGAAATCTTTAAAGCATCGCAACACTTAAAAACTAATTTTCAAGTCGATTCGAGTTCTGAGATTCGAAAAACTTTAAGGTTAAAAAAGGACTTAAAATCAAAAGAATCTGTTCAAATGACTGATTTGCTGATATTTTAAAACTTGAAAAGAATAACGAAATATCTTTTCAACTAAAATAAAAATAGTTACCAAAGGGTTGATTTAAACGTAATTTTTTCGAGGTTAATAACTTCTCTTGTGAAGCAAAAATCATGGTGTCTTTACTTCAAAATCAAAATCAAAATATTTTATTTCATATAGGCCTCGATGGGCACTTATAAACGTCGACAAAAAGGTGCACGGTTCGGGTTGGTCGTTTCCTATGGAGAAGGACCGGCAAGAAACTCCATGGTTACTCTTTAAGTCCATATTCTGATTGTTCGTTAATACCTATAACTTAATTTCATTCACAATGGTCCTCCCGAAAATCCAATTAACGTGAAAGTTGACTGTTCACAATTTTTTATGAAGAAATTTTATATTTAAAAATACTTTCTATTGCAGGTATTATCACTATTTACAATGGTATGTTGAACATTTGTACAATATGAGCTTTTTAGTCCTTTGGGACATAAACGGTTGAATAGATTTTGATGAATAACACAACAAACAATCCGTCTTGGTACTTAAGCAGGTCTTTCAATGTTTAGACGTCAGAATTTTTCATGATACCTTTTCTTTTTAGAAAAAATACACTTAGTATATAAGAGAGATGAAAAGAAATTCTAGTGAAAGTATTCCCACAATTTATTTGATTAAATTCAATGGGAGAGGTGAAATCTTATGGAAGCAGTATCGTTTTCATTTTATTTCCTTTATTTATTTTTACACATATTAAATACATTTTTAAATATCCTTATATAAAACAATATGAAAATCATTTAAAAATATAAAAAATAGTGGCCATACATTTTATTTATTATTGGCAACTTTGATCAGCTTTGTAAACATTAAAATACGATACCTAGAACAAACAAATTCGTCATAAAATAATTTTATTCAAAACCGCTAGTAATTAAGTAAGTCTCGCAAGCAATCCGATAACTTGAATTATTTTTCTTCTTATTTTTGGTTACAATCTTAGATTTTCATGCTTTATGCCTGTACCATTTTTTAGCATCACTGAAAGCTTTAAAATGTATTTATTTTTATTTCACAAGAAACTTGCATTTTTTTTGTTTTGCGTGATCATTTGATACCAACGAGTAAATACAGTGTGTTATGTCAAACGAGGGTCGTACTATAAGTGAGTGTAGTACCAGTATCGGTATCCATGAAAAATAACAACTTTTACTATGGTACCAACTTTGAAAAATGGAAAAAATAACAGTTCAAAACAAAAGTGCAATATAACACGATCAAAATGTATGTAAAAGCTGTATTTCTTTTGGAGTTCATTACAACCCCCTTTATATTTGGTTCCTTGATAAGCCAAAACGAACAGCATTTTCAGTAAGTAGTCGATACTGCATTGCGCGCTTCTACCGAGCAAAATATCGAGTCGAATGAGTTAATGACTCGATCGTTTGTCAAGCTCTGGCCAGCATTTAACTTAATGACATTCAAGGATGCCGGTTTTACAATTCATGGAGGAGATTGTTCCGGACAGACTTTCTGATAACTATAGTTGCTGGAAAGTTAGCGATAATTCATGATTTTAGTTCTTTCCTTACTCTGTTATCTATGTTACCTATTATGTACGTAATAGTGACTGAAGTTTTAGGTTTTTATCTTCCTCAATAGCTTCCCAAAAATACTGTAACCAATACACATGTTCGTGTGTATGAAGAATTTGACATGGCCCGGCCTGTGCCGAAACAGGCCCGAATCGATGATTTTGTGCCTGGCTGAGCCGAATGCGGCAGGCCCGAATATTATTTGTACTGGGGTAAAAAGCCCCTCTCCCCGTCATTGCTGTCATTTTTTTGTTCTGGACCAAACCTGGAAACCCTCTAGTTACGGAGATATTGAAGGTCCAACGTTTTCCCAAGTTTTTTTTTAAATAGAAATTTTTCATGTTATTATAACTTTACTTTAAATACCCCTATGACCTATTTACTATACATTTTGAGTGCGTTACATTGAGTTTTACCTTAGAACGTGATCTTTCACCCCAAAATAATAAGTCATTTCCCAGAAATATTTTTTGCGTAGAGTTACTTCGTTGGATGTACTGAATGCTTGGTTGACGGTTTCGTGGAGGGTCCGTTTACATCAGGGATGATTTGTAGCATCCTCAACGTTTTGTAATGAGTAGACCACCGCCTCTTGCAAATATCGTCCTTACCGCCTCAAAAAATGATGAACCTATTGTTACAATTTTATTCCCCTTCTACTCCACTTTAGTCATTAAAATTTCTGTACACTCCACTCTGATTCCATTATTCGTTCGCCTCATCCAGTTCAGTTCATTTCAGCGTGTCTCATTTGCGGAAATGCCGTAGTCCGTCTGTACAATAATAATTCAGCAAACATTAGTACTGGAAAGGCATGTAATCCGGGCAGGCTGAGCTAATCACGACGTACGCCTCATTTGTCAGGCTGAATTCGGTTTAACGTGGTCATCATTGAATACAAAAGTAGATAGCTGGATAATATAATGTGGTGAATGGAAACTGTTGTTTTTTTTTCAGCTGTGTGGCTTTTGCGACTTTGTTTTTTAATTCCAGTTGTTCAAGTTTTTATCGTGTAGATTTATTTTCTCCTGGTATATGGCAAATTTTACCATTGCAACGTCTACAGCAAGTTGCATTAAACTCTCTTCAGTCATTGTGGAGTAATTGACTGACAAATAAAGGGTATAAATAGGCCCATAACGAAACCGAAAGGCTCTTGTTCTCCCCATTATTGCGATCATTTTCTTGTTCTAGACCATACCTGGGACCATCTAGTTACGGAGATATTGGGGGTCAAAGTTCCAACTTTTCCACAAGTTTTTTTAAATACATGTTTTAATGTAAGATATTTACTTTAAATACCTCCACGACCCGTACTATTCATTCCATCCACCAGCAAAATGTTTTGAATGCGTTACATTGAGTAAAACCGAAAAACGCCGTAAAACGTGATGTTTCACCCCAAAAAAAAAAGTCGTTTATACCCTGTATATCTGTTCTTCCAAAGCCCTGACTTCATCAATAGAAGTATTTTTTCAACGTTCCTTTAAAAAATTACTTTCATAATTACAGTCTTGGAGACAACCTTGTTGCTCTTTCCTGCCTATCTTCCTTAGGGCAGAGGTTGCTATGACCTTAGAGGACGTGCCTTCCCAACCTTGTTTACTTAAAAGCTTTGCTCTTCGCACGGGATCGTTTTCCTTCGCACTGCACCGTTTCCGAGTTCGTGCGACAGGTAACTCTTAGCTTAAATGCCAGTACCGGAGTTTGTTTTTCAAGGAGACTGGTATGATGACAGGGTGTTGTTTATGTTTACTGTTTTTCAACTATGGGAGCATCTATTGTAGCGGGGATAAAGAAAGAAAGAAAGAATAAAGTTTATTTGACGTCAGTACATCAAGCACACATAATTAAAATAATAAAAAAAAATACAAAATAAAAAAATCACAGTTAAAGAACAAAAGAGAAAAAGAGAACAGAAAGTTAGAGAACATTTTTGAGAGACTTTCAAAAAGGGCTCAATGTTGCAGCTTAGTTCAATAAAGTAATCTATATTTCACAATTTCAGTTGTAAAACTCCAGCTCCCTAGGACTTCGGGTCAAACTTTTAATCCACAGTATTATTTGTATTCTGCATTCGAAATTGAATTAAAAAAAAAACAAAGACCAAACAAGTCTAGCATAAAAGAAGTTGTTATACAAAAATTGAAAGTCAACGAACGACGACCTAAGCTTTATTTATTAGACAAAAAAACTGTTTGACACAAAACATTCGCTGGACTAATTAAAATGGGCGATCCATTTGCGTATTCAAATACTCTATGTAGTTAATTAACGCATTTGTTCACGAAATTGGTTTTATCAGCAAAGAGAGCACAATTTGAAGATAACGTGCATTTTTAGTGGCAATTTATACCATCTCTATTACGCATAGTTTAATGTTTATAACGGTTTTCTTTTTGATGCCTATTTTTGCTTTCCGTCTACCCTAGTCTGGATTCACCACATTTTTCCGTAACCAAAATAGAGTGTAGTTTAATATTAAAAATCAAAGTTTTTAACCGAAATTAAATCGAATCTTGAAGTGACGGCAGCTAAAGCTAGCCAGACGTCTAATAATGTTATATATTAGCTATACTTTCACTATTCATACATTTTAAAGTCAGGTATCGTCTGGAATATGGATTAATTCGACTACGTACTTGTATCAAAAACCGTAAAATACCCATTCATTTTCAGGTAAACGTTTTTCATTAAAGTCGATGCAATGATTGTTTCAATTTGCACTCAGTCTGTTTTACTTTTTCGTCGAGCAGTAAGACCCAATTAAATCGTTCCAACGTTTGATCGGGCGCAGGCCGTTGGGTTCAGTACAACTGTACAATTGATTGGATCCCTTGCCATTGGTCGATTGTGCTGATTGCTCGTCGTCTTCAGTTGTTTTTGAAACAAAAGCAACTGCATTATTAGCTTCTTCGTTCAAGATGTTATTGGAACGAGCGCCGGTTACCTTGTTTTTGAAAATTTAGATACAATCTGAGAAATTAATTGATAAGAATATTGACAACCTACGTCAGTGAAATTACATCACAAGTTGACAGTTATTTAAAATGGCTTTAACACGGCAATTAAAGCCATTTTAAATATTTGTCACCTTGTGATGTGATTTGAATATACGGCCAATTAAATTGGTAGTCATTTTACTTGACAATTATTTACCCCGACTTTTCTAATAAATATTGTTGTAGGTGATAAGTTTAGTACCAAGACCGATTGAAGACTGAAGGTGCCTTTGATTAGTATCGGATTGTAATGCATATTGTATGAGTTGGCTTACGTATATTCTTCTTCAATTGCGTTACTTATATTTAAGCAGTTCTAAAGGATTTTGGGGGCGGTTTACGGGCTTTTAAGCAAATTCAATTTAGGAGATTTAGGTATCTACTTGTGAAATACTTCTTTATTGGTTTAAATTCGAAGATATTTTAGGTCATTGAACTGTGTATTGATATCAGCTGTTGAATGACGAACTGAACTCATGAAGACTGACTTGCGATAAGTTGAGCCTTAACAATGCATGACGTAACCCCTTTTGATGGATTTGAACTTCAAAAATTCTGTCATGTATTCCAGATGAAACCTAGATAACAGTAGCAATAATAAATAAATGACCTAAATCCAGTGTTGAATAATAAATCGTGCTACGATAATCACGTGATCCATCCATTCAACATTAATTATTCGATGGTGACGTCACATTTATTCATTTTTTACCCGTTGCGTGGGCGCCATGATTAATATTCGTAATATCTGACGATCTTTACGCCCATTAATTTATCAAAGAAACTGAGTGTATCTCGAGTGAGTCTTGACAACGGGATATTGCGGGAATCCTTTTCAATTCATTGTTGACATCCGCGGCAGCCATTTTGGTTCGATGTCATTCATTTTACAAATCGAGCTGGCTTGTAATGTTTGTGACATTTGTATTTAGAACAGTCGAAGGTTATGAAGGTTGTACACAATGGTAGATGCTGGCGTACTTAGTATTCAAAAAAGTTTGGTGGTAATTGATACGTGCAAAAATAAAGCAATCGAGGTACAGTCGCAGCTAAAAAGGTTCGTCATCTATATTTTTGTCTGCTTTTTGTTTAGAATGTGCTGAACCGATTCAGCGATTGCAAGCACCATGATCACGGATAAACTGAAGTTATTGCGGGTGGGTGTTTATGAGCAGACAAAACGGTCTACCCTCTTTCTTGTTCGTTTTTTGCACTCAGTACCGCTACCACTGTCACTCGCAACTCGATTCTGCTCCCGACACACGAAACTCACTGTGTCCGCTCGCGAACTGCGAGTTGCGAGTGACAGTGGTAGCGGTACTGAGTGCAAAAAACGAACAAGAAAGAGGGTAGACCGTTTTGTCTGCTCATAAACACCCACCCGCAATAACTTCAGTTTATCCGTGATCATGGTGCTTGCAACAGCGCCGAAATATCGGGAACTCTTAACAAAAAGTAAACATGGTAAATATCCCGTTAGTATTAATAGTGTCACTGACATACTCTGGAAATTAAAGGTATACATACATACATACATACTATACACTGTACCATTGGATTTTGTAGTGTTTATATACCGAGTTCTGACGTTCATTGATGTATTTACCAACAATTCTGATTAAACTATCTCGCATACGAAATGAACAAGCGACATAGATGTGTGGCCAGCATCCATTGTGTACAAGATCGAATAAAGAATAGAGCAGAGAGCATATTTTTCTTCTTTTTTCTTTTGTGATTCGCTGGCAATGCTAACTATTTTATTTTACTGGGTTCAGTTTTACAACTCTTTTTACGACATCCAAGTGCTATAGATTGAAGCTGAAAGCTTTGTGGCTAATGGCTCTGGATGCAATTTAGATCGGAATTTGATTTTATGCGAATACCATTTTCTCGCTAAATATTTTTCAATTACGATTTTTAAATGAAGCCAATTCTTTTATTTGTGGAATCTAGAATAATAATGGAAAAAATCACCAATGAATTGAAAGTGATCAATACACTTTAACCGCGTTCAAGCTCTGTCAGTGTCATAAAGGGCTATTGAAGGACACCGTGGATTTTTAGTCAGTACACGCCTGACAGTCCCTCCCACTCTGCCCTGAGTGGGAGGTCTCATTTGATGATTTTACCACGATAAAAAAAAAAAATCTCTGTCAGTGTCAATACTTTACAACAATAATGACAGCTCCTGAACTCGGTTTATTTTTCCATAAATAAACTTTTCAAGCATCTGGGAAAACTGTTTAATTAAAAGGGTGTATCTAATAATAATTTGTACGCACTTAATCACATAATTATCTAATAAAATGTGTAACTAATAGTTATTTGGGATTATCACAACATTTTAGGAGCAATATTAATAGGTAGAAATACCTACTAAAAGGTATGCCAACAGTAATGAGAAAAGTTTAATTACATTTATTTAGATACCAGATAGAAAGTCTCTTTGTGTCCTTTGTGTAAATAAAGTAATAGGTATATGTATCTAGTAGCTACCTAAATTCCGAGAAGAACACGAATGTCGAATTGAAGTCCTAACCATAATTGAATGTACAGTCGCCAGCACAAATGATTTTAAACCATAAAATGTTGAAGGTTAAGTTCAAAATCGAATGAGAAAATTTGCCAGTTTGTGGTAACTAGATGCGCTGGCGACTGTACCTACTCACAAGAAAATAAAGTTTTCTCTTAGAATATCCTTAACAATACAAACGTACCTTTGCGATAGCTAAAAAAGAAACTGATTAAAAATCAGTGCTCTTTGGCCGTGACGTATTTGTACAGGGAGAAGGATTGTAAAGAGGGGGATTTCTATAACGTCTTAAAGCAGGAGGTATTCTAGTGTGGGAAAGAGAAAGAGATATACAGGTCGTCTAGCGCCATCTCTTTCCCACACTGGAATAACTCCTGCTTTTAGAAGTCATGGTAGGGGCCCACCTGGAGACAAAAAGTCCCGTCTATTTCCAAAATACCGAATAACACAACGGAGATGGACCGAATTTCTAAGATTCCTGACAGATGTTCCTGAGAGACAATTGAACTGAAGTGGAAACCAGGAGTTTCAGAATTCACCACCGATTTATCATCTCAAAATAATAGGTCTTTTTGTTGGCGATTTATAATAGGTAATTTTGTCGCCAAAGAATATACGTAATTGCAGTGCTTCATTTAATGGTTGTTTAATTATTCTAATGTCATTGTGGAAGTTTTTTTTTGAATAATTTATTCATTGTGCCGTGTAATTAATGTTCAGGCAATTTACATGCTTTCATGGTCTTTGGAAGCTTTCCATTTTGTTTTAACTTATAGTAATTGCTGCTATTATTGTGGTGTTGTGTTTTATTTCTAATTACTGATGGCTGCGATTATTTACCGATAGAGGAACATTGGAGCTATCTAACTTTTTTAATATATTTTTGTTCAAATAATATGCATTGTAGTGTTAGCTCAAACTAAACTCTAAGGGGCAAATTGCACTATTGAAACTGAACGCGATCACCAAATGTTATCCGCGTTCTCGTGAAATCTGTCGTTCTTCATACAGTGACTTTGCAAGTTGACCCTTTTGACTTTGCTTTTATATTGTTTATTTTATGTATGTACAGTCATGAGCACCAATATGTAAACACTTCACTTTTAAAAGTGTTTTTCTCCTACTGTTCTGATTAAAACTTCATGTAGTTACGAACATAGTATTCTGGAGCTAATATTTTTATGAAAAAGGGCCTATCTTCAAGTTACAATCATTTTTTCTTGCGAAAATAGCTTTTAAATTTAGGAAAGTGTGTACATATTGGTGCTCGTGACTGTACATACTTCTCACAAACACAAATATTTTTGATCTCAAAGTGCCAACTCTATTCAAATTTCGCACTTCATTATGTAACTCTATAACATTGCGGTTTGAGTCTATGACTTTGGCGCGATACCAAATCACATGGTGCCCTTGGCAGCCGTCTTAACCAGTAATAATGACACTTAACTTGTTATTGTTACGACTTTAAACTTCAGTATCGATATGCCTTTTAACCTGCGGTAGTCTCTAGCCAAACGACAAACGAGGTCTAATCTTACCTTAAGGTAGCCATACACCCCGGGTCCACGGCGCGTTCTGTTCCACGCGCGCCTGAAAGAGTGTCAGCATAATGACGGGGCCCCCCTCTAGAGGGCCAAAGCCTGCCGGGGTCGCGGCACTTATAGAATTACCGTGACCCTGGAACATAAAGGGCTATTGAAGGACACCGTGGATTTTAGTCAGTACAAGTCTGACAGTCTCTCCCGCTCTGCCCTGGTTTCCCGAGGACTCATTTGATGATTATACCACGCTAAAAAAAAAGGTAGCCATACACGCTGGGTTATGTATGCATGACAGTTTTACATGCGCATGTAAAACCGAATTCCATTCCAAAGATAACTATACAGTTTTCTCCTATACACGTTCATGCATGCCCGTACAGCTTGACTATACATGCATAACCTATGTTGTGTACCGGCTTAAAAGCGATGCGACGTGTAGAAAAGCAGATTCATCCGAATTTTCCCAAAAGTATCAAGCATGCACTTAGTGTACTATCAACAGCAAATGTGCTCCATACTGCAGACTAATATTATAAATGCGAAAATCCCTCTGTTCATCTAACTGTGGATCCGTCTGTCTGTTGCCTTGAACTCCTCAACAGCTGAATGGAAAAATATGAAAGGTACGTAGACAGATATGATTTGGGTTAGGAGATAAGATACTTTTTATCCCATACTATGTATATATGTATATGTATATACAACGAAATAATTTCCGGCCTCAGTTATAATTTAAAGTCAGTTCCTCTATAAATAGAACATACACCAGGAAAAACCTTCAGTTACATAAACTTATAGAAATATTTAGTACAAACTGCTCCCAGGTACCAGGAGAGCAGTAATCTAAGAGAGGTAACTCAAACAGAATTTTGAATGCATTGCGCAATATACAGGCCGCTTCATTTAGATACTCGCGCGGTGTGTGACCAAGGTGCTAGTCCTAAGTATGCGGTGAGCGACACGGTGAAACGGTGCTATGCTTTGAGGGTGCATTTAGTCCTTCATAGATAGTGGAGTAAAGATCTCCTTTGTGCTTTTAAAACCGCGTCAAAAATCAGCACTTTTACAGTCTCTACTACGACAGAAAAAACTCGCATGCACGCATGAACACATTTGCATTAATTCTCTTTTTCGAGCAGTTTTGTAAAAACCGGCCAAGTGCGAGTCGGACTCCGCATGAAGGTTCCGTACCATCGGAGTAGGTAGATATTATTTGTATATAGCGGCAACAGAATTACACATTCTATGAAAATTTTAACTATCCACGTAATATGGATCATGAGATACAATCCGCTAACAGACAGACGGTCGGACGGTCTCATTGGTTATCCTTCGGGTACGGAACCCTATAAATATTTACGGTGTTTATGGCTTTAACTTTTGGTAGAATGATAATGTATTTAATTCTATGTTTTTAATTTTCTAGGTAAGCATAGAAATCTCTTATAAAATAACCTTCTTATTTGTAATATTTTCATTCATAGGTCGTTAGGTACATTCACCTTAGACATCGATCACAAAGGACGTAAGACAATGTACGGGTCAGCCTTAATAAATATCTAATAACCCTTTGTATCTAGAATTATATCTTCGCGTAGGTGTTCTTAAACGGTGTATTATTTTACAATTAACATGAATCTAAATTGACGTAATACTCGTAGTAGTGACTTAATTATATCAATCAAACTGCCTAGCCTTTTCCCAATTATTTTGGGGTCAGCTTCCAGTCTAACCGAATGCAGCCGAATACCTGTATTTTACATGAAGCAACTGTCTGTCTGACTTACACAACCCAATTGAATGGTTGTCAGACTTTCGCGGTTTCTGACTGCCCGTAACAACTGTCATATATCTATAAATGACAGCCACGACGAGATACGGAGGAACTCGATATGCAATGATGGGCAACCCATCTATGTAGATCTAGTTATGACCCACAAATCTTATTACGAGCCTTCCACCGACTAATGTGCGCCTAGGTATAAAAGTGTTCTTAAAATACAATCCAGGCTTCTAAATGTTCTAGAAACCAGACATCAGAGGCAAAGGTAGAATGAAGTAACTCTGAGAAATGTAAACAGTCCGCTACTGCGGTCTCACTTACAGAAATTGTCCCACTTCATAGTTGGTCACTGGGGGGTAGAAAGGTGGTACGCGGGGGTGCTACCCCAACCCCGAGGTGTCTTTCAAAGCTGTCAATGTCAAAGGTGATGTACCACTTACACAGAATAGATAGTACCTACCTATCACTGTTAATAATACCGTGGGTAATGGGTAGGTACTTATATGCCGAACACATTTGTTTGAGTGGGTGGTTTATACAGAACTAAATTGAAATGTACCTACTGGATTTGTTTTTTTTGCTCTAAGTGAGCAGTGTCTTTCGTCACGCAGAGGAAAATGTGTATAAGTACAGCCTTTTCACAGTTAATTTTCGTCAGATATAAACCTTATGGCAATGAGCGTAAAGGTCACTTTACTACCTGATTCCAATTATTTTAAAATAATGATTCTATTTTCAAAATAAAGAGCAAACGAATTCATTGTTTTGTTCCTCCTACGCACAAAGGAATCCACGTAATAAATGAGTTATCTTTATATTCCTACAGTTTTCATAGAACTTCCTCTAAACATTGATATTAAATCATTCGTATGAAAACAATGATTGTTTTCATTTCACAGAATGAAATAATTTGCCTTCTCCTAGCGTAAGGTTATAGAAAAAAATAACATTTGATTAAGTTAAGATATTTTGTTCTCGCAGCCATTGGTGCTATGGATAATTTATGAAATTAACATAGGGAATAACAGCAACTACCAGAAGTGTGTTCTTAAAATTAAATTGTATCCAAATAACATTGAGTGAGAAAGTTTCATATTTTCTTGATTGCGTATCCAAACACGTGATTCTTGATTTTCGAACACAACAACGCGAGTTGTTCTTAAGTCAAAATTGTGTTGTGGTGTGTTATATGTACCTACGGTTCAATATTTTTGAATGATAATAAAATTTTACTACCGATTTTATTTACCAAATCGTTCAATAAATGTTTTGTTTTAGACACAATAGTAGGCCTGTATATTGAGCCAGGTGCTTTTAACTTTTCAATATGAATGCATTTTTTATTGTTCGATCGAATAAATATTTCAAATCATAAGCTGAGTCCATACTACGATTGTAATATGAAATCCCTCACTGTCAATACCCTGAGGATTTGAATATTAAACATTTGTGTATTTATTTTAGTTTTTTGTATTATCCTAATATTATAAATGCGAAAGTAAGTTTGTTTTACCTAGGGTACCTTTCATCCCAATAAAAATACTGTTCCCGAGGAAAACAACAATAACGTTCTTATGATAATAGATGGCGCCACGTGTCTTTCGAATCATGAGTGAATTATACAGGTTGTAAACAGACCCTTCACATTGCCGTCAACCAAGCATTCTGCACATCAAACTAAGTAACTTGACGCAAAAATTATTGCTGGGAATCGACTTTTTTTTTTTGGGGTGAAAAATCACGTGATACGGTAGGACTCGATGGAAAGCACTCAAAGCATTGTGGTGATGGATGGGTTGAATAGTACGGGGGTCGTGGAGGTGTGTAAAGTAAAAATCTTACATTAAAAACAAGTATTTAAAAAAAAAACTTCTGAAAAAGTTGGAACTTTGACCCCCAATATCTCCGTAACTAGAATGTTCCCAGGTATGGTCTAGATTTCTAGAACAAAAAAATTATCGCAAAGACGGGGAGAACAAGTGCTTTCGGTTATGTTAAGGGTCTATTTACACCCTTTACTGTTACAAGCAGAGTACAACCAGAATTGATTGTCGAATTCTAAATTTACGCGAGCGAAGCAGCGGGCAAAAAGTTTGTGTACGCTTTCGAATATTCTCTAGATAAAACTGGAGATTTTCAATGAAAACAGAATACTCTGGCAAGCTGTAAGTGTGAATACCAAACCAAGTGTTCTACATTTTTAGATCTAGATTTGAGTATGAAAGTTTTTAAGGAATACAAAATTTTGACTCCGACATAACACACACTAATAAGAAACCAAAGTATTCAAATTTTTAGATCCTGACTTGAAGGCAAAAAAATACGTTTTTAATAGAAATTTTCTTCACACGCGCCGTCACTTTGAGCCAAGCCCCGGGGTAAGTATATAGCTGACTACTTGCTTTGATGTCCCCATTGTTTACAAATGAAATGATGTTCGTTGAAGTGTGGCAAATAGGGGTCATTGTGTAGCTGCTATTGAATTGTATTCAATTGTGTATTAAGAGCCCGCACTGGCAGGCAAAGGTCAAACAGTTTTCTAAGCTCAAGGGGCCTGGTTGTTTGTCATGTGTTAGTGAACGCCACCGCAGGCCGACTGACCGCAAAAAGCAAGGACATAGAGAACTTGGTAGCCGGTTCGTTAAATATTAAAACAAAGTTTCAGTTGGGCTTGTATTATAAATTTTAAAAACTATAAAAAGTTCTTCGTAGGTTTAAATGTGACCCAAATAAATAGGAACGGAAACGTGAAGATTTTGGGTCCTATTTTAGTTTGGTCCTTGAAGCCGAGCGACTCCATTGCATTGTGGTCTTTGGGGCCCGCGCCCTAGGGCTAGTTTATCATTTACGAGAACAAAATCATCATCTTCCTGGCCTTGTCCCATTCTATTTGGGGTCGGCGCAACACGTTTTCTTCTTCCATTCTCCCCTGTCGGACGTCACGGCATCATTTACGAGAACAAAATACACTGTATTATTTTCTCTTTGATTGTCTCCATTGTCTGTCACTATTAAGTTTGTTCCTCTATCGATCTTGTTTATCTCTTGTACCATCTAACCTGCAAGAAATCATCAACGACATCACGCGGCTCAATTGGCAGTCACGAGAATTACCTCATACTTTCGTGAAATATTAGAAAATCTGGTTAGCAGGTATCGGGGCTTAGAGCACAGGGTGCGCCAGAAATAGATGTATTAAAAATTTCCGCTCTCGTGGAGGCTATTTCAATGCCCCCAACTATACAGGATGGAAAGTTTTCGTCAGTAATTAAAAAAAAAAAAGTGTTCCGTACATTTTGACCGTCCAGGTAGTATTTTTTCACTTTTGTAAGAAATAGCTGTTTTTTTTTATAATCGACGAAAAGTTTCTATGTGACGGTTCAGAATGATCTACTGAATACGTGGTAACCGTTTTAGCGTCGGTGTCTCTTCCGCCTGGTACAAACACAACCACTTAACCTTAGAAGTTACTTCTGGTCTATAAGCATAACCAGCGTACAATGTCTCCATTGATGGGACACGAGACTCTTCTCTGTGAGACAGCATTTCTGATCAATAATTGTCTCAAAGCCTCTTGCGCCTGCCTTTTGTCAAAGACTAAGTTCATTGAATGCACTATCAAAGGGCAGGTGTACATCGGAGCAGCCATTGAAGTTCTATATCGGATTAGTGCAAGCTAGGGAGTTTGTACCTTCTAACAATGACGATACGAAGTTACAGCTCAAGTTCGTATCGAATTTCAGACTGTTATCTGTCTTGCAGTAATTTTATGAATGAGAAAGTTTATCGTGACTTGTGTTTGGCTTGTTTCTTTAGTGTTTTATTCGTTGATTGTAAGGGCTCAAACACAAAAACACGTTACGACGACGCAACGTGCCACCGCACGGCAACGTGACGTTGCACGTTGCGTCACGGTGCCGTGACGTGGAAATCCACGTCGAGCAACGTAAATAATCACGTTACGACAACGCAACGTGCCACGTTGCACAACACGTCGTCGTGACGTAAAATATGGCTGAAAGATATGGATGGAGCCAGTATTTTCTTTGTATCTGTTTCTTCTTTATCCGTCTTCTTAATATTAGCAGGAGGAGAACACGTCTAGTGTGGTCCATTTCTCGAAATTAACTGCGGCAATTCTACAAATGCGCCACCGTCAACACGACGTCGTTCAACGTGGCACGTTGCGTTGTCGTAACGTGATTATTTACGTTGCTTGACGTCGATTTCCACGTCACGGTACCGTGACACAACGTGCAACGTCACGTTGCCGTGCGGTGGCACGTTGCGTCGTCGTAACGTGTTTTTGTGTTTGAGCCCTAATTCATGTATTTTTTGCAATTCAATAAGCTCTTGGAGTCCTGGTATTAAGACTTACCAATGTGCAATGTTAGCAAGGCTAAACTATTGGACATGTAAATAAATGCCTCGTTGGTCTAGTAGTCGCAATCGCCACTGCTGAGCATGAGGTCCTGGGTTCGATTTCCGGGTCAGGCAAATTGTTATTGGGTTTTTCCATCAGGAATTTCTCAGCAGCAGCCACAGAGTTTGAATTTGTACCCGGTTGATGGCAATAGGCTCGTCTTCTATATCATGGAATTTAAACATAACTGACGAAATGTGGGTGTACTATTAGGTACACCTCTGCCTAACCCTTCGGGGATTACAGGCATGCTCATGTTATGTTATGTTACGTAAGGAACCTGGCATATCTACAAAGTAGGAGCTTTTCTAAAAGTCCCACAAAATACATCGTATTATTTATCCAATAAGAATTACTTACATCAAGAATAAGATGAATTTAATGTTTTATAATTATCTTTATCTTCAGTTTTATGTTACAACTAAAGGTAAAAGTAAACATTATAACAATTATTCTGCTTAATAGCAATTTCGTTGCCAAATGTTTTTGTTAGTCTTGCTTTTGTTAACTAGACTTCTCTGTGTGTTTTTAAGATTGATATAGTTTGCTTGCATAATTACGTACCGAAGAAAGACTAAAATTCTGAATAAATACTCTTTACTTGATATCTTCTTTGTTTTCAAAATGTTCTTCAAAAGACCTTGTAGATAAAGTAGCCTTCTAGAATCTCTTAAACTTGGATTTCACTAGCTTATGCTCGCGGTTTCGCCTGCGTGAAGATCGGTAACTGCCGGGATAAAAAGTATCCTATATGTTAATCCAGGTTATAAACTATTTATGCGCCAAATTTCATCCAAATCCGTTACGCAGTTTTCGCATGAAAGACTAACAAACATTCATCCATCCTCAGAATCATTATTTTTTTAAAAGATAAGTTTAGTAGGAATAGGATAGCGTAGAGATACTTAATTGTTAAATAGTAAGTATTGGATAATAAGATACCCCTTGGGCCACTAACTACCTAACGACTGTCAAAGAATGACAGCCGGGACCAACGGCTTAACGTGCTTTCCGTGGCACAGAGGAAACTCGGTATGTAATGGGTGGTCACCCATCCACAGACCAACTTAGGCAAGCACGGCTTAACCTAAAGATCGACCCGAGCGGCGGTTATTATTTAGCTATGAGCTTCTCATCCATTTTCTAAATTAAGCCTTTAAAAAAAAACAACTCGACTTGTGTATAAACCGTTTAAATCCGTTTCATTGCTATTGTTGTCAGAGACTGTTTTTGTAATGTTGTCTATTTGATTAGTTTTTAGAATGAGAACTAGACTAAAGAATGTCAACTAATTTTGATTATTAGCACTCCATATTCTCTGTCAAAAATAAAAAATACTAGTGAAAGAATTACTTCGATACGTCAATTAGTTTCCGATTTAGAAGTAAAAATAGGTGTAACCGCACGACGCGGGCTGTCGGTGACGGTGTGACGTCATCGCACAACACGCTCAGTCTGGCTCACTCAGTCCGCTCGCCGTCGGGCGCCCGTGCCTTCGAAATTATACCTAAATACCTACTTTTAAAAATGTCCAATCCAAATACTAGGAAGTCATGTGTTGTGCCTAAATGTAAAAAAATACAACTACCAATTGCGCGGCCCGTTGTGATATGACGTCACAAGCGGTCACGTGACTTAGCGGGACTCGATATTTTTCGAAACTTTGAATGCCTATAAAATCAAAACTACTAGGTATTTTTAACTACAACAAAAACTAGTGTATTTGTATACATACAGGCTTTACTGAGACAAAATTTCAAGCGATTTAGCATACCTAGTAACATTCTTCATTCTATTTCTGTCTTTTTTCAGGCTTTTTAGAGCTCGGTTATAAGATATTTTAGTTTGCTCTTCAAGTGGGATCCTAGACATCTCAGGAACGTTGCTAGGTGATGTGGGTTAACCCTTTGTTGCTAAGAAATGAGAGGGTTTATATTTATAATCGTAGCCCGTAAGTCACTGAACTCTTGTTGGCGGTGAAATTATTGTTACCTACCTAGATACTCGTATTTTAGTTGACTAAGAGGTAAATTGGGATTGTAAAAACTTTTAACCCGGTTAACATAACATCACGCCTGTAATCCCTGAAGGGTTAGGCAGAGGTGTACCCATTAGTACACCCACATTTCGCTAGTTATGTTTAAGTCCCATTTGTTCCGAACCTATTACTATCAACCGGGCACAAATGACTGCTACTGAGAAAGTCCTGATGGAAAAATTCAATAACACTGGGTGACCTGGGAATCGAACCCAGGACCTCATGCTCAGCAGTTGAGCTTGTGACTAGACCAACGAGGCAGTACCTAACTCGGATAAATTGTGATGATTTTTTTTATTTACAGTATGTAGTTTAAACACTGATTTAAGCTTTCACGGTTTACAACTAAACTTATACTGTCACTTACGGGACTTACGGGAGCTCAAAATAATGAACAATCACGGAAGATATCCCGTAAGTGACAGTATAAGTTTAGTATGTAGTTTACTAAACAAAAAAGTGATAATATTATGTAAAAAGATTTACAGTAATCGATTTTGTGAAAAACCTAATTTTGTACGCGAAATCGTGAAGTCACACAAAGTCTTAGATAGGATTGGCACATAACACGGTGTAATGGCACAAAGGGGATTATACTCAGCATAAGCTGCAAAATAAGCTGAACATAGCTTTTGAGCACACTTCGGTTTCCATTGTCCTTTATGCAAATCTACAAGAGTAGATGATAAACTATATTTTACGACGCCCCAGATGCGCATAGAAAATTGTATACGAGAGCCATAACTTTAATTTTAATGCTTACCGCATCTGTAGTTAAAATATGAATTGTATACTCGTAGTTCAGTTAACATTATAAGTGTAAAGAATCTCAGTTCTTGGTCAACTTTCTACATTATATCTAGCCATTGCCTTGAATATTGAAACGAATAGCGTAAGTTTGCAGATGAAGTTAGAACTCAAGTTATAAGATCCTGTGTTAAAGAAGTACCTGCTATTGTATTAAGTATAATACCAAGCATCCGCTTGCAACTTCTGTGTGCAATATGGAATGCAGACTAACTTCTTTGACCGTTTAATTTCAGTTCCCGACTTTTATACGAACAGTTTACTAATATAGCATCCGTTTTGTTGTTCTGAATTTTGCATATAAACTTATACTGTCACTTACGGGATAACTTTCGTGATTGTTCATTATTTTGAGCTCCCGATATTTCGACGCTGTTGCAAGCGCCATAATCGCGGGTTGACTGGAGAATGCGGGTGGATCCCGTAAGTGACAGTATAAGTTTAGTTGTAAACCGTGAAAGCTTAAAACAGTGTTTTGCATATAAAGTGAGAACTTGGTGTGAATTCTTGGGAAATTCTCATTTGTTTAAGTTAGTCGTAATGTCTTAGTACATGGTCGTTTTTAAATAGCAGTCGGGTCAGAATTAGCTGTGTACTGGCCGGAATATTGCAGCATTGGGTGGAAGAGATGGCGGAAAAAGGTTGACTTGTACTCAAGAGTATAACAAATATCTCTCTTCGTGCTTGTACGATATGTTATTCTTGGAGCGTAGCTTCTGGACCTAATAATGCAATGATATCATTTGGAACAGCTCACTCAGCGGAAACAAGATTTTCATTGACCTGGATTCTGCAGCGCTCAACTAGGACACGTTTGGTTTAATTCTATTAAATATATATTCCATCCTAAAATATTGGTATTGGATGTATTCATAGAAAATTCAATTTAATATAATAATATGAAAACGATTGACGTCACGTAGCCGAGACCCAAACATGAAACATCGAATGGGAATTTTAATTAACTTGTGATATTCGCATTTCAAAACATACGAGGTATCATTTCCTCTTGTCAGTCAGACTGTTTAAAAGATTTAAAATGTCGTGTTGTGTACCAAATTCGTTGTCGTCAACGAGAAACTCGGTTTCGGGTCGAGTGTTCTGACCGACCCAGTTGTTAGCTGCAAGCCTGCAACGTCGATATGCTGTCACAGCACACACCCAACCACTTTAAATTTACCACTAACTGAAAACAGCTACCTTATCTCAACCGCATAAAGTATAAAATGGCTTGACAAGTACTTGTGTACTTATATATTGACGTGGTTGTACGTGTCGCGTGCCCGTTTGAACTTAATTTGACGCTTACATTGCATTTTTATTTATTTCTGTACACAGTGTTGCTTTGCTCATAAAAATTGCAGTCGCAGTGTAGTATGACCTTATAACCTTATTTTTTATCGCTTCTACATGCAATGCTTTTAATATTTTACACCGATTAGTTCCTGTTTAGAAATAATTTCTGTTCTGTGCGAATTAATAAAAGTTGTGTTAAAAATGACTAACTCGAGGTTTGTAGTTTTTTTCTTTGTTGTCATAGAACTCAAAGTCATGTCTTGAAGCTTTTTTACACAATAAGTACATACCTACTAAATTGCTATAGGTATATAGATCCATTTTTCAAAAACGTTTTCAAATAAAGACATCATTTTTATTGTTAAACGATGTTTATGTCTAAACTTACTGGGAAATACATTTACTTAGGTAAAAAGGATAGAAAGAAGTTGATTGATTACAAAGAACTAAGTCGAGCTATTATTTAAAGACACCTTTAAAACTTTTGTCATTACTTGGATATTATGCTAGGTAGAAACAGGCGGCCAAGTGCCCCAAAGCAAAACTGGCCTTAAATACGCCTCTATCGCGCAGCCTTAAAAACGTAGCTCGGCTTAATTTAAAATCACTCAAGGGTGTCGGGAAGGCAGGGTGCACACTATCTGCGGAGATCACGATAGGCCGCGTTCAGACTTGGCACGGACTTGGCCGCTTCCCAGCAGACTTGGCAGCCAAATGCGGGGTTCCGTCTTACCAGATACCGCTTTACGTAGAAATATTAAAAGTAATAAGCCTTAAGATTGTGTTGTTTTCTCTTATTGATTGTGTTTTGTTTTTGTGGGGGTCTACCGAAGTATGTGGAACCTCATTTTACATACCTACTTACATAAACTTACGCCTTTTATCCATAGAGGTAGACAGTACTTACAGCTAGAGAACACCGCCTGCTGCGATCCTTTTATACTCTTCTTGCTTCGTCTAAGTCATACATCAGGTCAAGTACACACGGCAACACATCAAGCTATTCATTTCTAGACATGGAGTCTCATTGTATAGATTACCAGTACAATGACAGATCCGCGGACACTGGTTTTGCATAGCTTGATTGGTCGTCGTGCATATATGCACGCAAGGTGCGAATACTGCGCACCCATTTAATATCTTGCTAAGTAAGTAAGTACGGTTAAATGCATCGATTCTTCTAAGTTAATGAATCTGGATAACCTAAAAATGTTATGTAAAGTGTCAAGCTAGGAATATTCAGCACTTTACATAATAGTCGATTGCAGACCAATCGTTGCAAATGATTACACATTACCGACTTAGGTGCGAAATTTTGCATCCACAGTTTTGTCGGTACCTATGACTGTAAAGTGGTTGTATGTAAATTGTTGATAGGCCCATTCACACTGCGACACAAACGCTTAAACGAGTCGACTAAATAATTATGGGAAATGGTTCGTTTCAATCATGCGTTCTGTAAAAGTATGATGACACAGTCGGACAATGTTAAATTATCGAGTGTCATGTGCAGAATCCTTAACTGGAGCGACTGCCTATCTGACCTCCACAACCCAGTTAGTAAGCAACACTAGCTCTTTGGTAAGACTGGTTGTCAGACAAACAGCTTAACATGCTTTCCGAGGTGCCCCTCAATCCTCCACTAAATTATAAATGCGAAACTTTGTGAGGAGGTACGGATGTCTGGATGTTTGTTGCTCGTTCACGCAAAAACTTCGGACCGGATTTGGATGAAATTTGACACACAGATAGTCTATAACCTGGATATAAAATAGGATACTTTTTATCCCGGTAGTACGATCCCGTGGGAAAATTACAGAACTACACGCGGGCGAAACCGCGGGCACAAGCTAGTTAGAAATACGACTACTAAAGCGAAAATATACTTTCCTTAAATCTAAGTACTTGTCTGCTATTCGAATACCTATCAAATATATCACTTACTGATGCAAAAAATGTTCAGGAACATGTGTAGGGCGTATTTCGCGAAACAAGTATTGCGACTTTCACTGTATTCCACTCTATTTCTCTCTCTTTCTCTCCCTCTCCACTTTGTTGAAATCTATATCTTTATCAGACAACATGTTTTATTTTTAATTTTTCGCAAAGCCGAACGAACGCACAGAATGTGACTGAAAAAATATCTCACAGCTGAAACATCTCGCCGCTCGAAAAATCACAGACAATAGTTGTTAACAAAAAATTACATACATCTATACAAATAAATAAAATTCATGTTTCTGTTTGTAATATCTAAATAACAGCTTTTTACTGAATTCATACTATGAAAATGCATACGGCACTTATAACAAAAACACATTTTTTTCAATTTTTGTCTGTGTGTCTATTTGTTCCAGCTTATCTCCGAAACGGCTGAACTGATTTTGACGGGAGTTTTACTGGTAGATAGCTGATGTTATAAGGAGTAACTTAGGCTACTTTTATTTATAGAACACGAATTAGGGTTCCGTACAAAAATTAAAACCTTTGAAATTGGCAACAAAATCCGATTAAAAAAGGGAAGTTATATTTTTTACTAGCTTCTGCCAGCGGCTTCGCCCGCGTGGATGTCGAAAAATATCCCACCCGAACAAACATAGTTACTTACCTTCATCCGCTGAGACACGTATAAATTAATTTTTAATTGTCAGCCTAAACACAAAATTTGAATATCCTAACTTCAAAACTGACGGACTTTCATATAAACTTCCATCCCCTATTTTACCCCTAGACAAATATAATCAGAAAGCTTCGAACTGCTAAGCTATCGGGAGTTACACGTGATATTGTGAGTCAACCATAAAAGATAGACATATGCTGTCGTGGAATATTTTTTACATAATTTTAAGGAGAACATTTCCGTCATACATGATTTCTGTGTAGCTTTAACCATTAAGGTTGCAAACGCGACGGAAGCTTAAAAAATGGAGTAACTTCTCCCGTTTTCCCAACATTTCCCTTCACTGCTCTGCTCCTATTGATTGTAGCGTGATGAAAAGTATACTATAACCAACTCAGGAGTATGAAAAATAATTGTACCAAGTTTCGTTAAAATCCGTCGAGTAGTTTTTGTTTCTATAACGGTTATACAGACAGACAGACAGACAGACAGACAGACAGACAAAAATTTTACTGATTGCATTTTTGGCATCAGTATCGATCCCTAATAACTCCCTGATAGTTATTTTTGAAATATATTTCATGTACAGAATTGACCTCTCTACAGACTTATTATAAGTATTATAAGTATAGATAATAATTTCACACGCGAACATAGGTCGCGGGCAATATTTAGTAATTTATAAGATTAGTCCTTCAAACATTAGCCCTGATACATTATGCATGTAACCACGATTACCGCACTGAGTTTACAGATTTCGGAGTACCTACCCATTGAAACACCGAAGTACTAGCAAGTTCTGAGAAACTTATTACCATGAAATATCTACGTGAAAGTACATTAATTATGTACTAAGCTAAGTATCGAAAAGTGGAAGTTGAATGAAAACCTGTACCTTTGACTTTAGGCTTTTGAAGTTGGGCGTTTTGTCTCGTTTATTTTGTACAAAGGTACCTAATCTATACTAATATTATGAAGAGGTAAAATTTGGTTTTAAGTTTGTATGTAGGGGTAATCTTCGGAATTACTAATCCGATTCCGAAAATTCTTGCTACATTATCCCCGCGTGTTATTGGCTACATTTAAAGCCCGTCACAGACGTAGCAATAATACATATTTGTCGAAACCGGTCATTAGTACGGACATAAAATGAATCGCAAGCCCGCTGGTGGTGATGTCACGCGACCTACTTACAAGTCTAACCCCACCACAGCATGGCTTCTACAGAGCCCTGATGTTACAACTCGAGGTGAGGAGGACATTGAATGTTTGATCGCAGCGGAGTTGAGACTTCCTGGAACTTGAGATTTTTTGAGCTGCGCGTTGCGTAAAATGCGTCGCGGAATACGCTGCATTCGGTTTCATACCAAAGTCCTGTTTGTACCACACGGCGACGCAAAATGAGTTCCGCGATTCATTTTACGCGACTCACAGCTCAAAAAATTATGCTCGTTTGGCCTCAGCCCTAATTGTAATTTACTTCTGATTATCCCTTCGAGAGTTACAAGCTTGATGCTATATTATGCAACATTAGTTTCCCAGAGATAATATTGCACGACAAAATGGCTGACAGTTAACGTAACTTGGCTTAATACATTTCATTGCCCATCACGGCTGGTTACGATAGTTTAGCTGGCCGGTCCATTATCTGCCTAACAGCTATTAATACTGGCCTAACAACGCAATTATAGTAGACTAGCTTAGCTTAAGTCCGCGGCTTCGCCTGTGTGGAGTTCGATAAATGTCCCACGGGATCCCGTGTATCCCGGTAGTATGATCATACTACCGGGATAAAAATTATCCTATGTGATAATCCAGGCTATAAGCTATCTGTATGCTAAATTTCATCCAAATCCGTTCAGTAGTTTTTACGTGAAAGAGTAACAAACATATCCATCCATCCTCACAAAATTTCGCATACTTTAAAGTTAAAATGTTTAATTTAAAAAAATAGCATGTGATGTTAAAATTTTCACATTAAATAACCTTCATTTTATAAAATTGTTAACCATCCGTTAATGAACTTAAACTTGGAAGAGTTACAACTATGATTAGAACTTTATAATGGCTTTCGAAACTTATATAGCTGGATTAAGAGTACTCGTAAGTACTTACCTCCCGAGGCAAATTTTGCTTAGTTAAACAAAAATTTGAATAGTCAAGAATATATTCGAGTTAAGATACTTAAGATTAAAAACGTGACAGTTTTCCCACAAGTTGTTGAAAATTAGAACATGTATCGTGGCGGTTTTTGGTACGAAAGCAACGGTTTTGTAGTTAGTTGAAACAAAGCCAGTACCTACAAGCTTGCTTCTTATAATTTTGACATACTAGCTACGCCCGCGGCTTCGCTCGCGTGTAGTTCAGTAATGATCGTACACCAGGATAAAAAAAATCCTATCATGTGTTATTCTTTATTATTATTTATTGTGTTGTATTGTATAACGGGTTGGTGTCCGCAACTCCACGTCAAAGCGCGTTTTATTTATTTTGTTTTATTATTTATTTATATACACAAATTACTGACGTTGCTCAAAAAGCCGCTAAGCTAAAGTGGGACCGGACTGGCCGCGTCTGCCACATGCTTAATGAGCTGTGTGCAAAATAACCACTTTCTGGAGCCCTGACACAGCCAGAAGGCGTCGCGGCAGACCTCGTAGAAGATGGCGGGACGAGCTGGACAAAACAAAAGACCCACATTAGCCCTGGATCGTAGCAACTGGAAGTCATGGGGAGAAGCCTTTGCCCAGCAGTGGGATGACGCAGGCTAACAGTATCAGTATCAGTGTTATTTCAGGTCCTTTTTTTTTTTTAAATCGTGCCCCACACTAGGAATTTCTCCTGTATCGTGGGTGCATTTACAAACATTTAAACTCACATACACAAACAGCCAGACCCGGAACAACTACCTGTAGATCATACAAATATTTGTTCCGTGCGGGGATCGCACCCGCGACACGCAGCGCAGCAGTCAATCGCTCAGCCACTGCGCCAACCGTGCCGTCAAATTTTAAACTATGGTTATAAACTAGCTGTGTGCCAAATTTCCTAAAATGACTGTATGACTGTATGATGAATGGCTTTAGCAGAATTGGTTAATAATAAATAATATGAATCACGTTAAAAATTTTAAAATGTTCACAGACGCAGTTAATATTATGTATGAATTGTCACTTTGTGACCACTTTACGAACTGTAGATCTCTATCTAGTCATATTATGATCTTTCACACAGTCAGTCCATAGTTTCTTTGGCCTTCCCCTTTTCGTGCGAGTTAAAAAGCTGCCCGCAATTAGTTTCCGGCGCGTAGGGCGAAAATTATCCCACACTCCACAGGAATATCCTACACATTATTATCATAATTGTTTTTATTTTATACTTTGCCCCGTACTAGGAATTTCTCTTGTATCGTGGGTGCGTTTGCAAACATTTAAACTTACATTCACAAACAGCCGATCTGTAGGTCGGTCGGTCGGTCGGACGGTCGGTCGGTCGGTCGGTCGGAATCGGGAACTCAAAGAAATCAGTAAACATGGTAAATATCCGTTATTAGTGTTAATGATAATACCTGTAGGTTAAATATCCGTTATTAGTGTTAATGATAATACCTGTAGGTCATACAAAAATTTGCCCCGTGTGGGTATCTAACCCGCGACCCGCAGCTTAGCAACCAGTCTCTCAGCCACTGCGCTAACCGTGCCGTCGAATTGTGATTGTGATGTCGAAATCGACGAAACATTTTCTCAAGGCCAATGTAACTAGGTACAGGAGACCTCGCTTCAAAAAAAATACACGTGTATCTATGTTACATTATTCATACATTTGATGAACATTTCCCGACACGTGCCTCAAAAAACCTTACTCTTTTATAAAATAAAATGAACTCATTTACACTGAAGAAATTTTTACTGAAACTGAATCATGGCTATATGATTTCAGTCAAATAGTAATACACCAAGACCGCTATTGTACCCATGGAATATTGTAAAAAAGCTGTGTAAAATTTTTGGTATATAATGAAATAAACTATAAAAATCTATCACTGTATACATTGTAGTAAATATTTGCCATTCCGCACCAGGAACTTAAGGGTTGCGTCTCATCTAGTAACACGGAATCGAAACAGCGTGCTGACTAGCGCGTCGTCAATACTGCCCCGTGCGATAGCACCTGCTCTCTGTCCCGCTCTAACAAATGTCGGTTCTGAGCGATGTAAAGGATAGGAGCGCAACCCTAAGCTTGTGTTAAGGAACTTACGTGCAATGAGCACCTACATCTAGAGGGATGCACGCATTAAGTTTTTCATATCATGACGCCTGTAATCCCCGAGGAATAGGTAAAAGTGTTCCTGAATGATACAGCCACAGTTAAGCTTAAGTTTCATATTAAACAGGAAGTTTATTGCTTATCGGGCATAGATAAAACTTCAAGCTGCTTCTGACAAATTCCTGATGGAAAACTCAAAAACACTTTTCTCGACCATGGAATTTAATTTAGAACCACTTGCAACAGTTGCAGGTCACCACCGACCTGGGGGGTTACTATGGCGTGTGGGAAAGAGACAGAGCTATACAGATCTAGCGCCATCTCTTTCCCACACTGGAATTACTTCTGCTTTAATACGTCATGGTATGCCACCTGACCTTCAATCAGGGCAGTCCAAAGAAAGAAATCTAGTTATAAAAACAATGTGTTTATTTGGTTCCATATTTAAAATTAAACAGACGAATCTTATAAGATCCCTTTGTTACCCTTCTGTTTGTCTACCTGTCAAGACCCTTTTCTCAGGAAACGCTGGCCATTTTGAATTAAAAACATTCACAGATTGAAGGCCGGATGTTTTTTAAACTCTTCTCTCATTCAGCACCACAAATAAAAAAAGTGACGCAGGCATTATTTATATTCTAAACGCTGGAACAGCTAAATCAGACAGATACGCGAGCATCGCATATTTCAACTCCTAAAAGTTAAAACAAATGTGACTCGTGCCAGTTTTCAAATGGTACTTTTCATGTTTTTCGACCTGTAGTCCAGCAGTTATGTAGGTACTAAACCTGGAAAGTATTCCGCAGTTAATGGAACTTTAACAGGTTGTTTGGGGGCACACTAGGAAAAATATATCCTAAGTTTCCGACCGCAAGGACCTAGGAGAACTAGGGGGGCGGGGGACAAAACCTCATTTTTTCACCTGTTTTCGACATGGTCGACTGAATTACTAGGAAACTATAGATGGAAAACAAAACAGAGTTAGTGTTACAGAATACTGATAGATTTTCTAGTTTCAATAAACAATACGGTGATACAAGAATCTTTCGGCGCTCGAATGAAAAGCGGTGCTGTGGGTAAACCGGGTAAACATTTTTGAAAAACAAAATGGCGGAGTTTGTTTAGACTTTGGCCAAGCGCCAATGATCCTTGTTGTTTAACAGTAATTTCTCTGTGCTTCTAAGGCTATACAATTCTCTTCAAAGTGATTGGTTGTCCATCAATGGACGTTGGTGGACAGCAATAGCCCATTGTGCGTAGGCCACAGGAATATCGATTCAATAGACTCTATTTTATCCAATACTATGAGGAAAATTGTATGAATATAGGTGGTATTTTTAGACGAGGTGCTGTATGAATAACTATTGAAATGATTTACGAATAAAAATGATTAGGATTACAGGTACTTCAATGGAAATTTCCGTATCTATAATACTGAATATTTATTTTTATCTCAAAAAATTAATTAAGTACAATATTTTTTTGAGTAAAGATCAGAAGTTGTTGCACGCTTTGTGGATCATCTACTAATATTAATAAACCTTTTCGAGAAATGTCCGTGAAACGAAATGTGAAAGTCTAAATATACGAGGAAAAAATACCTAACCAATACCGCACCCGATAAGGAAAACACCGAAACGAAAATGATACTTTTTATTTCCCAAGCTATTTGACAACTAGATTTAACAAAGGCTAAAAAAGCTCTGGAATTAAATTTGTTATTACAAACATATTCACAGCTATTTTTGTCTTTTAATCACGAAAAACATTCAAAAAGTGTGTAAATGAAATGAAAGGTCTCATCCATTTTGTGTTACTTTTCCTGTAGAAAAATCTGCAATATGTGTTTCGCCGTTAAAGACACAAAACACTGAAAATTACACTAATTGACACTACAAGTTATAAATACATAATATATTATATCATAGTTATATTCAAAGATCGAGTGAATCGTTTTCTTCTAGGCAAGCGTGCTCCACCCTAAGCCGCGTCATCGCTCACATCAGGCGAGTGGCGGCCAAACGCAATTGTATGTAGTTTAAAAAAAAATTGAACTCTTGAACTTGCCAGTTCTGAAAATTGTCAATACTGCAAACTTTCTAAACATATTTTTATTTACTTACAAACACAGTATATTCAGCACACAATACCTCACACCATAAGGAAGAATATCAAATAAAGAAGAAAAGTGATACTTTTTATTCTGAGAGCTCTACAGCTAAATCAGGCTTGGAGACTACGACCAAATATTTCAACCAGGAATAACATAGCCGAGAGTTATGGAAAATGTATGCAGCTCCCCTGCTCCCCCAATGCATGGTTACGGCTTAATGTCTTTAGTTATAGTCGTATGGCGTTGGTTTACTGTTATGGCGGTCCCCCACTTCGGGTTAATCAAAGTAATTGTTTTGTTCGTTATCTGTTCTCGGGCGATAAATTGGAGGGTTGTTTTTGATGTTTAGTGAATGAAATCTGATTAGTTTAATTGTGTTACTGTGATTTTGATTTGGTGTGTTAAAAGGGTGGTAATAAGTGTTAATGGTGGGGTGCAATGTATTAAGTATAAACAGTGAAAAGCTGCATGGTTGTAAAAGAAAGATTGCTTTCTCGTTGTGGTTATTCTAACTAATATTATAAATGCGAAAGTAAGGTTTTTTGTTTGTTTATTACCTTTTCACGCCTAAACCAGTGGACCGATCATCCTGAAATTTTGCGTAAACGTTGTTAGGTGTACAGAAACGGACATAAGGTACCTTTCATCCCGAAAAAAGTACTGTTCCCAAGATTAGATGGCGCCACGTGTCTTTCGAATCATGATTGAATTATATTATTACAAGCGGGGTACATTCCGAATTGATTGTCAAATTCTAAATTAACGCGAGCGAAGCTGCGGGGAAAAGCGTGTTATTTGTATACCTAAGTGCACTGTAAAAGTTAAGCTGAATGGTCAAATGTTTAGTAATTAGTAAGGGACGTTTAAAATGATTAAAATGCGCACTCCGATCTCTTTAAAGCCCACTGACTCTTCATTAAGTAGATAATCCCTGAAAACAGCATAAACAGCTCAAAAACCCTTAAAAGCTTAAAATCATAAACAAGCCATAAATTTCGGCCTCCATTTAAAAAGCGCATCAAAAGTTAAGCTCGTAAATCTGCTGAAACTATCAGATAACAGCACGTGCTCTGCGAAAATGATAATTAATTACGAAGACATAAAGTTGTCCACCCCAAAAGGGCTTGTTTTAAAGCCGAAGAACTAAATACGACTAAATTGAGTTTTGATTAAGCTAAAACGAGCCTTCATCGTGTAACCGTTGACAATGGCATGTTGGGCGCCACTTGTTCGTAAAGTCTATTCAATCCTTTTTTCCAATTCATTGATGCTCTGTTCACTACTAAAAATACCAGCCTGGGACTGTCCCACGGCAGGGCAAAGGCATTATGACAATAGGCACACAAAAAAAGGCACGCACGCTTGCTCAATGCGTGTTGGCGATTTCAGACTTATATCACTACTTAAGAATAACAACTTTATCTTTGTGTAAATTAAGTTGATTTCAGGATGTCTTGTACTAATGAAAAAGTCATGAAATGGTTAAGGCTGTAGCGCGAACTATACTCTATCAGAGAGCAGTAAAGTTGTTTTTCGTACATCGCATTTGTTTACTCGTTTGGATACTAAATGCGAACGCAGTATACCCATGTTGATTACACTGTAATTTTAATATGTAATCAAGTTACAAATTAATTCTTATGTGAGCCGAGCTTTAGGTGTAGGTAATTAACTTTATTCATCAATGTTTTGCTTGTGTAGGTAATTTTACACCGAGATTTATTTTCGTACTCAGGGCGAAATTCGACGATCGCACTTGATGATTGGAATTAAATGCGATATTGTTTTCGATTGTTTCAACGAAAACGTTTGTTTTATCTTTATGCTCATTTCATCAAGTTTATTTAAGTACATACCTACCCACAATTTAAGAGAGACTAACATTAAGCTTTTCGCTAGGTTATGACAACGCAATGGATTCTAGACTTTTCCATCATTGTTATAGTTGATAGAATACCTTACATAGGACCACCTTTAACAACCTTGCAGGTTGTTAAACGGGTAATGGGTAAATGTACTAAGTCCCTATCTATACAAATAAATAAAACTCAAGTGAATTTCAAAATAACAGCTTATGCACCTATGAAAGTATCCGTCTCTCTATCTGTATGTCTTTTTGTTCCGGTTAATCTCCGAAAGGGCTGGACCGATTTTGACGGAACTATTTTTGGCAGATAGCTGTTACAAGGAGTAACTTACGCTACTTTTATTTCAGCAAAAAGGATTAGGGTTCCGTGCAAAAAAATGAAAACCAATGAAATTGTTAACAAGAACCTTAAATAGTGTTTTTTTTTAATATTAATTTCACGCGAAGGTCGCGGACAACAGCTACTTTCTAATATAAAATTCTTCGAAATGAAATTCGTAACAAAAGGTTCAAAATAGTTTGAAACTTTCCATCTACACGCCAGCGTAACTAAAGCGACAAACCAGTTTTCTTTTTCCCAAAGTTTTCTGATTTCGTTCGTTTCCCAGTTATAAAGTTTACACAGTGAGATGAAATAAAATACAAGGATTATACACATCTGTGCTTACTTGTTTCTCTTGTACACCGAGCAACACAAGTTTCGATCACGTACAAAGTGCGATCGAATACAAACTAAACGGCTTCTTGCGAGTTATACTGTTCTTCAATCTTTGAGAACCGTGCGATAACGCGTTTAATGTTCAACGCAGTCAGTTCATTTTACTTTGACGGTTTATACAGTTCCGTATTATTTGTGTGAGTTTGCGGTTAATGTAGAGCTTGAAACAGTAATTTTGTAATTTAGATATAAGTCGCCTTGCGTGCTCTTTTGCTTACATGTATGGTGAACTGTTGTGTATGTACTGTAAGAACTATTTATATGAGGAAAAAAGCTTGTATCGGAAGGATGATGTGAGAGGTTATGAAGACAGCTGTTACCTAGAAACATTCAGAATACTTCCAGAAAAACAAGGCACAAAGAAAACACAAAAGTTAGATGCTTTATTATCAGCATTCCGATATGATGTGGAACTTTGAACACCGAAAGTTGTGGAACTTTCAGTGGAGAGGCGTTGAACACCTAATGGACTGATATTTATTTTATTTCGGATTCATTGAGGCGGATAAGTCAAAATTATGGATATTTTTGTAAGATAATTTAGTTCCAAGTTCAAGTAACACGAACTTTGCAAATGAACTGGAAGTTTTTCAGTAACATAAATTGTAATCTTTGTTAAATTCTTCTTTAGAATAAGGTCAATTAATATCATCATTATCTCTGTGTTAACTTATTTGTTCAGCGGAACCTTCTAAAGAAACCTCATTAGATACCAACATTATTAAAACGTTTTTGAATCTTTTATCGCTTCGTGACTAAAAATATTTTACTCTGAAAATGTGTGTATCTGTGTGTGTGTTCTCTTTTAATGTTTTACCTATGTATATATAACATACCCAAAACGAAATAGTTACAAAGCTTTGTGATACACATTTAAATGATGAAAACCGTTCCTTCATACCTGTATTTGAGCGCTTGAAACGCCATATCGTTACATACATTAACCCGAAAATGTCCATTGCTATAAACCTTTCCGCAGATGGCTACAACTAACGACCCGAGGCGAATATTTCCATTATCACCGCGTTTTCCAGGCGGATTTGTGATCGCAGTATGGTGTTATTAATACGCAGGTTGATACCGTCCGAAACGCCGCGTTTTACGAGACCCATGGGAGGCGATCCGGTGTACCCACAAGCTGAACTATACGCAGCCTGAAATATAATCTTCAATGGAATTAATTTCATACGCTTCGTGTTTTTACATCGTTTCTGGGGGTGCGGGCATCAATCACTCAGCCGGTAACCGCGTTACGTCACCGCTAATTGTGATCCCGTTCCTCCGAAACGAATGGTTATCGGCACTCGTCCGCGATCGATCGTCCTCGCCGCTCGCGACTCGCTTTTCTTCTCACTTTGTCAGCTTTACATTGAAGTACGAATTCCCTTGGAGCTGTCGGTAGGTGGTATAAACGCAGCGATAGGAGAGCTGCGATGCCGGCGCGCTGTTGAAGTGCGGTAGGGTTGTGGGTGAGGGACCTACGGGAAAGTAGGTCGGGCCGGCGGCTCGCCCCCCGGCACCCTCGCTCGCCCGTCTCCCCCTGGTGTTGTCGCTTTCACTGCGTCCGCTCGGGATAAAGCCTAATTTTATTGCGTTGCGTTCGATCGTGTCTTTTACTTGCGGTCGGTTGTTTGATATTAATGAATGGGATGATCTAATGCTTGTGGGGTCTTACTGTTTACTCGTACGTTTTCTCTAATTAGTTGTCAGTAACCTAAATATGTGCCATGTCATGCTGGTTAATATAATTTCCGTACAGACGAACGCTATTTTTGGATCAACCCAGCCTTTTTTAATTATCAAAGCGTCGACCTCTAACCTCATTAGATGTGGCTGTATTTCATGTATGTATGTGCAGCACAGCAACAAAATTCATCACCGTATCTCCGCACACCATCAAACCAAGCCATTAACTACTAACAGAAACTTACGGAACCTCATTACGCGTTGGCAATTTTCGCTATAATGTTTACCTGCGGTTCCTCTGTATAGCTACGTTCAACCGCGTGTTTATTACTGCAAATAGGAGTATGCATTAACCTATATACACTATGAGCTGAAAAAATGCGTCCACACAGTTTTCAATGGCCTGCTTTTAAATGTCGCAGTTTTCTGCAGTCATGAATCACGCGTTGACAAGAGCCGTGGGAGCTTGCCCGCGTTATAAATTGGTAGTAGTCAGGTATAGTCGCATGATATATACGTGGCTACCGTGCTTTTTTGCTGATCTAGCCATGAAATTTTTATGGCAAGAAAATCTAGCGACATTGTTCACGTTTTAATATATCCTGTGATAGGTGCTCGTATATTTCATTCTGACGTTTTCCTATCCGTTGGTGCTCTCTCATTTTTCTAAACTCCGTGCTCAAGATTGCAATGTCTAGTTAGATAGTGTGATATTGCATTGAAGAGCGCGAGAAATTCCACCGCGCAGTGTAATGACACTTTTATCAAAGGCGTTTTTCTTGCTTCAAAAGATAAATTATATTGATGTGATAAATGATGGAGGTGAAAGCTATTGGCGTTAGTGTATTTTGTATGAAATGTACCTCATCATCATAAAAATATTTTTTGAGTGGTTATCTATCAAAATTGAATCAACTCTCGAAAAAAAAATGTAGTTGTTCAGTTTTAAATTGGTATAATTATTAAACGATATTTTCGGATGTTATGTAATTAGAATGTGGTATGAATTTATGATAAATTAATACCTACTATAAAAAGTCATATGGATTGGTGACGTAATTATGAGCCTCGATATGCAAAACTGGACTTAATCAATCAATCAATTGAGCTTATCGCTGTCCAAATTTGAACGCCGGCTGGTCCTGAAATAGGGTGCTTAATGCCCACGGGCCCAGTGGTTATGTAGCTTTATATTAGTTTGCATAAAGGCTGGATTTTAGTTAATTTGTCTACAGGGTAAGCACTGCTATCCAATGTGTCAATGATGCCAGACTTTTGGGCATACTACTGAATGATGCTCAATTACCTCCCTTATCAATACAAAAGAGCATGCATAGATGGTTTGGTCATATGGAGAGGATGAGTGAAAGGCGACTAACGTAAGGTCGATGTGAATAGAAGGATATCGTGGCTGAATAATAACAGCCGCTCGGATCGATCTTTAGGTTAAGCCGTGCTTGCCTAGGTTGGTCTGTGGATGGGTGACCACCCATTACATACCGAGTTTCCTCCGTGCCTCGGAAAGCACGTTAAGCTGTTGGTCCCGGCTGTCATTTATAGATCTTTGACAGTCGTTATAGGTAGTCAGTGGCCCAAAAAGTCTGTCGACCAGTCTTACCAAGGGGTATCGTATTACCTAGTACTAACTGGGTTGTGGAGGTCAAATAGGCAGTCGCTCCATGTAAATACTGGTATTCAGCTGCATCCGGTTAGACTGGAAGCCGACCCTAACGTAGTTGGGAAAAGGCTAGGCAGATGATGATGATGTGAATAGAAGGATATACACTAACCTTATTGGTGAGGTTCTTCAGGAAAGGTCAGGCGCGTAGTACTGGCAACTGGCGTGCGTGTATGACCAGATGTATGAACGTGGACGAGGCAAAAGGAGTAATGATCATAGCAGGTGGCGTTCTGTGGTTTCTGCCTAGTCCCATGGGAAAAGGCGTGAGTTTATATATTTCAGTACAGGCCGAGTGAAGTGACAACCAGTGTGACCTTCGTCATCATCATCATCATTTTAGCCAAAAGACGTCCACTGCTGGACATAGGCCTCCCCCAAGTGTCGCCACATTGACCGGTCCCGTGCGTCTCGCATCCAGCGGATCCCTGCAACCTTTACCAGGTCATCGGTCCACCTAGTGGGAGGCCTTCCAACGCAGCGTCTTCCGGTGGCCTTCGTATTAACCATAAATTTGTCAAAGTGGTATTTTGTAGTTACTGCTTACCCCCATGAATAATGGCGTGATTTTGTCAGTTATCGAGGTTTAAGTTTGGCATAAATTTTACTTCATGATTTTTCATAATCGTCTTATTTATTATATTTTTTGGGTTCAATCTTATTTGGCAAGTCGATGACCTCGGTTACTTCCACTGAATCCCAAGTTTTATCGATGACTGACGCCAACTCATTTGACACTTTTTACGACTAGATTTTTATCGTCATACTTTACTTACGGTGTGATTATTCTACCCTGTTACAGGGCTAGGGAAGTTATGGGTTTTACTTCTCACTTTATGGTTTACGGAATCAAAAGTAAGATTTCGATAAAGATCTCTCGTTTTCCCGTTGGGTTAATATGAAACAAAAGTTATGATCTTATGGAAAGTGAAAATGGAGGGAATAATTTTACATTTGATTTGTTGAAAAAGATAAAATATTCCCTTAACTGGCGAAATGTGGATATACTATAGGTACAGTCACGAGCACCAATATGTAAACACTTGAAAATTTTAGAATTTTTTTTTCTACTACTTTTCTTATTAAAATTTCATGTTGTTACGAACATAGTATTTTGGAACTCATGTTTTTATGAAAAAGTTCCTATCTCCAAGTTAATATCGTTTTTTCTCGCGAAAATTGCTTTTATATTTAGGAAAGTGTATACATATTGGTGCTCGTGACTGTACATGACTGTGCAACTCTTCGGGGGTACAGGGTACAGGTGCAATGTTATCTTGTTGAATTAAATAATAGTTTCTGTGTTCTCCGGCCAGACACATTTAATTAATGGAGCCAAATAGAACCTCTTATCACAGAGGACTTAAAAAAGATATTCTGATAGGAAGAAAAAATAATCATCTGTCCAAAGCGTGTATGTACAAAGCGTTTTTTGTCGACTAAGTATTGTCGCGTCGTTAAAAATAAAATGTGTTTCCTTTAATATGGTTGCAAAGTGCTATTAAATTTATACGAGAGAGTGTTTCGATGGTCCATATAGCTTTGTAACGACTTCCTCTGATGCTTGATACTTGAGTACTATAAGTTTGTAATATTACATTGTGTTGACGTTACAGTGTATGCCGTGCCAAAATGTAGAATGAACGACTCTATGGCCCTCCCCTTATTGGCCAAGCGCCCTTTTATATCGCAATAATAACCAATTTTTTCGTCTAGACTTAAAGAATGTACTTATCAAAGGAATACTGCGGACCAGTGGCGAAGGTTCCGTATAACTCGATTCCTACCGGCTTCCCTTTGAAAAATGGCACAGACAGTATTCTATAGACAAATAACATAACCACATTAGAGATATGTACTCCGGTACTGCTACGGACATGACTAAACCTTTAAGGAAACTGAAAATAACACCATCAAACGGCAAAAGAAAGAAGAAAAAGACCATTAATTTTGACTGAATTAAAAAAAAAGGCTGTACGTGAAATTTCCCGAGTCTACTCTATCAATTTTATTTATGCTACACTTGATATAATAATTTTACTGAATTTAAAAAAGGAGCGGAGAGTGTTCTGCCTCCCCGCGGCGTGACATGAGGTATAAATCGTGCGCTGTTCCCCACCCCGCGCCCGCGTCCGCCATTTTAAATAGGCGTCATTCAACTCATTTGACGTGTAATTATTTTCATTTCGCAGCTCGGTTTCCGAACGTGACCCGCCCGCGGTCGCTTCAACGACATTTTTGTCACTGGCAAACCTAATTTATGTTTTGTTCTTTTAATTAATACGATTTTTTTCTTGCCTGCCAGCGGTCTTCTAGATCTTTTATAGCTTTCATTTGTTAGGTTGGATGTCGTTAAGATACTGTTGTACAAAGCCGGAAGGCTCTTTTGTTCCACTTATCAGTACAATGGGACTAGGTTAATTACATCGTATTTATTGATGGGGGCATAAATACGTTTGAGGACAGGAGGTGTATATGGACACGCCCATGTTGAAACGGTGTATTGGAACTTATTAGGTACCTACTCATGATTTTGTTAGTAAGTTATGATTACATATACTTTCTTTCATATTCAAGATACCATAAATCGCTGCTAGGATTCCTTGTAACATTTTACAGTCCACGTATGCTTCAGTCAGATTTCCTTCAAGTTTACGACATCTAGACTTATTCAACGCGTTGAGAAATCGATACGTATTTTATAGCTAGTCTTATCTTATAACTCAAGGGAATGGCATTTTTAAGGCTGAGAACACGATTATATTAAGCGCAAGCAATGTAAGCGCAAGCGATGTAAGCGCTTGAAAAATAGAACTTATTCGAATTGTGAATTCAAACTAGGAATTTTTAGTCGCGGTTATAAAATGGCGGCGGTTAGTGTGTGGTTTAACGAATTTTTGGATGTAGCTACGTAAGAAATAGTGAGAATTTATACGTCTCCAAGACACGCTTTTCAAATTGACAAAAGCTGCGTTAGTAAATTAAGTACTGGCGTATCTACTATGTCAATGCTGCGGACTTTAAGAAAAGTATTTATTTCTCATTTCCATAAAATAATAGTGCGTCGCACTAGATATAGGCACACATTTTAAGACTTTATGCATGAGTTAAGGACCTACAACATAAATACACATCAGAAACGTTTTACACCTTTTCTAAATGTCACGTAGGCACCTGATTGTGCCTAAGTGACCTCATCGGTACCTAAAAGTGCCTCGTTTGCTGTTTCCACCTCATTTGTTGACTTCAATGTATTTACTTATACCTCACTACCTGCTCTATCGTCCTGAACAGTTCATTCTATTTTTTTTGTGTGGGTTTATCACCAGACTGATGGTAAAGGAAAACTTCGGGCGAAACTCTTGAGTTCATATACCCAGCGCAGTGAGCAAGAACTGGTGATCATGGCAATTCTTTTTTAGCTAAATCTTAAAGTACGGATCACTTTTTACTTTGACACTATGTCATTTAGATGTATAGTTTTAGAGCTAGCACAGTTTTACTGATTACGCGCTAAATAGTTATTAGGTACGCCTGGCCATCGTCTGTTCCTCAGATGGCTCATTGGTTTGGAACCTTATTTGTGAATCTGAATCGCCCTTAACCGTTATTTTTAATGAACAGAGGTTTTTGTCCTGGCAAGTCGTCAACAAGTCGTTATTATACTTAGTAAACGAAATATGTGTGGAAACAAACAAAGCTGGGATCATGATAATCTGGAGTTAAGAAAAGTATCGAATACATCAGCCGCTGATGGCTTGGTTGGCAGTAAAGCATACAGTTTATCAGCCGTTTTTCCTTCCGCAGTCGTAAAAAAAGACTTAAGGAAAGGGTTACTACCACTCTATTCACTACATAGTGCGTTTACAAACTTTTAGTCGAATGCCTCTTTAAGCGTTTTCACGATCTTGGATCGACACGGGGAGGAATTGGCAATAAAGTTTTTTTGGATTGAGGTAAATGACCCACCGAATGTCCTTTATTTACGATATATTGATTGTTCCGTTGATTGGCCGTTTGGAAATAACCTACTTTAACCGAAGTTATCAAAAATAATATTTTAATGCGTTTGTTCTTGTTTCTGAAATAACGCGGGATTGCAAAAATGGCGGAGCATTGGCTCATAAAAGAAAGCGCTTTTATGGTGGCCGTACACTCACGCTGAGACACTCCGAGGCTAGGCGAGTGTGAGGGTGTATATTAGAGCACTCGTTCAACTTCCGTATTCCTCGGTTGACTGTTCTCTCTTCTTGCACTCGCCCTGCTTTGGACTGCCTCGGTGAGAGAGTACAGCCACCTTGTGAGCCACCTTTACTGTATGGACACAAAGCTCCGCCTATTCCGCGTCGATAAGGTGTGCTCACTAACAAAGACAGTAAGACAGGCCAAATATGAATAAAACGCTACTCCCACGTTAACGTCCTAATTACATCTTCATTGATCATGTTCAACAATAGCCTAGCCCAAACATGTCCTAAATACCGACCGAGCAAAAGCTACGAGTACTTCTAGGTCATCGTGTGGCAAAAAATATACTCAGAAATTCAATGAACAATGTATTACGGTAATGGTGGTTAAACGAGGGTGCGAGGGGAACAAACTGGGACAGTTTTTGTGCACTTTCTAACTGTACCAACTAGTGTTCGTATATTTGTGACAAAGGTATGCGGGATAATGTCAATGTGGGCGAGTTTTTCGTGAATTTGTTGTGAAATGTTGTAATTGCTGCAGCATGGAGCAGAAGGATACTCATGGAACTCACAATTAAATTGCTAAAAAGATCATTTGGAGCTAAAATTACGTTGAAAATAAGGCGCTGCTGATAAATATTTGAGAAAAACAAGATGGCGTCGTTAGCCGCCCTTCACGCGTCGGTACTTCCTTGTACAGTTTGTGTTTACTGTTTAGTACTCAGTTCAATTTGGCGCATGCTGTTCCGATTTATGCTCGGGGATGGGGATGTAGCTTAGCAACGAACTTTGTTATCTTGCTGTCACAACTTATAAGCACAAACATGTATATAACCTGCCCACGGTATTCTAAACTGGTCGACAGTCCAGAATTCACACAAGTTACTACGCAATATTATGGATGCTGACTGTGGTCTAATGTTTTAATGCCATTACGCCATGCGACCGTTATCATTCCATCATTCTATTTTGCTTGATTGCTGCAATATTAACGTAACGTAGTTTATTATTTTTGGACAGTTATAGTATCATAACAACAACAATACCAGCTGTACTACTGTCACGGCTGGACAAAGGCCTCTTCTCGAACGGAGGAGGAACGAGCATTGATCATCACGTTTGCTCAAGATGGGTTGGCGATTTGAGACTTACATTTATTCATTATAAATCCAGGGGGGTTACTATGACGTCATACAGCACGTCATAAAGCAGGAGTAATTCCAGTGTGGGAAAGAGATGGCGCTAGACGACCTGTATAGCTCTGCCTCTTTCCCACCAGTCTTCCTCACGATTTTTTCCTTCACCGAGAATTTCGTCGAGTCAATGATATATTCGTCATTTCATTTCGTATGCAGAATTTAGTTCCTTTTATATATCTTTTGATTAGGTCCCTGTAGTTTGTTGCCACCGTAAAAATAGAAAAGGACAACTTACTTTTCGTATATGTTCTAGCTTTTTTCGTAGAATTTACTTTGCCGTCTAAAATGTGCCACATATTTGTTGAAACTCTCGTTGTATCTGTTGACGCTGCTTCAGCAAAATGCACACTGTTTTCTGAAACGTAATATTTAAAAAAAAAATCGTTCTGTGTTTGTCTAAGTTTTATGTTTTTTTTCTTTTAGTCTTATTTTTATCATTACTTTAGTTCTATTTGTAGTCTGTAAATAATGTACTTAATATAGTTATATTCTTAATAGTTAATTATAAAACTAACTCCATGTTTAGTTTTATGTTAAAAATTTTATTATATTAAACTAACGCAGACGCTCTCATCTATACTAATATTATAAAGAGGTAAAAGAAGAAGGAGCACGGTTCATACAAAATTAACCCACGTCCTACAGCAACGAGAAGTATCTCAAAAAATTGATAAAAATATGTAAAAAAAGATGGCATACTTCCAAACTCCATCCTTACAGTCTAACATTAAAAAAAATTGCTATGAAAATTAGTTCAGGGGCAGTAATATCTACAATGAATGTACTACAATATTGAGAAATACTTGGCTATCTTGACTTGACTTCAATTATTGAGTTCCATCATCGAGCACCAGAGGTTTTTTTCACTTATTCGACCACCGAACATCGATCTAGTGAGAATTATAACTTCATTGATTGATCATTAGCATTGTTAAATAGAATAGAGTAGACTAAGATAGAATAGGGTAGACTATGTTACAACTATAGATACTGTTTTTTTTTTTTTCATGATGTCAGATATCGTTTACATTTTTAAATATTCGGATAATTATAAAGGAATCTATAAACTATATATAAAAACTAAACATAACATAACACCACGCCTGTAATCCCCGAAGGGTTAGGCAGAGATGTACCTAATAGTACACCCACATAAAAAAAACATTAAAATATAAAAAAGTAGCCCACCTGCTTCGGGAACGGTTTAGAGCTACCGGTTGTTAGGACTCTTGAGAGAAGAACCTCCTAACAATACGTGCTGTGTCCAGAAGTTCTGATTTTTGAATCAAGCCCTTGATCCAACTGCCAACCTAGAACCTCCTAAGAACAACCAGCAACTCAGCGGGACCGTTATGTCAACAATCATTGCGCTACGCTCCAACTTTTATTCAATTTCCATATCTCTTAATACACTATTTAAGAATTGTGCCGGATGGTTCATAGGTTCTGGATTATTTCTCATCCAACCTAAGTAATATATGATCGTCATAATATGGGCGCATACTCCCAGTGTCCTGCGCCCATGTATGCATGAACAACAATATTCAATTATTGCATTTCTCCCTTCAAGTTCGGTGTTGTAAAGCGTATAGGTAAAGTACTCTTTTCTTCGAACGTGTCGTAATTGAATCCAGATGATAGGTCAACAAACTAGGTCACTTATTATTATTAACAACTACATAATGAAAAATATGAAAACCTACTATTATTATAACCTATTATTTTTTAGCAATTATTCAGAAATTATAATTAGAATATTTGAACGCCATTGACGGTAAGACATAGCGCTCATTTTATTAATATTGACGTCTGTTCTTTTGTTGACCTATGTTCTACAAATAAAATTATTAGATTAAGCATTATTATGTAAAAAAATCTTAACATCTTACAATTATAAAGTAATAGGTTCCTCTTAAAAATACCTTCTACGGTCAATAGAGCTTTATCACAAGTCAGGATAGTTGGCTAACACTAAACTTTTAACGAACCAAAAGAAAAAAAAAACAATAACAGTATTGAAAATGGGATTACCATATCAATTATTATGTGGAATTTATCACAGTCTACCCTACTCTAACTTAGTCTACTCTATTCTATTCAACAATGCCAATGATCAAACAATCAAGTTATAATTCTCACTAGTTCAATGTTCGGTGGTCGAATAAGTGAAAAAAACCTTTGTTGTCCGATGATGGATAATTGAATAATTGGAGTCAAGTCAAGATAGCCAAGTATTTCTCAAATAATAATCATGTAGTATAGTAGTACATTCATTGTCGATATTCCCCTGAACGAATTTTCATAGCAATTTTTTTATATGTTAGACTGTAAGGATGGAGTTTGGAAATATGCCATCTTTTTATATATATTTTTATCTTTTTTTTGAGATACTTCTTGTCGCTGTAGGACGTGGGTGAATTTTGATCCTTCTTCTTTGTTTGTAGGTTTGTATGTAGGGGATAATCTCCGGAACTAATGATCCAATTCTAAAAAGTCTTTCACGTGCAGAACGCTACATTATTTGTGGGTGCTATAGGCAATAAATTAATTATATCATGCATATTTGCAGAGTTATCACAATTTGCGGACGAAGTCGCGGGCGTAGTGCTTTTCTGATATATTTAAATGTGTATGACATGAAAGTAGTGTAAGGATCGTAGAAGGTGGCGTTGAATAGTTTCTGCTTACCCCTATGGGAAAAAGGCGTGATTTGATTTAAAGTAAGCTTTGAAAAAAAAAATAGTCTAAACAAAGATGTTATTATTATTTTCATACAAATCTTATACATTTTTATATATTTCTTAAAATAAAAACAATATAAAAAACATTTAAAAATATAAAAAAATTGAAAAAATTTTTAGATAGTATGTAGTAGAATAAAAGGCTTTTTTATTTATTATTTTATTTTAAGCGTTGAATACAATAACAGTACCTACCTACTGAAGTAACTTTTCTTTTATCCCTTCGTTTTAGAATTGAAACAAAAAGTAACTCATGATGAATTACAAAAACGACCTCTGACGGTCAGTTCTCAGGAGACTTTCAACAAAGTCACTTCCGCTCCTGATTATTAAAATCACAGATTTTTATAAAGTTTTAATTTCTGGCCGCTCCTAATGGAAACGACCTAGTTTTACCTTCAATAAATTAAAAAAATATTTTATTAAAAGTTCTCTTTTGGAAGGAAGTGAGTTTGTTAGAATAACTTCATTAGAGACTTTCTAACCTTTTATGAATGCGGAGCTCATGGCTAAATAAATAATAACAGCCGATCAGGTCGATCTACTGCTTAAGCCACGCTTGCCTGGGTTGGTCTGTTGATGGGTGACCACCCATTAAACGAGTTTCCTCCGTGCCTCAGAAAGCACGTTAAACTGTTGGTCCCGTAGATCTTTGACAGTCGTTACAGGTAATCAGAGGCCCGAAAGTCTGACAACCAGTCTTACCAAGGGTATGAAGGATATGATAACTGGTGGTTTTGGTGAGCAGACAGATAGGATTAGGCTGGAAGCAGACCCCAACGTAGTTGGGAAAAGGCTAGGCAAATGATGGCGAATGACTCCGAAATGGCTAGACTTAGGGAAACCATGTTTACACTACCACCAGTTTTACCAAAGGTATCGTATTGCTCAGTACTAACTGGGTTGTGGAGGTCAGATAGGCAGTCGCTCCATGTAAAATACCGGTATTCAGCTGCATCCAGTTAGAGTGGAAGCCGACCCCAACGTATTTGCGAAAAGGCAGACAAATGATGTTTTAACCTTTTAATCTGCTTACAAGAACTACCTCTTGCAATGTCTGCAATCAACTAATACATGGACAGCTCTTCATTCAAGTCCTGGAGGGTGCAATACTTTTGCGCGACGAGCAGGAGAGGAGGCATATCCTGTGTTGAGGCTCGCAGTGTCCACGATGATCATGATGACTCAAACGAATTTATTATAGAACTGCGAGTAGATAGCTTTTTTTTTTTTTTTTTTTTTTTTTTTGTCGTGGTAAAATCATCAAATGAGTCCTCCCACCCAGGGCAGAGTGGGAGGGACTGTCAGACTTGTACTGACTAAAATCCACGGTGTCCTTCAGTAGCCCTTTATGTTCCAGGGTCACGGTAATTCTATGAGTCCCGCGACCCCGGCAGGCTTTGGCCCTCTAGAGGGGGGCCCCGTCATTATGCTGACACTCTTTGAGGCGCGCGTGGAACACAACGCGCCGTCGACCCGGGCATGGTCCATGGTCGGACAGCGAGTCGCCCATTACTCGCCGCCCGCATGCCCGCGCCTACGGTGGCCGGAGATCGTCTGCCGACGTCCGGCGCCGTGGGCGTCTACCACTGCGGCTGGTGTGGAGGGAGGACGCTGTCCTCTCCCTCACGCGGCCCGCCTCCTCCTTCGCGAGCATGACTGCTTCGCAGAAGGAGGCGACCGCTTCCCACTCCGTCTCGCCCCGCAGCATGGCCTCGACCAATGCCGGGCGCGAGAGGTCTCCGCCTATCGCCGCCGTGAGGACACGGCGGTGCCCTGCCCAAGCGGGGCAGTCCTGCACCGTATGCTCCACCGTGTCCTCCGGGCGGTCCTCGCAGTGGTGACACCCAGGCGTTTCCTCCTTCCCCATCAGACACAGGTACCTCCCGAAGCTTCCGTGTCCGGTGAGGACCTGCGTCATGCGGTAGGTCAGGACGCCGTGACGCCTATCCAGCCACTCCTCAAAGAGGGGTCTTACCGCCGCGATTGCGGCGTGCCCGTGCGAGTAGATAGCTTAGACAACATTACCGACAGTATTTAATATACTAGGTATAGAGAGGCGATCAGAAGAAATGTTATAGAAAAAACTCTAATATTCTTAGTTGTTATAATTGTACCGACACTAACCAGTTGGGTATTGCGGTGTTTTTATTTTATTTTATAAAACATTTCCCCACTCTAGGAATTTCTCCTGTATCGTGGGTGTGTTTACAAACATTTAAACTCACATACACAAACAGCCAGACCCGGAACAACTACCTGTAGATCATACAAATATTTGATCCGTGCGTGGATCGAACCCGCGACACGCAGCGCAGCAGCTGATCGCTCAGCCACTGCGCCGTCAATTGTTCCGTCCTTTTTGTATTTATAAATATTTGTAGTGCGTTTATTGTTTTATTTTTGTTATTTATTCGAATGCACGTTATTTCACTGCATCGTCTTCCTACCCTTGTCTCATGTTACTTGGGGTCGGCGCAACACGTGTTTTTCTTCCATTGTCCTCTGTCAACCGTCACGCTATCATTTACACCTTTTTCTTTCATATCATTCCTCACACAATCCATCCATCGTTTCCTTGCTCTTCCTTTCGTTACGTCATGCCCTGTGACAAACAAATATTTAATTTCTTTCTTTGTCCCGTCAATCGTAAATTTATATTTAAATGTATGTATGTTTACTTTGACTACAATCTAAACTAAACATTTTCAAATTCTATGCAACGAAAGCACCGAAAAGGACGCAAATCGCCGACTAAGTTATCCGATACAGATGATCGTGTAATCCGCTTTCAAATCGATTCCGCCGTTACCGTGCAGTATTTACTAATACAACGGTTCCTCGAATGGCTGCCGAGGCAACAGCTGACTGCGTAAGCAAACATTTAAGGGATATTATGCTTTAAGACATACCTGCTGTTAAACGGATAATGTTGCCCTTTAAATATTGTGTGGATGTGAGATGTACTTCTATTTGGTGTGCTATTTCTAAATAATGTGGAATATAAATGTGTTTTTGTGTTATTTTTTTTTTTACTTTTGCCCCCAAAGTTTAAAAAAGTAAGGTTGTAAAGTAATCCAAGGGAATGTACTGTCGGGATAAAAGTGTTCTAGGTCCTAACCAAGGTTAGGTTATTTTACAGTGGGTAAAACTTCATCGATATCCGTTCAGCCTTTAAGGCGTTAAAAGGTGATACAGTTACTTCCGCATTTATAATTTGAATTCTATTGTTATTCTGAAAGGTTCAGATATGAAATGGATGATCCACAAAATAGGAATGCTGTTCCAGTAATCTTATACCGAAGCAGTAAATAAAGCTGCATTTTACTCTTTTCGACTCCATTTCCAATCTAAGAAAACAAACCTTTTAAAGACCAATGAGGTTATTAAAATTGTAGTCTAACCTTCCACATAAATAATTCCCTTTGAAAATATTTTGGGGAACTAATATTGGAGTTTTGAGGTAATAGCTGAAAGGGTCTTCATTAACACATTCTTAAACAACATTGTTGGGATGTTTTCGGGGCAAATTAATGTGTTCAGGTCTACGAAAATGTTTACGTTAGTAATAGATTTAATCTGAACTTCGGACGCCTGTGCCACGTTGTCAACCGATCGTGGAGAAATGGAAAGCTCTCGTATTATCTTTGGTACTGCAGGACATCCAGTAGGCCATCTTATTACTTTTAAAACCAGCCTTATGTGAGTCGGACTCATGCACATAAACTTTTACAGTTTACATTGGGCTTTGGTTCATCATCTGCCTAGAATTTTCTCAACTATGTTGGGGTCGGCTTCCAGTCTAACCGGATGCTGCTGAATATCAGTATTTTACATGGAGCGCCTGCCTATCTGACCCTCCAACCCAGTTTGTACTGGGTAATACGATACCTCTTGGTAAGACTGGTTGTCAGATTTTCGGGTCACTGTCCACCTGTAACAACTGTCAAAGATCTACAATGGACAGCCGGTACGTTCGGCTTTTCGAGGCACAGAGGAAATTCGGTATGTAATGGGTGGTCTCCTATCAACGGACCAACCTAGGCAAGCGCGGTTTAACCTAAATATCGACCCGAGCGGCTTTTATTATTTAGCCTAAAGCAAAGCATTTATAGGGAAACTTTTAACTAGCTACCTAAAACGGTTGAAAAGATACAGTCTTGCAATAGACATCCAGATTTGCAGAACATTGATCAGCAAAGTCAAGGAAAGCAACGCAACGCGTAATGAAGGAAATCAGTCATCCTATAAACTAAAACTAGTGTAATGAAAACGTGAACAAAATCTGGCAATAAATGTACGGAAAACACGATAAAGTAGGCAACAATTTAGTAACTAGAGTGTCACATCTACGCATAACGATGCCCAATCACGTAAGATGGTCACGCTTCACTATGCTCACCTAATGACTCCATTACGTAGCTACGACCGGCGACCAGTCGTAAAGCGATTAGTTGTAATTGCTAGTTGCTCTGTATACCCACCGAATTTTCCGAGACAGATTTTCGAACACTAAAAGATTACATTTAATTCGCCCCAAAGTTATTCATGCCGTAAAACAAGGTTGAGTATTCGAGTAATTTCTAAGTGATTTAACCGAATTTATCATCATTTTGATTGGCTTTTTGGAGAGTTGACAGTGGAATTTGAAAAGTTATTATACTTTTACTACTTTTTTGTTAGATAGAGGTTAAAATTGCTGCAAACTTTGAACTCTTTTGGTTGATACCAGTTTATAATTTTCGCTTTTTCTCTCCGTCTGTATGTGTAACTGAGATCTTCAGCCAAGAGTTTGTTGCCCCGGTTCACCTATAAAAAAAAGGAACGTTTGATTTATTAGAGTACAAACATAATTATAAATTTGTTTGAATAGAACTCTAGATGAAGCAGCCCATTACAATAACACTTCAACTCGACTGCGTTCCACAGAAAACTTCTTCAGTAAAACTATTATTTTTCACAACAGAACTAAACTCCTATACACACCACTGTATATTCATTGTCATTCCGCCATTGGAACATATGACTCACTTAGACAGCAAACATGAACCTTAAAACTGTCACATTACGTAAAAGCTTGCTAGCTTTACAAAGTAGACGTTGTGTAACTGCGAAAAACGTACATTGAATACCGACGGTACCTACCTATGTAGCTAGATGTATGCATACAGCGTCTTCACTTGTTTTTCTCTGTCGGGTAGTTCGTGGCAGGGTGCAGGGTGCATTGACCCTCACAATGCCAGGGTAGCTAGGTACCCAAGTTGAATGCAGAAGCATTTTCTCAACGGACCGTGAGCGAACATATTATTATGAAGCAACTGTTGTTGTTTTCTTTTGCAATTTGCTTTTACAGGTTGTTACGTCATGTCATGTACTCGTAGGTTAGATGTTTGTTAAATTAAAATGGAGAACAACATGTTGTGTAAGGTTTTATAATTTTGTTGCTGAATTTAGTTGAAGTTGTTGAGGCATGAGCATAAAATGTTGTTGATTTTAAAGTGCAGTCGAAGTTAAACACCTTCATAATGGTAGTTAACTTATGGTGTTACGCGAATGGATAAAATCTCACTCAAGAGGAAGTCTGAAAGTGGCGCTGGTGTCTGAAAAGTTTTGTGGTAATCGATTGTCGTGGTATGGACATGTGATGCAGAGAAATGAAGAACAGCAGTATTCATGTGGATGGGTATAAGAGTCGATGAAGACCAAAGAAACAATATCTTGGACTGTGTAAAGGATGATATGGCAAGAAAGGTGGTGTCTGATGAGATGACGAGTAATAGAGAACTAGGGAAGAAGAAGACGTGCTACGCCGACCCCAAATGAATTGGGATAAGGGCAAGAGAATTATGAATTTTAAAACAATCTTTGATTTAAAAATAGTACATTGTGATATAAGTGGGGAAACTTTGTTATTGCATTCGAGGCGGAATTAAAACCCGAGCTGCAATCGAGGGTGTTATGGGGCCGAAAACTGCAGTAACAAATCCCCACGCTAAACAAACGAAGTTCTTCAATACACTTTCGAAGAAATAAAATATTAGAACGGAAAGTATTTTTGTCAGGAATTATTATAAAACTATGATTTAATTTCCTTTTTTTCCGCACTTGGCTTTCACCAGGTTGAAGAAGAAGCGAAGGTATGATGCCACTCATCTGCCTAGCCTTTTCCCAACTATATTGGGGTCGGCTTCCAGTCTAACCGGATGCAGCTGAATACCAGTATTTTACATGGAGCGACTGCCTATCTGACCTCCACAACCCAGTTAGTTACTGGGTAATACGATACCCCTTGGTAAGACTGGTTGTCAGACTTTTTGGGCCACTGACTGCCTAACGACTGTCAAAGATCTACAATTGACAGCCGGGACCAACGGCTTAACGTGCTTTCTGAGGCACGGAGGAAACTCGGTATGTAATGGGCGGTCACCCATCCACGGACCAACCTAGGCAAGCACGGCTTAACCTAAAGATCGACCCGAGCGGCTGTTATTATTTAGCCACGAGCTCCTCCTCGAATTTAGAACACAAATAAATGTTAATTTATTCATAAAACTAAATATTTGTTTTAAATAATCATGTTTATCTATGATATATTATATTTACAAACACAATTTAAATACTCAACAAATTGCTGTTTTTTAACTGGAAGTACATAATAATACTAACAAAGGTAAGTACTATTAGGCTAACCTTTGAAAATAATTTTAAACATCATAATCACCTATTCAAATATTTTGCTTTTAAACAGTCTAAAAATTTATTTAAACAGTTTTGCTGTTAGTTAAACTATAAATTAGAAATGTTTTGCTAAGTACTTTAAATGTTTCATTTGAAATAAATTTGAAATACTTTGTTAATATTAAATGAATAACCTAAATATAATAATAACCTAGATATTTAGTGCCCTAGCTTTTATAGCGAAAGCTTTCTCAGAAACATTGTTAAACTAGGTACCTAAAGGAGGAATTCTAGTTTAATTGTGACGTACGGCTTCTTTTGTCTTTTGTTGGCAAGCGCTGATTCTGAGGTTGAGGTCCTGGGTTAGATTCCCAGGTTGTGTGATTCCAAAGTGCTATTGGGTTTATCCATCAGGAATTTCACAGTAACTAAATCGGAGCTTGGATTTGTGTCTAGTTTATAGCAATAGGCTCGCCCTATTACTGGTGAATTGTGGGTGCTTGAAAATAGGTGTGATGTTATGTCTATTTGTTTTAATTTACATTTTTAGAGAAAGTTCTTTAATGCATTTAGTAGTGGACGAAGTTCCCAACACTGAACGGGTAAATGAAATACTTTTTAGGTACGTACTTTCGTGAAAAGTAATATTATGTGCCCTTCCAAAGGTTTTGTTTGACTGGACCTCGCTGTAGAATGTTATAAGTCAGAATAAGATATGATAAGGCAATTGAGATTAATTATATCTATACCTTATTATATCAATTTTACCTAGGCCCTAAATATTTAGGTGTAACCTTAAAATTATAGTATTTTCTAGCTCAAATCTCTTCACTTTGTCCGTCTTTTCGAGTAGACAGATGACACAATACCTAAATACTTACAAAAAATTTGAGCCCTAAATATTTTAGTTAACCTTGCACGACTCCACGAGTCCGTCAGCAAAAAATAAGATTTTATTTATAAATATTCTGACCTCTATTCAAAATGGTTATTATTACCATGAAATTAATGTAAAACTCAGAATCCATTAAGAAGATATAAAAAGACAAAAGACGGACCTCAATTTTCTTTTTCCGGAAAAATATATTTTTTTATTATCTTAGACAGCTTTTAGTTAAAGAAAATGTGGGTATTGTAAAATATGTTATTAAATCAATATTTAAGTTGGAAGTTGTGAAATGGCGACAGGTCCCTAGAACAACTTGCGGACCACGGATGCACCTCAAGTTAAACGGGAAAATATACAAGTCCGTGATTAGACCTGTCGTCCTGTATGGATCAGAATTCTGGGCTGTGAAGAAGATGGTTGAAAAACGATTGCTTATAGCGGAGATGAGAATGTTGAGATGGATGTGTGGAGTGACACGAATGGATAAAGTAAGGAATGAGTATATTAGATATTTGATGGGTTTGATGGTCACTATTGCCTACAAACTAAACTATCGGCCATCTTCTGGATCAGATCTTGCCTTGCCGCTCGCCTTTAATCGGCCTACTCGGACGATAGTTACTAGCAAATTGTTGTAACTGGCAAAATGTTTGAGCGCAGTCGAATTACTGTTGGTTTTTATTGTTATTAATGGTTTTATTCTCGTCCAACTTACCGCAGTGTCTTAAGACGAAAGTGTGTGTTGCCAGTAATTAAATACGGGACCGAAACGTGGTCGCTCACATAGGCCTCATCAGAAGGCTTAAAGTCACCCAAAGGGCAATGGAGAGGGCTATGCTCGGAGTTTCCTTGCGTGATCAAATCAGAAATGAGGACATCCGCTAAAAAACCAAAATTACCGACGTAGCCCGAAGAATGGCTAACCTTAAGTGGCAGTGGGCACATTGCTCGCAGAACGGATGGCCGATGGGGCCGAAAAGTTCTGGAGTGGCGACCACGAACCGGAAGACGCTGCGTTGGAAGGCCTCCCACTAGGTGGACCGATGACCTGGTGAAGGTTGCAGGGATCCGCTGGATGCGAGTCGCACGGGAGCGGTCAATGTGGCGACACTTGGGGGAGGCCTATGTCCAGCAGTGGACGTCTTTCGGCTGAAATGATGAATGATGATGATGAATGGTTTTATAACAATATTATTTAAGGTTCCTGGTCAAAAACAATGATCTGAACGTTCCTTTTATTACCAACCAACCGTTTATTTTCCAAAATATTGGAAAAAGAAGCATAAAATAATAAATCCTGAAAAGTGGGTACTGTTAATGACCTAGAAAAGGTTATAAAAAACACAGGTCACGTCACGTTTAAGCTACCTATTTATGAGCGAAAACCTTTCGAGTGTTGCTTTTTGATTATGTATTCCGAACAGTTCGCGGGCCAAAGCTAAAAAGCTAGAAATCTGAAAAGGTTTCATTTTTCTTTTTAAATTTTTTTGTAACGATATTTTCTTTGTCAAACCAAAATTGAGCGTATTTCTGCCAACATGATACCGTTACCAAACCACATCAACATTTCCGATTTAATTAGTAATAATGATTTTGGATAGTAAACTCTAGTATTTAAAAAAATATTTTAAAGCAAACGTTTTGTATATACATATTGCATAATTATGTGAGACTAATTTGTCAGAATATTATCTAATGTACCACATTTAGAAAGTGGGATTAATTTCACGTTAATTAACAGAATTTGGGTTGGATCATTTTTGCAGAACTACGAACTATTGCTACTCTCACGATTACATGGTTTCCCTAAATCTAGCCATTTCGGAGCCTTTTCTCAACTGCGTTGGCGTCGGCTTCCAGTCTAATCGGCTGCAGCGGAATACCAGTATTTTTATGGAAGTACTTTCTGTCTGCCCACCACAACCACCAGTTATCATAATCCTTCATACCCTTGGTAAGAATGGTTGTCAGACTTTAGGGCCACTGACTGACTACCTGTAACGACTGTCAAAGATCTACAAATGACAGCCAGGATTAACGAGTTATCGTGCTTTTCGAGGCACGGAGGAAAATCGGTATGTATGGATGGTCACCCATCCATGGACCACCCTAGCCAAGCGTGGTTTGACCTGAAGGTCGACCCGTGCAGTTGTTATTATTTAGCGAAGAGGTCCTGATTTCAGAGTCATCGTCATTTCAGCCAAAAGACGTCCACTGCTGGACATAGGCCTCCCTCAAGTGTGACCGGTCCCGTGCGACTCGCATCCAGTACAGTAGTATAGTATAGTACATACTACACACAAATGTTGTGATTAATCTAACGCCTGTCCCATACAGAACTATGTTCTGATACGAATTCCTAAATTCAAACTACGAACATTCCAGAAATCGTATATACAATGTTTTGATTGGCTGTGGCGTGAACCAATCAAATAACAGAATGTAGTATGTCTCACAATCCTGAAGTAAACTTAGCTTTAGCTAATTAAATTCTTATGACTCAATTAACACTGTCTTTCGAAAAAAGCACTTCATTTTACTAATTGAAATAATTAAAATCAATGGTTCTTTTCTATTCGAGCTAATTTAGTAAATTGAAATGAAATTATGAAGCACTATCATAGAGTAAAATAAGTGTTTTATTATTAAATTGAGCTGAATCACTCTGTAATTTTATTTATTTTTCGTTGTTGCCAAGTAATAACACCAAGGAATATAAAAGTTGTTATCTTCTGGATAAAGGCAAGTTTAATGGCTGGACAGTCTGTCTAGGTTCTCTCATCTCCCATTTCATTGCCTTTTCTAGGTTAGTTATATATGTTACGGCTAGAAGCCGAAGTAAGGTCACACCTCGTCCTAGCGGGATGTAACTAGGTGCGGCCGGTAACAGTTTGTTATACTTAGTTGACACACCGACCAGATGGATTAGGTTAGGTTAGGTTAGAACTGTGACAAAACGCGCGCGAGCCGAGCGAGCGCAGAGAGCGGTGCCGCGGCAGCGGCCGGTGAGCGTTACATTGAAAATGGTTTCATCAAACCTCCAAATTTAGGCCGCACCTAGGTATAGCCATCTAGAACTAGGTGTGACCTTACTTCGGCTTTTAGCCGTAACATATAAATTATGTACATACCTTATATACATCCTCCCATTCCACCTTTCTTAAGATAGATCTACGAAACAGAAAGGAATATATATTGCTCAAAATTTTTCTTCGGTCGTCAAGAGTTATACCGGACAAAATCGGAGTTTTCCGATCACAAAATTAAATAAAACCGGTTTTTATTTTTACTGTCTATAGATATGTACGTAAAAAGCATAATGTCGTTTGCTTAAACTTTTACGTCTATTACTGCTTTGGATTGCATCATAAAATAAACTTTGTCGGGAAGTTTGCTACAATGCAGCTTCACGATTTTGAGAGTATGTTGTTACTATACTTGTAATATTCATGTACTTCAGCATATACTTTTGTTGCAAATATCAACTTTCCTGCATAGTCGTAGCTTTTATGTAATACTTTTAATGCTATTGCTTTTAAAATTGCAAAAGCCTGGAAACCAAAAAGAAAATTCTTCGAAACGTAGTTAGTATTCTTAGTGTTTGAAGTAGAAAGTGGTGGCAGGTCGATCTCTTGAAAAATGTACCAATGTTTTCTCACGGAATCTAAACGTTTTAGTTTAGGACCTTTGTTTATTAAAGTATTTCCGTGGTAAGAGTCCACTAATATTGTTTTAACAATTTTATTTGTAACGTTTAGGGCCACTTAGAAATAGCTTAATGTGTTTAACATTAAACATATTTAAATCTCATTCTTTTTCTGTGTATTGTTTGAAGATGAAAGAGACACAATTATGGTTTAATTAGCAGTAATCGCATTTAGTGATTTTGATGGAAGTGGATCTTAGGTTTAATTCTTTTATAGACGTTATGTCATATGCACTGCAACTACCCGAACATAAGAGAGGCAGAGGATGACCTCCGGCTACGTGGTGGACTAGCATGATAAAGCTCCTATTGGACGAAGCACTGCCCACCCGACCACCCAGGAGCCAGGACAGACTGTCCTGGCGCCAGAAAATTAAGCGAGCCGACCCCAAAGTGGAATAGCGCTAGGAAGAAGAAGACGTTATGCCATTAACAAAAATCCAGCAATTAATGAATATTTTTGAACAATGATTCCAAAAGTGATCACCGCAGAACAAAAGTATAATATAACTTACTCTGTATGTAGTAATGTAGGCATTACTGCTTGTTATACCGAGTACATTTTGTTCACCGACTTGCAAACAAGCCGAGTGAAACAATACAAGTTTCACTCATTGAGATGACTCGCAGTCGAGATGAGTTCGTAATTACATAAGTAGCTACGACCTATCTACATTAGGGCCATGTTCCGAGAACTTTCCTTTCGCGAGTTTGTTTCTTCTATTCATAGATACCTACGTTGTTTTTATAGGTATGTATATTTATCGCTCTTATGTGGTCTGTCCCTAAGGAGTAGAAACTTACGAAACGTATTAAGTACAAAATTAGGTATTAACAGTCCCTTATTTCTAAATAACAAACATCTGTGTAACATAACATAACATCACGCCTGTAAGCCCCGTAGGTTTAGGTTTTTCGCTAGTTATGTTTAAGTTCCATTTAATAGGGGGCGAGCCTATTGCCATCAACCGGGCACAAAGCCAGACTCCGTGACTGCTACCGAACATTTGTATGTTAACTTGTTAAAATAGAATAAATCAGGTACCTCAAAAAGTACCTACCTACCTGGGTAGGTACTTTTCTAGATACCCGATTGAATTTGACCAACAGAATATTAACTATTACTTTAACTATATCTAAGTTTATGGCCATAGTTATTCTGACGATCTGGCAGAATGATCCAATTTTATTTTATTTTATATTACGAAATATTCAAAATAACTATGCGAGTTATTTCTCTTTATCGTATTTTTTCTGTATTCACTGCCTACAAAGCCATGCGACTTTTGTTTTTTTTTCATTCCAAATTTGAAAATTGCGTTTCTAGATAATGATCTCCCTCTGATTTAGTTTTTAAAAAAGATGTTGAATATTCATCCAGTGTTGCAAAACGAAAAATAATCTGTTTTATAATTAAGATTTGCAATGAATTGTCTGAGATTTATGTTCCAAAAACGTAATTAGTATTTGTGATTCTATGAAAAATACATTATTTTCATGACTACCAAATGACTTTAGTACTAAATGAGTACTGAAGCCATCTGTTGTTAAGTAATTATTTCTTTGCTTTTAGAAAAATAGTTTTATTATTTTTTTGAATGGTTAATTGCTGCCTCTCTGGTCTAGTCGTTGAGCATGATTCTGAGTTTGAAAACCAAGTTGAAGTATTGGATTTTTCCTTCTACAATTTCTTAGAAGCAGCCAGAAGGTCAGAAATTCTATTCATATTCATTTATTATTTGTCACAGGTGAAATATCAGTTCTCATGATTATTACATAAAGTCTCGCTGTAACATACCTATGAGGTGTACAATATTTAGTGCAGGTTCAATATTTCAGTCAGCGTCCATCACTCATCATGCATTAATATAAGTTATTCATTCACGTAGTCAAGTCAGATTTAAACAAATTAAATAATACATTGATTTCATACTAATTAATTTATTCATTCGTTTAATTAAAGTTAAATAATTTATTGATCTCATAGGAATTAAATTACTCATTACTCAATCACTCCGTATAACATGATACTTGGTCAATCTAATGCGGGGTATACTTACCCACTATTCACTTCTGCTGTGCACCCTTCGGGCAATACAAACGAACAGTAAATCAGCCATGGCATAATTTTCGGGAATCATTTACATATACAACATTAGTTTTAGTATATGCGAAACCTGAAACACGTGTCTAGCATATTTAAGTAAAGAATCTTTGTACATTTATTTCAAAACTGTTTCATGAAAAATCGCAAAGTTATAAGCTTGTTCTGTTATCTGGTTGTCCACACAAAAACGTGGTCAACACGCGGGGCGCCCGCGCTGGCGCCTCCAACTTCTCCTGTCTTGAGCTCATTGATAATAATAATTTGGCACTAGGTACCTAAATGATTGCGATAGGTACTTAGTGTCGCTCGGTGTTTAACTTGTAACCTTTTTTAAATATTCTTGGAACAAAAAATAACATGGTTTATAAATTATTGAAATCGATTCAGTTACTTATTCTGAACAAACTATATTCAGGTTTCGCGTATACTAAAAATAATGTTGTATAGTCTTCTCAACTAGACTGCCTCGTTGGTCGACTGCTGACCTGAGGTCCTGGCTTCGTTTCCCGGGTCGGGCAAAATGTTATTGGGTTTTTCCACAAGAAATTTCTCAGTAGCAGTCACGGAGTCAGAATTTTTGAATGGTTGCTGGGAATAGGCTCACCCCCTATTAAAACATTACTGGCAAAATGTGGGTGTACTATTAGGTACACCTCACCCTTCGGGAATTACAGGCGTGATGTTATGTCATTCATATACTACTAACTATTGTTGTAGGTTTGAAGAATTACGGGTCATTAACAATTTGTGCGAAAACGTCTGCTACCGATGAAACCCGGTAACCTCGCACTGCAATGACCTGTCTTGAGGCAGTTCCAACGAACGGCACTTATCAACACGCTTTCCGATTATTGATGTTTTAGTATGTTAGCTTAAGTACATTTGTCAAACGTCTCTTCTATTGAGAGTTACTTCTGTCGAACTAATGAGAATACTCTGATGGAAAAACCCAGTAATTCTTTGCCCGACCCGGGAATCGAACCAAGGACCTGATGGTCAGTAGTCGCGCTTGCGGCCACTCGACCAAAGGTGCAGAAAACTGGACTATCAAACTGATGACTGAGACGTTTCTGGTACAGTTATCCACTACTGGAGTGTACAACATTATTTTTAGTATATGCGAAACCTGAATATAGTTTGTTCAGAATAAGTAACTGAATCGATTCCAATAATTTTTAAACCATGTTATACTTTGTCCCAAAAATATTTAAAAAAGGCTACAAGTTGGACACCGAGCGATACTAAGTACCTATCGCAATCATTTAGGTACCTACTGCCAAATTATTATTATCAGTGAGCTCAAGACGAAGTTGGAGGCGCCAGCGCGGGCGCGCCGCGTGTTGACCACGTTTTTGTGCGGACAACCAGTTAACAGAACTTTGTGATTTTTCATAATACAGTTTTGAAATTTTGTACAAAGATTCTTTACATAAAAATACTAGACACGTGTTTCAGGTTTCGCATATACTAAAACTAATGTTGTATAAGAACGTATAAAATAATATGATACAGAATTCCTTGTGACAGTAAATTAACTGGCTCATGTTTACTAATAGACATCTACAGGCAAAAGAAGACTTCATGTATAATACTCTGAACCTATGGCGGAGTGGATGGGAAAACAACCAACTTCTTATACTTGAGTAGGTATTCGCATCGAAAACAATTCTAGTTCAAGGCTAAAGCAATAAATTACGTCGCTAAGTAAATTATATTCCAAGAAATGATATGAAAACCACTTGTAAACGACATTAATTATTTATTACACACATTTGCGCAGCTTACCTTCACTTTTACAACTACCTTTTCGCGTGTAGCCACCCTATTTTTAATCGAAAGCCGTTTTCCGAATGGCCAGCCAATTAGGTACCAAGTAAAGCCCACATTTTAAGTCCTTAATGCCAAAGGTGAAGTGGAAACTGCGTACATTTTGTTGGAAAGCCTTTAAATATGATAATGGCCTTGTGGGCGTTTGTTCTTTTATTGTGTAGCCATTTAGCCTTCCTGGTGTAGCCTGTTTAGTTTCAATGGACTCTAGTAAGAGATTAAAGCAGTTACTGTGATTATGCAAAGTGGAAATGGCTATACCAACCATTATTACCGTAGTGAGCTACCTACATAAAAAAATGCTAAACATGCAAATTCAGTAGAAATAAAAATACGAAGTTTCTCTGCTGATAAGCAGTTTTGAAAACCAAAAAACCCTTACTACAACATTTTTTTACAAGCAAGCACTCTTATCTAAGTCTTCACAGACAACAGCTGTTTTGTGCTCAAGAAAGCTTGTCTAAAGCAATCACAAAAATTACACAAAGAAAGCCTTTGCAATCCACAAACATTCGCTATACCCATCATTCCTCCACACATCTAACCCAGAACCGATCTCCACGACAAAACGTTAAGTGGGGGCCCATTTTGTACAGTGATTTATAGTCCCATAGAACATATACAACCAATGTACTATATCTACTTTACAGTATACACACCGCTATAAAACGTAGGGACAGCCTCCGCGAGTCGCGTCTCGTCATAAATCTACATCACTGTGTTCGTTCCCCACACCCCTCAGATGTTCTGCAGAAAGGCTTCGATGTAATACGTACAATCCATCTTTCCCGCGACACTGACCGGAGTAATTGCCTGCTAAAAGTTTCTGAGATAGGGTTAAAGGCGAAGCGAGATTTGTAGTGATATAGGTCTTTTCTAAATGGATAAATACCTAGTTGTATGGTCGAGAGAATACTGCTATAGCTAGTACCTAGTACACACAGCGTCAGTAAGTGCTAACCACTCAAGCTTTAAAATGTTAAAGCTTGAGAGGTTAGCACTTAATGACGCTGTGTCTACCTTGTTTGTGGAAGTCAGAAAGGCAGTCACTAAGGCACAAACACAGTAAGACATCTTGGAAAAGGCTAAGCGGATGAAATGAAAAAATATTCAGAGTCTCATTCCTTGGCAAAGACTCTTCTTTTGTCCATTCAATGTAAGTTCATAAACATAACCATTCTATAATATTCCTATGATGCTCCTGGGACACAGCACTCTGCGTGATAGGGCTACAATCCACCACAGCCCAGTGCGGGTTGATGACAAATATTACGATTTTTAGGATCTAGGGCATGCCGGTTTCCTATCTATATTTCCCATCCTTTAGCGGCGGTAATGCGAGCCTACGCAAGTCAGATATCCCAATGATTTATTAAGTTCACCTTCCTTGGTGCAGTATATAACAAAACCGTCAAGGATGCATGCACACAGGTTTGTTGCCAAGTCTAAACAGTGGAACATATAATTCAATGTCTGGGGGATTACTATGACGTCTTAAAGCAGGAGTTATTCCAGTGTGGGAAAAAGACAGAGCTATACAGGTCGTCTAGCGCCATCTCTTTCGCACACTGGAATTACTCCCGTCATGGCTGGCCACATGTTCGTACTCATATATTTGGGCTTACTGGTTTCCGTAGCCTTTTGTATGGGGTTTAGAGTTGGGAGTTAAAGAAACTAGCGTCTATGGAAAGGGGAGGTGGCTAGAATTGCCCGGGTGTTTCCATTGCGAGGATCGTCCGGAGGACACGGTGGAGCATACCGTGGAGACTCCACCGTCCACACAGTCCTGAGCGAGAGGGAATGGGAAGCCGTCACCTCCTTCTGCGAAGCAGTCATGCTAGTGAAGGAGGTGGCGGGACGTGAGAGGGAAAGAACCTCACGTTCCAGCCGCCGCGGGAGACGCCCTGGGTGTCGGGGGTCACGTGGTGGCTCCCGGCCACCGTAGGCGCGAGCCTGTGGACGGCGAGCTATGGGCTACCTCGCCGTCCGGCCGTCTTAGGACGATGGGCCGTGTCGACGGCGCGTTCGAGTTCCACGCGCGCCTCAAAGAGATGTCAGCAACGATGTAGGGGTCTGCAAGGGCCGGTGCCTGCCAGGGCTGCGGGACTGTTCGAAAGAGATACCGTGGCCCTGGAACACAAAGGGCAAAAAAGGAATATGGATAGGTTTTAGTCAGTACAAGTCTGACACTCCCTTCCGCTCCGCCCAGAGTGGGGGGGGGGGTCATTTGATATGAAAAAAAAAAGGTGGCTAGAATTTGTAGTCTATCTTTTGGGCACACAAAACTAGGAACGCATTTGAGGATTGTATAATCTACTTAATTCATATATTTAACCATTTATTGACAGACGACGTAAATCTACACTTTGTATTATAAATCTGAAGAGTTTGTTTGGTTGATCGCGCTAATCTCAGGAACTGCTGGTTCGAATTGAAAAATCCTTTTAGTGTTGGATAGCCTATTTATCTAGGAAGGTTTTAGGCTATATAACATCACGCTACAACGAATAAGAACGGTGCATCAATGCAAAATGTTGCAAAAACGGGGAAAATCGTACTTTTATAATAATTTCACGCGGATGAAGGTCGCGGGCATTAGCTATTAATAAAATAAGGAGAATAACAGATGAAAGTTGGTATGGAAATTCGACAAATTATTGCCGATGAGACATACTAACGGACACACCACTTTTACTTATCTAAAATTAGAAAAAATACTGTTTCTTTACAAACCAAGATCTCTTGAAAATTTAATGTAAGAAGACTTTATATTTTACCTAGACTTATAAAGCCTTTCTAAGCCACGAACGATATGCTAAATTAAAGCTTATAGCCAAGTTAAACAAGGCCGAGGTTTTAATAATTCTCCTTTCCTTTAGCTATCCATTTACCGCAGTTTACTGGCTAACATATTCCTAGAAGCCATTCATAGTCCGCCACAATAGATGACCTTGGCGGAATATTGCTATGAACTTTTATATTAATTCCACGTACTACATTTCTAGAGCTTTATGTTTTTGATTGATTGTTCAATGAAATATTAATAATGATTCTGTTTCTTTTCAGGTATGTACCCGTTTTAAAAGGTTTTGGTAAGATCGTACATATTCATGTGTTTCTTATTTAAAATTCTGTTAGGGAATTTATGGCTACATCAATTTTATAGCTACGCTGATTAAAAGAGTAAATTAGAAAAAAAGTAGGATCGAAAATATCTTACAGAATGAAAAACAGATGCTTGCATTTCTGAACGAGGATGAATATTTTATGTATCATTTCGCAGTCCCGGCGAATTCATCTCCACTTGAAAGATTTATATCGGGCGAAATCTCGAGTTTACGGGCGGCGTACGGTCTAAACGTTCCGACATATTTCAGCGATACGTTGCAATTTTTTCGCTATTGCATTTTTCGCTCCCACGGAATCTGTATGCACTCGAACGATTCGCACTACCGAACATTCAAGAACGATTTGAATTTTTAATGCGAATTTTATCGCACTCTATATTTTCCTGTTTAATGAGATGGGCGATGAAATGTTTTTTGGAGCGTGAATAAACCTTTTTACGAGTTTACGTCGTTCATTTTGAACTTTGTTTAATATTGAATTTAAAACTCAATTTACTTTGTAGCAAGCTACTCGCGTGACAATTTTATATTGATTCATCTTATCCAATATTTCTATAAAAAGCTGATGTGCTCGTAGACACAACATAAATACAAAATATCAATATCATCTAACGATATCTGTTTGCATAAGTATTATTTCGAAGTCTGAGTAAATATTCATAGCTTTATGTTTATCTCATGCCCTTTTGATACTGCGTAGAATTATCTTTATTACGTAAAACAGTTATAAATAGAACAAACGAACCTACGTTCTATACTACATTATTAATTTGGGTTGATAGAATGTATTCTGTTTTAAGTATCAACCCCTAGTAGCGTAGTAGGTAATGTATCTACAGCCGCTTAAGCGCGTTTACGACTTACGGCATATCATACAAACTTTTAAGTCCTTTTTTATTCGAAAAGACTGAACCGATTTTAATTAAACTTCATATGCATAAGCAAGATACATAAGTCTAAAAAGTTATTAGAGTACATTTTCATAAAGTCTTTAAAAAAAAAAGATAATTGGAAATGTCTGTTTCTATGGAAAATCTAAAATAGGTCTAATTTAGCTGTAACACTATTTTTTGAAAATGTTCTCTAACTATAACTTTTAAGACCTATGTATCCTGCTTATGCGTATCAAGTTTCATTACATTCGGTTCAGTCATTTCTAAAAAAAGGACTTGTAAGTTAAATGCCGTAAGTCGTAAACGCCTTAAGTAAAATGCCGTAAATCGTAAACGCTCTTAACTAACTTTAAAATATACATTCTCTTAAATTCCCAAAAGCCTTTGTTGCGAAGTGTCACCCAATGGTGGGTAAAAAACTGAGACCGCCATTAATGCACAGTTGGAGACAAACTGTTTTTCGGTAGGAGCAGGGTTAGTATTATTAAACGGATGTTTGTCTTATTGCATTTCCCACATTCTGCACTCAATATACCTATCATATTGGTTTATCGAGACTTATGTCTCTCTCTACCACGAAGCAATCGTTCACTCTCATCTCGATATCACTGTCTGGGCATACCAAGTACCTTTGTCCAATATTGGCTACACAACCATTTACATTGACGACTCACTGACCAGTTTGACGAACCTATTGTATATCAATGAAGCGTTGGTCGTTATACCTCCAATGTTTGGTATTGGCATGTTGGCCTTTCACGAGCTCTGAGCTCCATCGGAGGGAAATAGGTCGAAGTGTACGGCTCGGTGATTGACTTGCAATTCTCGATGTATCCCAGCCTTTGTCCTAAGACTCCACGGTTCAAATCTGATACTATAGAGTCCACAAGTCATTTTGCGTATTGGTCTTAGAGTGTAACTGCCTCAAAAGCCAAGATACATGCCTCGAATCGAACGACCAGAGAATCATTGAGTTCTTTCTCCGAAATAGCAATCAAATTGTGTCTCGTATTTATCTGAAACGTGCAGTTACTGGTCAGCCTTAGTTTCTCTTGCAGAAATCGTCTCAAGGCACACTTCGACCGGAATGTCAGACCGCAGCTAGTTTCTCAGTAACTCTTCGGTGAAACGCTTCCATAGGTAAGGGTAATGCAGCAGATTGGTTGATGCCATTTTCATCGAGCTAGATAATCACCAGTTGATGCGTTTGTTGCTGACAGTTTCGGTCGCATTTGCCATTCATAACTCTGATTCTATTTTCAAACAAAGAATATTGTTTCCCAATTAGGCCAGTCGCATATTTTAAATAACTTTAATACACCTCCGTTCCTAAGCGAATCTACGCCAAGCTTTCTACCCACTCTCTCCATTAACTAACTTAGAAAATAATACAGTTATCTCAGACTGAAATGACATTAATTGCTGGGGACGCTTTTAGATAGGCATACCTCACGTGAAAGACAGTGAAATTATTAAATTCGCTTGACCTATTTACCGAGAGTCTATTGTATGTTACAGCGTAGCGAAATGTGCCACCTTTCCGTCACTTGGAGCAGCTGTATAATTTGTGTGCTTTTGTTTGTGCTGTGGTCGTTGACTATTTCTTAAATACAGAGTAACAGAATTTCACTCACAGCAATCTCAAATGTAAGTGAAATAGAGTAACAGAATTTCACTCACAGCAATCTCAAATGTAAGTGAAATATCTACAGTTTCCTCCAACAAATAGTTCGCTTCGTTTCTAACAAAATCAACTGTGAGTCATCATCATAGCCTAGCCTTTTCTCAAGTTGAGGTCGGTTTTCAGTCTAAAGGGACGCAACTGATTATCAGAATTTTACATAAAACGACTGTTTAAAGGGTGTAAATCATTTGATGATTTCCCATACAAAAAAAAAAAGGTTATAAATAGACCCTTAAAATAGCCGAACGGCACTTGTTCTTCCCGTCTTTGCGATCATTTTTTTGTTCTAGAGGTTCCCAGGCATGGACCTGGGAACCTTCTAGTTACGGAGAATTTGGGGGCCAAAGTTCCAACTTTTTCACAAGTTTTTTTTAAATACATGTTTATAATGTAAGATTTTTACACACCTCCACGATCCCCATACTATTCAATCCATCCATCAGCACAATGCTTTGAGTGCTTTCCATCGAGTCCTACCGTAAAACGTGATTATTCACCCTAAAAAAAGTCGATTCCCAGCAATAATTTTTGCGTAAAGTTACTTAGTTTGATGTACAGAATGCTCGGTTATGTGAAGGGTCTGTTTACACCCTGTATCTAACATTTAAAAAGACTAACCAGTAACTGGGTCGATATCCCTTGGAAAGACTGGTTGTCAAACTTTCGTTCGTTCGACTAACCGTAACGACTCTCAAAGATACACGAACGACAGTTGTTAAAAATGACAATTTATTGTGATTTGTATGGACAATTTAACTTGGTAGCCAATTTAAAATAACAAGATATTACTTATTTTAAAGTCAAATGTTGTAAGGAACGTTCGCAATAGTTATTTATGAGTTAGTTACGTCTGGATGAGCTCGTGGCTAAATAATAACAGCCGCTCGGGTCGACCTATAGGTTAAGCCGTGCTTGCCTAGGTTGGTCTGTGGATGGGTGACCGCCCATTACATACCGAGTTTCTTCCGTGCCTCGGAAAGCATGTTAAGCCGTTGGTCCCGGCTGTCATTTGTAGATCTTTGACAGTCGTTAGGCAGTCAGTGGCCCAAAAAGTCTGACAACCAGTCTTACCAAGTGGTATCGTGTTACCCAGTACTAACTGGGTTGTGGAGGTCAGATAGGCAGTCGCTCCATGTAAAATACTGGTATTCAGCGGCATCCGGTTAGACTGGAAGCCGACCCCAATATAGTTGGGAAAAGGCTAGGCAGATGATGATGAGTTACGTCGGGGTAGCTCACGAATATGAATTAAATCAAGTTTCAACAAAATAACATTTTCTTCAATTAGGTACCTGGTTTTATAACAATAATAGACACGGCTTTCTGGACACATTTTTAATACGACGTCGACGAAGATGTTTTTTTAATCCTTGTCTTTTTGGCCACGTACGCACGACGGCAGATCAAGCTATACAAAACCAGTTTATGCGGATCTCTAATTGTATAGGATATCTATGCAAAGCGAGGCCAAGTTATACTGGAAATGTACAGCTTCATGTGCCGCCGTGTGTACGTAAGTTTCGTGGATAAAATAAAAAATATAAATGTTAAAATTCGTATCATCCAAAATAAGATATCAATTTTTATACAGAAAATGAGATCTTTAAAACTGTTTTTATCCCTACGTGTTACGACCACTATCAATGCGATAGTTGTCGGTGGAAATTATAAATGATGTAAGGACATTGAGTGTGTTATCGGACTTTCCACTTTCGACGCAGGAATAAACGTTGAAAATGTAACAGCGCGCTCTATACGGGGCTACGGAAATTTCATATTTTCACCGTCAACATAGGAAAAAAACAAAAGTTATTTGGGTACCTCCTTTTATTCTTGGAACTGATAGTTACTGGTTTAGTCAATAGGCTTTACATTAAGTACAGAAGTACGTGCCAAATACTCGCCTCAAAATATTCAAAATCGAAATTGACATTATTGAAGTTGTAATAGGACCTCGCCAGCCAAGAGGACTTAACAAAAGCCCCCTCCGAAATTATTCTTAATGGCATCATAAGCGGTTTTTCCCAGCATTCAATTTATTTTCATAAGATAACTCGTTGGGAAAATTAAACGAAAATAGAGTGATAATTTGGAGAATAAAAATAAAAGTGAGTGTGGAAAAGTACCTAATCGTAATTGTTTCATAGTTGATTGTTATTGGTGCTTTAGCTTTAGTACCAAGGGCTAAATCTCGTGCCAGTCTATGTTGGAGTCAGGCTTGTAAGGATCAAGGCACGTCATTCAGTAAAGCATCCGCACAGAGGTCTGCGGCGCTCGCAGCGCTATCGATTTTCCGCAGTCTGTGGCGGGGGAGAGGCGAGCGACGAGGGAGGCGGGGATCTCAGCTGGGCGCCCCCCCTCCCCCTGTAAACATAAACACAGGCTCCGGCCGCCCGCGTCTCAGGATCGACATCCGCCGAGGTGAAATAACGACACTGAATATTTATGAAGCCCTCGTATCACGGATTAAGATTCGACTTTTCTAGGTCATCAATTCGAAAGGCATTTGTTAGAGGCTAAGCTGATGGCTGGTAACCGACCACTGTCTCAGTGATGAGGGTTGCTTATGAAAAAGTTTTTAATCAGTGTTGCCACAATAGAGTTGTTCGGCTAGAATCGATCGCTTTGTTTGTAGTTATTGTTAGGGGCATGTATACACCGTACATGCATTGTTAATTTAGCGTGGAACATTTTGCGGTAACTAATCAAAGGTATACATGTATGAGAGCGTTTATGTATGTGGATGAAAGATTAATGAAGCGTTGAAGGCATAACGGAGTTGGAAATGGATTTCTGGTTTATATAGTAGAGTTTTCAATGAAGTTCTGTAATCATTGAATTATTTCGAACAATACTTTTGTAGTAATCAACCACGGCGCATAAAGAAACTGGCTCACCACTTTTTAGAGCTAGATATTCATGAAGATTTCCTGCAAAAAACTACTTTGACGAAAAATTTAAGGTCAGCATTAATATTTCGTCAGAATTCTAACATACTGTCATGGCTTCCTCGTTGGTCGAGTGGGCGCAATTGCGACTGTTGTGCATGAGGTCTTGGGTTCGATTCCCGGGTTGGGCAAAGTGTTATTAGGTTTTTCCATCCCGAATTTTGCAGTAGCAGCCACGAAGTTTAGATTTGAGCCCGGTTGATGCCAATAGGCTCGTCCCCTATTACATGGAGCTTAAACATAACCGGCGAAATGTGGGCAGGCATGATGTTATGATGAATTTCTAACATTTTGACTGTTTTTTAAAACCAGCTCTCAAATAAGCACAGGTACCCTAAGTGCTCTCAGAGACTGAAAGAGACACACATCTCACATTATAAGATGCCGTCACAAAATAAAGTGTTCGTACACTTTATTGCCTCCAGTTTAGAGTGGCACCCACTTATATCTTACCTCTACGGCTAGACTATTACTTATACGGCTCGAGAAAGTACATAGTCACCTTACCTCGTAGGTAAGTACTAACTTTAATGTCACCTTATAGAAGCGATGATTATTATATCTCTAAATAGTATAAAGCAGAGTCGCAGTCCGCGTCTGTCTGTTTCTCCGCTTTCTTCTTCTAAACCACGCAACGGATTTTGATACAGTTTTCGATGCAATTTAGAAAATGAATTACAGAAGGTTTATATCTATTAAAGTGATTTAAATTTCACCCATGCGAAGCCGGGGCGGGTCGCTATCGGTAGTCTATACAAATAAATAAAATTGATTAAAATCGTAAGATTCGCCATTTCGGTGACAATGACATTTGAATAGTTTTGTCTCTATCACACATATACTGAAAATTATATCTGTTGTTCCACGTGGAATGTACGAGGTCACTCATCTCAGCGTGAACAGTTTTCGCGCGATCTAAGTATGGTGTCACACATTATTATTATTATTTATCATTTATTCTCTCTTCACAAAGCTGACTTAAAGTTAATGTGTACAAAAAAGCCTTTGTGATACTTGGTGCCTGATGTAGATTTTTGGGAAAAACCTGTGTTACAGGTCACCAGGCCCCGTCCAGGCTAGAATTAACTTGTACAGAGATTCCGCGTGCGAGAAGAAGTTAAACAAAATGCATAACAAAATTAAAGCACAGTAGAAGGTAAACAATATAGACAACAAAAACATAAGAGGAAGTAATAAAAACAACAAAAAAAATAAAAATCTTGCAGAAGTTGTGGAGTCATGTGTGTGAGTGAGTATCTAGTGTGAAGTGTTTGAATTGTAGTGCGATTCTGACGATGATGACACATCGAAAGATTTGAATGCTTACTTCAAAGATTTTAATGCCTACTTCAATGAAATAATTTTCTTTACGAAGGTGGCTTCGATCTATTTCGTATGTCACGAACGCTGCGTAGGAAAATTGAAACGTTCAACGCAGAAAAATAGGGATGCAAAAATTGGTACCTAGTGAACTTAGTGAATATACTTGTAGTACAATGTGCCCGGACGCCTTCACAGACCTGGTAAAACAATGTTGATAAAAAAGAATAAATTTAATTAAATTCTGTGAATTGGTTTAAACGTCAAAATAAATTCTGTTTCCAAACTATAGTCAATGTTTCCTATCCAACTACTCTAAAAATAAACATCGAATCATACTCATAGACCACCTCTTAAAAAGTAAAGACATACTCAGACATGTGTAATATTATACAGGTCATATGAGAATTATGCAATGCGATAAAATTAAAAGTCAATGAAAGGTCCTTTCCCAATCAGTTATCTAAAAACCCGCACGATAATCAAAACCTAAGAAAGAATCAATTAGTTCCAACTAACAAAATCTTTCAACATTTTTTCCTTCCGATTTTTAATGTAAAAAAAAACGTTCACATCTATTGAGTCGTTTAACATTGATCTCAGAGCCAACCAGTACTTACGTGTACTTTACGGGCTGAATACCTCACGGCTCATATACCGATTTCCCGTCCCTTTGTGTGACGTCATTCAGCGTAATGTAAGCTCACCGCAAAATCTATACCGGGACCCTTCGCGGGAACCAGGTTATAATATAATAGGGGTGTGTGTGTGAGAGTGAGGGTGTAAACATGTGAGGGATACTGAAACTTGTGAATGGTGCTACGCTCTTTTTCGAGTCGGCACATTCGATTCGGCGTTTTGCGCAACAACCCGCAGTTATCCCTACGAATATTTGGCCTTCAGACGCGCGGCGAGCGGCAAACTCTGTTCGAATTCTACCATTGCTGAATAATGAAGGGTCGGCTTGACACAGTTAATAGCTAACTTGATAGTCTTCAACATATTTTAGACTATCTTATGCCCGCGGCTTCGCCCGCGTAGTGTTCGGTACTGTTCCACAGAATAGTACTACTGGGATAAAAAGTATCCTATGTGTTAATCCAGGTTATAAACTGTCTGTTTGCCAAATATCTAAATCCGGTTTGTAGTTTTTGCGTAAAAGAGTAACAAACATCCATCCATCCTCACAAACTTTCGCATTTATTCTATTAGTAGGATAGTAGGATTTTGCCGCCCGGCAAAACCGATCATACCGACTCGAAAACTACATTTTCGAGTGTACACATTGTGTATGTATAGCACTCCAGAGTGTATGTGTTCAGGAAAAGATACCCCAAATGTATCACGTAGATTACATTGGATGGAAAGTTTATATCCCCAAAGATATGCCGACAGAAAAATTGAGTTCGGCAGATGATTAACACCTTAGCCTTAACTGGGGCAAAAGTAATAATTAACATATCACTCGTTCTGACGATAAGCTCATAAAAGTTGGGGATGAGCAAAAGCAATCAGTCACTCGGTACCAATTATCCTCGTAATATGCATGGCTTCGAGTTCCCAGTCTGCTTTGAGTGAGACAAAGTTCAGTAATTTATTTATTTATTCTAAATGGCATCTTATCCCAATATCTATATATATATAATGGTAAACTGACTGACTGACTGACTGGGTGATATTTCAACACACAACCCAAACCGCTGGTCCTAGAAACATGAAACTTGGAGGGTGTGTTTTTTGTGAAGAGTAAGTATCCACTAAGAAATATTTTTTGGAATTCGACCCCTAAAGGGGTAAAATCGGGGATGGAATTTTATATGAAAGTCCGTCAGTTTTGAAGTTAGGATCTTCAAATTGTGTGTAGACTGACGATTGAAAATTAATTTATACGTGTCTCAGCGTTTTTGATCATTCTACGCCCGAAGGATTAAAAAGGGGGATGAATATAGGTAACTATGTTTTTTCGGTACGTTGCCGTCGGATTTTTTTTGACATCCACGCAGGTGAAGCCGCGGGCAAAAGCTAGTAAAATACATAATTATTTAAAACTACGACAGTAATGAAAGGAAAAATACTTTTACAGTTGTTTTTTAGTGACTTTTGTGTGTGCTTTCAAAGAGTTATGCCCGACTCGTCACTGTTCCGACTCGTCATCGAAAAACAAAAGATCGCGATTCTCAGCTGTTTTAATTTTTTTTTCATAGTACCGATTCGTCATCGACGTATGCAGCACTTTATGTGGTATTCTGATTTAGTCCAGACCTGAATAATTTAAAAGCACCAATTTTTTTTCTCTACAATGTCAATTTTAATAAGTTAGTGTAACTTCGCAGACGTGATGGGTATCGGTACATATCAAAACACGAAAAAACAAAAAATAATCATAAGTACTTGAAGTAACTAAACACGACCTGCGGTCGATGACCCCAGAAAACTTAATCAGAAAAATAAATTTATCGTGTTTACATATCGATACCCATTTAAGACTGCGAGGTTTTGTTTTCTAATTAAATTTGTCTTTTTATAATCATTCTACCTTTGATACCTTTGACATTGGATACTTTAACGTCACAGGTTCCATAATCTATATTATATACTAGCGACCCGCCCTTGCTTCGCACAGCGCAGGTGGCGCTGTGCGAAGGTTCAAAACTATATCTAATGTAGCCTATATTTTAAGTTAAGCATGTAGGAGTAGAGCGGTAAAAACTGAGTTCAAATCCATGCAGTACTTTTTGCGTGATGCGCGTATAACAGACAGGCAGACAAACAAACATTCTAAAAACTGTTGTTTAGGCTTCTGTTGCTCTAAAAAAGACCCCTATTTTTTTTTTTCAATATTTTCAATGTACAGACATCGGCCTGTTACAATTTTATTATATGTATAGATAGTAGCCCACTGGCATCGGGAACAAGGTCCAAGCTACCGGCCAGGGCTTCAGAGAAAGGAACCTCCTAACCATTCGAGTCGTGTCCAAGAGGACCGCTTTTTGAATCAAGCCCTTGATCCAGCTGCCTACCGAGAGCCTCCGCAGATATTGGTCGAGGCTCTTGGCAATAAAGCCATTGGCTGATACGACTATCGGCACAATGATCGCTAGTAAATAATTGACTCCCTTCCTCCCATAAAAATGCTTAGCCGTAAAATAAGGGTGTCACCACACAATTATGTAGGTATCTTACTATCTTATGTACATTCAACTACACCCACTACCTCTTCATTAAGATAGCGGGTACGGCCGAACCCTTAAATAAATGTTACCTTAATGCTACCTACGAGTGTGTTCTATGGGGTATTTTTATTAGCCCATAAAATCCGGAATCCAAGTACATTTAGGGGCTGCTACCTAATATCAATTTACTTGCTATTCTTCTTATGTACATAAAAGATTGGAGGATATTTTGTAGGCTTAATTGATCTTCAATTATAGCGGGTTTCGGTATGATACCGTTTTATTGATATCATAAAGGTGGGTTATTTTTATTGCAATTAAGTGTGGTGCGGTCTTTTGGTACTGGGCATGTTTAGTATCTATACTAATATTATAAAGCTGAAGAGTTTGTTTGGATGAACGCGCTAATCTCAGGAACTGATGGTTCGAATTGAAAACTTCTTTTTGTGTTGGATAGTCCATTTATCGAGAAAGGCTATAGGCTATTTAACATCATGCTACGACCTTTAGGAGCCGCGCAGCGTGTGACACCGCGGGGAACAGCTAGTGTATTTATATAGTTTTACATTCAATATTAGGAATGTTATTATGTAGGTTTCACTGGGCCATCGTGGTGGATTATGACCCATTCCCTCTCATAGAGAGGAGGCCTGTGTCCCAGCAGTGGGAACATTATGGGCTGATTATGCTATTATGTAGCAGTGGCGAAGGTTCCAAACAACCCGATTCCTACCGGATTCCCTTTGAAAATGGCACAGTCAGCCAATAATATTCTATGCAGTAAAGGTATGTTCGCCGACTTACCTCTTACAAAAATTGACCCTTCGCTACTGTTATGTAGACTGCCTTGTTGGTCTACTAGTCGCAAGCACTACTACTGAGCATGAAGTTTTGGATTCGATTCCCAGGTTGCAAAAAGAGCTATTGGGTTTTTTCATCAGAAATTTCTCAGTACCAGCCCGAACTCCGGATTTGTGCCCGGTTGATGGCAATAGGTTTGCCCCCTATTACATGGGACGTCAACATAATTGGTGAAATGTGGGTCTAGGATCTAGGCACACCTCTGCCTTACACGGAAACAGGTTGTTAATGTAAATGGAGGTAAATGTTTTGAACAAAGTTCGTCGCTCCTTTAACTATAACGTTTTCTATTCTTGTAAATGTCATATTTGTTTGACGAAACAAGGGTTTCTAGAACGTAGAATTAAATAAATACAATTATTTTTCCTTAAATACATTTAATCATGTTTTTTTTATTAAAATAGTATTGCCCTTTTGGATAGGTATGCCCACGTTATCTATTCCTGTAAATGTCAAAGAAACCAGCCTAGCATATTGTCTACTTCATAAGCTAACATTTTAACTATTAACCTGAATATGTAGTCGTGTGGAATATTAATCAACACGTATATTTGACATTTTACAACAAAATAGAAGTAATTTAAATAATAGTGTACTATCTTTATTACTTAATCCTATTAATTTAAACACAGTGTATGACCCGATGTATGAACGTGGACTAAGCTAACGAAGTACAGCCAGCACATCAATACTACATTCTGTCAAATTCATCTATTTAAGAGTTAATAGGCTTCTTTTGGGTTAGCTCGTTCCATCGTCGACCTCATCTCTGTCCCCAGGACTAGATTGAGGTCAAGAGTAACCCCATTTAGTATTAAAAAAAAAAAAAAAAATAATAGATTTTCAACTTTATCGCTATACAGTTAGGTTCAAGGTTGATTGGGAACATTTGACAGTTTCGGGTACCTGGATATGCTGGCGTCTATACATATGTTAGGATCGATGGAAAAAAAGCGTGAGTTTAAACGTATGTGCCTATAATATACACTGTTAATATGTATAGCAAGCAGTGGCGAAGGTTCCATACAACTCGATTCCTACCGGCTTCCCTTTGAAAAATGGTAAAGTCAGTATTCTATAGACAAAATAAATAATATAATCACATTAAACATATGTACTCCAGTTTACCTCTTACAAAAATTGACCCTTCGCTACTGATAGCAAGATTAATGTTTGGTTTTCATACTGTTGCTACGCCGTAGCTGATATAATAAAAGCGCTACGAGGCTACGAATACTGTCTTGGCTTGGCGTAGCCGGCCTGCTACGGGCTACGCGGAGAGACAGCTCATTATTATTCAGAAACTTAAGTTTTGTATATTAAACATTGTGTTTCATCTGCCATTGTTTATTAACTTCCTTGTTGTTGTCGTCACTGTTAGCACTACTGCCGAGCATCAAGTCCTGGCTTCGATTCCCAAATCGAGAGATGTCAATTAAATAGAAGCCCAGTTTTTTTTTACCATGGCACCTAAAACAAAACTGGCGAAATGTGGGTATACTATAGACATACCCCTGCTTACGCCATCTAGGAAATATAAGGCGTGATCATTAAAAACATGATTTGTTCCATATAATGGCACCTACCTAATAATATACCACACAAAGTAATATCCCCACAATTTTCCTGCTAATGAAAATTTTCGTCAAATCCATACAACATATTACCACGTTACGCTGGAAAATTAATAAGGCTTAAGCTACGTTGGAAATATAAAGCGCGTCGTAAATTAAACGCATTATTTCGATAATGTTTCGCTTACACTACGTATTGTGTGTGACTTACGATTTGTTTTGTCGCGCAAGTGCGGTAATGCACGCTGGTTACATGGCTACGTTCGGGTAACCGTTGCCAACAGCTTTTAGCATTACGTTTGTGTGCTGTTAGCTTTGTGCTGTTGCTGTGTAGTGTGTGTTAGTTAGTGATATGTATTTTACCGGATAATTATACGCAATTATGTAGGTATGTTAATGTTATGCATGTTTAAATTCATAACTAGTTTTTGGCCCTGGCTTCGCCTGAGTGGATATCGTTAATTATCCTGCGGGGAAATAATACTAGGATTAAAAATATTCTTGGTCTTTACACAGAGAATGGTCAATGAGTGTGAGTGTGAGGTGTTATAAAGTGAAAGACAAACAGCTAGCTTTACATCTCATTAAAAATATTATAGTACTAGCTGTTATCCGCGAACATCGTCCGCGTGAAATTCATCATCATCATCATTTCAGCCGATAGACGTCCACTGCTGGACATAGACCTCCCCCAAGTGTCGCCACAGTGGCCGGTCCCGTGCGTCCACCGGTCCAGCGGATCCCCGCAACCTTCACCAAGTCATCGGTCCATCTAGTGGGAGGCCTTTCAACACAACGTCTTCCGGTTCGCGGTCGCCAACTGCAGAACTTTTCGGCAAAAAGCTGTTGAAATTACAAACAGGCGCTTCAGTTTTATTTATTTGTATAGACGGAGTGTAGGTATAGATATGTTTACTAGGCTAGTTGGAACCGCCATTGATCATCATTCATCATTCATTCATCATTTCAGCCGAAAGACGTCCACTGCTGGACACAGGCCTTCCCCAAGTGTCGCCACATTGACCGGTCCCGTGCGTCTCGCATCCAGCGGATCCCTGCAACCTTTACGAGGTCATCGGTCCACCTAGTGGGAGGCCTTCCAACGCAGCGTCTTTCGGTTCGCGGTCGCCATTCCAGAACTTTTCGGCCCCATCGGCCATCCGTTCTACGAGCAATGTGCCCTGCCCACTGCCACTTAAGTTTGGCTATTCTTCGGGCTACGTCGGTAACCTTGGTTCTCTTGCGGATCTCCTCATTTCTGATTTGATCACGCAAGGAAACTCCGAGCATAGCCCTCTCCATTGCCCTTTGGGTGACTTTAAGCCTTCTGATGAGGCCCGTGAGCGACCACGTTTCGGTCCCGTATGTAATCACTGGACCATTGATCATCACGATCAGTAATTCCTTATTATCAATGAAATTGTAAAATTGGATTACCTCGGAACATCCCTACGCACAATTCAGTTCTACAATACATTCACAACCTTTTTCGTAAATGAAACGGCAGAAATTCAATACAACATTCTGTTATTTTTCCTTTACGTTCCGTAATTATTGACAAGGACATTCAGTCTGAGCAAATAACACGACATCTGATACGGCGGACGTTTATACATTCGTCGTGTACGTTTGCCGAAATGAGATGTAAATAATTATGTAATTATCGAGGACAGCCCGAATGTCAGACGTGAATGGGTGACCTCCAGGGAAGTTGGGGTGTTGAAGTGTCGCTCTCATGACACCTACATACGAATGTATGTGGATTACTATAAAAATAAAATCAAATCATTTATTCGCATAGAATGTAGGTAGGTGAACAAATGCCAGCGCATCAAGTTCTGTCAAATTTCTTTAATAGATCTTGAGAAGAGAGAGCTTTATTGCTAAAGCATTAGGTTCAAGGTTGATTGGAAAAAGACAGTTTCGGGTAGCTTGATCTGTTGGCGTCTGTACAATAAAGTTGATATAAAATGTACATGCAAAATTTCAGCTCAATCAAAAACCGGGAAGTGAGACAAATTAAACTTCTAAAATTTTTTACATAGTATCAGGTGAAGTTAATAAAATCGTGTTAAAAATGACGTGATGTTATGTTTTACACCGCGCCAATGAAATAACGAAAGGTTTTTACAAAATAACACGAGCTTCTTTGAAAATTGCTCTCCATAAATAGGTGTCTAATAAAAAAAACCGCTTAAAGGTTTCTATCGATCGAAACAAACGACGAACGAGTTCGAATGTTCTAGAAAATCCCCGAGATTTAACATAAATAACACCTTTATTCGTCTGTACTCCTAAAAGTGCTATTTATTTCATTGTTATGGATCAGAGGATCACTTTTCAAAACTCAAGATGTGTACTGTGATTTTCTTTTAAATAATATGCGCTCCTAAACAAATATAGCTCTCGTGGCTCAAAAGGCTGCCCAACTCAAACGAGACAGGGCAGGACATGTCTTCCGCATGCTGGTCAAACTGTGGGCCAAAATATCTGTAAACTGGTGCCCTGACACAGTGAGGCGAGGCCGCGGTAGGCCACGAAGGAGATGGTGGGACAAACTGGGGAGGGTTCCGTCAGAACAGGAAGGAGGACGCGTGGACTCTGGAGAAATGGAAAGATCGCAAAAAGGCCTTTGCCGCGTAGCGTGACCACGTAGACAAGGATTTCTTTGACAGAAGAATCGACAAAATGACAGATAGTGCAAAGAAATCTGTCATAGTGTCGACACAATCTAGGCTAGGAAAAAAAAGAACTTTAAGAGTGGACTGGCACGGTAACTCGAAATAAACGTTACGTAAATTGAAAGGATTTTATAATGGAGTATACTCAAGTGTGTGACCGGACTTGCGGGAGACGCAACGAGTATTTAAGGATCTTTACAGGTGACGTTCTGTAGTTTCTGCCTACCCTTATGCCGTTAGGTTCATACATCATGTGGGCAGACGATGGGTTTCGTGCAATGAAAACACACTGGGTGCGATACACCGTTTTTAGCACACTAACAAATTACTTGAAATCACAACTTAACACAATAACACGGCCCAATGAATCGGGTACAGTTCCAGGCCGTCTCAACTCAGCTGCGATCAGACACTCAATGTCGTCCTCGTCTCGTACTGTAAACATTACGGCTCTGTAGAAGCCCTCTGTGGTGTGGGTAGACTAAATCCGTAATAATGACCGGAATTGACATATTTATTTATTTCTTTCATAACGTGTGTGGTAGCAATTGTGCACATCCGAAAAGATAAACTAAATGGTTACCGCATAGTTGTATTCTATTCACAATCATTCGAAACGTTTACCTCGCAAGTTCAAGCTGGGGCCTGTGTAAACTGTCCAGACTTACCACCAGTATGTTCATCGGTACCTAAGGGACGTATTAAGTCTTGAACCAGTAAATTCTAGCCTTACATTGTCTAGGACTAAAACTAGGAGATAATAACAATTTATGGGCGCTCGACGAAACATCTGCCCCGACCTCAGAGGGATTATGACGATAATTGTGGATATTTCTGATATGTCGCGACTATAATACCGAAGGATCGATAGAGGAATATTTCTTGTCTAAGACTGCTAACATAAACACGAGTTTTGTAGATTTTGTTAGCACAAATCGTAAAGAAATAATACGGGATTATTCGAAAGCTCTAAATTGACGTAAGGCATTTAAAGGAAACCTGCATTGATTCTCGAACAGGGGGTTTACTATGACGTCTTTAAAGCAAGAGTAACTCCAGTGTGGGAAAGAGACAGAGCAATACAGGTCGTCTAGCGCCATCTCTTTCCCACAATGGAATTACTCCTGCTATAAGACGTCATGGTAGGCCACCAGGGGGTTACTATGACGTCTTAAAAAAGGAGTAATTACTGTGTGGGAAAGAGACAGAGCTATACAGGTCGTCTAGCGCCATCTCTTTCCCACACTGGAATTACTCCTGCTTTAAGACGTCATGGTAGGGCACCAGAAGTCACTCGTTGATGTTAACAAAGTTAGTAACAAACTAGCTGTTGCTCGCGACTTCGTTCGCGTGGAAATTCTAATGTGTAAGTGTGAGAAAGAAAAAAATACGTCTGCATTCTATAATCTATCTCTGTGCCAAATTTCATCCAGATCCGTTCAGCCGTTCTGGCGTGATTGAGTAACAAACATCCTATATACATATTTATCACGTTGATAGGAAATGTTCTCTTACTCCTTTCTTGAACACGTTTAGAACGAAGAAAGTTTATTATCATTTATTTTGTTTGGTAAATTTTAACGTCTCTTAAGCTGAGAGATGGACCTTAGTGTTAAGTGGCAATAGCATTAAATCCTTTAAGCGGATTCACATAAGTATTTCGGTAGCTCAGTTTCGAACACTTTTAACATTTCCTCCATCGTTCGTTATTGCTGGTAGATTGTCATCTTGTAAAGACCCTCTTGTCCTTTCAAGATGTGCAAGCGACATTCAACCTTACGGTAGTGCAATATACGACGGTGATAAGCCTAACGTTGAAAACTAAAACAATGGAGATATTCTGTTATGCTCATGCAATCAAATTATTTCGAGCAGCCATGCCTCTATTGACCGTCGGAAATTAAAAAACTCACCTGAATGAATAGTCGTCGATTAAAAATGAATGAAAATCGTGATTGGATGATGTCAGTCGGGATTTCATTGTACGTAGGTATTATGAATTGAATAACTATAGATAGCGAAAACAGTACCAAATTAACTACTGGTGAGCAGCGGTGGCCCAGTGGTGGCAGCCCCGACTTACGAATAGTAAGTCGTGGGTTCGAACCCAGGCAGGCGCAATATTTTGTTTAATTTATGTCATCACCATTGCTTTCAAAACGCTGAAGGAAACCAGCATGGCATGTCTTAGAACCAAAAATTCGAAGACATGTGACATAACCCGCACTAGGCCCACGTGGTGGATTATGGCCCATTGCCTTTCACAGAGTGAGGCCTGTCTCCCAGCAATGGGAACATTATCTTACCTATTTCTGTCACGAAGCAGCGTTCTAGTCCTCCGGTTTTAAAGCCATGGGTGTCATTAAAGTCACATGAAATGAGAACTTTTACTTTTAGTGTTCTCTGGGATGGTAACGTACCTGCGAAGCTTTTGGCTATTGCAGAGTGACCATAAGCAGCAACAGGTCTTCTTTCAGGTCTTCAGAGGCCTTCTTGTTTGCCACCTTCATCTCATCATCTGGCTAGCCTTCTCCCAACTATGTTGGGGTCGGCTTCCAATCTAACCGGATGCAGCTGAACCAACACACACACCTACGCATACACACATACACACATATACACATACTTTACATAGAGCGACTGCCTATCTGACCTCCACAACCCATTAAGTACTGGGTAATACGATACCCCTTGGCAAGACTGCTTGTCAGACGGGCCACTAACTACCCACTACCTTGTGTGCCACGTTATGAAGTAACAACACAGGTGTCTCAAAACGGAATAAAATATTACTGTTGTCAATGCTCTTAGAAAAACTTAAGCTGCAATGAAGACTTCGACTGAAAGAGAAATTGTAATCCGTTCCAGGTAACCCATACTCCACAAAACCTACACTTTTTCAAAAGAAACTAAATAATCAATGATTCCAAACCGAAAGTAGGTAACCTACATTAGATTCTATTTAAATTATTTTTCGTAGTGCTGCATAAAAAGGGTTGAGCGAAAAAGGAATCTATTAACCCAGTTCCACACAGGCAGGTGCTAACAGTTATTCTTAATTAAATACTAGAAAGTCTTATTAGTTCGAAAGTTGGTTTTAAGGTTTAACTTTGAAACATTTTAATTTTTAACTCTTCAGGGAAAACTAGTGTCAGGTGAAAAGTTTCATGAAAATGAAATGGAAAATATTTTTGCATACTCGACATTTTACTGTACTTACTCAAGAAGACAGTTATATAAAAAGTAATATTGGAGCTCTTGGCAATATTCTGCATAGCGTTTCTAGCTTTCAGACCAACCACCATAGAAAGAAAGAAAGTAAGAAAGGAGTGGCGGGAGGCCTTTGCCCAGCAGTGGGACAATGTGGTCTAGCTATAATAATAATCTTATATATAAAATTCTCGTGTCACAATGTAAGTTACCATACTCCTCCGAAACGGCTTGACCGATTTTTATGAAATTTTATATGCATATTCAGTAGGTCTGAGAATCGGCTACTATCTATTTTTAATACCGCTAGGGTAGGTAGGGTAGGTGGTAGGGTAGGTTAAAAAAGGTGCATTACAACGCATGCCGGGAACAGCTAGTAATAATATAATAGACTCTTTAAGGACAAAACAAAAAAAAATTAGTTGAATTCACAATCAAAAAAACAAATATTATATGAAAAAGTAGTCTTAAGAAAAAGATAAAATAAATTAAATTGGTCCTATACGACGCCAAAAGGTCCCTATCTCAGCATGGTGCTGCAACATTTAAAAAAAAAAGTCACAGCGCTGGTATTCGTACCACACGTGGCCATACGTGCCATCTTACAGAAACGATAATAGCTTCTCGATAGGACAGGCATCTAACTTGACCTGCCGCTTCATACACAGAGATTAATTGGTGTGGTCGCTTATACAGTATGGAGTCTTAATCCTGCAGCTATGCGATCGATAGATATGATGAGGATGAATCAAAAAGCAGTCGTTATTGTTACTTTGTCAATGGCAGTCTAAATAAAATAACTAAAGGTATTGCATATTCAGTAGCGTCTTAAAGTTTGTACACTATGCAGGCCCTTAGTATAAAGACATAAATAACATTAATGTACTTTGAAGATTTTTAAAATGTCTCTTCTGCGACCTTTTAATAATAAATAAGTTATCGCCTGGCCTTTTCCCAACTATGTTGGGCTCGGCTTCCAGTCTAACCGGAAGCAGCTGTATACCAGCAGTACATGGAGCGACGGCCTATCTGACCTCCACAACCCAGTTAGTACAGGGTAATACGTACGATACCCCTTGGTAAGACTGGTTGTCAGACTTTTTGGGCCACTGACTACCTGTAACGACTGTCAAAGATCTACAAATGAAAGCCGGGACCAACGGCTACACATGGTTTCCGAGGCATGGAGGTAACTCGGTATGTAATGGGTGGTCACCGATCCACGGACCAACCTAGACAGGCGTGGCTTAGCCTGAAGATCGACCCGAGCGGCTGTTATTCTTTAGCCAGGAGCTCCTCCTATAATTAAGTCCTTATGATTAAAAAGAACTCGCTGAATAAATGAGAACATCGTTTTCTTTTTTAAAATCTCTTTTATCATTTTTAACCTAGTTCCTTTGTGGCGCGACAAGCTTTCATTAACTAAGCTATTAATTAAACACGGATATGTGATCAGGAAGCAGCACCTAAAAAGACAGAGGCCCTAGCACCAGCGCGCTTCGTAAATACGTCGCTTTCACATAATAATATATTTTCATAATAGTTTTAAGAATTTATTCATATTTATGCATGACACTAATGGTGCTTGTTGCAGACAATCTAACAAATATTTTTTTGATGCCCTGTTATTCTTTCTCATTTTGATAGTTACACATTTTTTTGCTATTATTTTAGATCCATTTGTAGTTTGTAAATAATGTACAAAATGATTTCAAATAAATATTATAAAAAGCAATTCAATGCAATCAATGCTTCAATGTCAATATTTATTGTGCTAAACCGTGATTGTATACATTTTGCATGCCTTACGGTAGAATCACTTGAAACATGTAAATTTTATAACACCATTGTAACAGTGTTATCCGTAAAAATAAATGATTTGATTTGAAAAAAAAAAACAGAAATGTATAATACGTTTATGTTTTTTTTTAACTAAAATACTAGCATTTTAGTTAAAAAAATAAAATAATTGTATTTTCGATTCAAAAATTGACGTATTTGCATTACGTTTACAATGTGCGGTCGGGCCTCTGGTTGGTATTGATTACCACGTTGGTTTGGGGATAAGTTGAAATAGCTGGTATGGCTCCGGCTTCACCCTCATGGCATTCTGTAATTATTCCACGGGATCAAGCAGCCGAGATAAAAAGTATCCTAGGCGGTAAATCCAGGTTATAAACTCTTTGTGCCTAATTTCATCAGAAAGCGTTCAGTAGTTTTTGCGTGAAAGTGTAACAACCATCCATCGTCACAAACTTTCGAATTTATAATAGTAGCATATATGTATATAGTAGGATTTCTTAAACTTCTTTCTTATCGTTATCACAATATACATCTACGATCAATAGATATATTTCAATGAACAAACTATATGATTTATTATAAGTTTTGGTTTGTTATACATTTCTAATTGAATAAGAGTATGATACTAGATCTATGACAGTGGAATGTCTTCCAAAAACGCTTCCGTTAGTAGTCTACGGTTATAGGAGTTACAATTCAAATTATAAAAAGAAAATAATATTTTATGTGTCATTACAAAAAGGAAATTGCAATTTTTCCCGAAAGGAAAATAACATGGAATTAAATCCCGTACCCGATACCGACCCTAATAAGTAACATCTCGGCTTTCTACCGCTTCCTTTCACGGTCACTTTCTGGGAAAAGGATGACACGTGTCATGTCTTGACACGGCACAATGGGCACGTGTGTTATAAGGGGGTACGTTCACTATTAAGTAGAAAATTGGCATCGATTGTTACCATTTTTCTATGTACCCATTGTACCCAGCTGTTTTTATTTTATATTGCAAATAATCTCGAGAAACACATGTTCATCATCATCATCTGCCTAGCCTTGTCCCAACTTTATTGGGGTCGGCCTCCAGTCTTACCAGATGCAGCTAAATACCAGTATTTTACATGGAGCGACTGCCTATCTGACTTCCACAACCCAGTTAGTACTGGGTAATACGATACCCCTTGGTAAGGCTGGGTCTCAGACATTCGGGCCACTGACTGTCACACGACTGTTAAAGACTTACAAATGGCAGCCGGGACCAACGACTAGAGAAAAAAATGATAATATTTAATATAAATTCAAAACAGAAGCGTCGATTTTAAAACAATAAAATGTAATTAAATACTGAAATTGAAACTGTGCTGTACGTTTTAGTGGCAGTTAAAATGATTGTATGTGCAAAATACCCCATAGACTTAAAAAAAGGGGAATGTATTAAATTATATTACGGATCAGAACGGATGGCCGATGGGGCCGAAAAGTTCTGGAGTGGCGACCGCGAACCGGAAGACGCTGCGTTGGAAGGCCTCCCACTAGGTGGACCGATGACCTGGTAAAGGTTGCAGGGATCCGCTGGATGCGAGACGCACGGGACCAGTCAATGTGGCGACACTTGGGGGAGGCCTATGTCCAGCAGTGGACGTCTTTCGGCTGAAATGATGATGATGACGGATCAGAAGAATTTTCAATTATTTTAGGGGTTTTAAATAGGAACTCGCCGAAAGGGCATGAGCTACTTTTGTGTTTGGTTGGGTCAAGGTCATAGGTGTACGAGTCCCTCTGACACGTGTACCTTTAACTTTAACGAGGTGATTGTGTAAGTTGACTTCAGGTTTGTTTGCTTTTGATTAATTAATTGACTTACAAAAAGGGAGTCACTAGAACTAAGTTTACTTGATGGTTTTATTTAGGTACTCCAATCATCTAAATCAATTCAAGTACAAAGCTCTATGGTTCCACATTTATTGTGAGAACCGTCTGTGAAATTCACTGCCGGTTTCTCTGTTTCACGATCATCGTAATCTGGATCTATTCAAAGTTCGAGTGAATCGGGTTTTCTAGGCAAGCGTGCTCCGCCTTAGGCCGCGCCATCGCTTAACATCAGGCGAGTTGCGGCTAAACGCAAGCCTATAAAGGGTGTAAATAGACCCTTAACATATCCCAAAGGCACTTGATCTCCCTGTCTTTGCGATAATTTTTTTGTTCTAGACCATACCTGGGAAACTTCTAGTTACGGAGATATTGGGGTCAAAGTTCCAACTTTTCACAAGTTTTTTTTTTAAGTACATATTTTTAATGTAAGATTAGTCCTACCGTAAAACGTGATTTTTCACCCCAAAAAAAAAGTCGATTCCCAGCAATAATTTTTGCGTAAAGTTACTTAGTTTGATGTACAGAATGCTTGGTTGACGGCTATGTGAAGGGTCTGTTTACACCCTGTATACATACTCGTAGTACATAATATAAAAAAACAAAACCGGAGCAAAAAAACCGCAGTGCAGTCGGCAATGTCACCACCTCATCATCATCTGCCTAGCCTTTTCCCAATTAGTAGTAGTAGTTGAGTTGGGCTTCCAGTTCAACCGGATGCAGCTGAATACCAGTATTTTACATGGAGTGACGTCCGAAGCGTTTTCATAATGTTATATAGAATCTTGGATTCGTGCCCGGTTGATGGCAATAGGCTCGCCCCCTATTACATGGGACTTAAAAATTACTGACTAAATGTGGATTTACTATTAGGTACACCTCTGCCTAACTCTTCGGGGATTACAGGCGTGATGTTATGTTATGTTTGTACATAGAGTCTTTGACGTTGCAATTTGCACTTGCGCGACTCGTGAAAACGTATACGTAACGTATTTATATTATTAATATGGCATACTGAAACACGGTTTGTTATAGAAAATACGGTTTGTTATATAATACTTTTCAAATAAATAACCCGAGCTATCAAAGCAATATTTTTTTTCTATTTTTCCGTTGGTGGAACGGTGGTCGGCAATATTTTATACTCCTCTTTTGAATAAAATGTACCTATAAAAAAGGTTGTAAAATTTTATTCTTTTAAAGTGATTTTTTTTTATTAATCTAACTGAAAAGTTGGCTTTATTGAATTTCCTGTGAAAAATCATAAAATCATAACACAATCATAGCATAAGCATTGCATTCATAATCTTCCTTTATCTAATGTTTTCACTGCTGTGACGCGGGCCTCCTTTCTGGGAGAAGCATTTGTTTAGAAAAATTAAGAAATTGTAAAAATTCATATAAAAAAAAATATATAAAACATATTAAACCCGGCAACACTTACAAGCAGTCAGATTCACAACTCTTCTTTTCGACTTTCCTATACCCCCGTTCTAACCAAAGCGATCGGTCTCGAATCGGATTGTCGCGTTCATAAGTCACTTGTTATTTGTTTGGGAAACCGGAAGGCGTAGGCGTACCCGTTTGGGTTCGCTGAACAAAGAAACGACGGTTGCTTTGGTTGACGGAGAAGAGTTTTAGTTTTTTTACTCGAAATAAGCTTTTGTTTGGCCGCAACTCTGGCACAACTGAAACGATGATGCGGCCTAGGCTGGAGCACGTATGTTCCACAAACGTAAATAATTTATGCACATTACGGTTTTCTTCTTGTTTGTTGTTCTGATTTCATCCAATTCCTTTTAGTTCTAGAAATGGGGTGACTTCAGACAATGTGATTAAAATAAAAGTTTATATTTACTAAATAATTAAAAATTAAGTATAACATGCACTAGCTTGAATTTAAATTACTGGTTCCTGAGAGACTGTTTCAAGTTTGTTTCAAAGATTTTTGCAGACGTAATGTTCTTTTCAATACGTTCAGGGGAATGAATATTTTGAGAGCAGTAGTATGTAGGGTCACCTTTGTCTCGTCGTTGTTAAAACATTATATGTTATGTTATGATTAGCATTGACTGGATCATCGACACTCGCTAAGATTATGATTTTGATGTAAAGCAGTAGCCTATTTTACTGCCAGATCCGCTAAAGCACCAAAGTTACCACATTATTTAGAAAATTAAAAAACAAAAATATCTCCTTTGATTCGCATTTCTAAAGGTACTTTTTCTTTGTCTTCAAGTCAAAGTTTTGTTATTAATTTACGATTAGGTAGAAACAACTTTAATGGATAAAAATATTTTCTTTTTTATTCCCAACAATGGTAAGACAAAGTTAACGCTTTTTGTTTAGAACAAGGAGTTAACAACTTAATCTTATTCATTGGCCTAAATGTTGGTATGTTCAATTTAGAAAGAGACTTAATTAAAGGCGGATCCACACCTGCGCACGAACCGTGTATTCTACGCGCCTCCAAACGGACAGCCTTCCACAAACTGATGGGATGAATTGAGTTTATCATACTAAGATGACCGGTACAAGAAATTATTTCAGGAATGTTATGGGTATCCAATAAATTTCATTTGTTTTACTTCCTCATACACAATTTATCTTTACCGGGAAAAAGCACGTAGCGAACGGCAAGCGCGACGACGAGTTCGATGAACTCTGTAGCTAGGCAGGAAGTGAACTGCTGTTTTTACGCATCGTTCGTTAGAGTATTTCAACATCCATTGTTGGATTTTTTATTTTCGCTGTATTATTTACATAAATAGAGTGCTGCGTACAGGAAATGTTATTTTACATTGAAATAAAGGAATAGTAACTGAAAAAAAAAAAACTGGAGAAAAATTCCAGTGCGAAAAGAGTCCATGCTATGTTCCTAATATGCGCGCGAACTACGGTGCAGGAACAGTACGCTATTCCTGCGCCCGGGCTGGTGTGGATTGGCTTTACAATAATCAAATGGATTTACTAAAGTATAAACTCTTGATTTCACGAAATCATACTTCTATTTCACAACTAGTTCAAAGTTTCTGCTAATTACCTTTTAAGAGCTTTTAGTCCTTCGGAGCTGAAATCAATTAGGCAAACGAATTAGGGATGCCTACAAAATGACTCGATACCTGATCGAAATGGGTTCAGTGAACTCTTTATCATTATTACCGGTCAAGGGACGCTGGGACTGAACGTACAGCTGCAAATTGAACAAAAAACGAAATATCCTAACTTTGATGTGTTGGGATATGTCGAGTTTTGATCCATTCGAACCTACCTCTTTAGGATATAAAAGTCATTGTGATGAGTCATCATTGGTAGACTTGTCTCACCCACTTACTGCTGCTAGGCCTATTCCTTTTTGGGGTACGTTTATTCTTCTGGTCGTCGGTTCTTGGTCTGTGCGAGACTTATCCAGGTCTTCGCCGCGATGTCCACTCAAAATTCTATGATTAGGACATTACCATTTTAAAAGTAATAAGCATAATGTTACCCTACTGTCCCCCAATTTTCATTAAACTACGCCTAATTTTGTTTTTGTGGCCAGTTCAATTTTCCCATCAATTAGTAATGTTACCCCACCCATATTTGATTGCTTTCAACGTTTAAATTACCGGTAGTGGTACCTGTGCTCGATAAATGGTGAAAATATTTAGGGTAAAATTTATAAACGTTAATTTTGGTACGTGTTTTGGCTTAGATTATTATCATTAATCATTTTTCCTCATTGGCAACTGAGAAGAAATCTTAGATTAAGTTTCCGTCTCTGTTGTGTGACAAGTAAAATGATAAGCTAACAAAACTAAGTACATACATACAGCTGCTAAGTAACTTTAGAAAGCGCGATTGCTGAGCATGAGGCTCTGTATTCGATACCCAGGTCCGGCAAAAAACTATTTCAGTTCAGGTAGATACGAATATTGACGATATTCTTACCTTAGGTTTGACTAGGTATTGGGTTTCAGGCTTTTGTAAATTGGGTATCAGATTAATTTGAATTCCTCATAACATTTAATTTGAGATGAGACATAACGGGAATTCCTAACGTTTTAAATGGAATTTATAATACAAGAAATGACAGAAAGTTACGGGATTTCAAATTCAGGAGGCGGCAATGATTTAAAATATTTCCGGATTCTCTTATATCGACTCCTAGGAATGTCTGATTCATCCATAATATTGGCAAATTACTGTCTTTTTTTTTTTGCTGGCCTGTTACGTATCCCACTGCTGGGCAAAGGCCACCCCTTTCTTCTTCCTTGGATAATTATTATTAAGTACAGAAAATCTGTAAATTTTTTGTTCCCTCAATTCATAAAGAATACTCTGTGTTTTAGGATTACCTACTTAGATTTTCTTAATTTTTTTTTTTATAGAACGTTACCCCACACTAGGAATTTCTCCTGTATCGTGGGTGCGTTTACAAACATTTAAATTCACATACACCAACAGCCAACCAGATTAACACCTACTTGTTATATGATGTCATTTAACATTTTTGTGCTGAAAAAGTCCCTTGAAGGACGTTTTTTCTTTACGAAAACCGTGAATGTTCTAAAAAAGAGAAAGTTACGTAAAATACTTGAACGCTTTCGTTACTTACGGCGTCATCTCGATTCAACTTTTAATAATATTTTCTTTGACATTTTCTATCGAGTAAAATATCGCTCCCACACTTTTATGTCCTACTCCGTATACATAAAATATTGTCTATCTACCTACATACGTTGCCAAGGTGACAAGAAGACATCAAATTATGTATTGGCCCCTCCACTATAGCAGTAAATATTTTACATTGCCAATTTTTTCCCTCGTACTATTTTTCCTTTTATACGTAGCCGAATCCAGTCCCATTTCTGAGGGTCACATGTAAAAATGTTGCCTGAATAACCTCGGTACGTTAAAAGGAGGAATAGGTCGATTTCTTCAATTGTATGGAATGTTGATAATAGGGTCGCCAGAAGGGGAACGACGCTCCATACGCGTAAGACCCTGTAAATAACAGTTTTGTGTCTATTTTCATGAATATTTTGGAAAAATTAAAGGCTTTCAGGGCTTTTCATATTTTAATAATCGTGTGTTTTCGGCGACTCTTATTGACTGCCTGACTTAAGGTGAACGCGCCAGGGTTTCACATTTTTTGCAATTTGTCGGTCAGTGTCGTTGAATGAATTTTTATTTATTTATTTGGCTTCTCAACAATGAGTACACTGTTACATTATAATTTGTAAATTGCAAACTTAAGTCTAAGCGCCTCATCACTTATAGAAAAGCACCGCTTGCACTACATTATGCGCAGCTAATTGCTCAATTAATTATAAGTATCACAACAAAATATACAGTTTGAAAAAAAATAAAAATAAAACTATTAAAACTAAATAGTAGTAGTAGTTAGTAGTTAAAACATTCAAATTAATTACTTGTAAACATATGAACAAGAACATTTTTCATGACATATTCATTCAATGGGATTAAATGAACTTAGAAGGTTGTACTTTGATTTTGTCGATTATAAATCTGTAATGCCATATTTGTTACGGTCGCGAATCATATTTTATTTAACATACAACCTGACTCTGACCTACACATTGCAAAAAACGTGAGAAAATTTAAATTTCGCGGGCTACCCAGCCGCTGTCACCTTAAACATGACGGGTGAAATGTGAAGGTACCGTAGTTACACCTCTGCCTTACCTTTCGGGAAAAACAGGCGTGATATTATGTAAAGCCCTCGACCTACATAAAATCTATGTTTATGTATAACATTGTGCGTTAACGTTGATGTGGCGACAATGTCGTAAAGCGATAAAGCACTTTAGAAAATATACGGGTTATAAGTTTAAAGTTTTACTTCAGTTTTACGATTCTTGGGGTCACGAGTACTTTCAAATGACCACGAACCAAACATAACTTTTTAAGTAAACATTTTGTTTATGTATATGTATACAACATTAGTTTTAGTTTAAGCGAAACCTGAAACACGTGTCTCGTATTTTTATGTAAAGAATCTATATACAAAATTTCAAAACTGTATCATAAAAAATCACAAAGTTATAGCTTGTTCTGTTACCTGGTTGTCCGCTCAAAAACGTGGTCACCACGCAGCGCGCCCGGGCACGCGCCTCCAGCGTCGTCTTGAGCTCATTGAAAATAATAATTTGTCAGTAGGTACCTAAATGATTGCGATAGGTACTTAATGTAGTTCGGTATCCAAATTGTAACTTTTTTTAAATATTTTTTGACAAAATATAACATATGGGTTTAAAATTATTGGAATCAGTTACTTATTCTGAACAAACTATATTTAGGTTTCGCATATACTAAAAATGATGTTGTATATGTATATTTCGTAAAAAAATATTCAAACTAAGCTTGTTAAAAGCAACATACCAGACTTGGCTTTGCAACTAAAACTGGTATTTTTTGCAAACATTCCTGCCCACAACGCGGGAATTCTTTCAACATTTTTGTTAAACGATAAAGTACAGACAGCACAAATGTACGCAATAGAGATGCTTTTATACTTGTATTTTTTGTCAAAGAAGGACATAAGTTTTACATAATATTATTGTCCTTTTTTGCTAACCCACTTTACGGGGCACGCGTCATAAAGGGGGTATTATCTTGTCCCTACTGAAGATACGTGAATGATATTTCAGTAGCGAAACGACCTGAATTGAGTCGTCAAATTATTTCTCATGTTTCAAGGGCAGGCTCAGCTGTGCTATTATTATTTTATTTGACAAGAAGAATTATGTTAAGGTGCTTGTTCTTATATTATTTAGTATTGTGTGCATTGATTTATGCCTCTTTGATTTATTGGTCGCAAGTGCATCTGATGAGTATGAGGTGATGGTTCGATTCCCAGGTCGGGCAAAGCGTTACTTATTGGGTATTCCCAGTAGCAGTCCGGGGCTTCTATTTGTGGTTGATGGCAATAGGCTCGCCTCCTTTCGTGGATCCCGTTCTTCCCAATCCACCTTTACATGAGTACGTTTTTAGAATGTACAGAACAACAGTACTGGGAAATACATGTGATGTTGATATTTGATGTTATGTAAGTTTGTATGCAAAACATTTATTTTGTCCTAGCTTATGTCTGCGGCTTCGCCCGCGTGTAGTTCGATAACTGTCCCACGGGATCATACTGGAATAAAAAGTATCCTATGTGTTAATCCAGATTATATACTATCTGTGTGCTAAATTTCATCTAAATCCGTTCCGCAGTTTTTGTGTGAAAGACTAACAAACATCCAGACATCCATACATCCTCACACACTTTCGCATTTATAATATTAGTAGGATTCGAAAGTCTACGGTTGATTAGAAATAGGATGTATAACATCCAGACCTAAAACAAATAACTTAAAACCATTTAAGTAAATGTCTTGCCACGCTTACTAAATATACGTAGTAACGCTTAATATTATAGCCATTAGTGCCATAACACATTGTTTATTATATAGCCGTTTGCAAGTTAGGCAGCCGGCCAGGCGCGTTCGCTAATCTAACGATCGCAGCCGGCTTGCATAGTGTCCAATGCGTAGTGCGTACTGTGTAGTGGCACACTTGCGTAGTGCTTGCGGCAAGTCATGGTACGACAGATACGCTGCCGCATTCTAGCTATGACACAGTGATTGGCGTTGCGTTGTTGGCGTTACAATAAATGATTAATCTCAACAAAGGTGTGCTTTTGTGCAAAATATTCGAATATACCAGTTACTGTAATAAGTTTCATACATTAATAACGTTGACTACAAAAATAATTCATGTAATTAACTTGAACGATCCCATTTCAATACCGATGTGATCATTTTTTTTTTCCATGTAAATACACACTCAAACAAATGGCATTAACATAATGAACAACGATACAAATCGACATCAAAATATATAATGCACATGAAAAATACAATGCATACTTATACCAAGCGAAGGTTTCCAAATATCGTAAATATTTAAGTGCGCCCCTTGAGAAGTTACAGGCACGGATCATTATGTTGTAAAAGTTACGCAGTAATGTTTGCTGAGATTGCTTCGGAATCGTCCTTCTGAATTCTTTTGATTACAAGGAATTTAATTAAACTCAAGTGTGATATCTCTGTTTCCAGTATTTAATTTAAAATTTCTTTATTTCAACCGTCAAGACAAATCGAAAAAGACAGCTTATTTATCTGAGGTTGAATGGAAGTTTAAAATTAAAATGGCGACTCCAATGGTTTTCCAATGAGGGGTAGCAATTATTGTCCGTAGGCTGGGATGCAAATTGGATCGCAGCTCGGTCGGAGATTGTATATATTTGTCAGATTCCGGTTAATGATTTTTCCTGCGATTGTGCTCGCAATTTTGTTTTGGTGTATTCTTTGCGGTGTGGTTAATACTGAATTAATTAAACATGAAATATTATCAAGAGTGTGTACAATGTTATTTTTATTGTGGAAGTTTTTCGAAGCAATGAGATATATTGTGTTCTACTTGATGACCCAACAAACATTTGACAAGTCGCCACAACGTGCCGATTTCTACATTTGGTTCCATAAGCTGGTCGTAAATACGTCGCCATCACGTTGGCTTCACCGAGAATAGGCCCATTTTATACGAATCAGTGTCTTAAAAGAGTAACATAACCGTCGTATAAACCACTTTTTGCTCAGATAGTGGTTGTGTAGTAGTCGCAAAACCCACGTTTTCGTCGAGTAATGGTGTTTATTACCGCTGCTTTGCGGCATTTTGTTGCAAATAGGTAGCGTAGTATTATTTTTAAACAGGATTTTGCGATAAAGTGGTGAGATAAACGCCGTAAATTATTATGCCTGCATGACTTCAATATTTTATTTGTGTCAGATCCATCCATATTATCTGATGTGCTATTTTGTTGAAACTCATTGGGCCCATTCAATCTATTGAGAAATTAATTCTATCGGGTAATATGAGCTAATTATGACAATTTAATTAACGCGCCATGCAAATTCTTTAAATTAAGTGATTTAATCAAGTATATTTTTAGTAAACGTGCTAACAGTCACCTCTATACGGCTTAGAGTTAACGATACAACTATATTACAACATCAAAACGACCAATTATTCTGTGCACATACTTTTTGTTCAATATTGTCAGCCATATTAACTGAAATAGGGTTCCTTTGTAGTGTTTAAAAAACAATTTCATCTACTTTTCCTGGTTTGAAGACTGTTTATTTTTTTATATTTGTGTCATGTGTCAGTAAAGTACGTTCATTCATTCAATCATATTAAAAACTACTGTCAAAAGCTGCTTTTTTTAAGTTGAAGTGATTGAAGTTTCTTTACGTACCTAATTAAAATGGTGATTTATTTATAGGTGGCTTGGAATCCAAAAATAAGTTTTTAACCAAATCTGATTTCATCACACTTGCACGTTGGTGTTTGAGATGGCCCTGGATATCTACTCACTTTATACGTTCAGATCGTTGTTTTGGTTGCGGATTTATGATAACAAACAACAAAAACAAACCTGCACATTTTGTAGTGTCAGAGGAAAATATTAAACATTGATAAATTATGATTTTCTCTGGTGCCCACGCTGCACCTTTTTTGTCATATACGATCATTATCCGGAGGATGAATGTGAATATTGTAATTAGAACAGATTATTTTCAAAACAACTGATCATCTATACCTACTTATATATACATATTTCAAAGAGGAGTTTTTGTGAATTTCTATGTAATTGAGATCAATCCTAACTAACTATGCTGACTATGCATTACCTACTAATTTTATTTTAAAAACACTCGTATTAACATATTCTTAATAGCTTTAATCCAAAGACAATGTAAACTAAGTAAAATAATTTCTTTGTTACTACTATGTTTATTTTGAATGATAAAACTGTGATTGTAAAGATACGTTTATTAATAATAAATAAGACAAAAATCTTGGATTTTTTAAAATTTTATTTACACCTTTACTTCAAAGTATGAATAAGTGGTACAAAATAAATATTTGAGCCACATTCTGCAGTGACTAACTTGCACTTTATGTCAGTTATACAACTTCTAATCTTCATCGAAATCAATTCTTTTGTATTCATAAAATCTTGTACGGAACCAACTCCAGTTTTTACATTATTGTCGTTACGTGTAGAAATATTCGTTATAACACAACATGACGAGAGAAGCGCAGTATAGTTCTTTTTCACTTTCCTTTTAAAAGCACCACTTTTTTTTACATTTGCCCAGGTTTTTTTATTCATTTTGAGTAAAAGAAGCGAAACTTGATGGTTATTTTTTTGCAGTTTGTTAGCACTATAATAGAACATTCAGTAATTTAACGGTAGTATAAAAGTTATAAAATTGGCTTAAAACCGTATAAGGGTGCAATTTATCACTCTTAAATGGTCGTCAGTTAAAGGTGGTTCTCGCGATTCTAATACGAGTAATGGTGGGATAAAAGTCGTATAGACGTCACTAAGATCACGACACTGGTTTTACCACTAAATGACACCGTTTCTACATAAAACTGTATAATAGTCATAAAAATAGTCGTATAGAAGTTAATACGATTTCTACATGACTGTAATATACGACTAAAAGTTATATAAGAAAAAGGTGCTCTAAGTCGTATTACACGCTAAATTACTTCAATGCGATGTTTACAACACTTTGAGTCGCATATTTTTTATTTATACGACTGAAATGTTTGTTGGGGACTAGATGACTAGATGACTACACCACTTATATTGACCTAAATTTTCTTGTTAAACTATCTTGTAACGTATGTCTAAGTTTCTTTAAATAAACGTTATTGTTATTTGTTATTGTTATTACTTAAGAGGATTGTCATATTTAAATTGCATTTAAGGTAAATGCAGAAAAATCTGCATAATATGATTTCAGTGCATTTATTTTGGAAAATTGCCAACATCGATTGGTCTATGGGCGATGAAATGTTCAATACCATCAATACAAAGAACTTATTATTATTACAAAGAACTTCCTTTACGTTCATTTCATTCAATATTCACGAAAAACGTATTCTCGGTAATATCGGCCATCATTATTTTTCCTGTGAACCATTTATTCATTAATGAATAGAAAATCGTCCGTAGAAATGCCATATTGAATTAAATATGACCTGGAACTGTACTAGAAAAAGTAATTGAATTTATAGAGTAGTACCCTTTGTCTTTGTTGGCATGGAATTTATCTCCGCATCTTGCAGGCTTTGTTTTATCGTTTCAATAGACTGTTTGAAAAGATATATGGCCTTCACCGAGTGTGTTGGCTGCTTTATGCACTATACAAATATGCCTTGTGTGTATGTGCCTTAATAGTGTAGTTACGTCATGGGATAACTCAGTGGCAGTAGTCATGTTTGTGTTCCGTAATTAGGTTGACAGTTTTGAGGGAGTGAGAGGCTTGGGGCTAAATGGCTACTTTAAATGTGTCGATGTCATGTCTTAGATAAGTGATATTTTTTTGTACAGTTATTTTTTTGTCTGAAAAAGTACACTAAGCGTTTTGAGAGTGTAGTTGTAGGTACAATTCTGTTCGATTTTTTTTTCTCCTAAATTCGATATTTGTAAGGTTAAAATCCAGGTAAAGTTTATTCGATCTCACATCACGATCTGCTTGCCCTTCCCTACTATCTTGGGGTCGGCTTACAGTCTAACCGGATGCAGACGAGTACCTACCAGTATTTTACATGGAGCGTCTACCTATCTGACTTCCACAATCCAGTTGCTGGCCTACTAAGCTACGCATCTATTCATCGGTATTCCTTTTTAAGACTGGTTGTCAGACTTCCGGCCCACTGACTACCTGTTACGACAGTACAAGATTGTCAAATGACAGATGCTTGATGAGCTTTCTGAGGAACGGAGGAAACTTGGTATTTGACTGATGTTACATCGTCTAAACTTATACTGTCACTTACGGGATATCTTCCGTGATTGTTCATTATTTTGAGCTCCCGATATTTCGGCGCTGTTGTTGGCGTTGTTGCTGTTGTTGTGGTGTGTGTTGGGAGCTCAAAATAATTAACAATCACGGAAGATATCCCGTAAGTGACAGTATAAGTTTAGTTGTAAACCGTGAAAGCTTAAAACAGTGTTACATCGTCCAGGTATGACGATCAGGGTGTTAAGTTCCTTAAACTCCGTTGAAATGTGAGGGTCCTCTGGCCAGGTAGGTGGGTGTTGTGTCTGGTGGGCTATGTCCTAATTCAATCTCACATAGTTATGCTAAACTTTTGTCCAAAACAACAGGCGAAAATTATGATTTTCGAATAAGCCCCAAATTGTTTAATTATGAAGACAAACTAACTAGATACAAAATAAAGGTTGACATTTCGTATCTTTTCTGAAGTAATTTGTGAGCTATCAAAAGATGTTAGCCCGTGATTTTTCAGAATTAAAGGTTGTTTTACAAAGCCCCTGGTTTCGTTTTAATTTGATATTTTTCGCAAACAGTTTTTCGCAAATTGCGGACTGACGGCTTTAGGCTTTTCCGTGAAATGTTTAGAAAAATGTGTACCTAAAAATGTTTGCAGATTATTTTACCGTAAACTTATATCCGTTTCACAAAAAAAAAAATACACCTCGTTCCTGAAATTAAAGAACGAAGTTTCCTTCTACATTTTATGTTGTAAGGATTACTTAATTTGTGTTTGTATGTAGTCGCAAGTTTAGTTGCATATCACCAGCGGATAACGTTCCAACTGGTGGGACACAGGCTCTATTTAAGACCCCTTAGAGAGGGTTGGGCTGTAATCTACCAAGCAGGCCCAATGCGGGTTGGTAGATGTCACATGTCTTAGATTTTTTATTCTAGGACATGCCGGTTTCTTCACGATGTTTTCCTTCACCGTTTGGGAGCAGTGGTGATGAAATAAATTTCACAAATTAATTCAACTGTTTGGGTTCGAACCCAGGGCCAACTAATGGCCGTTACTATTGGGCCACCAAAGTATACTTCGCCTTGTTTCAATAACACCGAAAATTTAATTGATTTTGTTAAAGAAACCAAAAAGATACGCCAATTTAAAAACACAAAATTAGCAGAAAGCTAGATTTAATACGGCAAAACATTTCTTGCTCCACATTCCTCTCGCGCAAACTTCATTTGACCCAAAAGCCGTTATTGTCCGAGCAATGCCGTCATGCACATATTCACGTATGGATAACAGACACAACAGATCCAGCTACACAGGAGATAAGGACAGAACTCAACAGATATCAGAATAAAAAGCTCATACGACCATTTTAAGAGCACCTCAGCGGGACAATACACCGAGAAAGAATATCAAAGTCCTATTTCGTAAATGTAATTGTCATTATGTATTCATAAATGTAGGTTCTGGATAGCTATGGGCCTTCCCCCGCCCCTCACCCTTGCTCTCCAGGGAAATGGCTGGCTAGAATTTTGGAACATAAAATTTTCAAGGCAACATCGCTACGAGCGTCCATGTTACTTTATTTCTGACATCTCTTTTGTGTTTTGTGAAAATAAAAATGGAGCATAGTTTTCTATCGCTCGTTTAAGTCGTGTATAAGTAACGTGACGTAGAAAGTGCGAGAAAAACTGTTTTTTTTTTCTGACAGAATGTAGGTGTCTGGCATAACAATGACATTAGAATTCTTAAGTGAGTGTTTTGTGAATGGATATCTAGGTTCAATTCAATGGAACTGCCCTTTTACATTGTTATTTTCAGTTCAATAAAATAAGACTATGTGTGGTACTACTACTATGTTTAACATACAGGGTGTAAACAGACCCTTCACATTGCCGTCAACCAAGCAGTCTGTACATCAAACTAAGTAACTTTACGCAAAAATTATTGCTGGGAATCGATTTTTTTTTTGGGGTGAAAAATCTCGTTTTACAGCATTGTGCTGATGCATGGATTGAATAGTACGGGGGTCGTGGAGGTGTGTAAAGTAAAAATCTTACATTAAAGACATGTTTTTTAAAAAAGAACTTGTGAAAAAGTTGGAACTTTGACCCCCAATATCTCCGAAACTAGAAGGTTCCCAGTATGGTCTAGAACAAAAAAATGATCGCAAAGACGGGTAGAACAAGTGCTGTTCGGTTATGTTAAGGGTCTATTTACACCCTTTATAACTGGTGTACTATGGCATATGTCTACGCGAGACACATTGGTAATTATTCAATATAAACATCATAGACATAGACCAAGCGCTGTACGGAGTGTCAATCGAATAAGAGGCTAGGTACCGAATATTGAATTTTAAGTATGTACTTATAGGTTTGGAAACATAGCAAATTATTGTTTTTTTTTTCGGTTTTCCGATACTCGACCTTGCTGCCGGTTTAATAAAAAAGATATCCATTTCCCCCTATCTCTATCTCCTTCTTCATGTACTTTGTGTGGTTGATGGATGACTTTGTGTATTTGGTGTGTGTGAGGTAGATGAATGTTGTGTGGCGGATGATTGCTGTGAGTCTACTGTGTGTGATGTTTGTTGTGTGTCTGGTGTGGTCTCTTGTGTGCTCGGTGTATGCTCTATTAACAGTGTCTCCCAATACCTTACTGAGTATGGTGATTGGTGGTTGTGTGTATGGCTGCTTGTTTTTGGGTTATTTTTTTATTGCATTTATCATTCAATATTTATTATTAATTATTATTATAAGGCATAGTGAGGCGGTTCCTCTCTCTGGAGCCCTGACCACCGGCAGTCTGGACCTTGTTTCTGATGCCGATGGGCCATCTATTTTATATATTTTTAAATGTTTTGTTTACTTTTGCTTTTAAAAATATTTAAAAATGTATTAAGTAAGAGAAATGGATGAATAATGGAGATAATAATGATTAAATATTTTGCACAACATTTAATGTCATGGATTTCCGCAAAAGTCCTTATAACTTATATTAAAACACGAAAACTGAACGAAATATGCTTTAAAACTCCCGATAACACAGAACAGAAGATTTTAAAACTTCTACCTGTCATTAAATATCCTTTGACGTCATATTACACAATGTTTAGAAACCAATATTGGTTTCGTCAAAAATAAACCGACAGCTTTGTAATAGACAATCAAAGTTTAAAACGGGCGGGAGTTCTTTGCAGCGTTACCAACTTTTAACTAGAAGAGTTCGGTTGATAACGGGGCGCCGACTTTGCGCTTCGTTTTACCTGACGCGGCATAAACTGATAATAGCGAACGACTTCCAACTTTAGTTCACAGATGACGGAGCAGAGGAAGTAGTATGTAATTGTAGAATGACAGTGATGCGGAGGAGTACTTAGACGCCTAAGTGTCCTATTGTCGTCGTTTTTTAGTTGTTTATATTTTCTTACTTTTAGCGTTATTTTTATCATTAGTTTAGTTCTATTTGTAGTCTGTATATAATGTAAATAAGTATTGTAGAAGGTTCAGGGTTCATAATAGAGTAAAACAATTAGGAATTGTCTCGTGGAGAACTACTCTTTATGTTCTGGTAAGTCGAACAGACGGTTTACTTTAAATACTTTTTTTTAGGTACGTTTTTTAGGGGCTACCCAGTCAACAACTTACGAAAGACAGTAACGGCATTCACCAATCCATTTACCTGATAAATTAGATACCCAGTTGAAGTTTAATTGTGTTATGTGGTATTTAGATTTGTATTTTTTTTTATATGACCACTCGCAGTTCAACTCTATAAGGTTGCAATACTGCTTAACCGGACGATCCTGTGGAAGATTCAAGGATTTGTAATAATAAAAGTAGGTTGGTTTAAATATCTCGACTTGGCACACGAGATTGTCGGTGTGTGGAATGTGAACTCGGCTATCATTGTGCCGATTGTCGTTACAAGACAAACGTCTGTCGAGGCTCTCGCTTGGCGGTTGGATCAAGGGCCTGATTCAGAAGGAAGTACTCATTGATACGGCCCGCATTGTGAGGAGGGTCCTGTCTCTGGAGCCCTAGCCACCGGTAGCTAAAACCCTACTCCCGACACAGGCCGAACACTATATTTTAATATATGGTTTTTAAGAAATATTAATAAAAAAATAATAGAAATGCAAAGGATGAAAGTAAATTTGTTTTAATAATTGAAAATATGTACCTCTGCCTCAATGAGCCCAAACAAACAGTTTTCCATGACCAACATCTTGGCATATAGAAAGCATACCTATAAAATCCAGGTACATAAATCCCAAGTGATTTACCCGACCTGCCAGTTGTTTACCTACCTCTTTATAAGCTATATACCCATCTGTCTTCCCAGACTGAGTGGTCTGCTTTCTTACATTATACCCAAGAATACGATCAAAAGAGTAACTTTCATAATAATATTTTGAATTATACAGTGAGACGTCTAGACTTAGCTATAGAGTAGGTAACATTAAGTCTTCGTGGATAATTTTCGTTCGGAATATTCAATAAGCTGACGATGTGATACTGCAGGTGCACTGGAAACTATTCTCATAAATGGATACTTACATAAACCAGTCTGCAATGTTCTTTTATTGCACAGATTGCTAAATTGGTTCAGTAATCGTCAGTTACAGCAATCGTGCGGTTTGTAAAGGGAAGGTATCAATTGTAGTTTGATATTTGAGATCTGCTTAAAGGATTGGAAAAATGAATCCTATTTTTAAGCTCCGAAAATATCTAGAATAGCAATTTTCGCCCGAAGATATTTTTTTTCCTAAAGGCGGCTTTACACTCTCGTCGAAATAGTCCGAGGCAGGGCATGTATGAAAGTACAGCTGAGTGAGGAACACCGAGGCTAGACGTACGCTCCCAGATATACATTAGTACTTGACCTGCCTCGGAATATCTGGTCGAGAGTGTACAGCCACCGACAAAAGGTGGCTAGAAAAATAAATATGATACAAAATATCAGATTGTTATTTTTTCATGTGCAATGTCTATACTATAGTTTTTAAATGTGCTGTTTTGCACATAAGCATATCCTCTTTTACAAATCTCACATTCCAAGTAAGGTTTGCTGTAAGAAAACCCAATTCTGGGTTAAGCTCGCCTTTATACATAAGCTATATGTTGTAATTATGTGTGTATTTCTATTATTTATGTGTGCAATAAAGAATACGAATAAGAATATACTGAAAATGCGAATCTATTGTTTCATTCAGTATAAAAAAGTAAAGTTTCATCCTCACTCCTGCATCTCCTAAAGGAGTAATAACGCAACTATAAGAGTGTGAAAGGGCCTTGAGTTTCGAGAAATTACATGCTTAAATGTGAAAGTTGAAACCCGATAGTGTGGCGTGACCTTAGCACCACTTTGGCTTTTAAGCGTAAAGTTACACAAGATGTGTGTTTGAGATCTCCTTTTATGGCGTTCTGTTTATTTCTTGAAGGTTTTCTAACCACCGTTTAAGGTCTGATGATATGCCTAGCTTTATTTTTGGGCTGAGGTTTTTTTTATGGTTATGATGAGGTCAATAAATTGCGGGTTTTAAACATATTCATAGATTACAAGAAGCTTTCGTTTGGCTATGAAACAGTTGAGTAAAAAGTGTGCGTCGTCATTTTTTATTTGATACGTTTTATAAGTAACAGATCTTTGACATATATAAAATTGTACCTCTAACAGCTGCATATCAATAGCAATCTTATTGAGACGACAATAAAGGACACTGTGACTTTGACAGTGATGTAAAGTCAGACGTTAAATGTGCTGAAAGAACTAGGTATAATCGTTAGAAAATTAAGTACCACCGCGCTCACTGCCGGTCGACGACTTTTCAACCTTATAACTCAGTGCATAAGGGTGAAAATTTGTCGACCGTCAGTACGTCGTCATCACTTACTAAAATACAAAGTAAAACTTTTGTCTCCAAGGAGTCATTGACCCTCTTCGTAGATAATTAGACTTTTTGTTGATCTTAAAAAATAAAACTTTTCTACTCAAAGTAGGCTACGCAATAAGGAGAAAATGTTTCATACAATTTATACAAAAAGAAAAAAAAACTTTTCTATATTAGTCCCTAACATAAGTGCTTTGTGATAAGGCCCGAAATCTTGGGACAAAGTTTCACCTCTGTGCCGAATAGGGCCGCCTTATGGCCCAGAAAAGGCCAGAACTCAAATGTTTTCGACTACTTATTGTTGTTTAAGTTTTTTATCAGATGTTGGAGAAAATATTTCTTGTCAAAGTATCTGTGTTTGATAAAGTTTATTGTACAAAGGATTTTTAATTTTGTTACTACCTGCGAAACTGCGAAACTGTAGTTTAGTAAGTCTATTTGAGAAGCGATATTATTTCCTTTATTAATCATACACATCCGAATGACAAAATACGGAACCCTATAGATTCGTCATGTCTGTATGTCCGTGTATGTCACAGCCACTTTATTCCGAAACTATTAATTAGTACTACTCAGTTGAAACTTGGTAGGTAGATGTGTTCTGTGAACCGCTTTACGATTTTATACAAAAAAAAAAAAGAAAAAAGGTTAGGCTCCTCATACATGGAACCGAAACTAAAAAAATAAATATCAAGCCTATACGTGCGGGGCGGCTATAGATAGGTCTTTAAAAATGACATTGAGGTTCCTGAAATTATTTTTTGTTAAAGTCAATCATTTGAAATCAAAATCAAAATATTTTATTTCACATAGGCCTCGATGGGCACTTATAAAACGTCGACAAAAAGGTGCACGGTTCGGGTTGGTCGTTTCCTATAGAGAAGAACCGGCAAGAAAGATAAACACTTCTAAAGTGGTAAAGGCGCAGCATGTCTTCTTCTTCCATACTTCTCTATAACTCGTTGCAGAAGGACAGAGTAACTTTGTGTATTTAGAATATTAGTCCATACAAATATTCTAAATACACAAAGTTACTCTGTCCTATGGATGTAGTGCATTTAAATAAAGGACAGCGGTTTTACCAAAACCACATCCATATAACTAAACATCAGTTTATCATTGTACAAAACAAGAGTTGAAAAATATAGTTACATGAAAGAGCGACCAAATATATTGTTCGTTGCTTTTTCATCCAGTGTAATTGTAAAAAGCCCGAGCTACGTCATACGGACAAAACCACTATTTGTATGTTAATTTACTCTTCTACTGCTTTGTTTGGCTTAGAAAAATGGCATTATTATACAAGTATTTGTAAAAAGTTTTGGTAAAATAAGTTCTTAGTGTTTTACAATGGGTTTTTGTACGGTTCTTTGTCAGTGCTTTTAACGATTGTTTTGTTTAGTGCCTTGTTGTGTTAGGCGCGATTTATACAGAAAGGGCGTAAGGTGAAGGCGCGGCGCAGGCTCAGCGCAGGCATGATGCCGCTTCAAAACGTTTTAATACAAAACGTACGTAGGCGGTCGTGAATTAAAATCAAGCGGCGCGGCGTATCCACGCCGCGCCGTTTCTGTATAATTATCGGTAGTTATATCTACATATAATTGTGCATAGATCTTTTGACGTGTGGCCATAATCGGACCCAACGCCTCCATTTTGTTTTCTGAAGAACTTTCACAGACAATTTCACTGATGTTTACCACCTCCTGATAAAGTCATTCAAGTGCCAAAAGTTCATTGAAGGACTGTAAATATTTTTGTATTTGATGTTTTTCTTAAACCTGTTTTGATGACCGATTGTTATTACACTTTTAGTTTGTTATTACATTTATTTACTAATGGACGATTAGTGGAGAACTACGACTGTTTTTCTAAAGATCTGTACATCCAAATCCATTGAAAGAGGTAATTATTTTGGGTTTACGTTATAACGTGGCAAATAAGGTAGTGGGTACAGGTAGTCAGTGGTCCGAAAGGCTGACAACCAGTCTTGCCAAGGGGTATTGTATTACCCAGTACTAACTGGGTTGAGGAGTTCAGATAGACAGTCGCTCCAAGTAAGGGGCCGTTTCCACGAACGAGAGAATCGCGGCGATATTATCGTCCTGCCACGTATTTCTATACACCCTCTTAGGGCCGTCTCCACGAGCGCGAGAATCGCGTTGATATTATCGTATAGAAATACGTAACACGACGATAATATCGCCGCGATTCACGCGCTCGTGGAGACGGCCCCTAAAATACTGGTATTCAGCTGCATCTGGTTACACCGGTAGCCGACCTCAACATAGTTGGGAAAAGACCTAGGCAGATGCTGACTAAACCATAGGTTGGCAGTAATTACATCTATTTATTAAGTAGAGTCCATTATTATTAAAAAAATTATTTACATTTAAACTATTAAATAAACTAACAACAAACTATATAAGGGCATCGAAAAACTCCTCCTCAACGCTGTCAGCTGGTAATGGGCCCAAGAGACTAGCGGCGTTGCCACGTTGTATGGCAACACTTAGCCTCTGGCCAAGGTAAAAGCCAGCGCTTGGGTCACGGGAACCGTCAACTAGGCGTTTCGAAATTTCCTTAAACAGGCTATGAGCACTCGGACCCCAGTGTATTACATCTTGTATTCTATTGAATATTTACCATAACTACGTACCCAAAACGTTTTTGAAGCCCTATCGAAGTCAACATAAAAACTGCGTCGTTGGTCAAGCGTGATGATTCCTAAGTCAGGTAAAGTGTTATTGGGTTTTTCCTTCAGGAATTTCAATTTTTCAGTAGGAGCCACGGAGTCTGGTTTTGTGCCCGGTTGATGGCAATAGGCTCGCCCCCTATTAAATGGGTCTTAAACATAACTGGTGAAATGTGGCTGTAATATTAGGTACACCTCTTCCTAACCCTTCGGGGATTACAGGCGCGATGTTATGTTATGTTAAGTACCGTTGTGTACGTGTTACCGAAAATACTGTTTATTAAAGTCTTTTTCACTAAACCGACACCCATTACCCATTCACACAATTCTATCCAAACAAAAGCGCCACAACGAAACACATTACCCGCCATTTCTCTCCGCCCCTGTCGGGTAGAACTTGCCCAGCAATACGGCTAGACAAAGCAACGGAACCTGGGTTATGACGGCCATATAAATGCGAATTGTCGCGATTTAACTTGGCGACTTGTATATACAGTGTGTTCGGAAATGACACACAGAGCGAGTAAGCGAGCATTTGTGTCGGCAAGCTGCGGCACTTGTATAGTATACTGGTGTGATGTTTTAAGCATGATCTGTGTGAAGAGGTCAGGAGAGTCGAGTAGTCGAGTACAGTAATGTTTCGGTAAATGTAATGTGCTCCAAATTCCAAGGTACATTATAGTCTGGTGTTGTTTTGAGTATGTTCTGTATAGACGATGCAAGTTAAGAATTGCACCTTGTATAGTGAATGAAATGAATAAGTACCTACTTTATAGCTCCTTGGTGTAGTGCTTACTGTGACGTTGTTCTAAACGTAAGGTGCTCACATGCGACGACATACAATCAATCACTTGAATGATTGTAAATAAAAATCAATCGTTTAGTCGTGTTTGAGTAAATTACATCAAGAAATATTTAAAAATCACCATTGTTATGTGATTGAAATGACGGGATAACTCCTAGTGTCTAGAACATTGTCTTTGTAATAATAGATAATAAAGCCAAAGAGAGCAGGCGGTGGCCCACTGGTGGCGGCTCCGACTTACAAACAGTAAGTCGTGGGTTCGAACCCAGGCAGGCGCATTACTTTGTGTAATTTATTTCATCACCATTGCTCTCAAAAACGGTGAAGGAAAACATCGTGAGGAAACCGGCATGCAACTTAGAATCAAAAATTCGAAGACATGTGACATCTACCAACCCGCACTGGGCCCACGTGGTGGATTATAGCCCATTCCCTCTCATAGAGAGGAGGCCGGTGTCCCAGCAGTGGGAACATTATAGGCTGATTATGCTAAGCCAAAGTATCTCACATTTACTTATAGTATTTTGTTCCTCCAATCACGCCAGCCCATCTATATGAAAGATGTACTTGTTTAGGCTTTCTTTACTTAGCCAACCTTTCTTTAAGTCCCATAGGACGTGACTGATGGGTTTTTTTTGCAATGTAAAGAGAACTTTCATTACCTCGGTACCTGTTTATGGAATATTTATTCTTGCAACATTAAATCAGAATTGACATGGCATGGACAAACTTCTAACTTTTAAAGATGCAGTAGATTGTAATTGTAAACTGGGTGATGCTTACAATTGTGGGGATTAGGAAGTAGACTTATTGGATGATTTCCACCAAACGGCTGGCAACCCATCGGATCGCACGGTACGAATGGATGCGGCGACAGTCGATCGCGTCCGGCTTGATGTCGACGCATACGATCGGCTCCTTGCCGTCGCGCGTCGCTTGCAAACGTATCTGTCTCTGCGCCTAGTCAAATAGTTTCATTCCTACCGTGTCGGATACGACGACAGGCAAACGGAGCCAATCACGCGTCGCAGCATACTTTCGGCTATGATCGCGTGTCGCGGAAGACGCCTGCGGTCAAGCTGCTGTGCGCGGCTTGCTAATATAGACTTTAAATACTGTGTACACGATTTAATATCGTTTAGAGATTGTAAAATCCGTTCCGATCCGATGCGATGCGAGCCATTTGGTGGGAATCATACTTTATTGGATGCAAATAAATGGAAAATATCATGCCGGTATTTTTCGGAAGAGTAGCAAGCTCACAAGTGCATAGTTCAATACTAGACCAACAAGCCAGTCAAAAATTGGACATGAAATAAATATTTAAGTGCTGTGAGTACCCCAAGATTAGAAGTACTTAACCCCATAGGATAGAACATCCGTAAACCCGAATACATTAATGTAATTGTCAGCCGGTATTCATTATGAAAACCATTAATAGTTTATATACCAATTAGGTTTAGCCTCTGCTAACACGGTTTGGTCGAATTTGTATGCAAAAGATGCAATTTACACCAGTAGCGAGGGGTCAATTTTTAAGAGGTAACCCGGAGTACATATCTTTAATGTGAATTATATTATTTGTCTATAGAATACTGACTGAGCCAATTTTCAAAGGGATGCCGGTAGGAATCGAGTTGTATGGAACCTTCGTCACTAATTTACACCATTTCATTGTTGAAATGTTAACTTTTATGTTGCAATGTTTGAATAGTTTTAATATTTTTATATCGTGCGGTGCGCCTCAAGTGGACTTGGACCGGACATCTGGCTGGAGGCGTAGATGGAGCAAGGTTTTGACCGAGTGGTGGCCAAGGTTAGGCCAAAGAAACCAGGGCCGTCCTCAAGCTCGTTGGGTCGAAGATATCGTCTAAATCGCAAAGGTAAGGGATGCATAGAACCAGGAAGTGTGGCACAAGAAAGGGGAACCCTTTATCCAGCAGTGGGTAATTCCGGGCTAAAGGAGGAGCTCGTGGCTAAATAATAACAGTCGCTCGGGTCGATTTTTAGGTTAAGCCATGCTTGCCTAGGTTGGTCTGTGGATGGGTGACCGCCCATTACATACCGAGTTTCATCCGTGCCTCGGAAGCAGGTTAAACCGTTGGTCCCGGCTGTCATTTGTAGATCTTTAACAGTCTTTAGGTAGTCAGTGGCCCAAAAGTCTGACAACCAGTCTTACGAAGGGGTATTGTATTACCCAGTATTTACTGGGTTGTGGAGGTCAGATAGGCAGTCGCGCCATGTAATATACTGGTATTCAGCTGCATCTGGTTAGACTGGAAGCCGACCCCAATATAGTTGGGAAAAGGCTAGGTAGATGATGTGTGATTCCGGGCTGATATGATGATGATGATGATGATGACAAGGGTCTTATCTTATAGAATAATCAGACTATAAACTTCCCACTGTTGGGACGCAAGCCTCTTCTCTGAAGGCAAAAAGTCTTATGGATGCTTTAAATTCATCTTCGGTCTAGGCTTGTGTTATCTTAGGTAATTTATGTTAAAACAAATGTCTCAGTCCCAGAATACCCACTCTGGGACAACGTAGTCTAGTTTAGGCTACGAAAAACAGACGCTTTTTTATTTCATGCTATCTATAAAAATAAAATGAATAGAAAAGTAGATATAGAGCGATACTGCGGGCAAAAGCCAGTGAAAATATAAAACAAAGAAATGAGTTTACCTTGCCAAAAAAACCACTAGTGTTAGGATGACCTTACATACAAGGACAGTCCTTGTCGTCGCATTAACTTCATTTTTCTAGGCACCGCACCGGTTAAAAACGCAAGCTCTAGTCTGAAAAAATCTACAGTGGCTACGTAGGTACCAATAGATATAGAAAAACTATCAATTGCTCATGTTTTTTATTCCCATGAGAAATAGCCTTGGGCCTTCCGAGCTTTTTGTGGCAAAAGGGGATTCTCTTATCGACGGTCTTACACATTTTCCTTAAATCCTCGTTTTTGCTACAGTACCTATTATCAATATGGAGCATTACTACTACTGCGTATTTTCTTTGTCCAGTCAATAAATGCATATTACTACTACTGTGTATTTTCTTTGTCCAGTCAATAAATTCAGTGTTCTTTAAAAACTCTTTAAGTTTAGTTTCCTATGTTTTTCCGATATTTTAAATAAAAATTATATTGACATGCGCTCGTTATGTGGGTAAGAAATGAAGAAATGTGTTTGAAAATTGCTTAACGTTTCATCTCATACACAACTAAGCAATTTTGCAAATCAATCCTAATTAATGTTGCAACACTTTTGGATTTAAGTTCCTAATTGACGTTTTTCGAAAATCACTGATCTCATTTTAACAGCTACTTTCAGTCAAGGAAAGTAATTATTAACCAATTGATTTCCCACATAAATGGCCTGTTTATTCAAATCACAACTGTCATTCTTTGACAGTTGATCACGTAGGGTGCCCATTTAAAAAAAAAGAAACCATGTCGTTGCCGTAGACTACTAATGTACCTTATCTACTTGTCTTGCCACGATACAACAAAACCACAGACTCCCTACACAGTCGAAACACTAACAATACAATGGCGTAATCCAATGATCAAACTAGATCCAGTGTCAGATAATTTGAATACAGAACTGTATCATAATTCTGTGGCCGAAATATGGTGCAGATAGCAGACGATGTAACTGGACAGGCGGGGATGATGAATTCACTGGCGCATTGAACCCCACAGAGTACTCGATACAGTAGGTGAAGAGAGGGTTTAGTAGTTAAGTAAAGGGTTAAGGCATTCATGTTGATTCTGGTGACAGGCCAAATTCTATGGAATTAAAAAATATAAATATGTATGTGAAATTAGTAATAGTGTAGTCATCGTACGTGAAACAATAATTAATAAAGGTCTAAAATTATATTTATCTGGCTTTAAAAGTCTTGGATGAAGTGCTAAGTCTATAAAGCATAATCGTAATTATTTTCACTATTTATTTTGCCAAGAAAACTCCAAAGATACAAAAAGAAAAAAGACAAAAACATTTTAAAGTATTTTGGAGCAAAAAGCCTTGTAGCTCCCTCGTGGCTCTCAATCAGTATGTCACTAATAGCTTACATAATTGACAACTGACATAAACCACGAGACAGGCTTACATTTTAGTGAGTAAACCCAGAGGCTTTGGCTCTGAACTATTGCACAGAACCATTCAATTATTTAAGGTATGAAACGCTTTACATGTACTGTTGCGGACGGAGAGACGCACACATATACTCGTCTATTGTAACCAGAGTTTACGTGAAGGCGACATAACAATCCATTTTAGAGCGAAACTGGACTACTGTCCCTTGTAGTCTGTGGCATTATTCATAACAATCTCGGTCTGGGAGAGGCGCCCGCTACGTCGCTAGACAATGCTATATTATACTGCTTACTATAACAGAGTTTATTGGCTGCCAAGTCGGTACGATGCAACTACGAACATTTTCACATGCTACTCCGGATATTCGGAGGTTTTATCGGATTAACTTTCGTTATGAGCACAAACTTTATTATTCCGCTTTATAGCATGAGATTTTCTGTTCATTATCTTCTTTTGTAAACATTGTGTCGCTGCGAAATTAGAATGAACGTTTTTGGACTTTATTTTGGATGGTGTACGGTATTTTTTGTTTTTTTAGCAAATGATGTTTCATTTTTTAATGAATCTTTTTTGTATGTATGTTTGTTATTTTGTGTGCAATGACGAATAAGAATAAGAAACTAGAGAAAAGCGATTATGGCTTATAGAAATCTGTACTTATTCTTCTCCTATTTTATTATTTGCAGTCTTTGGTAGATTACCAGTCCATTCCGAACATAAATTAGGTATTATGATGATCCTTTTATGATATCGATTCATTAAGAGGCATTATCTCATATATCATGAAATTGGTATGTGTAGACATATATTTTCCTCCAATGTATTATGCATAGGTTACGTCTATCAGTCTATCGATATAACTTGACAGGGAAAAGTAACGCTCATTTTTATTTATAACTTCGCTCACAAGTCTTCTTAGAAATTATTGTAATCCATGCTTTGGTTGTCAGTATGCTACTTAAAACTAATAATTATTTTTACAATTTCCGTTCATGTTTTTAAACACGTTTCATGTTTTTAATATGTGCTGAATAGTCAATAATCACAAGAAGCTCGTGGCTAAATAATAGCAGCCGCTCGGATCGATCTTTACGTTAGACCGTGCTTGCCTAGGTTGGATGGGTTGGTGGACCACCCATTACATACCGAGTCTCCTCCGTGCCTCGGAAAGCACGTTAAGCCGTTGGTCCCGGCTGTCATTTGTAGATCTTTGACAGTCGTTACAGGTAGTCAGTGGCCCAAAAAGTCTGACAACCAGTCTTACCGAGGGTTATCGTATTACCTAGTACTAACTGTGTTGAGGAGGTCAGATAGGCAGTCGCTCCATGTAAAATACTGGTGTTCATCTGCATTCGGTTAGACTGGAAGCTGACCCTAACATAGTTGGTAATAGGCTAGGCAGATGGGCATTGCGAAAGGTTCAACATTATTAGGCATTTGTTCTTTTTATTCGATTCTTTTCCTAGACAACCTACTTTCACCAATATTGCGTGACTCGGCCCAATTGGATGAGCCTTAATTTATTGAAATCGGACAGTTGAGTTAAGCTAGCAGTTATACTCGTACATAAGTGGCTATTTACATAATTGTCTTATGTTACTGTCTCTAGGTAATAGTCGAGGTAGCTTGTGTGCTGTTTATATGATTTTTATTAGGAACATAATATATTTAGCGGGTTTATTTTTACGCAAGTTTTTTTTTTCAGTTTTTGGATAGCAAAGGTAAACTAAAAACTAAAAATCAAAAATAGCCTCAATGTGATGCGAGCCATAAGCAAATAGTTCACTGACATGACCTAAATAGAAAATCTTAACGGGTCTTCTTCATTCAAGAGACAGAGTAGTACGAAAATAGTATTAAGGTGGAACCGCCTGGGTACCCCGCGAAATTGAAATTTTCTTAGCTTTATTGCAATTTGCAGGCCAGTCTCAGGCTATATGTGAAACAAAATATAATATATCATCATCATCATCATTATTTCAGCCGAAAGACGTCCACTGCTGGACATAGGCCTCCCCCAAGTGTCGCCACATTGACCGGTCCCGTGCGTCTCGCATTCCCGAACGCTGCCCAGCCGAGTCGGATTCGACGATTGACCTCTTTCTCGAAGTTAGACCTACCTAACTGGACCGTTTGTCCCAGGTAGACATAATCGTCTACAACTTCGAGTGTAGAGTCTCCGATCTTGATAGGAGTGGGTGTTACATGGGCATTCAACATGACTTTGGTTTTGTCCATGTTCATTTTAAGACCCACTCTTTCGGAAGCTCTACTGAGGTCATCGAGCATTGTACTGAGGTCCTCCATGGTCTCAGCCATGACCACTATATCGTCGGCAAACCGAAGGTGAGAGATATACTCGCCATTGACGTTGATGCCTAGCCCTCTCCAGTCCAGAACCTTGAAGACATCCTCCAGTGCAGCGGTGAACAGTTTCGGAGATATGACGTCTCCCTGTCTCCCACCTCGCTGCAGAAGGATAGGTTTCGAGGTCTGGTCCTGAAGTCGGACTGACATGGTGGCGTTTTTGTACAAACTCTTCAGCACCTCGATGTACCGATAGTCGATTTGGCACCGTTGGAGAGACTGCAGTACAGCCCAAGTCTCGATCGAATCGAAGGCTTTCTCGTAGTCCACAAACGCCAAGCAGAGAGGCAGGTTATACTCTTCGGTCTTCTGTATAACCTGGCGCAGCGTATGTATGTGGTCTACGGTGCTAAAGCCTTTTCGGAATCCGACTTGTTCGGGAAGCTGAAAATCGTCAAACCTGCGCGCGAGACGATTCGTGATGACTCTTGAAAACAGCTTGTAGACATGGCTTAGAAGTGAGATGGGCCTATAGTTCTTCAGCCGGGCATTGTCGCCCTTTTTGAAGAAGAGTACCACCACACCCCTGTACCATGCCTGCGGCGTTTTCCCCTCGAGTATGACGGAATCAAACAGCTTCTGAAGGGTCTTAAGTACCGGTTTTCCACCTGCCTTCAGGAGGGTGGGATCATATAATATTTTAAAGGTCACCCCCCCTTACCCCCCTTTTATTTTTTTTGATAATGTTTTTTTTTATTGAATGATCAAAATCATCAATACAACCCTCTAGGTTCATTTAATTCCATTTAATGACTATTTCATAAAAAGTCATTCAATGGGATTACATGAACTTAGATGGTTGTATTGATAAGTTGAATGACTATAACTCTGTAAAGCCATATTTGTTACAGTCACTTCTCAAAAAGATTCAAGCTTGCTCAGTGCAGGTAGTCGATTTCAAAACACAACAACAAAAACTTTAAACATTAAATTGTATGGCTTTCTTTAAAAGTGGAACAAAAACTGTTGTTTCTACAATGCCGGTAGATATTCACAGCAGCCCCGGCTTCATTTACATTGAGAACAAATTGCGATGTCTGACCGTGGCTGAGCACCCCTGAAGCAGTCATTTGCGTTGTATACCAATTAGTTTTTGCAAATCAACTAATTTTCTTAAGACTGAACTCTCTTCTTTGATGACGGATAATTTTGGAGGCTTTTGTATTGAATTACATATTGTAGACTATCGAGTGTTTATCTGTTGTTACTTTGTTCGGCAAGTTCGTTTTATTTGCAAAAGAAGAATAGACAAAAGAAGTTTGATTCAAAAGTCCTCGTTCGCTTTTGCTTTTCTATTATTTTATTACAATACATTTAGCAAATCTACTTTTTATTAGGTGCCTCGTAAGCAAAAAGTAAATGTTCATAATTTTCTGTAAAACATGATATCACACCTACTTAAACTCGGTTTATCTATCTCAAGGTGTTACCACATCAATCGATCGATCGACATCGGTAGGTGGTAGCTTTGGCTGACGTCGACTAATCCATTCCATCGATCGATAATCGATCGATCGTCGATCGATGTCTTCGTTCGTCGATCGATGCCATCGATCGATTGGTGTGGTAACACCCTAAAAGCTGTTGTGGTAAAATTCTTTAGTACGTACAATATCTCTCTAAGGAAGGAATGCCGTACTTTTAATGAGTAAACATTTTTTAAACCACACAAACTACCAACAGGTAAACGACGTACCTTCAAAACAAGAACCATCAGTCTTTTAAAAACAATTTCATTATGAAAAGTAAATAAAAATTGTTACCATAAATTACTCAGCTTCTCTAAAAGCCCGCGGCTTTAGGATCAAAGCACTTTTCTAGTTAAAGAATCTAGAAAATTCCACGCGAGTTCTTATAGAAATAAATGCCGTGTAACTTGAAGTCAGGGACTTAAGAATAATCCAGTGGAAAGTTCTAGAATTTATTACTGTAGTCTGACACTTACAATTTTAACACTGGTCTCGGTTTGCCAATTATAGTTGTACCATTCTTTCTAACAAAGGTCATATTTTAAGTTCAGATAAGTTTAAAAACCGATTTGGAAGTAGGGAAATGATTGATAAGGATAACTTGAAGAATTTGAGAAATTACCTAGTAATATAGTAGAAGTGAGCGTGTTCTTTTAAATACTAACTAACAAACTTCAACTACCTTCTAAAATCTACACGTCTTTATCGTCATCATTTCAGCCGAAAGACGTCCACTGCTGGACAAAGGCCTCCCCAAGTGTCGCCACATTGTCCCGTGCGTCTCGCACCCAGCGGATCCCTGCAACTTTCACCAGGTCATCGGTCAACCTAGTGGGAGGCCTTCCAATCTAGACAAATAAATAAAATTGAAGCGTCTGTTTGTAATTTCAAAATAACAGCTTTTTACTGAATGCATATGAAAGTATTTTTAAGTATTTGTCTGTCTGTCAGTTTGATCTCACTAATCTCCGAAACGGCTGGACTGATTTTATCTGGCAGAAAGCTGATGTTATAACTTAGGCTACCTTTATAAAAAGAATTAGGGTTCCGTGCAAAAAAGAAAACTCTTGAAATTTTTAACAAAATCCGATTCCACTAGAGAAGTAATATTTTTATAATAATTTCACGCGGACGAAGGTAGCGGGCAAAACCTAGTCATAAATAAGTAGCTACGTGTTGACAATAAACAACAAAAGTGACATGTCCAAAAAAATACTTGAGATAAAAATAGTTTCAATCACTTATTTTTACTCATCAATTCCACAAACACATTCACAATCAAACAGAAACGTCAGTTTTCCAACCAAGTGCGGTAAAACTTTACCATTCATCAATGAATGTAGTATGTTCTAGTCGACGTCACTCCAATTAAAGGGTGGCACGATAAGACGAGGGGTAAGCAACCATCCGGCGCTTGACTTTCTTAATTAAGAGGCCGATCTCTAGCTCGATAGGGGCCGGACATGCGATCTACTTGTTTTAAATGCGGTGGTTTGTGTGAATGATTTTAAGGTTTTAGTTTGAACTAGTTTGGCGACCAATATTGGTAACAAACCTTTCATTTTTGTTTGCATATTGAGAGGAGCTCGTGGCTAAATAATAACTGCCACAACGCCTTACTAATGGACGATTAGTCGAGAACTACGACTGTTTTTCTGAAGGATTCATTGAATGAGGTAATTATTTTGGGTCCGTACTAAACCATCAACAGCCGCTCGGATCAATCTTTAGGTTAAGCCGTGCTTACCTAGGTTTGTCCGTGGACAGGTGACCACCCATTACATACCGAGTTCTCCGTGCCTCGGAAAGCACGTTAAGCCGTTGATCCCGGCTGTCATTGTAGATCTTTGACATTAGTTACAGGTAGTCAGTGGCCCGAAAGTCTGACATTCAGTCACACCAAGGTGACAAACTAGGTTGTGGAGGTCAGATAGACAGTCGCTCCCTGTGAAATCCTGGTATTCAGCTGCATTTGGTTAGACTGGAACCCGAGCCCAACATAGTTGGAAAAAAACTTGGCAGGTGATGATTGTTGGTGATCAATGTTCAATTGCTCATGCCTTCACTGTTTCAGAAGAGGCCTCTGCACTGATAGTAGGACATTAAGAAGCTAGTTTTCATATAGGCGATAGTGTGCAAAACTGTCAAGTTATGGATTTCTCCTATTGATATTTACAAAGACGAAGGACCTTGGCGGCAAAACATTTTTACCCAAAGTAAAAAAAACACACTAGTGACAGAAAAGGAATACAGATGTTTCGGCGGTATACGACTTTTTAAGATTCGAATAAAAAAAATTCATGACGTCATCAGGTAATTCTTCGGCAACATGACATCTTGTTATTAACAAGTTTGACGAAGACTCGACGAAACTCTAAGAGCCTCGATGAACTCTCTCGAAGTTTCTCGAAGGGCATATACTTACGTTATTTAGGTTAATACTTTATGGGACAGGAAAGCGTTTCGACTTTTGTTTCCTACGACATAATAACACCGTTTTATGTTTGCACTTATGGTACACTTGTTAATATTAAATTTGTGACCTGGAAGCCATTGTTTTTGAAAATATGTATTCTGCGCTGTTGAAATTTTATGGGCGTAATAAACTGTGGATATTTTTGGAGTTCTTGGAATAGTACAAAATAATATAGCTAGTTAATTAAGTTTCTAGGTTTGTTGACCTAAACACTCGTGTATATACACAAACATTGTGTGTATTTTTTAATCGAAATGAAGGACCAAAACACGTTTTCATTGACCACATTTTCCTGGAAAATGGAAATGGAAAAAAATTAGCTCAAATAGCAATTTTTTTCAAACAAAAATCATATCGAGAGGGTTACGAATGTAGATTTAGGAATACATTATTACATTCCTGTCACTGGTAGTTTGCATCCGAGAGTAAGTGATTAATTAATGATAAAGACGAAGAAATCGGCAATAATACTCACAAATTGTAACATTTGCAACAAATAAGTTTAGTTTTTTTTTAACTTCCTGTCCCAATTACATCAGACTCTAATTCAAAGCATTTATTAATATTAAACCATTTTCATCAGGCATTTATGAAATGTTAAAGAGACTGACTCTTTAATGAAAAAGTTGCATGTAGTCCCTGTATCTAATCGTAGATCTCTATGGAGAAGAACTGGCAAGAACCTCCATGGACACTCCATTACTAGATAAAGGCCTCTCTCAAAATACGTCACAGCATACCACTTCCTCCCTTTTTGCAACCCAGTTCCCCACTCCCCGCACCCCGGTCTTCAGGTCGACTTTCGATCAACTTATGTCACTTCAATCTCAAAATGTGTCAACTGTCGTTAACACACCAATTACAAGTAATAGCATGTGAAGGGCCTTGTAAACAAACTTTGTCATCACAGTATGTTCTACAGGCTCTTATTGAAAAACTTGTCTGCGTAAGTGTACCTACCGTACCACTAACACTAGACGACAAAATGGCGCAGTTAGAATTGAAACGTTCGGCTCAACGACGAGAGTCGAAATTACAACAGTGCTAAAATACTTAGGCATCCATTTAAGTTTTGCTTAATGTTAGTGAAAACAGCCACATGTGTACCGTTTCTAGGTCAGCCTTACGGCCCGTACGTAACTTTGCAAATGACAAACTTGGTCCGTGATTTAGATTGACGGTAGTTGAAAATACGGGTCTTTAAACGTGAAGAATCGTTGGTAGGTACAGCTTGGTGGCAAGTCACTGGTTAGCTTTAAATATACTTTCCGACTTACTATCAGATTAAAAAAAAAATCCTATGTCCTGTGATACTTAAGCACTCGGTAGCATCCAGGCCTACCCGTGTGCATTATTTCAACAAAGCCGCTGAGCCGTTGGGCGTGGAAAGGTAACAGATAAATAGACTTTCGCATTTATTATATTCAAGTGTTTTTTTTAAGCACAATGTTTCTTGCGAGAAATGTTCTTTTCCAAAGCAAACTGGACTGGTCGTTTTTGCCTTAAACAACAATTAAATGAATATGAAAGATCCAAGTACGGCTGCGTTTTATTCCGTAGTTTTAAAACTACCGACTTTTTCAAGAACAAAGACTGTTCAAACCGACGGAACAAGTTCTAAAAGGGTAATTAATGTTATTTTCTCCTGACCAACAGGGAAATAGTGGTCTTAATTAAAATAACTTGGTAATCTCCGCGGGAAAATAATGAATTACCGCGCCGGTTTAGCGCGGTCTAGATTACAAATAAGGTCATTTTACGACAACTTTTAAGCATAGAGGTTAGTCTCTCACCGTACTTAGGTTACGAACACACTGAACAGTGGCTTGCATGCTTAGCGCGTAGAGGCTAGCTACTTCGATACACTCTAACTGACTAGCGAGGCGGCAAGCGCGCAGAGCGACCGGTTGGGAAAATCATAGAACGTTCGTTTCACTGCGCTACTCGCTAGACTACGCGCTAGTCAGTGCGTTCGTAGCCTTAGGTTGCGGGAAAAAGTGTCTACACTGAGATGAGCGAAGGCACATATCCCGAATGAAAGGATAGATATGATGTGTAGCATGACCGAGACAAATACTATTCACGAAATATTAAAGAAACGTGAACAGATTTTGACGTGGTACGGCGAATCTATGATTTAAATCTACGCTTTTAAGTAATCAATTGTATTTATTGTCAAAATTTTCTGAACGATCGAAATTACTTTTCAATATGATAGCCTAGTTGATAAAGTTGTAACTTTGGGGATAAATCCTTTGAAACCGTTTTACGTATGATTTCCATAATATTTTTCAAAAACTATGTAGTTGTAACCCAAAAATATCGCACATATCAAACACAATCACTAGCATAGTTAAGATGACTATGTGTTTCATCAGGACTGACGATCAGACGGTCACAGACGGACGAAATTATACTTTTTTTGGCCAAGGAATTCTACAAAATATCGAACCAACTTCAATGTACCATTTAGCACTGACTTTAGAGACAAAGTTCTTAGACAGTTTTAATTGCTTTCGACCTATCTGATAGGTCGACATTGTTTGACCGACATCTTAGTGCGTTCTTATCTTTATTTTATTCGACACTTTTATTACTTGAATATTAATTGGTAAGATGCGATGTATCTTTTGGTTTTAAGAACTTTATACTCTTTCTAAATACGCATAGTTAGTAGTTAAATCTTTGATACTAGTTCAACCTAAAGGACCAAAACATATCTCGCTATATGACGTCACATCGTGGCACGTGTCGTGGAAATCTACGATGTGCATTGTAAGAAATCGACGTTGAAAACTGACGATGCAATTCTGCGCAAAAAGAAATGGGTGAATTCAGTATTTCCTGGCATGTGCTGCGTATTTTCATACGATACGACATCGTGTCGTGAATTTTCACGATGAACATTATGGATTTCCACGAAACGACGACGATGTAGCAACTTGCTATAGATACTATGGGAAGTCGTATCGGTTGTATCATGTGTTTTAGCTCTAAATCGATTTTTTAAACCCCTCCGTTTTTGATAAAGATTTTCTAGTTTGTTAGTATTGTTTTTGTTTAAAGAACATAACAAGATCATAATAAAAGACGAAAAATTCAAGATGGCGTTACTTTAAAAGTCCTTTAAACCTTGACAAGACTAGACGAGAAACTTATAATTTTTATTAAATGATTTTACTTTAAGTACCTATAATCTCAGGTCTCAATAGATTTCCAAACGATTTGGCAATTAGGTACAATTCAATTTGTAAAGGTTCGTTCAAAGAGAAATATGCTATTGATCTTATTTCTAATATTGAAATGAAAGTAGGCACCCACTTCATATTTGTTGGATAATTCAAATTGCATTACCAATTTTTGACATTATGCTTCATAGAGCGCTTTGAGTAACTTATTTACATTTATTTCATGCATGAATGGAATATATTTATTTATTTTCTTACCTGTGTGGAATTAAAGAAAAAGAGTGTTCGTAGCTAATACATTATGCTTGTTACGATCGACTCCTACGCCGTTGGAGCAGAAGGACTACGACTTAGCAAGCGTAGCAATTAATCTACTACGCGTAAAGTTATATATATGTCGGATATTTCAGGATTTACTACGTTAGGCTTGTACATCATGTAGGCAGACGATGGGTTTGCTATGCAAACACACTGGGTGCGATACACTGTTTCTAGCAAACTAACAAATTACTTGAGATTACAACTTAACACAATAACACGGGTCATAATGAATCGGGTACAGTTCTAAGACGTCTCTATTCCGCCGCGATCCGACTCTCAATGTCGTCCTCTCCTCGAGCTGGACATCAGGGCTCTGTACAAGCACGCAGTGTTGTCTATAGACTTGTAAGTAAGTCGCTTGATGCCACCACTGTACACTGGCGCGCTTTCCAATTCATTTTATGTCCGTACTATTGACCGGATCTGACATATAAATAAAGTGTCTTATCGTAGCTCTGAAGCGTGTGGCTATAATAACGACCTATTAATATTTTCTTTAAGAGCAATTATGAAATCTTTGTGTGTAAATTGGTCATGGTAATTTTATCAAGTAAAGAGTAAAAATCTTCAGTGCTATGTAAATAAGAGTATAACACAATATAAATCCTGCAGTAAAATTACGGAAGACAAGAGACATCACTCATCCATTTGTGAGTGTAACTCCAGTACGTAATGTGCGCAATATTTTACGTTACGGAACTTTTATACGTCGCATAAACTTACAATGAACGTATAAAACGAAAGGAAAGAGGGTAAAGAAGAAAAATATGCTTTTAGAGCGCTAACGTTCACCATGGTAGGTAGCCGGAGTCTCTGGGGCCGCGTTTAATAAAGATTGGTAACTTGTTTTTATGATTTCCTTTTGCGTACGTCGTTTAGACGCATTAGACGAGTCTCCAGACGTTGTATAAAGGAGACTATTTCTAGATTGCGGTGAGTTTTGAAGTGGCAGTAATTTGTTTTTCGATTGTTGTTTTTCGGGTTCCGTACCCGAAGGGTAACCAAGTAATAGGTAGACAGTTGAAATTTTCACAGAATGTGTATTTCTGTCGCTATAAAAACAAATAAAAAAATAAAATAAAGGGGGCCCCTACGATGGTGCGGAACCATTCATGCGCGAGTACAGTCACGAGCACCAATATGTAAACACTTAACAACTTTTAAAATTGTTTTTCTCGTACTGTTCTGATTACAATTACATGTTGTTGCGAACATAGTATTTTGGAACTCACATTTTTATGAAAAAGATTATTTCTCCAAGTTACAATCGTTATTTCTCGCGAAAATTGCTTTTAAATTTAGAAAAGTGTAAACATATTGGTGTTCGTGACTGTACAAGTCGCACTTGGCCGGTTTTTTGTTTAATGAATGACGAAGTGAAACAGTTGGAATGGTCGTAGTGAAATAGACTGATACACGGTTAAAAATACACACTGATGTTTTTGAATTCTATGAAACAATAGGGTGTGGCCATATTATAAATTCAATGAGATTGCTCGATCACTACTGTGTTGTGTAAGTCAAGAACAATGCTTGTAACTGACAATAAATAAATCCTGAAAAACATTTCCTAATTATATACAGAAGCGCTAACAGATGGCACCAGTAAGCGTAACCACTAGCTTAATTAACCATTCCAACAACACAACACCCAATTTAACCGATTAAGCTTGTCAAAATCTCATTTACTGCCATGTAAAATTGTCCTTTACCCCTTCAAAGGCACCGCTGTGACCTACTCGAGCAACGATATCGAGCGATCTAAATCATAAAACTGACATTTATATTATGAAATGCAAATCCTGATACATAAATAATATCTTCAGATACCCCATTAAAAGTTTTATGGCTGTGTAAGATTTTCTATAGGGTTGTACATTAAAATATTAATCAAATATTTTGAAGTAAAAGTGAATTAATTTGTTAGATAAATTAAACCGTGTCAAGCTGCGTCTGAGGTATAATTGTGGTGACCCAGTTCGCGCGACCGACGTAGAGGTGACGCCCCGTGGTTGGTAGTAGCACGAGCGGAGCGTAGCGGGAGCGGAGATGGGTCCAAAAACTCGGCTCACTCTTTTGACTAAATTGTGTTAATTCTGTTTTTTTTTTATTCTAACGTATCTATTTTGTTGGATAAACAGTATAACTAGTTGCTTCATGTAGGATATCGATGATTGTTCATTTCACGTACAGTCACGAGCACCAATATGTAAACACTTAACAACTTTTAAAAGTGTTTTTTCTCCTACTGTTCTGATTAAAATATCATGTTGTTACGAACATAGTTTTCTGGAGCTCATATTTTTATGAAAAAGATCCTATCTCCAAGTAACAGTCGTTATTTTTCGAGAAAATTGCTTTTAGATTTAGGAAAGTGTATACATATTTATGCTCGTGACTGTACCTAGATATAGTTTGTAGGGAATCCAAGTTTGCAATTTTTGCACGCTAGAAACATGTATAAATAATAATAAAATGTTCAGTGTGTTTTAACTGTGTGGATGGAATAAAGTTTATGTATGCTTTAACAGTGTGTTGAAAAGTTGCCTTTTTATATTAACTTTAAACTTTTATTAGATAAAATATCTATATGCAGTCATCTTCTTTCTCAGTATAACTCAGCACAGCTTGCTATATCGCCTCGCCCAAAACAGGGCATCGAGAAAAGAGGACGACTAAGGTTTGCTCCGAGCTCGCGGCTATTAATGTGGCCTTTTTAAATTTTATTCATTCCGTTAACAGCCGGCTCGTATAATTTTAGATTTATTTTTTGGGAAATCCGTTTTCGTTAATGCTGGCAACACTTTTGGTTTTCGAGTAATGTTGCCAGGTTTCGGGGATGTGAATTGATGACTCCGTTGACGTTTTGGGGGTTCGTCTCTGTATTATTGTTTTGGTTCTGCTGAATACAGTTGATGACATAATATACCTATTATACTTGGGTTCTAAATCTAAGTGAAGTTTGTAAGTTAAGATGTAGTGGATAATCTTCGCAACTACTGATCAGATTCCGAAAATTCTTTCACTAATGGGAAGCTACATTATCTCCGAGTGCCATAGTCTATTTTTAAACGTTCCCGTGGAATAATTTCGGACTATAACGCGAGCGAAGCCACTGGCAAAAGCTAGTAGTCAATAAAGTTGATTAGCGTTTATCTGTTTAGTTGATAGGTGAGGAAACAAGCGTAAATTTAGAAAATGATTTTCTTGCTAGGTCATTCAATGGAAGAGCGAGACGGCCATTTCTTACATCTCTTTCCTTTGGGGCGAAAAATATGTGCCAACTCATTATATTTTACGGGTCACGAGGATAAAAACAAAAGTGTGATGTGTTGTGCACGTATGTATACACACTATGTTATGTTGTACATGTCTATCACGACTCGCTTCGTCCGTGTAACATTAGTGCCGCCTTCTGTGTTGTCTTATCATGATCGGTAATGTTCGGCCAGAAGAGATGTTCTTTTGTTTTGTTTCCATCGATAATGATGGCGTGCGCTTGGGTACTAATTTGGCAAACACAGAATTGATAAGTGACTTTGTACATGAAGTACAAAAACATAGTGAGAAAACCAGCATGCCTGAGAGATATTTCTTGACGGCATGTAAAGCCATGTCAGAGGCCCATGGAATGCAAAAAAACTCTGACACCAGTTTAGGCACTAACCACACGATAAAAAAAGACAATAAATACAAAGCTCCTTATCAATTCCGTAAGTGTACATCATCTTCTTGCTCTTGTCTCATGTTACTTGGGGCCGGCGCAACACGTTTTTTTCTTCCATTCTACCCTGCAGTAGCGAAGGGTCAATTTTTGTAAGAGGTAAGCCGGAGTACATAATCTTTAATGTGATTCTATTATTTGTCTATAGAATACTGACTGTGCCATTTTTCAAAGGGAAGCCGGTAGGAATCGAGTTGTACGGAACCTTCGCCACTGCTACCCTGTCAGTCGTCACGCTATCATTTACTACTTTTTCCTTAATATCATTCCTCACACAATCCATCCATTTTTTCTTTAGTCTCCCTCTTTCTCTCGTTCCATCAACATTTATATTCATAATTCTTTAAGTCACATGCGATTCGTCCCTCCTCATCACAGAACCGTAAGTGTATAGAATATAATAATCTCTCCCGTATCAATTGTTTTGATACAAATTGTATTGGCTACCTATCCTTAACGAAACCGAAAGACACTTGTTGCCATTGCAATCATATTTTTGTTCTGATTATTTTTTTTTAAACACAAGTCTTTATTGTTATAACTGTATTTTAAATACCTCTATGACCCCTGTACTATTCAATGCATCCATCAGCACAATGTTACATTGAGTCCTTCCGTAACGGTGAATTTACACCCCAAAAAAATTGTTGTTTCCCAGCAATAATTCTTCCGTAGACTTACTTAGTCTGATGAACAAAATGCTTGATTGACGACTTCGTGAAGGGTCTGAAATAAAATTAGAGTGGCCAATAATAATAGCTAGCAAAACAAAAGCCCATCTCGATTAGCAGACAATTCGCCTTTACGAATAACTTCTAATGTAGGACTAGCACTGACTGACCAAAAATGTTGATATTTGCTATAGAAAAATAAACCGTTCTCGTAACACAATAGGTACAATGCAAATGGTGACTTCGCTAGGTAAACGTCGGTTAATGTATGTCAGTGTTGCTTGTAACGAGTTTTTAATGTCACATTTTTCAATTCTGTTTATTTGGACGAGTGCCATTTATAATATACTATGCATATGAAATGTTGTGTAGCCATTGATTGTGTATCTGTCTTCAAGTTCCTGTTGTTGGCCTTACTATATAATATAGTAAATTGTTACATTATTATATTATCCTCGGGAGGAGCTGTACAAAACTAACGACCAGTGGTCTACATTGGCCCTGGATCGATAAATTTGGAATTCGTGGAGAGAGGCCTTTGCCCAGCAGTGGGATGACGCAGGCTAACAGTAACATCATTATCGTTAGCTTTAGAACGAGGAGCTTATGGCTAAATATCGATCTTCTAGGTTAAGCAGCGTTTGTCAAGGTCGATCCGTGGATGGGTGATCATCCATTACATACTGAGTTATCTCACCTTACATTACACATCGAGTTTCTTCCGTGTCTCGGAAAGCACGTTAAGCCGTTGGTCCAGGCTGTTATTTTTACAACTTTGACAGTCGTTACAGGAATAGTCATTGATCCGAAAGTCTGACAACCAGTCTTACCAAGTATCGTTTTACCCAATACTAACTGGGTTGTGGTGGTTAGATAGGCAGTTGCTCCTTGTAAATCACTGGCATTCAGCCTCATCTGGTTGGACTGGAAGCCGACCTCAACATAGTTGGTATAGCGCTAGGCTGACGAATATCGTTCGCTTGAACAGTGGGGTGCCGTTGAAAGACGACTAAAAAGTCACGGTGTATACTATTCATACAAGATTAAAGTTAATTCTACCACAAATAGTGTTATATGTATATAGCAATCAAAATTATACTCACACTAGGAATATTATCGTTACTGCACACGTTTTCACTCAGCAGACGATCCCGGATCTCCCACGCGAAGATCGATGGACACTCCCTCTTGTAGTCTGCTATCTTCTGGACCACAGGTGTTGTGGCCACTCTTGGTTTGGACCCTCCAATCGCCCGAGGCTTTATCGACCCCGTCTCGTAATATCTGCGTGCAAAGCTGAATTTAGTTTGGAAGATGAAGAGGTCGAATGAGCTAGTTCTTTTTTGCTCAAGGGCAGTACGGTTTGCTGGTGTGTCGTGGTTGGTAGAGTATTGTGAAGGTGTGTGTATACAGGATTGGTTTCGAAGGAGTGGTCAACATTTTGTAAGTATTGAAAAATATATATATAAGAATGGACGACTTGAAACTTTATCGCCTGCCTATAAAAAGGAATGTCATTTAAAATATCGTCGTCTCGATATAATCTCAAGCTCATCACTTAAGTAAAGGAAGCGAAGTTACCGAGTACGCAACTCTCACTACATCGCCAAGTCGATAGTCGGCTGTTTCCGCCGCCCGTCGTCTCGTCTCTCATCGCAATGAGATATCGTTCATTTCCTCACCTCCCGTCTCCTAATCGGCGTCATCTACCGACACCCTGTCTACCACTTTACGCCAAGAAAAATTGTGTTTTTCGCACATTTTTTAATTTACGCGACCGTTGCTTGTTTCGTTCGGAAATAGATTTTGAGACAAGTGAAATACGAGCGATTGATCGCGTGATAAAATCTGGCCACGATGTCACGACGCGCGACGGTGTTTATGTTGGATGTATACAATATGAATGTATCGTCATAATTATTATGAATCCAGTCGTTGTTTTTGTTATAACCAACCTTTTTTAATTGGAAAGGCGCCTTTGACTGTGTTTCTGTTTCATTGTTCCATTATGTGTGTATGTTAATATTGAGTATTATTTGTAAAATTGGGTCTGTATTTTTACGAATTCGGGAAAGTCTGAATTTGTTTTATTTTTTACGTATTTTGTCAGTTATAGGAACGCGCTATTGAAAAAAAAATTACTGAATCATTACTATTTTGTAGGCATCTTCATGTTCCATTTAAATATAACTTCGTTAAGAATTTGTCGATCATTTTTAATAATATATTAAGATGAGAAAGCAAAATATTCACTGTTAACTTAAATCGTTTTTCCAAAAATTGAATTAAATCATAATTAGTTCTCCGAGACTATTTAACATGTAAAAGCTTTTAATGAAGCTAACAAAAAAAAAAAGGTTGCCAACCTCTGGTAAGAAGAGGTTATCAACATTTTGTTACTTAAAATGCGTATAGCAAGAATATCCAGATTAATTACACTAAATTGCTTTTGCTTTTATATTTCAAATATGATAATTTAGCTAATGTTATGCATGGCTAACTAAAGCTGAATTAAGTCAGACTATGTCCTTTAGGTCACTGCTCCAAATTAACGACGACGGAGCCCTGATACTGACATAACGTAATTAAAACAAAACTAATTTTGAAAATGTTTCTCTTCGTTAACTATTTTATTCAAATACGCTTTTTAGTTTTAATTTTAGTAGATTTGTAGTGGATAATGTCTTCTTAATCGGAGTTATTATTGTGTTATTATTAAAGCTAGATTGTGGAACATTCTGCCTTGATTTGCCTAATGATAAACTGGTTTAACTCCCTGGTTTTGTCAGTAGTTTCATCCATTACCTTGTAAACATAAAATTTATAAGCTACCGCTCTACCCAATGCTATCAAGATCAAATACATTTGGAATAAGTATTGTCGAACTCGTGATTGTTTTACCAGTTTTGACAACGATTTCAAGTGAATATTATAGCATCACTAAAAAAGGTTGCTTTTTAGCTGTCACATTATATTAACGGTGTAAACGGACCCTTCACGAATAAACCAAGCATTCTGTACATCAAACTAATTCTACGTAAAAATCATTGCTGAGAAAAGACTTTTGACGAAAAAAAAACTGTGAAAAAGTTGTACTTTGTCCTCCGATATCCCCGTAACTAGAAGGTATGATCGTGCACTTAAACACACACAAAAATATCGCAATGACAGAACAAATGTCTTTCGGCTTCGTTAAGGGTCTTTTTACACCCATTATAAAAATCAAAATCAAAATCAAAATCAAAATATTTTATTTCACATAGGCCTAGATGGGCACTTATAAAACGTCGACAAAAAGGTGCACGGTTCGGGTTGGTCGTTTCCTATGGAGAAGAACCGGCAAGAAACTCCATGGTTACTCTTTTCAAATCATTTGGTGTTACAGTATTATGGATACAGCATTTGTACTTAAGTATGGGGGGACAGCGTAGGCCCGACAATAAGTCGTTGCTTACTACACAAAAAATGTAGAACAAAATAAAAAGTTAACAAAAGTTAACAAGCAGCTGGGAATCTACAAAGCCTACAATGTCCACACATTCACAAACAATCGATAAAAAGAATCTATACAAAGGTAAGAAAATATTGTAAAATACTAAATTAAACAAGTGACACAAATACTGTTATCAGTGCTGTAACTATTTTGAGGAAAAGATATAAATGATTTGAAAATTACTGTAAAATCTGATTCAAAAGAAGAGAAAAAAATTGAGAATAGTTAGAGACTAATAGACCTTTGTCGATTTATAATGTTCAGGTGGTAAATCAATCCAGAACAGGACTATACAAACATATTCAAAAGCCATATACTTTGAGTGGATTGGACGTAACTACGATATAATTCTGTTGATTTTTCCCGTAAGGAAAAGGAAAATGTGGTAAAATTGTATTTATCGTCTTAATCCAATAGGAAAATTCCATATTTAATCAAAATTAGTATCACGTTCTATTCATTCGCCAGTTTCTAGACCTTCGAAAATTAAAATTAAAAAAAAAAACGGAAAGAGCTCACTCTTGGCCATTATTATAATTTTATTTTTTTGTTGTTGTCTTGATAATAGGTCCTGCCTGCGGCGACTTACACGTGTAAGCAGGTAGACGAGAAAACTGAGGAAAGTAATTGGTTAGTTGAATCCGTGGAAAATTGCCTAAGTAACAACGTTTGAATTTTAATCAAGATAAATAATGTTCTGCATTTTATACAGAGTATAAGGGACAGCCCTCTACAAACTGACAGGGTGCATCAGCTCCTTATTTGACTCATATTCCACCAGAATTTTTCTCCGGATAATTTTCATTTATTTTTGACATTTTTTCGGTTACTATTCCTTTATTTCAATGTAAAATTACATTCCCTATATGCAACACTCCGTTTATGTAAACAATATGGCTAAAATCAAAAACCAACAATCGATGTTGAAATACTCTAAGGAAGGATGCGTGAAATTAGCTGTTTACTTCTTGTCTATCTACAGAGTTTACCGTGCTCGTCATCGCGCTTGCCGTTCACTACGTGCATTTTGCCACGGTAGCTATACATTGCGTATGAGGAAATAAAACAAATCAAATTTATTGGATTCCCATAACATTCCTGAAATAATTTCTTGTACCGGTCATCTTAGTATAATATGAGTTCAGTTCAGTAGTATTTTTTTTGTTGTTATTTTATTCAACAATATTTTTCAATTATGTAGCAAAAAGATGCTCGTTAGTTTTGTATCCAATAAAATACTGAAACTATGTTATTTAGGAGTCTATAATTATGATGTAGCCATCATCTTCCTGCTCTTGTCCCATGTCACTTGGGGTCGGCGCCACTCGTTTTATTCTTCCATTCTCCTCTCCATAATTATGATGTAGTCTTGTACATTTATACGTTTTGAGCCTTCCATACATTTTTCATACTCATTCTCTTTGTCTAAACATAGACTGATGTGAAAACTCGTTTGATTTGGGTTGCGGGCAAAAACATTACATGTCCATTAGCCGAAACACACACAGCAAAGGTAGTTTGTCTGTTTTACAACCCGCATGGGAATTTAAAATGTAAAATGTTGAAGTTCTCGGAATTTTCATTCTCATTACATATGGGTTAGTAGAAGGATTACTTACGCGCCGTCTACGACCTCACTGCCTGGCCACGGCAAAATCACGCGGTGTGAACGGCGAAGCTAGCGGCTTAAACCAAAGCATAGAAATGTACAAATCATGCCATGCTTAGCGGGGAAGCAAATTTCCTGTGGCCAGGCTGAAAGAGCCGGTTAACACGATGCGTGGCGACCGCTAAGATGGCACCGCAACGTTGTTACACCGCAGCGGCGAGACGCAATGCAGTCTGTTAATTAAAATGGCCCGGGAAGGACATGTGTTATACAACTGAGCGGTGCCGGTCCGGCGTCGCAACGCGTACACTCCTCCCTGGAGTGACGCTGCTCCGCGCCACGCCCCGCTACGCATCGTGTGCATCGGCACTTAAGACGATGCAGCTTGCGACGCCACTTGCGTCCAGCGCCACGTGCGTCACTTGTTTCCATCACGTGAGTACCGTCGCACGTCGCTCAGCAAGTCGCGGCGTAACTTCTTTCATTCGTCTACTCCACAGTTCCTGTCACAACATGCCTGTCGCTTGAGCCGGTTATAGCAATTATGTTGTTTCTATCCTATCCGTTTACATCGAGGTAAACCTCTCCTTTCCTTAATACCAGTATCTCAAAGTATGGTTAAGAAAGAGATTTGTTAATCTCTCAGAGAACACAGACGTATTTTAATAATCTGGCTGCAGATTTCAGTCGTATTTCCTACGTAAACATACAAAATATGGAAGTGCTTTCGCGCGAGACTAAGCTCACCATACTTTATGGTGTCACTTCTATTCATATGATGGGCCGTGTTGGCTTTTGTGGAAATGTACGGGATTTTAAGCCCTATCTAGCTTTGCTTTACATAAGCCTTTCCCGTGACGAATGAATGGCTTCAGTGAAGACTCCTTGTGTTATCAGAACCAGTGTTGGTTTCCATTGTGGTGTCGTGTTGTCATTATTAAACAAGTTGTTGTTTTCATACTTCTTAATTATGAACACTATCTTTTATAGGCACTAAGTGACTGGAGTGGTAACGAAGTTAACCGCTTTGGTCTAAAAATAATTTATTTATTTGTTTTAGCTGAATTAAATTTTTGACGTGTTCAAATTCACGTGCATTAAGTGCTTACAAAGAAACTTATGCATACATACACATTTCTGCTGATAAAAGTCGTACAAACCAGTCGTGACGTGCAAAAACTCTAATAAATAATCCAAATTGCTTTCAACTCAAAATCCTTTTGTTAGTTTTGTGAAAAATGATTTTATTTTTGATAGTGGACTGGTCTATGTAAGCTTTAAGCTTTATTGCATTATTTTGTGCCGATTAATTTTATTTGCTACCCACTCACTGTTATAAATCCTTTAATTAATAGGTCCAATTATGAAGCAATTACTTTTATCACCGAACTGAAAATATCACGATTGCAGGTCGTGTTGAAAACCACAGTCGATTTGTAAAATGTTTCATGATTAATTAAAAAGATGTGTTTAAGAGTAAAAGGATTTTTGGCTCACTGTTGCTTTGTTGTGTCTAAAGTTTTGTCCACATTTTTGAGCATAAGTTGCGATTCATAATGCAATTTCATTTTTAAAGGTTGTTTCGTTTCTGTAATTGATTTTGCAGAAACCAGTGGCCAATACAAACGTCAATAAGCCTCTTCTTTCTGTTCACACAAAGAAGTGTTGTCACAGTAGGACTACTGTGGACTAGGCGAACAGAAAGAAGGCTTATGTCGTATGATCGTGAGATGTGTCACAATTCTTCCTCGGCACGTGTTTTATCTCGACAGATAGTGCTGGATATACAGGATACGAACAAATTCAAACATTATGAGGTTTATTAGGTAATAAACGCTTGTAAGGGGTTTTTTTTTTCGGATGGGAAATCATCAAATGACCCCCCGCTCTGAGCAGAGTGGAAGGGAGTGTCAGACTTCTACTGACTAAAACCCATCCATGTTCCTTCTTTGCCCTTTGGTATACCAGGGCTGCGGTATCTCTTTCGAACAGTCCCGCAGCCCCGGCAGCACGCTTGTAAGGGTTAACTAATGATTGGCGATTGTTTGACCATTTATTTTGCGATGTTCCGTTATATATTTTCAGCTTTTATCAGAGTTTATGAATAAAAACCTAAAATCATAGTTTGGTTCAGTCTACACTGTTCAGGATAGTCGGACTGTTGACATTAAGCCGCTTTCGATTCATGTTTCCGGTGCAATACGGTTTTTAGAGGCATATTTAAAAAAAAAGGGTAGAAGTTCTGTTCAAAAAATTCCCTTTTGTTATGATTTTTACTTTTCACGGATGCAATGGCTCGGTGTACATAATAAACACATAAACCTATTCGAATAAATTTTCTAAATTATTATTATAATTATATTATATATATTATATTATAATTATAGTTTAAAAAAACTCTAAGCTAAGCTAAGCTAAGCTCTAACTCTAACACATACAAACACGAAAATACTTCGTTTTGTACCATGTGTAGATAGAAAAATAACATAACATATCACGCCTGTAATCCTTGAAGGGTTAGGCAGAGGTGTACCTAATAGTACACCCACATTTCGCCAGTTATGTTAAAGTCCCATGTATTAGGGGGCGAGCCTATTGCCATCAACCGGGTACAAATCCAGACTCCGTGTCTGCTACTAAGAAATTCCTGATGAAAAAACCCAATGACACTTTTGCCCGACCCGGGATTCGAATCTAGAATCTAGGACCTCTTGCTCAGCAGTCGCGCTTGCCACCACTAGACCAACGAGGCAATTGGTAGATATCTAATAGTGTGGAAAAGTCCTACTAGTATTTTAATGCGAAACTTTGTGAGGATGTATAGAACTTTCGTACTCTTGCACGCAAAAACTACTGGCCGGTTTTAGATGAAATTTGGCACCTAATTAGTTTATAACCTGGATTCACACATAGGATACTTTTTATCCCGGTAATACGATCCCATAGGACAATTACCAAACTCCAAGCAGGCGAGTATAACAATAAAAGACAAGAGTCTTCGTTTAAATTAAAAATAAGAATTCAAAAGTCTTATAGACTTCTGAATTCTTATTTTAATTTTATACAATAAAAATGGTTTCATCAAGATCCAATTTCCATTAACTAATTTAAAGAAGAAAAAAAAAAACCGTCTTAAGTAAACTTGGCTACAGAATCTATTTCTTTCAAAGTAAGTACGTTGAGAAAGAACTCTTGGCTAAAAGGCCAGGCTAGACTACAGTCTATATTTTCAACACGGAGGCTACAAAGGTTTTCTTTTAAGGCGCTACCTCGAAAATAAATCGTAGCTCGATGGGCGTGGCTTAACCCCCCGCGAGGGGAGCGGCGAATGCAGTGTACGCGGTGGCATCTGGAAAACCGAGTACGCACTTCTTGGATTTTTTGAAATATTAGCACATAGGAGGTATGGAGTAGACAAATAATACAAATATTTAATTGTCAACCATTTTTTTTTTATTAAGTACACCATGTAATAAAAATTAATTAGGTAATGAAGGCATATAACAAATGTTTATTTACTAAGAATATTTTTTATTAAATAATTAATATATTGTTTTAATTTTTCTATATTTAACCTACTTTAAAAAACTCGTCTATTTATATTATCTTCTATACATATAAAATTCAAAGTCCTGACTGACTGACTGACTTATATATCAACGCACAGCCTAAACCGGTGGTCCTAGAAACATGACATTTGGACAGTGTACTCTTTGTGACAAGTAAGTATCCACTAAGAAAGGGTTTTTCAAAATTCTACCCCTAAGAGGGTGAAATGGGGTGTTTAATTTTCTGTGAAACTTTTTATTCCCTGAGTCGATTGACTTGAAAATTTGTGTATTTACTCTTCAGTTAAAATGATGAGATACGTGTATCACAGTTTTTCCAAAATCATCCCCAAATTTTAAATTTAATGTCCTGTCTGGCTGACTGATATATCAACGCACAGCCCAGACCGCTGGTCCAAGAGACATGAAATTTGGACGGTGTATTCTTTGTGAAGAGTAAGTATCCACTAAGGAAGGGTTTTTCGAAATTCCACCCCCAAGAGGGTGAAATGGGGTGTTGAATTTCCTGTGAAACTTTTTATTCTCGGAGGCGATTGACTTGAAAATTTGTGTACATACTCTTTAGTTAAATTTATGAGACATATGTATCAGTTTTTCCAAAATCATCCCCCAATATAGTTAAATAGGGCTTCGAAGCTCACGTAGAAGGGCGCATGCCGCGCAGCGTTGCGTGGGGCGTGCGGGGCTCGGGAGTATTTACCTATTACTAAGTAGGTAGGATTTTTCTGAGGTAGAAGTGTCTGTGAATATGGTTTATTCCACCGATTTTCGCGTTGGCTCGCGATACGGGACATTGATATTAAATATTATGTCAAAGTATTATGTCTATAAATAGAATCCTAATAAATCATTTGATTGGTGTCCCGGTGTCCAATCTCAAACCAAGATATTTCACATATGTAATTTAATTGATATTACTATGAACAAATATTTACAATAGCAAGTACACGTAAATCTATGTATGTACTATACATACATAGATTACTTATTATCCCAGAAGTAAGATTCCGTGGGCAATTCCCGAACTCCACGCGGGCGAAGCCGCGGGCAGAAGCTGGTGCATGATAAATGCATTCGTAATATCTTGGTGCAGATTTTTTATGTTGTCTGATTGCTGCAGATTTTGTAAGCCATGATATTTTATGGCGTTACATAATATGTATTTTCGTATCTTTAAAATCTTATTTGTAGCTAATATATTCCTTTTTGTTATAGCATATTTTTTATCCGTTTTTAAGTTTAGCAATTTGTTACAAAAATTTGTTAATTATTTGTGATTTTTGCAACCAATCTTTTCGACCGTGATTGAGGGATATGGTCGAGTGTCAAGTATTTTTGCATAAGAGATACTGTCTCCATCAGCTACGTATCTTCCATAGATAACGCCATGCATTTCTATGGACTGTTTACTGTCGGCGATAATACTGGATTCCATAGCTGTTGAAGATCCACTATACTTTTTAAAACACTCATGGTGTTTTACTACCTCATTTCGTTTTACCGCTCTAGCACAAATACACTAGTATTTGTTTTTGACTGCCATGAAAAAAACTTGACGAAATCGACTACCTATAATATTCGCAGCGCCAGATAGTGCAGAATAATTAGTTCTGTATGAACGTTTAGCCCAGCAACCATCTAAGATTACATCTATTATTGGTATGTCATCTTTAGTAGCTTTTCCTTCTTTCACTGCCGCTTCTTTCCCCCGTTCCCCCGCTTTCCTCATTTCTTCCCATGTCGTCACTTCCCATTCGTCACATATTTCATCTTGCAAGATTTTGTATTTGTATTCCGACATGGATGGTAAATCGACAGCAGCCGAAAACTGTTTCAGTTAAGCGTTACCACAACCAGCTGTCACCATCCCGGCCACCACCATTTTATTTTGAGTTCTGTACTTTAAACTTTGTTTTACATAATGTACAAGAAAATGTGTGTAAGGCCAGAATTTTTTTCTAATTCTAATTTAATGGTTGTAAGGCCGCATTGAAACATTGATTGGTGACTCGATATTTTAAGCAATTTGTGCAGGAACGTGAGGCAGTTGCTTTTCAATAATCGTTTTATTGAATTTTTGTTATAATATTTTAATTCGTCTTTTTACAAGCAGGGTGTTTCAGGTAATAATTTTTAAACAGATTGAACCTTTACAAAGAATTGAATGAGAACAAACGCGTGCTGTGATTGGTCACCGGCGTTTGCGTGCCCTCATTCGTAGATAAAAAATATGATGTCCCGGTGCGTCGATAGATGGCATTAAAAAAGTAATTTACATCAACAACTCTGTGGCCACTAATGTCGGCAGTTTTGGACTCCTGAAACAAAAAGTATAAGTCAACTTGGAAAAATACTATTTATGCCAAGCTCTATACTGGAAAATTCATAGTACACAGTTAATAAAATAAGAGAACTCACATTTCCTTCAAGTTTATATCTCAATAAAGATCAAAAAAAAATTCGATTAAAAACTCACCTCTTTTTGCAATTCAAATGCGACTCCATTCCTTTTTGTGCTCATAGTCTGTCACACGCGGTAACAGTACTTGACGTATACATCAATGTATTGTTGACATATTTCTAACCTAAAATGAAATATAAGTACATTTTAGCCTTTTTCATAATATAAACAATTTTATAAATAGAAACTAATAATTATTGTACATAACTATATACTTACTTTTTACTCTTTCTCATTTTCTGAGCCCTCACCCTCAGTCGCTCTGTGCTCTAAACGTTGTACTTTATTTAGTTTTGGTTTCATATTTTTTCCATTAAAAACTAGTCACAAATAGAAAAACGATACGTTATAGGTACTGTTCAATCACAAGAATAGTCTTTATATACCTATTTAACACTAATTAACACAATCTACTAACTTTTACTATATAAACAATTATTAAAATCACGAAAATCCGATAGCACCGATCTGCAAAAAAATGTCATAGGTTTGACGTCAATGAAGCCCACCGGGCGACTGATCTTGTAAGCGAGCGAAAGTGATGCAATTACTTTTGAAACGCAAAAAAAGAGATGGCTATATTGTGCGTGCGCTCGGAATAAAACGACGTACGTGCCAAAACGAATTTACTCCTTTTTTAACATAAAAAATGAATTAAATTTAAAACTACAATGAGTAAACTTTGAAATAATAATTCTCTATGTTTTAAAGTAAATCCCATTGAATAATTCTTAAGCGTTACGCAGTGATGTCGAAAAAAGTAAAAAAATAGATATAACTTTGCATTTTTTTTGTATCGAGAAAAGTTCATTGAATCGTGTATTCCTTATTTAAGTATACTAGACCAAAGAGTCAAAAAACATATACCAAAATGTTGAATCCCTATTCCACATACTTAACAAGTTATACGAAATAGAAAAACCACATTTTTTTCAATATATCACCTTAATTAATTGCAATTAGACCAGCGCCTTATCGAGCGAGTCAGGTGATACGATTAATTAGTTTTACCGCTGGACTTTTTATTCTAGAGTTGAGATGTTAGAAATGCTTGGAGCGTGCTATTAGAGAGTTTAAATACTTAACGAATTGTTTAGGGTTGAGATTATAAAAATAATATATTGATGTCGGATCCGGTCGTTGGTATGGACATAACATGAATCGCAAGTGCGCCGGTAGTGACATCGTGCGACCTACTTACAAGTCTACCCACACCACGGCGTGCTCCTACAGAGCCCAAATGTTCAGCTCGAGGCGAGGGCGACAGTCAATGTCTGATCGCGGCGAAGTTGAAACGTCTTGGAACTGTACCCGATTCATTGTGCCCCGTGTTATTGTATTAATTTGTAATTTCAAGTAATTTGTTATTTTAATTGAAACAGTGTATCGCACCCAGTGTATTTTTATTGCACGAAACTCATCTTCTGCCCTGAATTGTACGAGCCTAACGGAATAAATCCTGACATATCCGACATTTATTTATTTAAACTTCATATACAATAGTGGTACATGGGCGGACTTAATGCCTTGTGGCATTAAGTCATTAAATAAGACAACATTGTTATAGGGTACAAAATAATATCTTAAAAAAATTATATACTTATATAGATACTAATACACATATACAAATAAAACCAACTAATAAATAATTAAACCGATACCAAAATAAAAAACAGACTCAGGCTGTATTACGTGCAAACATAGTATTCAACTACCAACAGGAATATGCATTTTTTCTCAATTTAAATGTTCCATGGTATTGTTCCGAGTGGCGTCCAAGGAATGGAAAGAGAAGTGTTGCTCGTCTGGCGGCGAGATGGGCCAACGACAATGTTGCCATTGCGGGAATATCCTGGATGAGGCTGGCACAAGAACGTGGAGCTTGGCACAAGCAAAGAGAGGCCTTTTCCCCTACCAGTGGGTGAAGTCGGGCTGTGGATGATGATGATGATGATGATGACGACGATGGTGTTGATAGAGATTCTTTTTCACTAACGATTCGCTGAATTTGCTTAATAGTGTCACGAAGCTTTCTTATGCTGCGATTCTTATACAATCCTGCAGGGTAAAAATAACGAGCCCATACCTAGAGATAGCATTCTATAAGGAGCCGGTAATAGGTTAGATCCGTCTCTTCGGTCTCTTTTCTATATTCGTTTCCTAGTACGACGACTAATAATAGAAAAAACAGGTTCCGACCTTGTCATAAGTTTGTCTTGATCTAATGTTAGGTTTTCATTATTGGATTGTTATTAAGGTCTAGCGGTCACAGCGCCACCTATCGGGTCAAAAACTATATCTAATGTAGCCTATACTTTAAGTTAAGCATCTAGCAGTAGAGCAGTGAAAACTGCGTTCAAATTCATGCAGTAGTTTTTGCGTGATGCGCGTACAAATATACAAACAGAAAGACGGACACAAATTCTAAAAACTGTTGTTTTGGCTTCTGTTGCTCTAATAAAGACCCGCCATATTTTATTTTCAATATCTTCAATGTACGGCCTGTTAAAATTTTATTATATGTATAGATTTCGACCTCGTTCGCGTAAATTATTTTGAAGTTTTGACTCTCCATTACATTTACAAGGTTGATTATCTCAATAGACCATCATTTAAGAGGGTCTGCAACTTAGAACAATACTTATTTCTTGCCTTTCGCCTTCAATCAGTTCTCCATTCATGGCTGATATTCTGAACTTAGTAAGGTGATCGGATTTCGGAATAAAAAAAAATTTGATCTTATTATTCCTCAGGTTCCAATGATAAAATTAAGTCAGCTCAAAGCAGCACTAACACAAAGCAATGTATAAATTAGCCCGTTAGGTATATTTCGAGAAATTTTGTACTGAGTTCAGGGATCCGTAAAACAATACGAAGTCCCCGAATTTTCCCAGATAGGTACAAAAACGTATGTTCTTTCAGCCTTAGGGTATAAGGTTAATTCAATTTTACATAATATAAGTAAGGATACGAACTTGTTTTCTGAAATGGAAAAGAGGAGGGTTTTATCTATAAGACTATAAGTTGGGATCTAAAGTGGTTTCAGGAATAATGAGAACGTTGGCTCAGGTAACTCGATGAAATGTAAGAGTGCTTCAGTCTTTTGCACGATTGTCAAGTAAGAATCTTAGCAAAAAAGGCAAATTCAGTATTAAGATTTCAGCTTCATTAGTTTGAATTTTGGGAAACTTATAACATAATATCACGCCTGTAATCCCTGAAGTACACCCACATTTCACCAGTTATGTTTAAGTCCCATGTAATGGGGGTGAGCCTATTGCCAGCAATCGGGCTAAAATCCCGATTCCGTGACTGTAACTGAGAAATTCCTGATGGAAAAACCCAATAACGCTTTATCCGACCCAGGAATCCAACTCAGGACCTCATGCTCAGCAGTCGCGTGGGGTGTCTATAGATAGGTCTTTAGAAATGACATTGGGGTTTCTAAAACCATTTTTTCTCAACCGTTTGAAAGATAGACTCTTCCAAAGTGGTAAAATTCTGAAAAATGTAGGATTGTAGAACATTAAAAAAATCTTTCAACGAAAATTGATTTGAATAAGATTTGATGTTCAGGTTTTGAGATATGGGACTTTTTCATCAAACTGCAGCAGTAATTTTGTTTTTCATTAACATACTATGGAAAACAAATTTAGGTTTGCTCTTTTGTTTGGTGCTCGTACGGTAGTCGTACTCACTCGTACTGTAAACCCAGTGTGCGTGTGAGTACGACTCGCACTTGACCGGTTTTTCGATAATGTTGTCTAAACAAAATAGAAGGCATTACATATTAAAGAATTGTGTGAAGTTCAGTGACATGGAGTTTCGTGTTTATTCTGAACCAATCCTAAGGCGTGTGGTATTTACTAAAGTGAAAGGTTAAGGTTCACGACCTTAAGTACTTACCTACAACAATAAATCATGTATGTCTGGTGGAAATACGTTTATAACTAATCTGATTCCTTGAGCAAAGTTACTACTTTATCGTAATTGCTGTTGGGCGTAATAAATATTATATTAAATGAACTGTGAGTGACTTTAGTTCTGATTAAGGTCCAGTTTAAGAATACTTATAGAAAACATTCAGGCAGGTTAGTTGCTAATCAGAGTTTATCGGATGTTATGTAATACTAGCTTACGCCCGCGGCTTCGCCCGCGTGGAGTTCGGTAATTGTCCCACGGACTCATACTATCGGGATAAAAAGTATTCTATGTAATGATGTGAATTATGTTAATCCAGGTTATAAACTATCTGTGTGCCAAATTTTATCTAAATTCGATCAGTAGTTTTCGCGTGAAATAGTAACAAACATCCATCCATCCTCACAAACTTTCGCATTTATAATATTAGTAGGATTGATCACGCCCGATTTTAAAAATTTTTAACTGAGAAGTGAATATGACGGTTTGACAGCGTTTGTACAGAAAATGTGTTGTTCACATAACAGTTATCTGAGGAGCTCGTGTTTAAATAATACTTACGGCCGTGCTTGCCTAGATTGGTCGGTGGATGGGTGATAACCCATTACATGACATACCGAGTTTCCTCCTTGCCTCGGAGAGCACGTTAAGCCGTTGGTGTCGTGTGTCAATTGTAGATCTTCGACAGTTGTTAGATAGTCAGTGGCCCGAAAGTCTGACAACCAGTCTTACCAAGGGCTATTGTGTTACCCAGTACTATCTGGGTTGTGGAAGTCAGATAGGCAGTCGTTCCATGTTAAATACTGGTATTCAGCTGCAGCTGCTTACGTTTAGACTGGAAGCCGAACCTAACCATAGTTGGGAAAAGGCAGATGATGACATCACAGTTATCTGATGATCACAAATTCTGCTCTTTGTATAACTACCTTCAGTTACACTGGCGACTGTTCACACTTTTCAACCGGCAGATCGATAAATTTGTCAAAAAAACAAACCTCAGCTATCACTGATTCATTACAAAATTGAAACAATATTTCCTCAGTGTTTGCACAAAAGAGCTTGCATTAATTTGTGAGACAATTCAGGCAGCACCACGTACCAGGGTATTAATGAAATAAGTCATAATTATTGAAATGGCCGCCGAGGCTGTTGGCTCACTGCCCGTAGCATTGGAGTCTCGCAATCTTAGAGTAATTGCTACACTCTAACAAGCCTTTCATTGTTAATTAATTTACGATTTGCTCGCCAAGTTTTCACTTCGCTTGTTCATGAATGTCCAAACCTTTGTGGAAGTCATTTTGCGCATGACCCTGCTAACGGTAGAGATTTTTGATTGTTCTAGCATGGGGAAGGAGTTTATACTTCAATAGGTTTTGCCCACAGCTTCGCTCACGATAATTCAGAATTTGACAATCTATTCGGCACTGTAGACTCACAAAATGTATGAGGTACTTAAATAAAAAAAATATAAAAAACTCTTTACACACTTCTATAAATACTAACGGGATATTTACCATGTTTACTGTTTTCTATGAGTTCCCGATATTTCGGCGCTGTTGCAAGCACCATCATCACGGATAAACTGAAGTTATTGCGGGTGGGTGTTTATGAGCAGACAAATCGGTCTACCCTCTTTCTTGTTCGTTTTTTGCACTCAGTACCGCTACCACTGTCACTCGCAACTCGATTCATAGAGTATATAACCTACTCGATTCTGCTCCCGACACACGAAACTCACTGTGTCCGCTCGCGAACTTCCCGTTCCCGTTCGTTCGTTTCCGTTTTTCCCGTTAGTATTAATAGTAATGTTAGTGACCATGATAGTTTAAAATCTTTACACTACTAAAATTTTAATAATAATATAATTCAATCCTGATTCGAAAGACACGTGGCGCCAACTATTATCTTATGAACGTTATTGTTGTTTTCCTCGGGAACAGTACTTTTTTTCGGGATGAAAGGTACCCTATGTCCGTTTCTGTACCCCTGACAACGTATATTCAAAATTTCAGGATGAACGGTTCAGTGGTTTAGGCGTGAAAAGGTAATAAACAAACAAACTTACTTTCGCATTTATAATATTAGTTAGGATTAGGATTATTAAGTTAGGATTATGATATTGATCCTTTAGTGAATCACCTTACAATATATCATCACGCCTGTAATCTCTGAAGGGTTAGGTATCGGTGTAAGGTGTGGAAAGTGATGTGTGTGATGGTTTAGTTAAAGTAACTTACCATTTCATAATTATTGATTAACTTCTGATAAAGCTAGGCACTGAATAGTATGATATGAGCTTGTTTCTGTTCATAAAAGTCGTGTCAGGAAAAAGTTTTTCAAAGCGTAAACAAACAGTGATCATCGTATCAAGATTTGATACTGTTCACATTCACACACGCATACAGAAACACACGTTTTTCCTGGTTATAATTTCTCCTCCAAAGCTATTTATTTACTCAGAATCAGTACTTGGTTTCCAAACATTAAAATATTGTGCAAATATATAATTTTGCACGACACGTAGGTAAGCGTTCTCGTGTTATTTGTAATACATTCAGTAAATTATAGCGAGTTCAACGTGCGACACATAACAATACGCGTACGGAAAATGGACAAACACATTTGATTTATATTGCACTCGTAAATCCTACTTTTAATTTCGGCATTTTTGATCACGGATTTTTGAAGATTTTTTCAGCGAGAATATTTATGGGCTGGTACTATTTTGAAAAGACCCTTATATGAGTGATTATACCCAGAGGACGCTTGGTGAACATGCTATCTGCTAGACCAGCTGATTGTCTAATATTTTCATTGCTGTACGACCTAGCCAACAACTTATTTAGGTATTTTATAACAATCATTCTACCACTCCATCTCCTTATCTGAAAGCGGTTGTCCTTTACTAGGATCAGCACCGGTTTATGAGTAAGTTGTGAGTTCATGTTCATCATGAAATGCAGGAATACATAGTGAGGAAACCGGAATGTCCTAAAATGAAGTATTCGAAGACTTAGGAAGAAAAAGGCTTTGGAAAGTTATTGGAAGCTTGTAACACGAGTTAAGATTTTGAAAAACACACAACAACAGTTGTAAACACACAAAATAGCCAGTTTAATAAATCACAAAAGATTAATTTTCCGTGTCAGTGTGACTGGTTTAGCCATCCAATGAACATTGTTTTAATAAACAATTCCGGTCATTTTGATTAATTGTATGCAATACTTCACGCGTTGAACGTTACACGACCGATCAACAGAATGACTTTGATACGAATTTAGATGGAACGCATTACGGAAATGATGACGGGAAATGGAAATCCAAATTGGCCATTTAGATTTATAACATAGCGTCACGCTTCAATTCCCCGAGCGGGAAGGCAGAGGTGTTTTATGCACCATAACGCCCGTTTAAACCAAATGTAATGCATGAAAGCCTATACAAGCTGTTTAGTTTTTTTAAGGTTGTGTCAGTAGTAGCTCTTTAAGTAAAATGCTGGTACTCAGCTGCATCCGGTTAGACTAGAAACCGACTCCATCATGATTGGGAATAAGATAGATGAAGAGGGCTAGCCTATTGCCATCAACTGGAATGCATTTCCTGATTCCAGCAGCTACTAAGAAAACTTAACATCACGCACTAATATCCTCACGCCTGTAATCCCCGAGGTCTTTTGTTTTAGTATGGGAAATCATCAAATGACCCCTCCCGCTCTGGGCGGGGCGGAAGGGAGTGTCAGACTTGTACTGACTAAAACCCATTAATGTTCCTTCTTTGCCCTTTGTGTTCCAGGGCCGCGGTAGCTCTTTCGAACAGTCCCGCAGCCCAGGATAAGGCAGAGGTGAACCTGCCTGTAGCAGCTACACATAAAGGGTATAAATAGACCCTTAACATATAAGAAAGGCACTTGTTTTCCCCGTCTTTGCGATCATTTTTTTGTTGTAGACCATACCTGGGAACCTTCTAGTTACGGATATATTGGGGGTCAAAGTTCCAACTTTTTCACAAGTTTCTTTTTTAATACATGTTTTTAATGTAAGATTTTTACTTTACACACCTCCACGACCCCCGTACTATTCAATCCATCCATCAGCACAACGCTTTGAGTGCTTTCCATCGAGTCCCACCGTAAAACGTGATTTTTTCACCCCAAAAAAAAAGTCGATTCCCAGCAATAATTTTTGCCTAAAGTTACTTAGTTTGATGTACAGAATGCTTGGTTGACGGCTATGTGTAGGGTCTGTTTACACCCTGTATACTTCAACAGATATGTTTTACTGAGAAAAAATGAAATAGACTCAGTTATCGCGATACAATTTTGAAAATGCACTAAGCAAATATACGTAATTAATTTTCAATCTACATGGAAAAGGAACCATTAGCTTAGGATTGGGGAAATGAAAGGCTGTTATTAATAAAATGTTCAGTGACTCTTGTCGGCTATCAATTATGTTTTTTAACATCAAAGTGCGAATAAGCCTTTGTGTTTTGTGATCGTTCGCTGGAAATATCGCTTTGCGGTGACAGCCTTTTACTGAACGGGTGGACGATGTTCTTTAATTTATTTAGTACCGACCTGCCCTTGCTTCGCACAGCACCACCTATAGGGTCCAAAACAATATCTGACGTAGCATATATTTTAAGTTAAGCATCTAGCAGTAGAGCGGTGATAACTGCTTTCAAATGCATGTTTTTGCATGATGCGAGAACAAAAATACAGACAGAAAGACAGACAGGCAAAAATACTCTATATTCATTAATATTTTTGAAGAAATGTGATCCTTTATTTCACCCAGACAGAAAGACACAGACAAAAATACTCTATATTCATTAATATTTTTGAAGAAATGTGATCCTTCATTTCACCTTCAATGACATCTCAAGAAAGAATATCGTGCAATACGCTTAAGCCTGCGTTCAGATGTGGATATGGCAATCGCGCGGTTCCCGCTTGTCTAAATGAGCCTTTAGCTTGATGTGATTAGAGGTCACTCACCTATTAAACCGTTGTAGGAGCAAAGGCATCTTTTCCAGTGATGACGTCATCAGCCAACCTTAAAATAAAATAAAATTATACTACCCACTGAATCTCAAAAATATTAAAATTAGTTTTTTTAAATACTATATTTTAACTAAAAAAAATTCATGTCGGATCTGGTCAATAGTACGGACATAAAATGAATTGGAAAGCGCGCCAGTGTACAGTGGTGCCATCAAGCGACTTACTTACAAGTCTACAGACAACACTGCGTGCTTGTACAGAGCCCTGATGTCCAGCTCGAGTAGAAGAAGACATTGAGTGTTGGACCGCGGCGGAGTTGAGACGTCTTGGAACTGTACCCGTTTCATTGTGTCCCGTGTTGTTGTGTTAAGTTGTAATCTCAAGTAATTCGTTAGTTTCGCTAGAAACAGTGTACCGCACCTAGTGTGTTTTCATAGCACGAAACCCATGGTCCGCCCACATGATGTACGAACCTAACAGAGTAAATTCTGACATATCCGACATACATATATACAGGTTAGATTTTTTAGACAATGCCTATTAGTAAAGTGCATTGTTTTTCAGTCGCTATCTGCTAGGCTTCCTCGCGAGTTGGCGAAAAGAAGCACACCATCGTGAGAAGTGGAAGGAATGGGGGGAGGCCTTTGCTCAGGAGTGGGACAATACGGGCTAACAAAAAAAAAAAAACTGCTAGGCAGGCGTGCTCCACCTTAGGCCGTATTATCGCTTCACATCAGGCAAGTTGAGGCCAAACGCAAGCCCATTTAGTGTAAAAAAGAGTCATATTTGGTAGCAAAGAAAACTTAAAAAAAAAACCATAGAAATATCAAAACTGAAGTACTTTGGTTTTTTTTTATTAAATGCGAGCTAATTTTTTATTAAAACTCATTTGATGTGTCGTTGAAGTTGGAAAACATAAATTGTATTCGGAGCAACAGTTTCAAAACAATTATTAGTTAGTAATTACTTGGAGCTGAAAATTCTCAGAATATGAATATGAACGTACGTGTGGGTAATATAACATTCGTTCTCCCATCCGAATATTAAAGAACAACAAAGTCTTCTTCTTATCGTCCTGTACACGCTGGGTGAATATCAACAAAGTTCATTTTTTGTCAATTTTGGTGGCTCAATTTTTTCTTTAGTTTTCGTGAAAAATAACGATCTGGTATAAGAATAGAAAGTCCAAGCTGAAGGATCTTCACGAGGGCTCAGAATATCTCCATAACTTTTTGAGATATTTTAGTTCAAAGTCTAGGGTGACCACCAAAATTGAAAATCACCCACCAAAATCGAAAGTGCCCACCAAAATTGAAAATCAGTGACACAAAATTGGATTTCTCTGTCAGAAACCTCAATCTCACTAATAAAGCTCAATGTGATTAATCTCACAAATTCTCGGGAAGTATCAATAACTTTTATCGGTTAATAAAACCCTCTTTTGTTAAAAATAGGATAGATTCCGAGGTCTGGCCCTAAAGTCGGACTGACATGGTAACGTTTTTGTTGGGGAGACTGTAGTACAACCCAAGTCTCGATCGAATCGAAGGCTTTCCACAAACATTTAGTGTTTGTGGAAAGCCCGGAGAGGCAGCTCTTGGGTCTCCTGTATAACTTGCCGCAGCGTATGAATGTGGTGTACGGTGCTAAAGCCACTATGGAATCCGGCTGGTTCGGGATGATTCTTGAAAACAACTTGTAGACATAGCTTAGAAGTGAGATGGGCCTATAATTCTTCAGCCGGGCATTGTCGCCTTTTTTTAAGAAGAGTACCACCACACCCTTGCACCATGCCTGTGGAGTTTTCCCCTCGGGTATGACGGAATCAAACAGCTTCTGAAGGCCCTTAAGTACCGGTTTTCCACCCGCCTTTAGGATTTCGGCCGTAATTCCGTCATCACCCGGTACTTTGTTGTTTTTAAGCTGTTTCAGAGCCATCCTAATCTCGTGCATCCAGATCTCGTCCGGGTTGTCTTCGGTATAGTGTCGGGTCAGTCTAGCTCTTGGGTCATTTGCTAGATTTACAACGGGTGTACTGGTTGAAGTGTACAACTGCCCATAGAATCTTTCGATCTCCCTCAGTAGCTCCGGTTTGGCGGATACGATCCTGCCATGGTCAGTCTTCAGTTTCGTGAGCTGGCTCTACCCAATAGCCATCTCTTGCAAATGCCTTGGAGCCGCTCAATTGCATCTTTAATATGCTGGATTTAAACATCCGACCATTGGGCTGCCGGTATTTCCACGCCTCGTCTGAAGACTGCAGGATCATCTCACGCCGCTCCTGCATGAGCTTGAGAGTATGATCAGAGAGTTTTTTGTTCTTATGTGCACGACGTGTCTTGAAGAACTTAGACCCGTATGGACAGTTTCCACGAACCTATCGTTGTATTCGTCGAATGAGCTACTTAGGCACTCGAAACGAGTCTGGAAAAAGCGTAGACTTCATCAGTCGAGACTTTTCAAGCTTGATATTGATGTTCAATGTGCCTCTTACTATGCGGTGATCGCTTCCGGTTTTCAACGAATTGATCGTAGAGACAAAATTCAACATAATACGCTTCTTGGTTGACATGATGAAGTCGATCTCATTTTAAGTTGCACCATCGGGGCTCTGGCAGGTCCACTTCCTGTGCTCACGCTTTCTGAAGAAGGAGTTCATCCTATAGTGGCCCTCTTTCTCCATAAAACTAGTCAGTTGGTGACCCCGGTGGTTCCAACGTCCAACCCCAAATTCCCTAGTTTCGCGTTGAAGTCCCCAATGACAACGGTGAAGTGCTTTTAAGCAGCGTCTCTTCGCTGGTCTGTTTTGGCATTTTAAAAAGCAACAAAATAAATTTATATGAAAAAGAAACTTGGTCATTAGTATGCAACCCTTATAATAATAGGTCTTACTAACTGCCAAGTACATAACATGTATTTGTTTGCTAATCAAACTGTCTAGCAACGTAAAAACTAGCTATATAGGTAAAAACAATACATATACAGTACATAATTAAAATCTGGTGGGCCATTTTCAATTTTGGTGGCGTGAAAACGCCACCAAAACCACCAAAATTGAGCCACCAAAATTGGAACCAGGCATAAAAAAAATCTTAAAAATAAGGGTTTTAAGTTAAAATTAAATTAATGTAATTGATTTATGAGTTACCCAAATCATTAGCTATAGCATGTAGCTTACTATTATAACACTTTAAAATCAACAGTAAATCTATCCACCAAAAATTGAACAATTCTTGTCCCCCGTTCCGCCCAAGGCGAGTACTTATGTTTTTGGAGGGTAATCACAGCACTAATCACACACCTGATACTAATCGCACTAATGGCACGACTGACAGATGCGAAATAAATAACGCGATTGATCGCACACGCACGAAACTTCATGTTATAGTAAGTTGAAAAAGTGCCAGAAAAATTTTGATTTTTGCTTGGACAAACTTTGATCGAGTGTCCTGTGCTTTTAAATAAGATTTTATAATATGGTTTAATTGTTTTTAAATAATTTGACTAATGCATATACTAACAAAATTGTTTATTTTTCATTTTACCTCAAATTGTTACTTTGGTGAACGCAATTACATCAAAAAATGGAACTGGGACAAGCCACCAAACTTGAATTTGAAGGCGATTTTTTTTTTTCTGATGATTTATATACACTTATAAAAAAAATAAATGTGGCCCTAATTGAACCAAGTTACGTAGTTGACTACAAAAAAAAATCAGAAACATCCTATCATTTTACACCTCGATTCTCAACGTGGACACGTAAAATTAGCTGATTTGATTTTCACCCCTATGCAAGCAAGCTGATAGAGAATGTATTCAATTCTTTGGCGAAATTACACAGTCATTATGGTCAACAAATAAGATTTAATTTGATCATAATTTTTAAGTAAACCGTTGATCAGTCTCGTGTAGCGCGTATATCATTTGCCTAGCCTTTTCCCAACTATGTTGGGGTCGGCTGGGCGACTACAATGGAATGTAATTTTACATTGAAATAAAGGAGTAGAAAATGAAAAAAAAAAAAAAACCGGACAAAAATTCGAATGAATATGAATATGATTCAAAATAAGGAGCTGAATGCACCCCAACAGTTTGTGGAGGACTGTACCTTTAGTACCTTACACCCTGTATAGACTGGTTGTCAGACTTTTGGGCCACTGCAAGATCTACAAATGGCATCCTGGACCAACGGCTTAACATGCTTATGTAATGGGTGGTCATCCATCCAAAGACCAACCTAGGCAAGCGCGGCTTAAACTGAAGTTCGGCCCGAGCGGCGGTTATTATTTAGCCACGGGCTCGTGTAGCGCGTACAGTTACCAGAAATTATAGTAAAATAGCCTTGGCCTTTAATGCTGATAGCTGATACCCAGCCCATCTGTGAAGTTTCGCCTATTAATTAATTTGTTATTTTACGCTGGTTCCCGGAGATTACCAGTGAAGAGGTAATACCAGTGGGTATTCTAATAGAACTATTTAATGAACTCGGATAAAAACGTTCGAGGTTGATTCTGTGGTTAACAAACTCCACACTCATTAAATTAGGTCTTTTTAAATCCTTGCTTCCTTACTACTTATCCTTAAGTACTTACTTACTTAATATTATAAATGCGAAAGTAACTTTGTTTGTTTGTTTGTTATCTGTTACGCCTAAACCACAGAACCGATCATCCTGAAATTTTGCATATACGTTGTCCGGTGTACAGAAACGGACATTCATCCCGAAAAAAAGTACTGTTCCCGAGGAAAACATCAATAACTTTGTTATGATAATAGATGGCGCCACGTGTCTTTCGAATCATGATTGAATTATATTTTAAACTATCATGGTCACATCCGTGATCATGGTGCTTGCAACAGCGCCGAAATATCGGGAACTCATATCAAACAGTAAACATGGTAAATATCCCGTTAGTATTAATAGTAATGAATTATATTATTACAAGCAGAGTACAACAGCCGCGGGCAAAAGCTAGTAAAACTATATTTCTATGAGATTACTACGTAGAACTTGTCAATATTTGCGAAAGTTACGCGAAGACTTCCTATAATTTATCCTGCGTCTGGCACATATTGCGAACTTATATAATCTTTAGCGTCTAAGTTTGCCAAACCCCAACTTTATACCTAAGCCCTGATCGTTTCAAGACCTTTTCACCCAGCAAAGGGCGAGTTTCGAAAAAATCCTTTTTAACTAAATATACGTCATACCGTAGGTATGTAGGTACATGAGTTACTCAATGAAAGTAACTTTGCTTTTATATTAAAAGCCTTAATTCCCCGGTGGAAGGCTGCAAAGTCCATGTTGCTAGCTGAAGGTACTTCGAAGTTATGTACTAGGTTTAGCACTGAAGCGGGGAAAGTATGGGTTTAATATACTTGTGTGTGCTTTACTTGTGTAGATTTAGACCTTAGAAGTATCTTTATATACGTAGATACACAGAGGCGCTTTTCGTGTCTCGCTTAGATCTTCTTATCTCCGCAACGGATTACACCATCATTTAGGAAATGTATGCCAAAATGTTTCACACATTCAAATTGTACTTACATTTAGCACAGAAATGTCTATATTTTTACTTGTCGCCATTGCGTCCTTGCAGGGTTTGTTGTCTAGTCTTGTTCTAAACTGCAGAGGGGCTCCACACTTTTTTTTTTTTTGGGGCTCCACACTGGCATTGTATTTAGGACGGGTAGATAATACCCCATTTGGCCAGATTATTTCTGCAGCGGCCAACTGGGCCCGCAAACGGTTAAGTGATTTCCAGATTGGCCACTGCAGTTGATGTCTGGTACTTTATATATGTACAGGTATTCCGTAGTTGTACACTACACTAGTATTTCCCGAGGGCGACGTAAAAGCCAACTGTCTATCATATAGCCAGCCGAATATCTTTGCCAATCTAAAGCCATTCGCTAGGAGACACCGTGATGGATCGTATGTAAACTTTTGGCGAATCAGTTCACGAAAGTAAATATTTAGGTAAGGAGATAGGATGATATTGGCGAGATTTTTATCATATTTTTTGAGAACATGGATTTGTTTTGTATCTCGCTGGTGTATTTGTATCTCGAGACTGTATTTGTATCTTGTTTTATAGTGCTGCCAACCTCCGCAAAAAAAGTACCTTAGGATCTCAGATCAAATAAAAAACCAAGACACAGCGCTGTCAACCGTGACGTGAAGCCGGTTTCGTAAAAATGTGTGCACTTATTGAGCGTAGTTTAGTTGTGTTGTTGTTGTAAATGTGTGCATGTGAGCGTATATGCACAGAGCGAGGCGTAGTTTTACGCATACTCCACTGTATTGTTCGCAGCGCTATGTCTTGGTTTTTTATTTGGTCTGAGCTTAGAACCTTCAACAAGTAAACAATAACAACTAGAATATGCCAAAATATCGACAACATGTTTTCCATTGTATAATTAGCTAAACAATATGCAAGCCATATTACAAACATTGCCATTAAATTCAACCAAACAATGACGTAATCAAAAACCATTATGGCACCAATTTAAAGCGAACACCGCTGCCCGCTAACAATATACAGCGTGTAATCATAAATCTGTGGTAAATATTTATGTGTGTGGCCAACATAGGAATAGTAAAAAAATATCTGCTGTCCCATACAAAATTGACCAAACCTCGAACCAAATGTATGGAACGGTCGAATATTTTGCGCGTTTATAATGTTGGTTCCATGGCTAAAAATTGTCAGTATGATGATCTGTACCACACCCTCACCCACCCATTTCTGAAACACACTGTATTGTTGATCTACAGCATGTTTGCAGTTTAGAGCTCAATAGTAGGCTGAACAGCCTTATTAGTCTGATTTGCATGTGCTAACAATATCATGGCCATACTGTTTGTACATAATTCTGCATAAATTAGCAATAAGGACCGATACCCGTGTGATACGCTGGCTGCAGACGACGGTTAGGTTTATTAGGCACTAGCATTTGCCTGCGGCTTCGCTCACTTTAATTTAGAATTTGACACTCAATTCGCACTACTAAAGTTTCCATATAAATATAACTCAATCATGTTTCGAAAGACACGTAGCGCCATCTATTGTCGTAAGAACGTTATTGTTGTTTTCCTCGGGAACAGAACTGTTTTTCGGGATGAAAGGTACCCTATGTCCGTTTCTGTACACCTGATAACGTATATGCAAAATTTCAGGATGATCGGTACAGTGTTGTAGGCGTGAAAGGTAACAAACAAACAAACTTAATTTGGCATTTGTAAAATTGTAGTTAGGATGGTTATTTTCAGTACTGGAATAAAAAATCTTACATTGTCACTTATGGAATATGTTCCGCAATTTTCAACGGAGAGCTCAGAATTATTGAAAATCATGATGATAATGTAAAATCATGATGACAGTGTAAGTTTAGTTACAAACCGTGAAAGCTTAAAACAGTGACTGGAATAAAATTCTTAAAGTTACTACTACATAAAGTTTAAAATGCCATAAAACATTTTCGACCAATGAAGTTTTTGTTTCTTAGTATTTATTAGTGCCTTAAAACTTTTGGACGTGACGTGGTACGGTAAGCAGAACGTTTGTAAGTAAACCAGTATAAGCTGGCTTATTGTTTTATTGTAACTCTGTGCTGCGCTAGACCAGCTGAAGGTCAAAGAGTAAACACTGATGTAAGGATTACTGTATGAAAATATTGGCTGTAGTATTACTGAAACGGGCTGCAAAAAAAAAAGCATAAGCATAATAGAAAGGAGGCCTGTGTCCCAGCAGTGGGAATGATAAAGGCTGATTATGCTATTATACAAAAAAAAAATTGACTGAAAATTCAATTTTTTTGTTGATACTAACCTTTTCTTCTCGTACTGGCTCACAAATCTGTACTGGCTCATAAATGTACAGTTTGGGTTCACTCAAGGCTCTTCTGTACTACACAGACGTAAAGCTCACATTTATTTTTCATCAAATTAGAATTTCAGCACGCGCGGCCAGGTGAATGACCTCGATTGAACTGAGTTGTGGGATTATTACACATCAGTTCGTGTATTAATTTCACGCAGTGGGCAGCCTCTATAATGAAGAGCAGGTGCCTATGTACCACAAGATATTTAATTAATATATACGACATTTATGAGATTAGGCTCGTTAAATTAATAACGTAGGTTGGTGAGAGATGTTAAAGCATTGTATTCTTTTAATATTAATTACTTTAATAAATTGAATAGTATTTTTACATGTTTTCAATTTATAATGAATACACCATTTGATTTTTAATAACGATCATCTTTTGTTCTTTAGTTTTTAAAGGAACTTTATGTTTTCATAAAAGAATAACCTAATCTATAGAAAAAATAAGTCTTGCTAACAGGATACAAAGATAAACAGTAATGTATATACAGGGTGTAAACGGATCCTTTAGGAAGCTGTCAACCAAGCATTATGAACATGGAACTAAGTAACCCTACGCAAAAATTTTTGCAATGAAACGACTTTTTTTGCTCTGTAGTAGTGTAGTATTGATATGTGAGCACATCTAACAATTAATTCTTTGTTTTAACAAACCGTACGCTTACAAATCCTTAATACCCACATAATAATTATATCAAGGACCTGCCTGATTTATGAACCAAATCTGTGGGTCTGTCTGTCTGAACATCACTTGAGCCGTAAGTCGTAAAGTGTCGACGCCTCTTGATAGTTGGCTATGGACAATATTGTCGAGGGGCTGTTACATATAACAACTGGTGTAACGTGTACAATTGTAGGAAGCTCTCCGCTTAGTCCCTTGATGTGATTAGTGAAAATGATTGCTTTAATGGAAGCTTTATTTAACTCGATTTTGCTGTTGATAGTTACTTCGTCCGTGTATAGGACCTTGTCTAGATAGATTTAACGCGCGGACAGGGACACTTATAGCTGTGAGCCAATACAAGCCGTCCACATGCGTCCGATCGACCTGTATGCCAGCGGGAATTCAGTATTCACGCGTATCTGGTCGCGCCATTACTGGACGCGCACGTCGAAAGTTGAATCTGTAATTAAGTTGTAGCTTTCCTTCGCATAATTCCACCTGTTTTGTTACTAAACTGAGAGCTGAGTTACAAAAAAATATTGTTATACCATCTTTACGCCATCTTAGGATATTATTATCTATCGAATGTGTCGCATGGCCGAGTATCTGACAGTAAGTCAGTTTCGAATCTCTTTTATTTCTTTAGATTGAACGCTTTCTTACTGATTCCTCAGAGAAGTCGATGCCAGCGAAACGTCAATTAAAGATAATGGTTCATTATGTCTCAAAGACATTAGCTTTAGTAAGCCTTGAGTAGCTGGAGCCGTAACGATCTCAACTTTGTTAGGCAATACCCGTTTATTGTACTGTGGGAGACATCTTTACGTTTAAGGGGCCGTCTCCACGAGCGAGAGAATCGCGGCGATATTATCGTCGTGTCACTTATAATTCTATACACTCTCTTAGGGACCGTCTCCACGAGCGAGAGAATCGCGGCGATATTTTCGTATAGAAATACGTGACACGACGATAATATCGCCGCGATTCTCTCGCTCGTGGAGAAGGCCCCTTAGATAGTTACGTTTTATGATACCTTGATTGACTATATAACATTAAGATAAAAGACACTATAGGTTTTTGGCTAAGATTGTGAGCTAGGGAAAATTCCGCATGTGTAATTCGGCTGCGTTTTTCCGTTCAAGGTTTTCTACCTTTTTTTTTATACTAGCGACCCGCGGCGCCCCTGCTGTACAGCGAGAAGTCTTTACACTAAAAATAGGTTTAATAATAATGTAATACACAGCTTCAAGAATAAACTCTGTATATGGTACTGAAAACTGCATCATAATGCGATGCAATGTTTAGAATAACGTTGGTCACAATAGATAAACACGAATAGCGTGTTTATTATGTCTATACATGTTGTTTATACATCTAAAATCTCAATTACTGTGCTTCTATATCACATATTTACCTATCTTTAACCTGTAATACAGGGTGGAAGGCACACCGACGCACAAACGCTTACCACGTATTGTGTTGTATAACGGGCTGGTGTCCGCAACTCCTCGTCAAAGCGCGTATTTGGTCAGTGAGTTGTAACAGTAAGCTGACCTTTAGAATTTTAATTAATTATATAATTCTTTTTTATTTTCTATAACTACACGATCAAAATGTATGGAACAGCATTTTTTTTGTTTTGTGTTTGTGATTCGGTGTGATTCCATCTTGTATACAGAAGTTACACGTGCTACCCAATTTACGCCTAAGACCGAACCTTCAAGTTCTCAATAGCCTGCTGTAACTTTCAAACGTTGTTTTGACAGTTCTATCGTTCAATTTGCTTACAAATTACCCATTGAATACTACATGAAAAACTTTATCGGAAATCCATAATGGACAGCAAAATGATAATTAACGATATCTAGGTAATTATTATGAAAAGCGTTTCGTCCGTGCCTGACCTGCCATTAGCTCGAGTGCTGGCCCAAATAACCTGGGTGACATGTTAGGGTTGGCACTGTAGGGGTTTTTAAAGGATTGAAAATGCTGGTAGTTATTTTTTGTTTCTAGTCCGTTGGTGTTGAATAGAACGTTTGTGTGTGGAGCCATGTTTAGTGTCGACTTAATATTAATAGTAGGTAGGTAGAGATCAAAACTCGATTTCGCAAATAAGATTATTAGGATAAACGGCCGCATTAAAAATATATATATATTTTTTTAAATTAAAATGTTAAAGATATGAATAAATTTTGACGGCAAATATTAGTTTCAAAATATACTAAAGAAAATAAGTATCTAGGGGTTGTAGCAAGCATTCTGTACTTTCTGCTTACTATGAAGACGTGAGTGTATAGAAAGAAAAAATAATTCATTTGTCGCAGGGTCATGACGTGCTTAAAAACGTGACTTAACGTGACCTGGATGCCTATGCATGTATATAAGTTATACTGTGAGTGTAGATTTGTACTTTTCTTCCATTTTAAAATCTGCTAGTTCGTAAACGCAAGTTTCTAGGTCAGGGTTCGATTTTATTAAACGCGCCAGTTTTTGGCACACGTTAAAATGTTGGACGCAAATCGGTTTTACGCCGCCGCTGTAGCGCTTGTTATCCCAGGAACACATAGCGCTATTTTATTAAACGTTTCGTACTAAAATGTACGGATTTATGCGAGCCAAAAGTTTTTAGCAAAACAAAGATAGTTGGTCATTGGGTGTTGTGTTATCTTTTTATTTGGCTTTGCAAAACAGGTCAATTTTACGAGGCATGTGGTGTTTTTTATGTTTACCATTATTCTAATTAATAACGTCGCTGCATATTATGTTGTATTGATTTATCAAGAATTTAAAAAAAACTAAAATTGGTTGAATTTGGATTTTCGAGGCAGAACATATACCGTAACTGTTGGTGCTACTAGAAAATGTTCTTAAAAGACTATCTCCCCAGACCGGATAACATATTATTATTTGCGTTAAACATCTCATCTCAAAAGCACGCAAACACGTCTATCTAAAAGTCAGTTATTTCACTAAAACTTTTATCATACTAAAACAAATTGCATGCGTCAGGTTAAAATTCTGCGAAATCCATTTCCTTTTATCTCAATATAAATACTAGGAATTGTGTTTGAAAACCTTGACACCTTAAATACAAACACTATAATTATAGTATTTGTATTTACTTCGTGAAAACCCTTAACTCATTCTGTTTTGTTTGTGTTGTATTTACGAACATTAAATCATTATTTGCCATTATTATTGTTTAAAAGGACAATATTGACATTGAATCTCTGCTTTATTGGGTATTTAGAAAATACATCTGCACTAATGAAAAGATTTGTATGTTTGTAACGAATAAACTCAAAAACTACTGGACCAATTTAAAAAATTCTTTCATCATTAGAATGCTACATTATCTCTGAGTAACATAGGCGATATTTATTATCAGAAAAGAAGCCGGAAGGGGCCGCTAGAGTATAATAAAAAAAGGTTAATGCACCATTTTAATAACCTTTGATGCTAGCTTTCGCACTTCGTATCACGATAAGTCAAATTGATTCATCTTATAAAGAAACTTAAAAGTTAAACTTAAAAGGGTTATTATCGATTTCACCACTTCCTCAAATCTCAGGCCACCAAAAGTGACAGCCCTGAGCCGTAGCGTTAGCCTGCTAATGACAGCCCCGTCGTATTGCGGAACTGCCGGTGTCGCGACAACTTTTTAAATTCCTCTCACTTCCAGAGGAAATAAAATTTCATTCGCGCCGTGACGAATTGAAACTTCTAGAATGTTTATTTTTATTGAATGAGTTAGATATTTTATTTCTGGTTCTATCTTTTTAAATTACTTTTTTTTTATAACTTTTTAATCTTGGTGATTAAAACACATGACCTATGTTGGGACTTTGTGATCGTGCAAAACCTTTTTTTGAGCTATTATTAGAAAAAAAGTGGCCGTTTGATTTCCTATAATAAATTATGGTACTCCATGGAATATGAGATAGGTTTTAAATACTATTTAGGTTGAATAGAAACATCTCTCTGCCTATGCCGTCGTGCAAAACACGTGGGACATATTATATTTTTGTACATACCTCGTCCATTTTCACTTCAGCGTTTAACGGGAGGGGGGGAGGAGTAACTCCCAAACCTCCAAAAGTAGGTCGCCCCGATTTTAAGGTATTTTCTCTTTATAAACATTATTTATATACCGACTTTATTATGTTTCTGTCTACAGAGTTGCGAACAATTAAGAGCAGAGGCTTGAAAAGAAATAATATGTTGTAACCTAGTTTCGATTGAGAATAATAATACGCCTTCTTATTTTGTAACCTGTCTCTTTGTGTTTTACAATTTATTTCAATAGGGACCTACAGAAAAACGCAAAAACTACCTCCTTTTTGAAGACGTTAAAAAGGATCAGCTTAAAACTATTCAGGTTCTTTTTAAAAGCTCCGAAGAGGCAGTAGTCTAAGTAAGTGTGGGCATTAAGTATATATATCTTATAGATGTACCTGATATTAAGTTTACTGTATTAGAGACTCAACGATCTTACAGTTAAACTGCGTAAGCAGTTTTGTGGGGCAATGTACCCAGCGTTAAGAAATTGTATTTTAATAAATCATTCATTCATTCATTCATTTCATTATCTTTTCTGTTTTTTATTTATTATTTTGTTAGAAAAAACTGCGAGTAAGTACTCCGTTCACTATATAGGTAATAGATCCTCAGTATTTACTTACTTTGTTAATTAAAATGCAGCCTTATGTTTTTTTTTAATGTATGGTACATTGAGGTACGAGATTACTATTCCATAATCTGACCTCGTTTTCCTCATTCATGCATTATAGGCCAACGGACATAGTCCACGATGCACTAAGAAATAATTCATAGCTACCGGGTCGACTATCGGCCGATCCTCCCCAAGCTGCTTCCAATAAGCTGCCAGTTACCGCTAACAGCTTTTGTAGCTCGTTACACAAGCTGGCTAAGCGATAGAGGATTTGCATAGCTATCTCGACTTGAAATGAAACTGGGAGCTGGGAATCAAAATGATTGATTCTGTTTTTAGATAGACATTTGTTGTCTTTGCATTTTGAGCTAGAGGATGATTTATATTGGCATATACATTTCATTCAACTTATCTCTGCAGGCGGGGAAAAACAACTAAAATAAAAGTGCAGACGCCGCCAGCACATCAAGCTATCCCAAACTGTCAAAATCATCAAATGACCCCACTGGGCGGAGCGGAAGGGAGTGTCAGACTTGTACTGACTTAAACCCATCCATGTTCCTTCTTTGCCCTTTGTGTTCCAGGGTATCTCTTTCGAACAGTCCCGCAGCCCTGGCAGGCATCGGCCCTTGCAGACCCCTACATCGTTGCTGACATCTCTTTGAGGCGCGTGTTTAACACGAACGCGCCGTCGACACGGCCTGTCGTCATAAGACGGCCGGACGGCAAGCTAGCCCATAGCTCGCCGTCCACAGGCCCGCGCCTACGGTAGCCGGGAGCCACTACGTGACCCCCGACGCCCAGGGCGTCTTCCGCGGCGGCTGGGACGTGAGGTTCTTTCCCTCTCACGTCCCGCCACCTCCTTCACTAGTATGACTGCTTCGCAGAAGGAGCTTGTAGTAGCTTGATGTACCGAGTTTGACATATCGACGCAAATTTTCTTGACAAGTAACGCCACCTTTGAATGGTCATGCTATACAGCATGTAAGACTTCCTACATAATTATATGGGACCAACATCGCAAGCGCGACAAATTTATCAGCTGTCCTGTCCCATACAAAATTACATTATCTAATTGATTCAAATGTGTGGGTATACTAATTTTTTTCGCGATTTCGATGTTGGTCCTATGGAGAAAGTTGTTCGGTTTGATAGTCTGAATCATACCCTTAAATAATTATGACCATAACTTAATGATGTACGATGTGTAGTTTTAATCCAGTAGAACTGAATCGCCATTGGTTAATAAGTGGTGGTTAATTATAACATAATATCACGCCTGAAATCCCCGAACGGTTAGGCAGAGGTGTACCTAATAGTAGGTACACGCACATTTCACCAGTTATGTTTTGTGTGAGGAACTATATAAAGGAAAAGGTGTAAATGAATGCGTGTCAGAGGAGAATGGAAGAAAAAAACGTGTTGCGCCGACGCCAAGTAACATGGGTCAAGGGCAGGAAGATGTTAATGATTTCGCCAGTTATGTTTTAAATCCCATGTAATTGGGGGTGAGCCTATTGCCATCAACCAGACACAAATCCAGACTCCGTGGCTGCTATTGAGAAATTTCTGATGGAAACACCCAATAACACTTTGTCCGACCCAGGAATCGACCCCAGGACCTCATGCTCAGCAGTCGCGCTTGCGACCAGTCGACCAACGAGTCACTATAATTATGTATGCCTCTATACCTACACCCCTTCTCGAGGAACGAAGGTTCTTTAAATACTTAGAAGGTATTGATTTAAGGATAGCACAGGTTGAAGTTGCTTGGACACATACCTCTCGTTACTATTCTATAACTGTGGGAAGCAGGTCATGAAGTATTTTATGGTCGTATTTAAACGAAGAAATACTTGCATAATAGTGCATGCCTTCGTCATTACTTATGCACTAAACTAGTCATGCTATTCTGCCAATCAAATCTTAACTTAGAACAGAATAGAATATCATTTATTTCTGAGTATACGGTAGGTACATAAAGATCTTACAATTTATATTAGTTCACGTATACTACCGTTGCCGGTGAAGAAATATTAGAATTTTAATATAATAATTATTATACCTTAATGTGACTAATACACCAATATTAATTAATTATTTAGAGAGAAAAAGAAATATTATACATTTACAATTCTATAGGTAATTTAAATTATTAATGGAATTATAAATGAATTATTAAAATTTATGATCAATAAATTCGCTAACAGAGTAGAAACACATGTCCAGAAGCCAAGAAAATATTGCATGTTTAAAATTTATTTATAGCTATTTGACATTTGTGATGGCAGCTTGTTGAAAAACTTTATTAGAACTTATAAACTTAGGACTTATAAATAAGAATAATTCTTCTTAGCAATCAAAATCAATAAAATATAGTTAAAACTGGCCAAGTACCATACCATCGTAGAAGGAGAGCCCCCTTTAATTTTAAATTTATTTTCATTGTTTGTTGTTACAGCGCCAACAATAATACACATTCTGTGAAAATTTCAACTGTCTACCTATTACGGATACACCGCGCTGACAGACAGACGGACGGACAGTGGAGGCTTAGTAATAGGGTGCCGTAGGTTACCCTTCGGGTACGGAACCCTGAAAAGGAAGTTCTGATATACTCACTAACATGGATATAGAAAGCTGAAAATTTGCAACTGAGAATCTTATTTGTGATGCAGACAAGGAATAGGATCGGACTTATTGAAACTCGAAAGAAAGATAAACAATTAGGGCGGGCGATGTCACTGGCCCACAGCTAGTAAATGTATATTGCATACACAGCTAGTATATGTATGATTGTCTTTGTTTCGACAATTCAAAAGTGCCTGTAACTGGCCTATTTGAAATAAATGCTTTGATTTTGATTTTTATACTCGTAATTACTGTCTCTGTAGATTCAAAGATAATTTTACCTACTACCCTGGACACAGGCCTTCCCAGTAAGCAGCAACAGAAAATTAAAATTATGAATTCCTAGGCTAAAATGGGAGTGGGTCATGTCAGCCGCATGCACGATGACCGCTGGGCAAAAGTCTCCCCACGATGGTTGCCGGAAGACGGACGGCGCCGCCGAGGCCGGCGCCGAAAGAGGTGGCGAGTCGATCTGGACGCGTACCGCGAGGGCAAGTTCGAGGAGGCACGGGAAAAGACCACATGGATGGAATTGGGGGAGCCTTTGCCCAACAGTGGGATAGGATACTAAAAACAAGAAAAGATTCATTTCTACCGCAGGCTAACCAGTATCAGTCGTCAAAAGTTATTCAGTCATCATTGGTTAAAGCATAATCCCGTCACGTAGTTTGTGTTAAAACCTAGCAGAGATCATTGAACTATGAACATGGTTAATTGTTCATTTGGGTTGCAAATCTCATAGTCCATTATTAGACACTAGCTTTTTCCCGCGGCTTCGCTCGTATTAATTTAGAAAAAAAAACTCATAAAACACTACTAAAGTTTCTATAAAATATAATTCAATCATGATTCGAAGTACACGTAGCGCTATCTATTGTATTGAGAATGTTATTGTTGTTTTCCTCGGGAACAGCACTTTTTTCGGGATGAAAGGTACCCTGTGTCCGTTTCTGTACACCTGACAACGTATATGCAAAATTTCAGGATGATCGGTTCAGTGGTTTAGGCGTGAAAACACAACAAACAAACAAACTTATTTCCGCATCTATAATATTAAGTAAGGATAAGGTTAAGGAGTAAGGAAGTTAGGATTTAAAAGACTTAACTTAATGAGTCTGGAGTTTGTTAAACACAGAATCAACCACGAACGTTTTTATAGTTCTATTATAATACCCACTGTTATTATTATCTCTTCACTGGTAATCTGCGGGCACCAGCGTAAAATAACAAATTAATTAATAGGCGAAACTTCACAGATTGGCTGGGTATCAGCTATCAGCAGTAAAGGCCTAGGCTATTTTACTATAATTACTTTTTTCGGGATGAAAGGTACCCTAGATTCATTTCTGTACACCTGACAACATAAATGCCAAATTTCAGGATGATCGGTTCAGTGGTTTAGACGTGAAAAGGTAACAAACAAACAAACTTACTTTCGCATTTATAACATTAGCTTTCTTTCTGTATACTCAAGGGCGGTACACTAACCTGTGACAAAGGCCTAGTCAGATAGTTTTCATCAGTGAGGATTGAGCTCTGGGGTTCAATGACCTGGATATAAAATAGGTGGATAGGAGTCTCGGGTCAACGGTTTCGAGGTAAAAGTTTGGGGATTAATTTTAGTTTAGACTTTATTTCAAACGTCGTTATGGTTTAGGGATTTTCAGTCTAATTCCTTTGTTATAGCTTTTTCAGAGATTACCAAAAAAAAAATCTGTTACTACAGGTTATGTCGTCGGCAGATTGTATTGTTCGTTTGTAGATGGATTGTCTGTCTGCAAAGGCTTACTGTTTTGCGAAATGCTAAAGCAAAAGTGATGATATTTCTAGTTGTATTCATTTCGCGACGGATCCACCATTTAATAAGTAATGAATTCTTTCATTCCTCTTTATCGTGTGGTTAGTGCTTAACTACAAAAACTTGTATTTTCCAAGGATTTCAAGTGTAGAATGACTACAACTTAGTGGGTCGGTAGATACATAGTGTCAACAGGAACAATGTTTTTTTTTCATAAATTACTAAACCAAACTCCGTGACAAAGATAATGACTCATCTCCTAATTAATCCACCAATCACACGACTAGAAAAGCATGAATATTGCTTACGTAATTTCCTTTACAGATTCAACTGCTACACAAATTAATTTCGACCAGCAACTGGCTTATTTGCCAACATGTGCACAAGCTCGTACATTTATGTATATTGGTATTATTTACCCTACATTTGAGTGGTACGTACGTCATTAGGGGTTATTTATGTATGGTCAAGCCTGTGCTGTCAACCGGGTTATGAACTGAATGAGGTACTGAATACATCTGTGTGTCGATGTTTCTATCAGTGATTGGAGTAAAGGTGGTGATTAGGGGCAGTGCCTTATTAAGGACATTTATAGCGATACCTAAAGGTACATTCAGAATATTTGTTTTTGCCTGTTCCCTGGGCAGTTAAAACTTCGATTACCTTGTTGATTTGTAAAAAAAGATTGTAAAACCTTGTCGCACTGTATTGACTAAGTTAAAAATGCCCCAGGCACACTGTTTTGTTAATTATTTCTCGATGCCTCGAATTTTTAAACTTTCAACTAGATATTAGTATACATATGTTCGAAATCCGAGTTCTATGTGCATCACGGGAGCCCGTACAGTCACGAGTACCAATATGTAAACTGTGTGTGTGTGTGTGTGAGTACTTTCCTAAATTTTAAAGCAATTTTCGCGAGAAATGACGATTATAACTTGGAGATAGGATCTTTTTCATTACAAAAATGAGTACAAGAATACTATGTTCGTAACAACGTGAAATTTTAATCAGAACAGTAGGAGAAAAACACTTTTAAAAGTTGTTAAGTGTTTACATATTGGTGCTCGTGACTGTACACTACTCAGGAAAAGCATTGTAGGTTATTTTATTAGCTTGCCGACTGAAATGTTGCTGTTGGTAACTTTTCAATACCTTTCCGAACTGTCCAAGTTTGCGGCATGCACTTCGGAAGGCTAACGCGGCAGTATCGTAAAGAGTTTGATTTAGTAAAAACATGTTTTGGTGAATTCGAATTTTTGAAGTGAGTCGGGTTTTTGATGTTGAAAGTTATTACTATTTTGTGTTCTCAAGCGCATGACGTGGCTTCTAGTTAAAATTTAACGAAACTCTCGGAACACTTGACGATACGTTCTCTACTTTCTCGAAATTCAGGTAACTATATTCAGATATACACCTACCACTGCTTGTCTCTGCATCATCAAAAGGTTGACTGGTAGAAAATGCCTATGGCATTAAGTCCGCCTCTGCACTTTTGTGCTTGAAGTGTTAAATAAATAAATAAATATATTATTATAACTATACCTATTAAACTATAGGTATTTCCTGTTGAAAAGTAGCGTGAGATCGTTGTGAAGCAGATATAATATAATACTGATACTGATATAGCCTGCGTCATCCCACTGTTGGTCAAAGGTACTCCCCATGACTTCCAGTTGTATCGGTCTAGGGCTAATGCGGACCACTGCTCGTTGGTTTTATCCAGCTCGTTCAGCCATCTTCTACGAGGTCTGCTGCGGCGCCATCTGGCTGTGTCAGGGCTCCAGAAAGTGGCTATTTTGGCCAACAGCTCATTGGGCATGCGACAAATGTGGCCAGTCCAGTCCCAGTTCAGCTTAGCGACTTTTTGAGCAACGTCAGTAATTTGTGTTTTGGAGCGCAGTGTGGTGTTGCGTACACGGTCGGTTAGTTTGGCGCCTAGAATGCTGCGCTCCATTGCACGTTGGCAGACCTTGAGTTTGGACTTTTGAATGTCTGTCAAAGACTACGTCTGGAATCCTATAATAATATATGAAGGCAACATAAAAAAACAACGTCACGCCTGAATCCCATAAATTATTAAATTTTGTAAATTGGTTATATAAACACTTTTACACGTCGTAAAGGTGCGTACAGACTATAAAACATAATATGTTATACAAATTGCTATATAAAATGTTTCAGATAATGTGGACACTGAATGTTATAAAACATGTTATTGATATAGCGAACCCAGCATCTAAGTTTTTTTGTTTTTCTTTTTTTATTTAAAAATACAACAGTCGCTGCCACAGCCAGCAAAACGTTCTCTCGTGTCGACATTGTGGATAGCACTGAAGAACGACAAACGACAACATAACGTTGTTATACACAATATAACATTCTTATATTACATTGTTATTCTTGTGTACAGTATTGTTTTATGTTGCAATGTTGAATAACAAGGTTATATAATGTGGACGTGTTATAAAACACAAGTTATATAATATGTTACAAAGTCTGTACGCATCTTAATAAGGGTGAGAGAGAGGTGTATCTAATAAAACACACACATTTCGCCAGTTAAGGTTAAGGCCCATGTAACAGGAGTCTAATAAATAACATGTACTATAAAAATAATAGGTATACATTTGGTGAACATGCACTGTTTATACAGTTGGCTCTGACCTTTTTAAAAATAATTTTATATTGTTGGAATTTATAAATTGCTGCTTTTCATCACGTTTTTGAACTTTCTAAAGCAAGTACTTCAATATACTTACATTTATCATCCATTCTTTGAGCGCACGTGTAATTTCTGTTTGAAAAGAGTAGCTATTGAGCCAGACGTTTTCACTACGTTTATATCAATGGGTTCAATTCGTTCGCTGAAGTGAATGAACTTCAGTTACAGAACATTTACAAGGTTTCAGCTGGTTTCAGTCAACTGTTTGTTGTTACCAGCGAGTAAAGGGTTGTACCATGTTTCAGTTGAAGTCCTCTAACTGAGTGCATTGTGTGAAACGTTATCGATAACATTGTTTTCAGAACATTTTTGAAGCGTAAGTTAGGCGACTAATTGAATATTTCGAAAGAGTTAATCAGTATATATTGAAAAGTTGAACAGGTCGTAACCGACGCCTAAGAAACGCAGACGAGACGATTTCAACTTCATATATATTGTGGCGAGTGATTTATATTTATATCTATATATTGTATAAGATTCCATTCACAGATACTATTATAATTTTACTTGAGATATTAGCTGTGTCTATATGTCTAATAATCTTATCGATGTAGGTAAATGATTTGATTCGAATCATATTTCAATCAATAGTTATTTCTATTGGCTTATTAAAGTTACCAGTCACAAAGGTTCTTGCCTAAGAACCTAATTCTTCAGCGGTAAATGAATTTCTAAAATATTAATTTCGTCTATGTCTCTTGAAAATTTCATTTCTATTTGCAAATTGAGTCAAATTAAATTAACTATCTTTGGGAATATGAGCGTATGAAGATAATACTACAATGGAATGGTTATTTATTAAATATATGCCTTTTCAATTTCATTTGGGTCTTCTTTATCGTGTGGTTAGTGTCTAACCTGGTGTCAAGAGTTGTTATGCCGCCCATGGGCCTCTGACTTGGCTTTACATGCTGTCGAGAAATGTCTCTCTGATATGCTTTTTTCCACATGATGTTTTCCTTCACCGAAGCTAGTGATAATCATACTATAAGTACTAGTAGCGAAGGGTCAATTTTTGTAAGAGGTAAGCCGGAGTAGATATCTTAATTGTGATTTTATTATTTGTCTATAAAATACTGACTGTGCCAGTTTTCAAAGGGAAGCCGGTAGGAACCGAGTAGTATGGAACCTTCGCCACTGATAAGTACATGAATCCGAAAAATCAGAGGTGCGTGTCTTGGGTTCGAACTTGAGACCTATGGACTTGGCAGTCCGACGGTCACACGACTACACTATCACTGCTTTTTCATTTGGGTAAATTGCTATCAATGATTTTAATTTCAGTTTATCAGATAAAATAGTTGAAGCCGATAAAGTGTGTCAACAACTCGCTCTGTAAGGGTTCTATACCATACAAAATTGCAACCAAATCGGTTTAATCGTTTAAGAGCTACGGTGCCAGCGACAGACACACACACACATAGCGGTCAAACTTATAACACCCCTCTTTTTGCATCGGGGGTTAAAAATATGAGTAGGTAATTATAATTTACCATAATAGAAGTCATTTTGATACTCTCAGAATACGGAATGGCCGTGCCTAGAGACGCCATTACCCATCTACTAGTGTTTTTTACGCCCGCGCGTTTAGGCTGTCATAGTCAGAATTGGGCCGTCCATTTCTATGACTAAACGGTGATTCTTACTGACACGCTTGGTTCGTATAGAGAGATACCGAAGGTACCGTCTCTAGCAGCATCTGCAGAGATAGTACCTAATACATAATCGGTGAAAATTGAAACTGGCTCTAATGGTACCTTTTCCGGAAATGTCGAAACGTAACTATGTATACACTGTTTTAAGCTTTCACGGTTTACAACTAAACTTATACTGTCATTTACGCGATATCTTCCGTGATTGTTCATTATTGTTTTTGTGCGTCGAAACATCGGGAGCTCAAAATAATGAACAATCACGGAAGATATCCCGTAAGTGACAGTATAAGTTTAATTACTAAAGGGTGTAAATAGACCCTTAACATAACCGAAAGGCACTTGTTCTCCCCGTCTTTGCGATAACTTTTTTGTTCTAGACCATACCTAGGAACCTTCTAATTACGGAGATATTGGGGGTCAAAGTTCCAACTTTTTCACAAGTTTCTTTTTTAAAACATGTCTTTAATGTAAGATTTTTACTTTAAACACCTCCACGACCCCCGTTCTATTCAATCCATCCATCGGCACAATGCTTTGAGGGCTTTCCATCGAGTCCTACCGTAAAACGTGAGTTTTCACCGCAAAAAAAAGTCGATTCCCAGCAATAATTTTTGCGGAAAGTTACTTAGTTTGATGTACAGAATGCTTGGTTGACGGCTATGTGAAGGGTCTGTTTACAACCTGTATGTATGTTTGTATCCCTGACCAAAATCAATTTCATAACCAACCATCAAACCAAAAACTATACATATATTACAAGCTTTCAATAATAAACTTCGTGTCTCCTACATAAAATTTATTGGTACCGATAAAATGTACTTAAATATGCATAGCGTACCGATATTAGTATTTATATCTCGTCGATCCAACATGTTAAAGTGAACAGTCCAGACAAGAATTTACCGCGTCGAACACTTTTCCTATATATTTTAGAGTAAAGCCACGTTCAGACGAGATAGCTTTGTAGTGTGGGGAATAAATCTCGCAGTAACTTTGGTTTAGATTTTGTGAGTGGCGGCTATGACGGCTGCTGGGCGGTGCTATTGATTTTTCCGTTGCAGTCCAGTACGAAGCGTCTTTGTATTGAAGTTTAAAAGATCTGTTGGAGATTTCTTTGAGATGTTGTGAAAAATGACGGATCAAAATGTTTGTTTTACTTTACATTTTTCGGGTGTAATGTATCAAAGAAATGCGTTATTCAGGCAATATTATGTGCTATGAATGTAGCACAAAAGCAATTAAATCATACATTGATTAAACACCAACTTTATTCACTAACTTTTGTCTGCTCATAAACACCCACCCGCAATAACTTCAGTTTATCCGTGATCATGGTGCTTGCAACAGCGCCGAAATATCTGGAACTCATAAAAAACAGTAAACATGGTAAATATCCCGTTTCGAGTATTAATAATATACTACAAAATAAATTATGCAATACCCCTTTCAAATCGCCATTTTCAAACTAAGATAATCTTTGCAATGTCGCTTCGCGTGAAAACGAATCTTAATAGAGAAGAGGAGGACGCTGAATGCGCCCCGTGTCTGCTTGCTGAATTATTAATGTACTCTCTTGGAAACATGATACTTGGCGACATCGGCACGTCGCGAACTACGGTATAACTACTTTTGCGATTCGAAAACAAGTTGCAGATAGGAAAAACTAAAGGATTAATTTTAGAGTGCATTGGGGATTATTTTTTCGGCGTTTGCTAGATACTGGACTATTTTACGTTATTTGTGTAATGTTCAACGATTATTTCAGAACTACGAGGAGCTCGTGGCTAAATAATAACAGTTGCTCGGATCGATCTTCGAGTTGGTCTGTGGATGAGTGACCACCCATTACATACCGAGTTTCCTCCGTGCCTCAGAAATCACGTTAAGACGTTGGTACCGGCTGTCATTCGTAGATCTTTGACAGTCGTTACAGGTAGTAAGTGGTCCAAAAAGTCTGACAACCAGTCTTACCAAAGAGTATCGTATTACCTACGAGAGGGTTGTGGAGGTCAGATAGGCAGTCGTTCCATGTAAAATACTGGTATTCAGCTGCATCCGGTTAGACTGGAAGTCGACCCTAACATGCTTAGGAAAAGGCTAGGCATATGATGATGTTCAAAGATTATTTCAGACATAAAACTGTTTATATTGTGGCGCTTGGAGTTGTAGTATCAAAGGTTGTTACCGTTCGGAGGCTCACTATCATCTGCCTAGTCTTCATTTGTCAGTCCAACTGGATGCAGCATAGTACAAGCTTTTAAAATGTATTGTCTAGAAGATCATCCCAACTATGTTGGTAAAACGCTAGGCAGTTGTTGATGATTTAGTTTTGTATCCAGTTACCTAATTAACAATGAAAATAATTGTTAATTTCAGCTAGTACCATTACGAAAGCGGCTTAAAATCTATTCAATATAATTTTCTTACAAATAAACTAATATTTTAGTAGTCACCTTCAAAGTTCTTGTTTGTCGTAAAGCCGTCAGCGATTTTATTCAATTAAAGTTAGTGGAGCTAAAGTACATAAGGCTGAGTCATTATTGTAAAATCTTTTACCGTGACAACGTTACTTTACTTTAGTTTATTGATTTATAGAGTTTTCTTTAATCTTTTAGTAGTATCTAAGTGTTTATTTTTTATTTGATTGGTAAGTGAGTCGAGTCCTGCGAGTTAAATATATTATTATGCACCTGCACAGACAATCTCTGTAGATGTGTGTGCATGGACTGCTCAAATCTCAAGTGCGTATGCGGCGTGTCTCCACAGACAATGACCCACCTTCAATCTTGCGCTGCTTGCCCTGACACCTGCGTACTTGACGATCTCGTGAATGTACCAGCGATCGGAATTCGCATGGCTGAATTTTGGCCCAAATTTATTTAGTGAAAATTTGTCATCGACACGCTAAGAAGCCTGTTATGTGTGTCTCACTGCAGGCCGAAAGCTTCTCTTCCGATTTCTCATTTTTCTCTCTTTTTGAAATGTGGGCCAATTCCTTTAGATTATAAAATCATCAATCAATCATAAAATCAACAAAAACACTGTCTTATACACTGTTTTAAGCTTGCACGGTTTCAGACTAAACTTATATTCCCATCTTCAGTGATTATTTATCCCGATATTTCGACGCTGTTGCAAGCGAACGCGGGATGACTGGAGAATGCGGGTGGATGGTAAATAAATTGTAAGGTGCAGACAAATCTGTCTACCCTCTTTCTTAGTCTTTTGCTACGCGCACTACCGAAACTCGACACTTAAGCCGCGTTTCCACTAGGCAACATTTGGCGCGCGACACGTGGCTCTCAACATGTACGGCAACGTTGCACAACAGCGCGCGACGTTGCCAGCTGGCGCGCAACATGACGCGCGGCTTGTTGTTTGTTTAAAGTAGTAGATGCGTAGACAGACAACGTTGTTCAACAAAAGTTCCGCGCTGACTTTCAACATGTTGGGCAACTTGTTGTGCAACATGTTGCGCGTCATTTGTTGCCTAGTGGAAACGCGGCTTCAGTCACAGCTAAACACACTCACAGTATTGTGAAATCCTTATTACGATGCCGGCTGTTACTTTTGGAAATACTTAAAACTGGATTCCACGTACATGACAATTTGAAACCCTCCTCTCGATTGAAATTTTTGTGTTTTGTTATTTCAATAGCTTCTCTCGTGAGCCTTGGTAAGCAATGTTTGTCCGTTAACAAAATGCGTGGCTTGTGAAACTCGATGCAGTGATTGGACCCTGGAAAAATCGGGAGCTCAAAATAATGAATAATCACGGAAGATATCCCGTAAGTGACAGTATAAGTTAACTGTGTCTCATATACTGAACTCTTATCGAAGCCAGAATGTGTGCTATTTTCAAAATATATTATATTTACGAAAGTTCTGTTAAACTTCAAAATAATTCAAATCCTTTTCCGTATTAAATACAACAGCCTAACCTCAAATCTAAAACTTTCCACAAATGCTGAAACAGACTGACAGTCGTAATTTCGCTACCAAATACGGCTCAACCAGTTTAGCAAAAACGGATTACAGCAACCCAGAACAAAGACCAACCACGATACAAACAAATCTGAAGAAATCCCATTTCATACCGTACTGTGTGCGTTTCAGCATGGTAATAGCGGTCATATTGTCATTTTTGTTAGGAATACCTACCTGGGGGGTTACCATGTCGTCTTAAAGCAGGAGTAATTCCAGAGTGGGAGAGAGACAGAGCTATACAGGTCGTCTAGCGCCATCTCTTTCCCACACTGGATTTACTCCTGCTTTAATACATCATGGTAGGTACCTCATACTTGCAATTCAAACAATAAACTGTGATCGTTTCATTTTTCTTTGTGGTGCATTGACATCGTAATAATGGTATAGCGTTTACAAGTGATAGTGTGCAATAATGGAAAACAAATATAAAGCCGCAAAAGCTGTAGAAAATTACTTATTTGTTACCATGTTGCAAAACATTGTTGTCCCAAAAGTAAATTCGGTGTGGAATGGGTGGATGGCACCTATAATGAAGATCATAGATATAGATTTCAAAAGATAACGAACTTTATTCCGTTTTAAAAGTGAAGAATACTTCTGTTCTCCTTGTATTTCTGTTAAAATGCGGGTGGGACAATAACCGCGATAGCCAAGCTAAAACGTAGTAACCATAAAAGGCAACATAATCATCAACATAACAATAAATTATAAGGAAAAGCATTCGCTTACGCCATCACAAGTTTCAACACTCACAATAAGGTTTACGAGTACAAAGTTTTGTTAGTAAACAGTCCCTCGCTTTCTGTCGCGGAAAAGATGCAGTGGATAAGCATGACCCTACATTATATTGCTGCGAAGCACGCTACTGTTAGTGGGGCGTTGGTCATACTGTGCGCGAGTAGCGGCTTCATATTTTGCTAGCGGGATTCCGCTGCTGTGTAAGAAGTGCATGGAGAGGATTGCTACGTTAGCTGCAAGATTATTTGTTTCCCAGACACGATTGTGGGTTGAGTGGATGATCGCACATACATTTTCATCATGCAAAACGAAAGTCAGCCATGAACTCCTCTGGAACAGCACCTATCTGTGTGAACCCGCACACGATCAGTAGATATATACTTTAATAACCACCATGAAAGACGAAATTAATGACTTTTCCACAATTTCACATAAAACAAATGGTAATTTTGAATCCACAGCAAAAAAAAAGTGTCTATGTATATAGCTACATACCAGAACACCATGTATCCTATATTCCCTTAAATAATGTTTATGTACGTATGCCCAGACTCAGAACAAATATCAGTGGGCTGAATAAACATTTATTTCGTTCTAGGATCGAAATGGCGATATTTATTGCTTTTGCCGTGTGGTCAGAGCTGAGAAATAGACAGTCGTCTTTTATTGTTCTCATGGGAGCTCAGGTGACAATATTTATTTTTAGAAACATTGTATTGTATATTGTCAAAATACGTCTGCTAGAATAGACATAAAGGAAGAATGTGAGACTTGAAGATAAAGCAACCATAGCAGAGTAAGAAAACAAGCTAAATGAAAATAATGCTACCGAAGTCATCGATGTTCTCAACAATTATGACGATTTTAGTACGTAATAAGCAACTTTAATTTAAAATTAAATGAAAAGACTATCTAATTTAAAAGTTAATTGCTGGTAACAGACGCGATTTCATTTTGTTGCTATGCCACTATGTACCAAACAGCTCAATTGTAAACCCTCTAGCAATGCGACCTGACCCTAACATCTACAAGTGGAATTTGTACTAGTCGTACATTTTATCGTTCCTAGCATATTTATATCGTCGCCGTAGAGGGTCGTAGCGAAGCTATGGCTGGATCGATAGATCTGTGAGGTACAACTCAGGTTGTCGTGGCCATGTTATGTAGGATGAAAAACAGTTTACTACTTTTTATTAATTTAGCTTTCGTTTACACCTAATTTTGTATCAAAACAGTTACTTTGTTTTTTAAAGATCTGACTTTGATTAGTTTGCCAAATGCATCTGTCCTAATACATCGGCCTTGTCTGAGATAAAAGATTACGTGCTACCTCGAGTTTACTTATCCCACCCGTATCCTAACCAAAGCGATTAATCGCAAGAATACGCGGAAATTTTCGGAAAAATAGAAGACGCGCTCTGTCGATAGGACACAACTCGACACTACCTTAATATGCTAGTTGCAACTTGGTCAAGATAATTTTTTTTTAATCGGCCGTTTACATCCCACTGTTGGGCAAAGGCCTCCCCCATGTCTTTGCAGTTTTCTTTGATAAAATTTGATATAACTTTATTAGATTCTTTCAAAGTGAAATTGTGTATTTACGTTTTGACTCTCATATTTACGGCTGAAAGGTACCCTCGTAAATGTTCTAATAACGATGCGGTGATTCAGCACATTCGTCATAAAATGTCATAAATTGCACCCTTTATAATAGGTACGTGCTTATTAACTTTTAATATGTAATGGATGGCACTGCATGTGGTGTCCACAAATAAAAAAAACGTTCAATATCAGAAAACCTATTAAAAAAATATGCTGGCAGGTGTCCACATATTTCTAAAACAATTTTTGTATCTCAATTTTAAACATCGCAATATAGGGTTTAAAAAAATGCAATTGAAAGTCTCTTCATATTTCAACATTTTCATTCTAGAATTTTATTCGTTTCCAAGAAACACTTTTTATTACTCAGTTCTAAAAACTGCAGACACGCTATAGTTTTTAATGCCACTACAACTTTATAGCACGACAACATTTACTGTAAACATGGTACCTTCAAATTACAAATGGCGGGCTAAAAATAAAAAATAAAGGCGAGCAAAAGTTGTTGAGAAAAGTTATTTAAGAAAATGATTTGAGCTAATAGTAGCTTACTAGTCACTATTCATGACAATAAGAATAATTTATTTTTAAAAAGAAATACAAAAAGTGTACATACAATGGTATAATTAGTACTTATAAGTAAACTATAACTAAAATATATTCCACAGTCGCAAGTATTCAACAGTTCAATTCAGATGTTAGCGACCTGCCCGATCTAGGTTTATTAAAAGTCATAAGTAATTTATTTCGGAACCATATACATTGTGTAGAATTTATGTAAAATAAAACAGTACCATTAAAACATTACAATGGAAAAACATGTCAAAGATAATACATATAGAATAACAAATTCAAAACGATAATAATCCTCATTCAATTTAAAATAATTAATAATACAGTAAAACAAAAGGTCAAAAAAAAAGAAACACGAAAATCAAATATTTTATAAAAATGCTCATTAGATGCAATGAGCATTTTTTATCTGTTGCTTATATACTTTTGTGATTGTTGTGATGTCTTTGCCAGGTTTATTGCAAGTCGGACCCTCTAAAGTGGTTACAGCAGCCAAATAACAGAAAATAACAAAAATTATAGAATAGAGAATGTGAAAAGTAAAAGATTGAGTGAAATTTCTCAAGCGTCAGGATTAAAGTAGTCTTGTTATACTAGTGAGACTGGATTTTCTAGAACAGAATATTAATAATTAAATATACTGAATAGCTGGAATTTTAGTTTAATAACGTGATACCGTATGTTAATAGTGCGAAAGTAAACCTTTTTCATAGTTCTGGTTAATTTATTGAGCTTTTATGTTTATAAAATGTTTGCAAGGTCGTGGTTTGGCTGCGTCGAGTGCAAATAATTTTTAATTTGTGTATAGAAGCAACCTTGGCTAGTGTTCAAGGTTATAAGCTTTTTATTTATATCTTACATTTGCAGTTGATAAACTTGTGCTTCCATACATGATGTTTAGAAAAATATGTTATATAATATTTAGAATATCGATTAAAAATTGGAAACGTAGGATTTGGGACCTTACACACTCTTCAATTTGTATTAGCTCTCAAACTAGTAAATTGACATTAGGTTAATTCTTAATCTTAATTGAATGACTGCCATCAAATTCAATTCAAAATTCCATCCAACGAAGGAGGAATTCAAAAGACTATAATTCACGGTTGCGTGAAAATGTGATGAGTTTTTGAACCCTCAAATTGAAATTTAATTTTTGAGTTAAATGTCATTTTGATCTCCTTAAATGCAGAGAAAGATTTACGCATAATATATTTACATATCTTACAGTAATGGTATTTAAAGAGCAGATAAGTAAGTTGAAATATTTCAGACAAATCCATTTTTAAAACAAAGAACTGGGGCTTTAATTAAAATTCTAAGCAGAATTTAAAAGATTTTAAAGTAAGATATGCACGCTTTATAGTATCCAGTTGCATACTTCTGTTTATTTTAGTGCTTGGCTTAATAGCAAATTGCAATGTTAATTGCACAACGCTCTTTTAATATATCCTTCTTTCCTTCCACATTTAGACTTGAGTTATTGAGTTCGTGTTTCGCGTAACAAATTACTGCTACGCCGTAGCCACGTAGCGCCCGCCGTAGGCGCCTACGCTTTGCTACGACTGAAAAACTTTAATTTTTTTTTGCAGACTACAGTCTTCGGTAGTGGTCATCCACTACCGAAGACGGTAGTCTGCAAAAAAAAATGTTTAATTTAGTCTGTCAATCTATGTTTTTTTGAGTAGTGATGTTTTATTTGATTTAAATAGTCATATTTTTGTTAACACTTTTTGCTTTACATAATAAAAAATAAAAAATAAACTTACTAAACTGTAAACCTAGAAATCCTGATTGTTATAATTAAAGCTATTGATTTCAATTTTTATGTTTACAGTCCCTTTCTGACATTTTTTTACGAACAAATTATGACCTTGGTAAAGGTCTCATCTTACTGATGTTTCATTAATGGTCCAATGACCTCGTGTATCGATCGATGTCGTCCACAAACCCCAGTATTTTATGAGATAGCGAAATATTAATCTATATCTTTTAATAGCTTCTCCTCGCGGCTTTTTCTGCGCTAAATTCGGATATTATATCACGGAAACGCATTACCGGGATAAAAACTATCCTATACAACTTAAGTCATGGTCTGCCTATGTGAAAAATTGAAAACATCGAAATCCCTTCAGCTATTAAAGTGTTAGAAGAAAAACTTTCTTTCGCATTTATAATATATGGGATGGAAGTGACGCCGACGCATAAACGGTTACCACGTATTCAGTACATCATTCTTAATCCCCCCCCCCAAATAGAAAATTTTCACCAGTAATTTAAAAAACAATCAGCTGTTTCCTACAAAAGTGCTTTACCTCCACGATCAAAATCTATAGAACTGCACATTTTTTTTTGGTGTCTGATGTCCCGTCCACCCATACATTTTGTATAACCACTGCAACAATTCAAAAAGATTATAACTGAAATATGCAAGGTTCTAGTAAAGCTAATATGAAAATGAACGCAAGCATCGTTAGTTGCACACATTCGTTCTCTTAATGGGCTCACATACTTTACACAAATGGGTTGGTAAGACTGCCTAATACTGCGGTACGGTTTAATATAACATTTGAATTTTACGTACAGAATTACGTTGGTTATTTAATGTTACAGTTTTGAAGAGTATAATGTAAAATATTGCAACAATATTAACACTAATAATATGTAAGTAATATCTTAATGTTATAAATACGTGAAGAAACTCAGACAGAATCGAATACTTTACTTACCTTTTCATACTTATATAAACGTCCACCACCTTCCCATGGGATAATTTACACTAATAATATGTAAGTAATATCTTAATGTTATAAATACGTGAAGAAACTCAGACAGAATCGAATACTTTACTTACCTTTTCATAATTATATAAACGTCCACCACCTTCCCATGGGATAATTTACACTAATAATATGTAAGTAATATCTTAATGTTATAAATACGTGAAGAAACTCAGACAGAATCGAATACTTTACTTACCTTTTCATAATTATATAAACGTCCACCACCTTCCCATGGGATAATTTCTGACCTCCACGTGGGAAACTGACGGCAGAAGCTAGTAGAAAGTACTTAAAACATTTTAATTATAAAACCACCAGTAATTATTATTACCTACACATAAACCTTCACCTATATACTTTTATTGTTAAATATTAAATGTATGTACTATTGAATCATGAATGAATCAATGAATGGACATGTAATGAGGAGGTATGAAACGCATATGCCTAAAAGAGTGATGGGCATGAATGTTGATGGATGGACAGGGAGAGGAAGGTCAAAGAAAAGATGGATGGATTGTGTGAGGAATGATATGAAAGAGAAAGGAGTAAATGATGCCATGACATCTGACAGGGAAGAACGGAAGAAGAAAACGTAATGCGCCGACCCCTATTAGAATGGGACAAAGGCAGGAAGATGTATCTAGATGATGTACTGTTGAATAATTCCCTCTATGTCGATTCGCAAAACAAGTGACATCTGTTTTAAAAAGTTTACGCTTGACATCGAGGTTGGTCAAGTACACTTAAAAAAAAAAGTGAAACGTTTTGTTGGCGTACCTATTTTAAATAAATAAAAAATAAATGAATCTAAAAAAAAAACGCTAAAGTGCCACTTAAAATAAATCGAGTGATATCTACAAGGACTGGATAGATGGACGCTGCCAATGTTAATGATTTTAAACAAATAGATTAGCAACAGCTGTATTTACAACGCTATCTCGAGGAATTCAAGATCAATTTTGTGTTACAAAAACACGTTCACGAAAAACAAAAGACTACATTAATAGTCTTTGCTAACATTCCAATGAGATAGCTACAAGTACATTCTGAAATTATCTTCCTTTTGCGCTTCGCCGCAGTCGGGTAAAAACAGCCAGGTTTCAAATTATCTCCTTGTTCTCAGAAAAACAAAAGGTAAGCTTGTGAAGGTATAACGCACCCATTGGCAAAGGCCGAAAGCGATACAGCCTTCGGCTTAATAAACGGAAGATTAAAAAAACACGCTTCTCTCGTTTCGTTAACGTTCCCTGAAATAACGAAACTCGTTATTCATGAGTCCTCACGATACAAGTCCCGAATACATAATTCAGTTGAAAATTTTATTTTCAGTTCTCAGTATTTTTTTTCAAACCGTTTGGTTGGATATTTTTTTTATTTATTTGCGTCTCATTTTATTTTTATTCGGTTTTCCTAAAATTCTAAGTCAATTCTGGAATTTGAGTGCATATTTTGAGTGCTCCATGAAAATATTAAGAATTTCCAAACGTTTTATGTTGAATTTACACAAGAAAGTAAATATTTTGTTGGTTGGTAAAAATCTACCAAGCTTAAATCAACATCAGCATAGCCTTTTCCCTACCACTACGTTGGTGTCGGCTTCCAGGCGCAATGGATGCAGCTGAATACCATGAGCATTATTCATGGAGCGACTGCCAATCTGACCTCCAAAACCAAGATACTGGATTACACGATATCCTTTGATAAGACTGCCAACAAGGCTTATGACACATATCAATGATGATTATGTCTAGCGTGACTGCGAGCAGAGGTCCTGGGTTCGATTTTCAGGTCGGGCAATGTGTTATTGAGTTTTTCTGTCAAGAATTTCTCAGTAGCAGCCTCGGAGTATGGATTTGTGCCTGGTCGATGGCAATAGGCTCGCCCCTTATTATATGGGACTTAAACAAAACTTGTGAAATGTGGGTGTACAATTAGGTATACCTCTGCCCAATTCTTCTACAAAACCAAAAACTATTAAAATCTAGAACACTCATCATCTGCCTAGCCTTTTCCCAACTATATTGGGGTCGGCTTCCAGTCTAACCGGATACAGCTGAATACCAGTATTTTACATGGATCGACTGCCTATCTGATATCCACAACCCAGTTAGTACTGGGTAATACGATACCCCTTGGTAAGATTGGTTGTCAGACTCTTGGGCCACTGACTACTAACGACTGTCAAAGATCTACAAATGTCACCCGGGACCAACGGCTTAACGTGCTTTCCGAGGCACGGAGGAAACTCGGTATGTAATGGGTGGTCACCCATTCACAGACCAACCTAGGCAAGCACGGCTTAACCTAAAGATCGATCCGAGCGGCTGTTATTATTTAGCCACGAGCTCCTCCAAAATCTAGAACACTGATTCAATTTATAAACAAATTGTTTCTCCCGTCTCAAATTCCACCAAAATACCCTCGTATTTTATAGACGCTTCCCCATTAACATTATAATTATGACCGGGTTCGTAGTTACACGCCTTTAGTAGGCTATCAAATGAAGGAGATTACTGATAATATAATTTAAGTTGCTAGGCAGGCCCTTTGGTAACAGATTGAATAGTTGTCCCGAAGATTTGATGTTAATCAGGGACTTCCTAATGCCTGCTTGGTCTAATTATGAGTTCGAGGGTTTTCGATTTAGGTGGCACTGTTAGATGTGTTATGGGCGAAGTAAATGCATGAATAAAGGGTGTAAAAATATCCTTAACGAAGCCGAAAGGCACTTGTTCTCCCCATCATTGCTATAATTTTTTTGTTCTAGACTATGCCTGGGAACCTTCTAATTATGGAGATATTGGGGGCCAAAGTTCGAACGGTTCCCCAGGTTTTTTTTTAATAAGTACATGTTTTTAATGTAAGATTTTTACTTTAAACATCTCCACGACCCCCGTACCACTCAATACGTCCATCAGCACAATGTTTTGAATGCGTTACATTGCGTCCTACCGTAAAACGTGATTTTTCACCCAAAAAAAAAGTTGTTTCACAGCAATAATTTTAACGTAAAGTTTGATGTACATAATAGCTTGGTTGACGGCTTCGTGTTGGGTCCTTTTACACCCTGTATAGGATGAGGTATGCTGGACTTATGAGCTTTATCGTCGATTAGTTTCTTAAGTAAAAATTACGGTCATTTTATTGATCTGTGGGCCGAGTATAAACGTGTGGAGTAAACGTAAAATACTCGTAAAATCATTGAAAATACTTATTTCGCTCGTAATTTTTACTTAGTTTTAAGATTGAATTAAAATGTATAGGTAATTTTTATTGTGCTTGTAGCCAACATTTTATAGAATAGCTTTAATTTTCGACACAAACATCGTTCGAATTTGTCTTATGTGTACGTTGCGCGTTCGTGCTAAGGTTTAATATCTGATTTGATGAAAAAAGGCATTTCATATTAGTCGATACTCGATAATCTACAGCATCGTCTAGTAAAACCTGTCATATTATCTGATTTATGATAGGTATACAAAATGCTGTATGTATTTGTGCTGCTTATAAAATAAGCATTTATTAGAACTCTCAATTTTTTGGCTAGATAAATCCCAATATTGCTTACCAACCCTACTTTTTCAAGCAACAAATCATTTTCAAAACATGTGATAACCATCTGTTTGTCAAGTAGCAAGATGTATGGCCTAATAACGTTTTCCCGATACCGAGCAATATAGCCCCGATATTGGACAAGCGGTAAGAATAGCAATCAGCTAGGAACACGGATGGAAACTAGGTATCTGCATTATGGGGGGGAGAGGTGACGTGAGCGGAATATTGGTGCGAACGATGATCGATATCTGGTGATCTGGGTAATAGGCAAGGGATTTTGTCCTTTCTACGTAAGTAGATAGGGGATATCATAATTCGTCTAATTTTATGGTAAAAAAGTCCTCTACTGCCTTAGTTCGAATTATGGAATATTTTGTGGAGGGGCGCATAATTTTATTTTAGACCAACTATGACTGGGTGTTTATAATAATTGTGAAATACAAGTGTAAGATAATGTTAGGGTTTGTTTTGGCTTTCGTGATTTTATTTATATCTTTCATTCAGGTAGATAGCCCATAAATTTGTTAGTATTTCTTAACGTATGTTGGTATAATTGACTAATGCACATAATAAATAATAACGTTAAACTTATACTAATAATACTTAATTTTAGCAGGAATATTTTATATTTTTAAAACAAATAACGACCAGTCCTTGTGGAACAGCCTAGAAAAGGTGCCAACTAAATTTTTAAATGCATTTAAGGAGAAACCTCCAAATAAATGGCCTACATATAAATTAAACAGTGTTACCAACAATTAATGACATTGTTATTTATTTGCTAATTCAGTGAATTGCACTGAGTTTAAAGATTTTATTTGAATAACGATTACTTTAATGGCTGATAAGTTCAATTATGTACCTGTGGTTTTATAAATGGCTTAATATAAAGAAAATACTTTGATGACACAGGTACAGTCACAGCCAAAATAATATATGTCACCTTTATTTTTGTCTGCTAGTTTCACGATAGGATTTGCTTTAGCGACTCAGCTTTTAAGGTCGCATCGCAATGTCATTGAAAAAGAATGACATCGAGCAATCTTATTTACATGTCATGCCCAAATAAAAATGTGGGACTGACTGACAATAGATGTTTGAACTTATTTGAAAAACTAAATTGATTTTAATGACATCACACACATAGGTATTGTTTGCAATGGTCTGTTAAGTAAAAGGTGTTCTGATTAAAAAAAGCAATAATTAGTAGACCGACGAAGGTATAATGTATAAATGTCTGTGCCTACCTACCTATGTAAGGTTGGTATCTAAATCTGAATCCTAATTTCATCTCAAATCTAAATTCAGGAGTCCTAATTTCAGGAGAATCTCAAGGGAATTCGTTCAATGACACCTCTCACGTAAGTAGGTACCAGTAAATAGGGATTGATGATCTCTTGAGTGGATCTAAATATAGCCATTTTATCTATTGCCTCGTATATAACTGTTTCTTGGAGAAATTCGCACTCACTGTGATTTGTAACTTTCTAAAGGTTATCGTCGCAAAATTAAGTAAAATGGTTAATATTTTCAAAAGCAAGGGCGCTGTCTTAAATAGTTTTAATTTGTGCTGAAATATTAAACAAAAACCATAAAAATAAGGCAAAAGTAAACCGCAGTTGATCACAATAAGATCTAGAATTAGATCCCAACACGATTACTAGCCAAAACCATAACCTAATATTTGGCTCATCGGTCGAAAACCTAGGATATCATCAAACAACATAACATCTTCTTAGCGTGTCGATGGTAATCTAAATTGTGTCGGCCCAGAACTGAGCTACGAGTTTGGCGCCTTCAGTAACGTCCATCAGTTTCTAACATGAACAAAAAACATAACATAACAAGAAAAGACGCGACATCGTCATCAAACTCATTCTTTTCTCACCCAATTTCTCGCCCAATTTCCCGACACTGTCAACCTCCCTGTTTCACCCAACATCACCAACACACATCACTTTAATATTCACGCAAAACACCTACATAAACCACCTTAATCTTCTATTCAGAACGAACACACAATAATAAGGAATATTTGTCAAAGACATTACTAGTACGACGCTGTATCTTAATTTACCGTTTCTGCTTTACGTTAAAATTATGGCTCGTTGAGCTCGCACCTGTGTCTGCCTACCTTAATACTGTACTGCTGCAGACGCATAAATAATAGTGAAATAGACTGCGTACGTAGGTAGGCAGGTCTCAAGTACCTTTGGGTGTGTCGTTAAGGAAACGTGGTGTCAAGATGTGAAAGTGTGAGGTAGTAGTAAAAATAAAGAGTGATATTGTCTTAAAATGAGGTGTAGGTGTGCTATTTTATAAGACCGGATCGGAAGACAGGCGCTTTTACCATGCAGTGAGACAACAAGCTCATTTTAGTAATAATTAGTTTGTTTATTTGAAAAACATGCTGAAAAAGATTACATGTAGTGGAGATGAGAATGTTGAGGTGGATGTGTGGTGTGACAAGAATGGATAAGGTAAGGAATGAGTATATTAGAGGAAGTTTGAAAGTTGCGACACTTACAGAAAAGTTGAAAGGAATCCACTGTCTTGGTAGGGCATGTGATGAGGAGGGTCGAATCGCATGTGACTAAAAGAGTGATGAATATAAATGTTGATGAATGGAGAGGGAGAGGAAGACCAAAGAAACGATGGATGGATTGAGTGAGAGGAATAATATGAAAGATAAAGGAGTAAATGATAGCGTGACGGTTGACAGAAGAGAATAGAAGAAAAAAACGTGTTGCGTCGACCACAAGTAACATGGGGCTAGGGCAGGAAGATGATGAATTGAAAAACATGCACAACTAACAGATTTACATCCAGGGCGCCATAATATTAGATTTATATCTAAGCGGGTAATTTTCTTTATAACAGACTGACCTCATGTTCCTCTGGTATAGAGAGACAGTAAACGCGCTCTGCAAAGCCAGTTTTTTTCTTGACCTGTATCTGCTATTCGTACAGATCATTACCTACCAGTGGCGAAGGTTCCATATAACTCGATTCCTACCGGCTTCCCTTTGAAAAATGGCACAGTTAGTATTCTATAGGCAAATAATATAATCACATTAAACATTATGTACTCCGGCTTACCTCTTACAAAAATTGACCCTTCGCTACTGTTACCTACTGCAACTGAATGTGTACTTACTTACTAGTAACTTCCAAAACGGTAAAATATCTTGTGAAATAGATGATGCACGGTGTTCCGATCAACAAAAGTTTGTGTTCTTTTATTTAAATATTAAGAGTATGTTTTACATAATTGCTCACTGTTTGATGTAGTAATTTACCTACAGATCTTTTTAAACAATTCTGAGAATTAAAGTCGTTTAAACATCGCGAAATTAATTTAATTTTCTGTTAATAAAAGTAGGAAGTTCTCTTGAGAAAAACAAAGGAATCGTTCGAAAAGAAGAAAGCTTAACGAATGACAAATATGCATAACAGAAACAATAAACACAATCTTATTTCCTTTATTCTTTTATTAATACATTCAACTTTGATTAATATTATTCCAGTCTGTTTCCGACAAATTCCTAGTAAATAGAATCTAAATAGTCGAATAATTTCCAACCATAGCTCGATGATTGACTACAGGCGGTGCGAATCGATTTTGAACGGAATTGCAATCGGAAATACCAAATCAATTCGGCCAATTTCACGATGACTCGGGAGCCAGGATAACGAATTCCGCTGCTGCTCACAGATCTGTTATGGGTATTTCGTTGTTGTTGTTATTATAAGCTGTTTATTTTTATTTTCCTATAAAATAGTTTTCGTAACTGGAAAAACTTGCAATCGTTTGTTCCAATAAATGTTTTGCGTTTTTTTTTGTAATGTTTGTTACTTTATGGGATCATAATTATGCTGTGAATTGTTTTTTTTTTTTCATAATTTAAGTTAGCATTTAAGTTTTGAAGTGATGGTGTTTTTAGGGTTCCGTACACGAAGGGTATCCAACGGGAAGCTATTACTAAGCCTTAGTTGTCCGTCTGTCTGGGAGCAGGCTGTATAGGCTGTATCTCATAATCCGTAATAGGTCGACAGTAGAAATTTTCAAAAAATCCGTTTGTTTGTTGCCGCTGTAACAACAAGTAATAAAAATAAATTAAAAATTAAAGAGGGCTCCTCTACTACGATGGTACAGAACCCTTAATGCGCGAGCCGGACTCGCACTTGGCCGGTTTTTACAAAATTTGCGTAAACATTGTCTGTTTTGATCAATTCCAGATTAAATATGTACTCGTACCTAGTAAATGTAATTTCCGGTTCTAACCACACCATCTCTATTGTTACAGGCGTTCAAGCGCGGGCCTACTGGCACCGCAGCTGGCATGCCAGTCATCATCACCAGCAGCGTCTGCGCCGGCGCCGCCGCTGCCCGCGCCTACCTCCCCTCCCCGCGTCGTGTCAGCCCCGCCCGCGCCCTCCCAACCCCCTCCCGACCCCGCCCCGCAAGACCAAGAAGATGGCGTCAGATTACGGCGGACCCATACAGTCGCCGTACGAGACTACCTTAAGAGGGAAACGCAAACGTTTTTCGGCGTTCAGAAGAATAATGAGAGGGAACAAAGACGGCTGTGGTATGAGAGGCGGAGGAGGCACGCGGCGCGGGCGCTCGGCGACCTCCGGCCTGACTTGCCGCCGGACCATCATCCTGATGATGATGATATTAGGTGAGTGTTACCATAATTGACTTGTTACCTTAGAGCTGATGTATCAATCTTCGGATAGCTTCTATCCAATGATTATAATTGTGATTTGACAGCTTTTGTATGGAAAGTACACCTTGCATAATGCTAAATTGATGTTTCAAATAGAAGTTATCTCAAGATCTAACTCCCTACAAAAATAATTTTGAAACATAGGTCGAATATAACTCTCTATTATATACACCGTGACTTTTTATTCGTCTAACAAATTTGGTCCACTCAATTTACCCAACATAAAGTAGCTCAAGGCGCGATTTTCTTCTTTTTTTTTACCTACCTTAATACCTAAAAAGAAAAATAAATAATACATTAGAATTAAATAATGAAACATCCTGTTAAAAATGTTTGCGTGTCAAACGGGAGAACATACCTACCCAGCGCTCAAGTCCAATAGATCATAGCTCGCAACAGGGTGTTTTAACAACGTCATGCGTCATAAAACTGAATAATATTTTCATTTTAAAATCTCATAATCACAATTTTTTTTTTATGAATGTTTAGTAGTCATTGGATTCATGAAATGGGCTGCCGTTGTAAGACGACTAAAAGTCACGGTGTATAGACCTGTTTCACCCAAAGCAATTGCTAAAAATTCAACGTGTTGCCTTCTTAATGAAAACAGCGTAGTAACATGACTTGAACTAAAGTATAGCTATATAATTATATCAATTAGGTATTCAAGGTCACCTGCATTGTATTAGCAGTACACACACATCATTAATCAATAAGTCAGCCACCCAGCTACCTTATAATTTGCGAACAAACTTAATGAACTTCATTGTTCATGGTAATAATATTATATTGATCGCAAATATGTAGGTGGCTTCATTTTATTCAGACCATTAATTTCATTGCCCTTGTTATGTGACCTATATATTTATGGGATTCATTTAGTAGTTTTACTATTCGCGAAATAAGTTAGGATATTACGCTTGTAGTAGGTACCTAGATATTTGCTAAGCAGTTGCAACTTAAAAAAAACTGGTATATTGTTTCACACGAGTATTAAATCACTACATAGTATAAAACAAAGTCGATTCCCGCTGTCTGTCTGTCCCTATGTATGCTTATATCTTTAAAACTACGCAACGGATTTTGATGCGGTTTTTTTAAATAGATAGAGTGATTCAAGAGGAAGGTTTATAATTATGTATATATTGCACCCGTGCAAAGCCGGGGCGGTTCGGTAGTAAAACAATAAAGAATCTTCTAAACTGTCGTATTTCCTTTATACGATTACGATGGAGCTCGTGGCTAAATAATAACAGCCGCTCGGGTCCATCTTAAGGTTAAGCTGCGCTTGCCTAGGTTGGTCCGTGGATGGGTGACCGCCCATTATATACTGAGTTTCCTCCGTGCCTCGGAAAGCACGTTAAGCCGTTGGTCCCGGCTGTCATTTGTAGATTTTTGACAGTCGTTATAGGTAGTCAGTGGCCCGAAAGTCTGACAACCAGTCTTACTATGGTATCGTATTACCCAGTACTAACTGGGTTGTGGAGGTCAGAGCAGTCGCTCCATGTAAAATACTGGGATTCATCTGCATCCGGTTAGATTCGAAGCCGCCCCAGCATAGTTGGGAAAAGGCTAGGCAGATGATGATTTCCTTTAGACGGTTCGCTGAAATAAAATGGGCTGAAAAATAAACGTTATAATTATACCTTCATGTTTTTGAAGGTATAATTTTAACATTTATTTTTCATTTTATGATTATTATCATAAAATTTCTATTAACATCTCTATTATTGAAAGAAAATAGATGCCTTTCAACCTAAGCATTTTCTTCGAAAATTACAATTATTTGTTGAACAGTAATTTTTCATGAAAATGGTTAAGTTGAAAGGCCTCTTATTATATCAAAACTCCGCACTAAGCGAGGTTAAGGCCAAAGAGTCCCCACCAATGCGCGATTGACTATACTTAGTTCACGACAACAAAAATCCCCGATAGCTCATTTTTAATAACAAAATGAATCAACCGCCATAATTTCCGAATATAACAAACCGGATCGGTTTACGCATGATAGAGCAATATTCCCACTAATTGCTCATGAAATACGGTTTACATTTCACATCACATAAATTTGGTAAAACAAAATTAACTGCAATATACGTATCATTGACTAATAATGTTCACATTGAGCACTTCATAAAATAGCTCCATGTGTGACGCATCAGGCAATTTTTAAATGGTTTATTAATTGACAATGGTATTTTATTATTGCTTTTAAACAGTATATTATAAAACGTGGGTAATTCTCATAAAATGGTTTCAAGGACACCGATTATTATTGTTAACGATTCGTTAATTGCCTGTCATGAAACCTATTTACTCTGAATGTGAAGTGAAATAAAAAAATGCATGTTCGGTTTTCAACTAAGAATTATTTACTACCAATACTAACACAACCAACTAATAGTAATCATAGTAAATATCCCGTTATAGTAATGTTAACAAATAGTAAACATGGTAAATATCCCGTTTTCAGTGTTTCAGTAGGAGAAAAACACTTTTAAAAATAGGGATGTTTCCTGAAAAAATCTAATTAGTCCGTCAGATAGATTTCCAAAAAATATTGAACACGTATTTTTTCTATTTTCACGAAAACTAAAAATGAAGACGATACAGTGCGTCGAAAATTCGTGTGACGTCATACTTGTAAGTAAAGTGTTACTGACTTTTACCGAAAAGTGACGTCACAGGCCACTCATGATCTTTGATGCGTTTTACCTTCGTCAATTTTTATTGATTTGATAAAACAAAAAATACGTATCCAATATTATTCGATAATCTAACTGACGGACTAAATAGAATCATATTTTTTTACACAGGAAACATCCCTATTGTTGTATTTACATATTGGTTCTCGTGACTGTACAGCAGAATTAACAGCTGGACTCTAATACTGAAATTAAGAATTAACTTAAATCTTTGCAAGAGACAATTAAATACCTTTGACCACCATTTTTTTAAGATTGAATAAAATGCTCTTAAAAAAACCCGCGTTTTAGACAAAAAAAAAATTAAATCGTGACATCCACCCATACGCACTGGTTCCACGTGATAGTGTATGATCCAGTCCCTCTCACACAGAATAGGGCTGTGCCCCATTAGTGGGAATGAAGGCTGATCATCATATACACTAACAAATACTCTACATAATAGACTGCTTCGTTGGTCTCTGCTGAGCAGGCCATGCAGGTCATGCAGTGTCATTAAGTATTTTAACCAGGAATTTCTGAGTAGGAGCCACGGTGTCTGGATTTGTGCCCGGTTGATGGCAATAGGCTCGCCCCATATTACACGGGTCTTAAACATAACTGGCGAAATATGGGTGTACTATTAGAACCACCTCTGACTAACCCTTCGGGGGTTACAGGCGTCATGTTATGTTATAAGTAGAATATGTATAACAAACAATATACTCTCTGTATAGTTATATCAAAACAATAACAAAGAGAAAACTTCGTCTAACAAGTTGACATAGCTTTAACTCGTCCCAGCGAGATTGATACAGAATTCAATTTCCACGGAAGCAATCCGACTTTGTTTTCCTTGAACAATTCCGGGGCGTAGTCTAAGCCGTAGTTTAACATTTAGCAAGATGATTCATAGAATTTTAGGGTTGTCTTAATCAATTTGTAACGGAATTAGTAAAACAAGGATATTTTGCAAGTTGTTATTTTACAAGTTGTTATTTTACAAGTTGTTATTTTGCAAGTTGTTATTTTGCAAGTTCACTTGATAGGTTAAAAAAAGGATATGTGCACCTTCTTACGTTTCATAAGTTCTCAATTGCCCATGTAGGTTAATGTGAAATAATATGTATTGAATTTGTATTTTGATAAGAAATAACATTCGAGACGACTATGGTAGGTAGACTGGCAGAAAATGCCTATGGCATTAAGTCCGCCTTTGTGCAGTTTTGTTACTTGTGCATAAAGTTTTAATAAATAATAAATAAATAAATAGAAATATTTTTCAAATATCAGCTCACCCTATTAATTAACAATGCACGCATATGCAATGCATAAACGTTGCGAATTTACTAGCGTCGTTTGGTTTTCTTCTTATTATTCACCGTAACTTTTACTGCGATAAATCATATTAAAATCAAAGCAGTGATAGCTTAGTGGTCTGACCGTCAGACTGCCAACCCAAGACACGCACCCCTGATTTTTCGGTTTGATGTGCGTATTGTATAATTTTCATTTGCTTCGGTGTAGGAAATCATCGTGAGGAAACCAGCATACCTGAGACATATTTTTTGACGGCATGTAAAGCCAAGTCAGAGGCCTATGGGCGGCATAAAAACTCAGGTTAGGTACTACACGATGAAGAAGATATTAAAAAAATTAATAAATGCTCACAGATTACAAAAGCCATCTTTCAATAATCCGTCTGACCACGTCTCGGCTTATCAATTCACCAGATTCACGGACATTGATTGTTCCATTGAACGTTCAATCGCTTCCCTACAGGGTCACTAAATGGACTACAAAGCAGAATAATCCCGGTACGACCGGGAACGGTTGCCAATACCGGGAAGTCTCCCCGGGACAATAAAATTAAACGTAACTATTTGCTATCGCCAGCTGTGACGACACTCTTTATAGGCATTTTGTATTCTTGCGTGGAACTTAGTTAACGAGACACAGGATAATTAGGTTTGGTGAGCTGTAATTATACTGGATTCTTTCTTTTTAAAAGGTTTAGTTCATTAGCTTAAAGATATTGGTGGATATTTTAGTTTAAAAATATAAAGAATCAATATACTTGAGTTTTCTTTCAGTTTGTTTTCATCTTAGTTCAAAAGATATTAATATTTATAAATTATACAGAAGAGACGTCGATGCACAACCGGCTGCCACGTGTTCTGTACAAACGGCGACACATCATCAAATATATACTTTTCCAGTATAACATGGCCCCAATTTGTATGTATTTCCCGTACAATGAGAGATCCGCATAAACTGGTTTTGTATAGCTTGATTGGTCACTGTGCGAGCATCATACTGAATCCCTCCACATAGATTTTTTTTTTCATCGGTAATTTAAAAAAAAAATTCTGTTTCCTACAAAAGCTCATAAAAACGCTTTTTAAGATAATTATCTAAGTATGAGGGAGGGGGGGAGGAGGTGGAGGTTTGGAACTATTATGTGTGTACTGAATACGTGGTAACCGTTCGTGCGTCGATGTCTCTTCCACCCCGTATATTACTGACAGCACAGAGAATAGGGATGTTTCCTCAAAAAATCTAATTAGTCCGTCAGATAGATTTCCAAAAAATATTAGACACGTATTTTTAATTTTTTCACGAAAACTAAAAATGAAGACGATACAGTGCGTCGAAAATTCGTGTGACGTCACGCCACGTCATACTTGTAAGTACTTGTACTGACTTTTTACCTAAAAGTGACGTCACAGGCCCCACTCATGATCTTTGATGCGTTTTATCTTCGTCAATTTTTATTGATTTGATAAAACAAAAAATACGTACCGAATATTTTTTGATAATCTAACTGACGGACTAAATAAAATCATATTTTTTACACAGGAAACATCCCTGTTAGCACTAAGGCTTTATTATATGAAGGGAAGCCTACCGGTAGATGTAATTCAAATCGGCAATGAGATTTATCCCTTTCAGGTTGAGGGAAACCCAGATTTTGAAGTAGATTTTGATATAGACTTATGCAGATATTTTCCCTTTCGAGTGATAAAATATTTGAGGATTATGATAGAAAATGGATATTAACTTAGTGCACAACTTTATTAGCTCACTCCATGGCACCAAATTTCAACAAACAGCCATCCTAAACAGCACATAACTACCAGGACATAATAACGTAAAGGGGTGTCTAACTGAGGAAGTAAGTCATACGACAACGAGTTGTTTACCCGCTGGGACGTCCGGACGAGGCAACCTTATTAATGCTCCTGTTAATTCTTGACTCCTGGTAGTTGAAGTTCAGACGCTTCGAGACTGTATGCTAGTGTTAAATTTACATTTGTTTGTGGTTGCTCGGGATTACACGATCGAAGTTTGGAATATTGTGATATATGGACTAGATTGCGATGTTATTTAGTCTGAAGTAATTTGAGTCTATTTGAGTTTCAAGATAGGGTTAGTACGTGATTAGATTCGCAGTAATTATGTTATGTAAGTGTATACAAAGGTGTATTTAAACTGAAGCCTTGAGAGAGAGGTTTGACATTTAAACGGTGTACGTTTGGATGTTAAAACATGAAAACAGGAATAATAGGCTAGCATTATTTTACTTAAATTATGTAAAAAACTGTAGAATTTAGATATTTTTGCATTATTAAAACATATTTTATAGACTAACTTTAAACTAAATCTAGTGGAAGTTTGAACGTTATAAGCATTTTTATCGGCGTCCTACTCTTAGCAGCACAAAGGAATTTCATAAACTCGCGGAGTTCGATTGTACGTGGTCGAAGGAATGTTTCCATTCAGCTCATAGACATTTCACTCCATTTAGTCTTTGTGCTGTCTTTAATTTCTATTAAGCAGAGCTTATTCTTCACCAGATAACAATAAGAAGACACATTCTTCTCAGGTTTGGTCTAGTTAGACCAACGAAGAAGAATGTATCAGTTCTGCACTCTGCTTCGCCCATACATTTTCATAGCATATTTTACAAGATAATTATTAAAAATACATCAAATACACTATCAATTTTGAGGGGAACGGTTAATAGGTATGGATCAAAGTAGATCTAAAGTATTCGAACACATTTTATATAAGGAAATTCAAAGACAAGTCGATATGTATATGTGCAATGAACAACATGGTTTTCGCAACAAAAAATCAGTTAACACCAATTTGCTAACATTAGTTGATTTTGTTTCTTCTGAAATGGACCGCGGACAGCAAGTAGATGTACTGTATTTCGATTTCCGTAAGGCCTTTGATAGAATTAATAACGACATTCTGTTACGCAAGTTAAGTACCATTGGATTTACACCCAGTCTTCTTCTTCTGATTTCTAACTATCTCCGGGATCGTCAGCAATTTGTTCGCCTTGGCTCATACAACTCACATGCATATCATACACGATCAGGCGTGAGTCAGGGTTCCATTCTAGGTCCCTTGCTCTTCTTGATTATGGTAAACGATCTGCCACAAATAATAAAACAAGCGAAATGTTTACTTTATGCCGACGACCTGAAAATATATGCAACTGTAAACTCTGTATCTGACTGTATAGCTCTCCAGCGTGATATCGATGCCTTGAGTGAATGGGCCGCCACAAACAAAATGGAATTTAACATCTCTAAATGCCAAATTATGACCTTTGGCCGCATGCGGAGTCCTATACAGTACGACTACAGTGTGAGCAGCGAGTCTATAGCCAGAGTATCGACAGTAAAAGACCTCGGTGTACTATTTGATAGCAAACTGACCTTTCATACACACATTATAAGCTTGGCTAAAGAATCTTTCAGACGCTTAGGTTTTGTTTTACGTAACTGTCAAGGTTTTAAAAACCAGGCAGTTATCAGGCTCTTGTTCAACGCTTTAGTTCGGTGCAAGCTCGAAACTAGCGCTTGTGTATGGAATCCTCACGAGGTTACATATACACTCATGCTGGAAAAAGTGCAAAAAGCTTTTCTCAGATACCTGTACAAACATGTGTTTGGATATTATCCATATATGTATCCTACTAAGTATATTTTAGGATGTTTGAATTTTAATTCCCTTAAAGTTAGGCGTGCTGTTGACCAAATAATAACAGCGTATAAAATTATACATGGTCATACCGACGCCTCGGATTTACATGCGGAGCTGTGTCAATTCTTTGTTCCGAATAATTATAATCGCTCTAGAAAGCATAAATTGTTTAATGTCCCATTTTGTCGCACTGTAGCTCGATCCACCTCTCCTATTCCGCGTATGCTTACGATGCTCAACGCGCTCGTGGAGACCAACCCTGGATTGGATTTGTTTGCTGATGAATGGAAGACGATAATGTTAGAATGTTTGTGGTTCTGTGAGAAGACCGAGTAAAAGGATTACTTAATTTAGTTTAAATGGCTTATGCTGTACTAAATATAATAAATAAATAAATAAAATAAAATAAATAAATAAATCACAGATATTATAAGGTATCAAGCAACTCGTGTACATGATGTTGATTTATTTATTATTTATTTATTTAATTACAACGGTTGTGTTTACAACCAATTACAGTAACTAAAATTTTGAACATAAAAGAGACATTTTTTATACTACACTTACTTATTTACAAATTAATTAAAAATTAAACAACAAACAATAAAAGAGACAATTTTAACACATATTAAAATATAAAAAATAACAAAGTAAAGTGAAAACATAAATAAAAGAAAATTAACAATACTTTCGTAAATTCCTCTCACAATACTTCTGACATACCAATACAATACAAATCTTCGTCCATCCATCAGCAAACAGATCGTCTGTTGGATTGTAATCCAAGAGATCATTAAGCGCGGCTAGAGTGCGATGATGATGTGTATGTATATGTTTTTCTATTTTGTGTGTTTAAATTGTTTTTTTTATATATTGTAAATGTCTTTTTTATTGTATTGGATGAGTCTATGATGTTATAATTGGTGGTAAATAAATAAATAATCAGCCGATACGAAAAGTAGCCCAAGTCGAAAACCAGAATTCATTTGACACCTCGATATGAGCTTTCAGCTGACCAAAGCATAAACATTTAAGCAAACATTCTATAAAACAAAGCACACACATGCATCACAAAAATATGTGTGTGCACTATCCCGAATAGTTGTTTAGAATATTTCTCAGTTTCCACGATGTCGATGCACGATATTTATTTGACGGCTTTCACAAGTTACGTCTGCAATGCCAACATTGAACTGAAAATTGAATGTAAAATAAATTCCGTTGCAAGTATGGAATACGTTACTATGTGAAATAACTTTAAAATGTTTTACTCGTTCTTTGTGTTGATTCATAGCACGTTTTTCTGTTAGTATGCATGTGTGTACAAGAGAGTATAATACGAGTAGGTAGAGGTACAACCCAGATAGTTATGTCTAACTAACTTTTGCCCGCGGCTTCACTCGTGTTAATTATTTAGAATTTGACAATCAATTCGGGTTGTACTCTGCTTGTAATAATATAATTCAATCATGATTCGAAAGACACGTGGCGCCATCTATTATCATAAGAACGTTATTGTTGTTTTCTTCGGGAACAGTAATTTTTCGGGATAAAAGGTACCTTACCCTATGTCCGTTTCTGTACACCTGACAACGTATATGCAAAATTTCAGGATGATCGGCTAGTAGTTTAGGCGTGAAAGGGTAACAAACAAACAAAATTACTTACTTTCGCATTTTCAATATTAGTAAGGAATTACTTGCTTCCTGTTAGAAATTCTCCAAAACCAGAATTGTGCAATTTATGTTTTTAAAGGTTTCAGGGTTTTCAGCAAACCTGAAATTAAACCTTTTATTTGTCAGATATTGTAGTAAAAAAGTATTTATTAGACTTGTGAATCAGTAGCACATACATGGGTGCGGCTCAAGCCACTCTCAAGAACGTGAATTTTATCGGTACTACCGACCCTAGATGCTTGATGAATAACGTGCTCTGTGTTACAAACTAAACAAAAAGAGAAATTGCAAAAAAACGGTACGAGTACACACGACTACAATAACAAAAACAAACAATTAAACCAATATTTGTAGCATTTCCGTGAAAAACATTGCCATATAAAAAAAGAGGGAAATGTATTTGGAAAAGGCAACATTTGTATTTCACTTCCCTTTTTATATTACAAAAGTTAAAATAAAAACATGTATATGTTTGGTTTTGTATGTACGTAACTTCATTTGATGCCAACGGTGTTTAACAAAGCCCGTTTTATGGGAAAATAAGTCGATCTGATGAAAAGGATTTGCTCTGGGCTACATAAGGGAGGACTTAGTAAACCAGGGGTTTTAAGATGCTGATGTTTCCCTTAAGAGCGTTTACGACTTGCGGCTTTTCATGCAAAACTTTCAAGTCCTTTTTTGTCGAAATGTCTGAACCGATTTTAATGAAACTTCATACGCATAATCAGGATTCATAGGTCTAAAATCTTATCAGAGAACATTTTCGAAATGTTTAAAAAAAAAAAAGATAATTGGAAATTTCTGTTTCTATGGAAAATTTAAAATCGGTATAATTAACCTGCACTATTTTTCAAAAATGTTCTCTGATACAATTCGCACACACATTTTAAACTACTTTTTCAGTTATCTTACTTCTAACAGTCTCAATCTACCGGCAACCTTATTGTTGCAAGCATAAGGCTTGAAACACATAGAAAGCGTGTGCGGGTCGGGCGCGGGTCGGGTCGGGACTACGACGGGTATAATTTCGTGTTTTTATATGGAAGACACACAGAAAGGGTGCACGGGACGTGCGCGGGTCGGGAGCTGCTGTGTGATGTCGTCCATATAAATACATACAAGAAAATACACCCGTAGTACTCCCGAACCGACCCGCGCCCTCCTTACCCGCTTTCTGTGTGCGTTGCGCTTAAGGTTTGCATTACTACTTTTTTGACAGAGATGCAAAGTCCGGGTTAAATAACGGTGAAATGTCTAGCTTTTACTCGATTATAACCATGTACCTCTTCGCAGTATGTACGGAGCGTCAGGCGCAGCACCGAGAGAGGCGCGGGGGCGGGCGCGGGAGCGGCCCGACGTGCTCCCTGCGCCCGCGCCGCTCGAAGAGCCCACGCTGCCGTCGCTGCCCCTGCCCGGGAAGGACAGCGTGGCCAGGCTCACACTTACCGGGCTTTCTTATGTTGTTACTGTGAGTACCTTTTTTATACTAGCTTTTACTCGCTTCGTGCCCGTTATGGTTGGAAATTATCCCATCGGAACGTATAAAATTTACCCTATAACACTCGGCGATAATGTAGCTTCCATTAGTGAAAGAATTTTTCGAATCGGATCAGTAGTTCTGCAGATGCCACCCTACATACAAACTTAGAAACTGTAGAGGTGTCTGATGAGATGACGTGTAATAGAGAAGTATGGAAGAAGAAGACATCATGCGCCGACCCCGAATAGTTTTGGATGAGGGCAGGAGAATGATGATGATATTTTATCAGTACAGTAAAACGGGGTGAATAGGAAAGGCAAGGGTAAATAGAGACATACTTTGAAAGGGATTTATTTTAATTTTTTTTTTATGTTGAATTGATATGTTATGTTGCCAACAACATCTCTAAATAATTAAGTATAATTAAGTTAATAAAATAGAGTAGTTTTTGGTAACATATCACATAAATTCAACGTTAAAATCATTTTCAAAGTTTTTTCTCTATTCCCTCCGTCAATTCTATTCACCCCGTTTTACGGTAGCCCTCTAAGCGCCGCGCCGTAGGATGCCCACTCTTTAGGCACGATAGTTGTTTCACAAAGGATTGAGCAACTGTGTAATCCTGGCTTATAGTCTACTGTGACGCTGTCGAAGAAAAAATCGATAACGAAAGTACGGCATTGCCTACAATCAGCTAAGATCTATTTGATGTCGCATTTGACCCTTTAAGCTGAATAAAATAGTGCAAGTCATAGATTTTTAATAAATTAAGGCAAGAAGTCTTTAACTGCGTTCACGGATTTTAATTTAAAGAACCAATTACTTTGGGAACTATCAAAAATCGATTAAGTACAGAACATCTGGGCCTGCCATCACATCTAAGTTTCATAACAAGTAATAAAATGTTCAAAGCAATGGATTATGCCCGTTTCGCAAGCACTAAGCGCCACCTTTCTCAATGCCTAGATATGATTGCATTGATAGAATTATAAATTTGGGTCAGCTTTGAGAGTTGAAAATTCAAAAGCATGCTGTTGTATATGCAATCATTTAGCTCTTGTGTAGTGGTAGAAAAACTGGTAATAGTTCACTGAACTATAAGCCACTCCAAAATATTTCATCTCCTCCAATATATCAGTTTATATCTCAGAAATCATTCCATATTAATGGCCAGAGTCATAAATATTATATCTGTGGCGTCGTCCGGGCGATGTGGATCCGATATTGATGTGCGGCATACGGTTGCAACCTACTACTTTAAATATATGTAGGTGTATCGTAAAATATGAGACGAAGACATCTTGTTATTTCCTAAGGATGTTCAGATGCGATTTTTTGTAAATTGGATCTTATTGGTTTACAATATGGATCTGAAGGCCGCATCCGTATGACCGCGATATTCGGACCGTGATGTGTGTGTGGCGTGTGCGCGGTATTCGTCCATTGTTCGCATGCCCTAGAAAAAGGATAATGTTTTGATCATCACCTATCACTACTGCGTAATGTCAGCAATGCAAATAATGTCAGAAAACCATTAACTCGCTATTTTTTAGCTGTCATGAAGTGTGCCAGTAACATGAAAAAATTGACAAAAACCGGGATTTCGTTCACCACGTTTTTGTGTTAATACTAAAAACAGTACAACCAGCCATTAACGAACAAAATAAAAATCTATTTACCTCACCTAATACGAATACAAAAAACAGATTTTCCCCATACACCCAAAATTCGCACGATGATTTTATTTCTTGCGTTCTAGAATATTCGATAAGAGCGGAACGCGAGGACATGGGCTGTCACGTACCGGTAAGAGCCAACCTTGTTATGATAATAACTGGTGTACCCTACCTACTGGCGAACGTGACGTGTACTTCAATGGGTGGAGGATGTAGTGCTGTTTAATGTTTACTACACTAGAGAGGGATTTATAGCTGAGATATTTTATAAGTAAACGGACTGGGATGCTTGTGTAGGTTAGTTGTGGTACTTCTTCTTGAACATTACTTGCCAATTCAATTTATAGCAGTAAAAAATATTTGAAATATTATAATAACATTTAAAAAAAATATTTTAGGGTTCCGTAAGTTGAGTTTGAGTCATCGTGGTGAAAGGTTTAGCCCCACCTTCTTTCTTGTCCATCGTGCACAGCCACCTGCGCCTTCCAGGATTTAAACGAAGCCATCGACAGAGCTGTGCAGATGCCAAAATACTGGACGGTGATTATTTGAGTCTATCGACATGCAAAGAAGAAGAAGGGTTCCGTACTTCAAAAGGAAAAACGAACCCATATAGGATCACTTTGTTGTCCGTCTGTCAGTCTGTAAAGACCCTTTTTCAGGAACGAGTAAAAGTGTTTAATCAAATACTTCGTAAATATACGTCCGTCTACGTTCTCTTTCAGCTGTGAAAAAATCTACCTAGTAAGTCAACGCGATCAAAAGATATGACGGTTTATGTCGCATATTTTGACACAAGGGAATCAATAGTTATAAAATATTATGTAGTTTAATAAAAAAGCAAGTTTGTACGGTACCCTCTCGGTGCGCAAGCCCAACTCGCACTGTGCCGGTTTTTTTTATCGTATCTTCAGTTCTTTTTAATTTGATAATTTAGTGATACTCCTGGGCTAAATGAAAACCGCACGGCTCATCGATGAAAGGTTTTTCGGTGTTTGATAGTCTTTACAAGTAGACATAAGTCTGAAATTCTGACCACCACTATTTTCTCTGAACCTCTATGGAGTTCAGATATTCTCACTCCATGTGAACGAAGCTGCATCCGATTAGGCTCGTAATCCACTCCAAAATTGTTAGAAAAAAGCAAGGCAATTAAAGATAACAAATCGCTTTCTGTAATTTTTAGTGAGACTGATTGACTGGCCACGATGATTGTTTTGTCCAAAAAAAAACACCGCGATCATCGATTCTGCCGCTAAGCGTATAGATTCATCAAATTCGTAGAAATACTACCTTTGGAACCTAAATGATTGGGCTCAAATTGCTTACAATTGAAAAAAGAAGGGCAGCTGTCCAATAATAATAATTTCCTTTGATCAATAGTGGATATTTTTAGACTAAATTCTCACGGTCTGCAGAGAAATTACGTACTTATCATATTTAAATTCGTCTAACAAGCATTATATAATTTTTTTTCTCCAATTCTATTATATTATCCATAAAAACTACTCAAATAGAAAACATTAACTTCTTATTGAAGTTAGCTTGCTTTCTTTCAAATAGAATTTTAAATAACTTATTCTAATTTCATAAGGTTATTTTTTATTAGAATATAGTTGGTATTCTACTCCGTTTTACCAATTCGTTATTGGTGGCAAGTCTTGAATACTGATTGGGTGTTCTTGATGATAAAATAAATAAACTAAACTGTGTGCTTACAAGTTAAGCAGTAGTATTTGAAAACTCTTTGTCTATGTTGAAATAGGGGTGGAAGTAAAACGAATAAAGATTCTAATGAGTCTGGTAGATGGACAGATTTACAACATTATTTTTAGTATATATGAACCCTGAATATAGTTTGTTCAGAATAAGTAACTAAATCGATACCAATAATTTTTAAACCATGTTATATTTTATCCCAAAAATATTTAAAATAGGATACAATTTGGACACCGAGCTATACTAAGTACCTATCGCAATCATTTATGTAGCTACTGCCAAATTATTATTATCAATGAGCTTAAGAAAACGCGGGAGGCGCGCGCGTGGGCTCCCCGCGTGGTGAAGACGTTTTTGTGCGGACATACAGTTAAGAGAACAAGCTTATAACTTTGAGATTTTTCATGATACAGTTTTGAAATTTTGTGCATAGGTTCTTTACATAAAAATACTAGACATGTGTTTCAGGTTTCGCATGTACTAAAACTAATGTTGTATAGAAATTAGCTTTTGAATTTAGAACACTTTGTTCTCGTAGACCAAACGTTTGCCATATCACAACCCTATTTCATCATCTTCCTGTCCTTGTCCCACGTTACTCGGGGTCGGCACAACACGTTTTTTTCTTCCATCCTCCCCTGTCAACCGTCACGCGATCATTTACACCTTTTTCCTTCATGTCATTCCTCACACAATCCATCCATCGTTTCCTTGGTCTTCCTTTCCCTCTCCAATATTCATCACTCTTTAGTCACATGCGATTCGTCCCTCCTCATCACATGCCCATACCAAGACAGTCGATTCCCTTTCAACTTTTCTATAACTGGCGCAACTTTCAAACTTCCTCTAATATAAGTATTCCTTATTTTATCCATTCTTTTCACACCACACATCCACCTCAACATTCTCATCTCCGCTACATGCAATCTTTATTCATCCATCTTCTTCACAGCCCAGCATTCCTATCCATACAGCACGACTCTATTTACTACCATGAAAGCGCTAAAATTAATGTGTTTCTCGGGAAGAACAAGGGGGATGCTTTTAGGAATACTAAATACAGACCTAGACTGGAAGCTAAATAATATGTATAATGTAGCGTAAAATTATGATAATTCACCACCAACAACGCCCACTTATGACCACAGGTGGCATAGTTAGCCGCTAACCCAGTTTCACGCGTTAACCATTTAAAAGTTGACTACATATCTCAACGGAAAAGTTGTTCAGTTTAACTATGCTAAAAGCACTTGCAGGCTTGAAATCCTAAACCAGCGAACACATAGCTTTAATGGACCGCCCTATGTGTGTCCGGAGACTTATAAATATACAAATACACGCCGCATTATGTGGCTTGGCTCATAATAAAATTGCGTGTGTATACATAGCTTATACATGTTCGTATGAGATTTTGAGACGAATTAGGTCAGTGATTTCAGAGGGATGAGTAATTTATAGGTAAGTTAATTTTGAGATAGTTGATATAAATGGTTGTTTTGACCTATATTAAGGTATATGGAGGAGCTCGGCTAATGATTGGTATCGTCCTAAATCATACGATTAGGAGCAAAGGTTGGTAACTTGATTCGTAATATGAAAAACATGAATATAACATCATGCCTGTAATTCCCAAAGAGTTAGGCAGAGGAATATCTAACGTAAACTCAAATTTTGCCAGTTATGCTTTGATGAAAAATAGACAAGGATAAAATAGGGGACATTGCAACGTCTCCCTTGCAACGTGAGATGTTGCAAGTTAAGTTTTCTCTTTTGGTAAGGTTTTCTCATTTGATGTATTCATGAACAACACTTGCATAGGAATTTATTTCAAAGTAAGACACGTCATAAACATGTTCTGAATTGATTGCATGTAAACTAAGGCAACTATTTTCAACAGCTGTTGTCTGCGACCTTCATCCGCGTGAAATTATTATAAAAATAAAATTTTCCCCGTTTTTGCAACATTTTTAATTGATGCTCCGCTCCAATCACTAAAAGAATTTTTCAATTCCAACCAGTAGTTCCTGAGATTAGCGCGTTTAACCAAACAAACTCTTCAGCTTTATAATATTAGTATAAATAAGTCGTTTATATGTTTCCCAAAGAAAAACAGAAACACCTAATTACGAATATAAATATACCAGACTGGCTGTAACCCGCGACTTCGTCTGCTGGAAATTTTGATGAGTAATTGTGGGAATTAATCATAATTCCCACAATTACTCATCATAACTTTTGTGTATCATCAATATTTTTCTCAGCGCACGCTAAATAATGAAGTTTTTAGGCAACATTTTGATACTTTGGTTTACATTATTGCAATTTCCTTAGGGTATTCTATTTTTTTTTAAAATAAATTATATATTTATCTTTATAATGGTGAAAAAAAATTTAAAATCGGTCCATTAGTTTCGGAGCTTACTCGGTACAAACAAACAAAAAATATTTCCTCTTTATAATATTATTAAGTATAGATGTATGAACCTGGACGAGGCAAACGGTATGTGAGGATTCTGAGGGCATTCTGTAGTTTCTGCCTGTATGTAATAAATATGTAAAAATATACAATCGAGAAGGGTTTAAATCTGACGAACATGTAGGTTGAGTTTAATTTAAGGATATAAATAACTTTTCCTTGAAATAGCTTCTGTTACAGACAAACAATTCTCTTGTTTCCTAACCTAATTTATTTGGCCTAAATTGAATTACTACCTACGTTCCTTTGTTGGAGAATGAGTTACAAATTACAAAACTGTCTACGAAGAAGAAAAAGGTATAACTATCTATATATTACTGTAAGCTTGCGTCATCCCTCTGCAGGGAAAAGCCTCCTCTTATGACTACCAGATCTTCCGTTCCAGGGCTAAGGCTAATATTTAAACTTTACCTCTTTATAATATTGGTGTAGAATATCCTTTTTCTAAGAATGCACTCAATTACCAATCACCCTGTATAATACAACAACCGTCATGCAATAACTCACCAGACACAGCACCCGTCTGTATTTAACATATTATTATATTCTTGTTTTGTCCAAAATGTGAAATAAGGGTGGGTCGCTAGTAAGGAACTTATAATATAACACATAAAAAATAAGACTCTTAAAGTTTGACATAAATTTGTTGGCTTTAAAATATCTTTATAGTTACTATATAACACACAAACAAAGAAAGGCCGTAATGACGAGGTCACGAGAATAGGACGTAAAGTTTAAATGCGAATCCCAGCATAAAGTGACCTTTTTAACTTTTAATTTGTCATAAACTTCCTTATTTAATGCGAATGTGACCTTTGCGACCGTCATTCTGGTCTAAAATCATGTGTACAGGCACGTGAATAGACTTAATTTGAAATTTAAACATAAATATTTAGTTTTAATTCCACAAAAGACTAGATCTAGGCGTAGACGCACTATGCAGCACTACCCCACAAAGATATACACATGCAAAAGGCGACAATTACTTAAAATAAATGCATGTTGCAACCCAAACCTAATACTCGACATACGTTTAAGCCCTCCGCGTTGATGATGGTGAGATGATGCCTCGTTGATGCACCTTCTTAATGTGCAGATGCACCCATTTCAGGATCTAGTTTTTGCAGATTTAAAACTTAATATTTTACAGTCAAGGATTACCACAAAGTAACGCCTAAATCCACTACTTCTACGTCACATTAACATATATAGGTACCTACATAGTAACAGCACAAAATAGTTTAGTCGATCATCTATTCAGGCTTTAGACTCCTGTATAATTCAAAATCATATCACGTGCTGCCAACTCCACTTCGTGGCTACGCCGTAGAGCTACGCGACTACGGCGTAGCAGTCGCGTAGCTCCCGTAGCGAAGTTACTACATAACTAATAAGATTAAGTCCGTGTATTTATTACAAACAGTATCTGTTATGTTATGTTATCTTATGCGCACTTTATTTTATACTGGAAATTGTCTCTTCGTAACGTTGTATTAAAAGTTAGTTTGTTTTTGTTATTTTGAATGCAGTAGCATCAGCATGTTTTATGATTTTAACGGGTTGTAGTGCTGGGCAAAGGTTTTGCAAATTGTTGCCATGGAAAAAAGGTCATATTTTCTGCAAACATGCTACTGATGCGCCTTTACAATTTTGAGACTTCGATAAAACAAGTTGTTAAGTTAGGGATATCCCAAATTATCCACCAATTTAAATTGTTCTTTTAAAATTACAGCTATCATCTTTTGACAGTTGTATTAAGTGGCTATAACACGGTTAATTGACGTAGACGAATCAATTTCACAAACAATTAATTTCCCTAGCTTTACCAGAATTTTGAAACTGCCGGTAATATCAAAACCTTTACCAAAATGATATGTAACTTACAACCCATAGCTGTCCCTATAACCCTCAAAATATTCTAATATACGGGCGGACGAATTAGACCGCGATATTTCCGAGCAATAAATTATAAAAGTGATGTCTTTCGGGTAGAGGCGGGCGTTATGGCATCGTAAATAATCGGAGCCATTCTCCCCCCTCCCCCTCTTTCCGGCAATATCCCAAGGAAGGAACTAGCCGGACTACGAACTACTGCTTCCTGTGAACCGGCTGACGTGAGCGGTTTCTTTTAGTGGTAGCCATGTTTATTGCGCTTTTTTTTGGGCCCTTTGATGGGCTTATGAAAATTGTGGGGATTTAGGTGCGAGTATGAGTCGGCAGAAATGTGTTGCTAATATTCAGTTTACTATAACTAATATAATAATTAACTAAATTAATAACATATCTAAAAGGCACTTGTTATTCCCGTCTTTGCGATCATTTTTTTGTTCTAGACCATACCTGGGAACCTCCTAGTTACGGAGATATTGGGGGTCAAAGTTCCAACTTTTTCACAAGTTTTTTTTTAAATACATGTTATAATGTAAGATTTTTACTTTACACACCTCCACGACCCCCGTACTATTCAATCCATCCATCAACACAATGCTTTGAGTGCTTTCCATCGAGTCCTACCGTAAAACGTGACTTTTTCCCCCAAAAAAAAAAAATCCATTACCAGCAATAATTTTTGCGTAAAGTTATTTAGTTTGATGTACAGAATGCTTGGTTGACGGCTGTGTGAAGGGTCTGTTTACACCCTGTATATCTGTTGAGAATTTGGGATTGATAGTCAGTGTTTGACCTCGCAGGACGACCTAGATAGAACCAACGATCAGTGGTCCACATTGATCCTGGATCAAAATATTTGGAAGTCATGCTTTGCTCAGAAGTGGGATGGCACAGGCTAACAATAGCAGTAGTCAGTGTTTGACAACCTCTGTCGTTTTGCTCGTATTCTTAATTATTGTATATTTGAAAATTTGGCGCCAAGTCATGGAAACTAATTGTTGAGCCACTTTGACTACCAACTTCAATAGATCGTATAAACAAATCACTACTATTGACAATATGGTATGAAATGGCTACCACTAAAGGTGTCAGTATGCTTAGCATTTAATATCCCTGACTGTACACTAGCTATTAGGTGTGAGGTATAAAAGTGATACAGGCACCTATTACTAAGGCATAAAGATTGTTTTCACTTTAGAAATGCTTCAAATATAAACAAGTACAAAACCCGACTTGCATGTAGTATTTAAAATTCAATTTGCCAGTTAGTCCAGTGCTCTCAAGTTCTAGTTATTGTTAGGACATTTGCAAAGCTAGTGTCCAAATCTATTCACTGGCTCCCGTTCCTAACTTTGTATTATCACTGAGTTTGTCAGTGAAACGCTTTCTGTGTGCGACTGTACTCGCCAGCGTATTTCATTGAAGGAATTTTTAATTCCCATTTAATATTTTCTTCGAGAGTGTACCTGTAGGGTTATTAGTGTGTGTAAAATATTAAAAGGCTTTTTTTATCTTATTTGGAATTTTCAAATAAGCATTATGGCGTATGGACACGCAATTATGTACTTTTAGCAATGTCATTATGTTTTCAAATGTACATAAGTAATATAATTATTTCAGAAGAATTTACTTCAGAAGTCGGCGATTTTTATTTGTTTGATTGTTGGTCCACTTAAAAGGACACTGACACAAATCAGAATTATAAACAGCGTAAACTTTGCAATTTGTAGATATACTTTTGAAATTGAAATTTAATAAAAGTAAATATTGTGAAAACTGGACGTCCTTTTTTCTGAATTCAAAATCTTATTAAGCATTAAATCTTCTATTAAAACAAAACACTTGGTGTCAATCTCGTGAACAAAAATGCTGTAAACTAGTGACACTTGGTTTATGTAAAAAAAAGTGCAGTGCCGTTTGTATCTCACGTAATATGCAAATTGATGTAAAGCATTGTCCAATCAGCGTTATGTGTTATGTATATCTAACATGTGCTGACATCCTCATTGACCTATATTAGACTTTGAAACATTAATAATATTAGTTTGAGCACGCATGAGTTTATTGCTCCTAGACACGATATTGTGATAGCCTTCGTTAACAACAAATAATTTACGACTCTTTGAAACAACCAATTTTATTACTGAAACTATCTCGAACAAAAATTAAATGAGTCAAAACAAAATATTACATGACATAACATCACGCTTGTATGCACCAAAGGGTCGTCAAGTGGGGCTACCTCAATGAAACAGCAGCGGGGTGTGGTTGGTAAACTAAGCTCCACTACCTATCCTGCCTTCTTGTGAGCCCTGACATTTTTTACGCTATCTTGAGTTAAAGAAAAAATGGTTACTGATTTCCTTTGATTGTTGTGAAGCAAGTTTTTTATGAATGAAGGTCAGGATTTTTGTTTGTTGATTGTGTACCTAATTATCTCCGTACATAATGATAGGGTAAAAATTTTAAATATTCTATGGACTGGTTGGGAGCTCGAAGATTTTTTTTGTTTTTTCTGAGGGTCGAAATAAGTGGTAATCGCTTTTGAAGTGTCCATATTGCTCCATTACATACCCACACATACATAATGTGTATACATTATTTTGAACTGAACCTAATAAAATATGAGCACGTTGCCACATAAAGCCGTTTGACGTCATTACAATTTGACCTTTATGTATTGATAGTTACAAATGTGTGTGTCTTGTATATGGTATCTATAATTATAGGTATTCGTCTTCGTAACGTTTTGTTGGCATCTGAGTTGGCCCAGAATTTAGCTGTGTTTGGTGCCATCAGTACCGTCTATCAGTTCCTTAAACAAGCCGGCAACAGGACCCACAGAACACGATATTAAGTGTCCCGTCATTTATGAAACGGCTATCTCTTAAGCTCATGATCACCACCTTTGACTTCTTCTTACGGTGCCTTTCCAACTACCGAACGTTGGCCATCCACTCCAAATATTCTCCATGTTCTTTGTTATTTTTGTGCCTAACCTCAATGATCTTCCACAGGCGGTGACGCGGCGCTCGCGTCAGTCGACGTCGGCGCAATGGTCGCGATCATTCCGCGGGGGAGCGCCTCCGCATGACGACGTTGACGTCGATGACGTGTTCTTCACGCCACCGACGTCATCGTCGCCACTGCAGCACCATGACGAGGCTGACAATGTTGACGGATCTAAGGGGTGAGTGCGATTGTTTTACGGCGATTTATTCCAATGTTGCAATCAGTACATGCAATTCACGATCGAGAACAGTCAAAGTCAACATTTCGCATTATCGATTACACAGGTCATGAACGTAGTTTAAAGTTCTACAACAAACTTTGAGTCCGTGGCCAGAATCTTGATTTTTCAATACATTTCACAAAATAATAAATACGAATGTTTACCGACAGCGCCCGTTTGTCAACGCCATTTGAATTCAGTTTATTAGGGAAGTTCGCCCTAAGTATTCCTTCAACTGTTACAAAATATTATTTATCACCCGAATATTCACCGTACAGTAGGTACCTATCTGCAGGGTGTTTGGTTAAACGTGGGCAATACTTTAAGGGACTAAAGTACTCATAAATATGATCAACTCTTACTATGGGGCTAACTATGAAATATGATTTAAAAATCTGCTGTACATTTTTTCGAGTTACGCTACCAATAATGTATGGAGCAGCTGATATTTTTTTCGCGATTTCATGGTCGGTCCCAGGTCCCATAGCAAAAGTTAATTATTTTCACAAGTACTACACGCGCCTAAAGTATAGCCCACGTAAAAAAAAAACACCCAGTATTGCTAAGAAATTAACGAAACTAGGCCAAAACATGGGAAATGATAGAGAAAAAAAAATCGGTTGTCTGTAAAGTCGGTTTACTGACGATAGTTCAACGTGACAACGTCATCATAAGAAAATAGTGATGGAATGGTTGCAGTTTTCAAAAAACTAATGTGCGTTGAGCAATTGTTTTATGGAACGCCTCAGAGCGAGATAACGACTCATTTTTTCGTGCGTGCAGCCGGCTCCATCGAATTATAAGACGTTGTCACGTCAAAAACAAATGTGTATTAAATCGTGCAAAGTAACCAAATATTCTTCTCTCGTTTAATAATTCAAAGATATATCTACAATGTAGGTGGTTATTCCCGAACTATTTAACTAAAGACGAAGCTGTTATATCAGTACAAAGTTGCGATACTAAGTAAACCACGTCAAGTTGTACGGTGAGGTTGCCTAATAATCCTGTTCCGAACAGATCTAGCCGCGCCATGTTGCCAGCTTGACAGATTAATTACCACGTTTATTATAAAGTGCAACGTGTGAGGACTTTATCATGTAGGAGTTCAAGGTGTTTTTATGTTTTTTTTTAAAGCTAACACGTGGTGTGATTAAAAAAATATACGACTACGGAGAGGTTTATTAGACAATGTGACATTATGAAATTGATTAAGTTCGTTGTTACTCGTAGAATAAGAAACCGGCCAAGTGCGACTCGGACTCGGGTTCCGTAGCATCAAATAATAAATATTTTTCAAGACAATTTACACTGAACAGCAAAACTTAATTTGTTTTCATAGTATGTTAATGACAAACAAAGTTACTGCTGCTGTTTCAAGAAAAGGTCCCGTATCTCAAAAGCTAAATATCAAATCTTATTTAAACCAATTTTCAGTGATCAATTTAACCACGCGAAGTCTTGTTGCTCACTTTCAATGTATCATGAAAATCATATTTTAATTAATTTTTTCTGCATTTTAAGCTTTGTGTGAACTATTGTCCGGGCGTTCGGTCATTGGCATTCGTGTGTATTTTTCGCCTGATTCTGAACTGAGTTCAATGGTAACGATGTTAATTAAGTTTATATCGATACAGATTTGTCTTTAATTTTTATTCAATAACATTGATCGATCAAAACTCGATTATTTTGATTAACATACGAGTCGCATTGGAAACGAAACGTATGTACAGTCACCAGCGCATCAAGTTACCACAAACTGTCAAAATTTTCTCATTCGATTTTGAACTGAATCATCAACGTTTTTTGTGTGGTAACGTGATGTGCTGGCGACTGTATCTATTTGTTTTTTTTTAATACTTCGTCTCATTCTGGTATCCTATAGAATTTTGGTTTATTTTTGCGTCAAGCACAAATATGAATCTAAGAAAAATCACACTTAAACAGATATTAATAAAGTCTAAATCTTATTGCTACTAGATTTGCTCTGGGCATCCGTGCGTACTAGTTTTAGTTCAGTTGTTTGATGTTTTAGAACATCTATTTTAAAAAGTAGTTTTTTTTGTAATAATCGAAGGCACCATTGGTGACGTCATGATTTAAATAATGCAGAAAATATACTGTGGCGTCAATTTATGTAGGTACGTACTACGTTCTAAAGTTTTTCCCAAGTTGTCAAAATTATGGCGATTAATCGATAGTCTAGTGTTTTATGACACTTCAATTTTCAAAGCTTTTGACTCATCAGACATTCGTTGAACTTTCAATATTCTTATTTTTATATTTCATGCTAATCATAATTGATAGCACTTTTTTGCGAAGCCAACGATTTTAGTTTTTAAAACTCTCATTGAACTGGTTGACCTCCGTGGTTTTCCAATAAAAAAACGATATTCTTGTTAGATTTTTAAAGCAACAATTCTTTATTCTTTATTGCACACAAAAAAAAATACATACAAATCGCTACAGTATAGCTTATGTACAATGGCGAGCTTAACCCAGAATTGGGTTTTCTTACAGCAAACCAAATTTTGACTGTGAGATTTGCAGAAAAGGATAAACTTAAGTGCATTAACACATTGTGTTACTTAAATTAATTAATTTTATAAACTAAACTAAATCCATTCAATATAATACACGCATATTAATATTATAATTATTATCCTTTATTTATTTTCTAGACATATTCTTTATATTTTTAAATATTTCTAAACAAAGTAATATAAAAAAAAAAAAAAACATTTAAAAATATAAAAAATAGTAGCCCACCGGCATCGGGAACAGGGTCCGATCTACCAGTGGTCAGGGCTCTTGAGAGAGGAACCTCCTAACGATACGCGCCGTGTCCAGAAGTACTGCTTTCTGAATCAAGCCCTTGATCCAGCTGCCAAGCGAGAGCCTCCTCAGATGTTGCTCGAGGCTATTGGCTATTAAGCCATTGGCCGACACGACTATCGGCACAATGACTGCTGTACTTACGTCCCACATGTCGACAACCTCGCGAGCCAGATCAAGATATTTGAATTGTTTATCTTTCTCTGCTTTCACGAGATTCTCGTCATGCGGAACCGTTATATCAACAATCATTGCGCGACGCTCCAATCGATCTATCACCACTATGTCAGGCTTATTGGCAACAATAGTCCTGTCAGTGACGATAGATCGATCCCAATACAACGTGATATTACCATCATCGAGAACTGGGTCGGGCGCATACTTATAGTATGGTACTTCTGATTCCACAAGATTGTACTTCAAAGCAAGTTGCTGGTGGATAATCCTGGCAACGAGGTTGTGTCTATGCAAGTACTCTCCGTTAGCCAGACGAGAACATCCAGAAATAATGTGTCGGATCGATTCACCCGGACGGTGGCATGCCCGACATATGTCAACCGTGCCATCCTTCACAATGTATTTCCGGTAGTTATTATAATTATTATTATTATATTCAATACAATATTCATTTTGTTGGTAAAGTCCGGGAAATTATTTTAGCAAATTGATCACGAAATTGTCCTTTGTATTTAAATCACAATTATCATCATTCCATGACAGTAATAAAACTGAACAGGCAATAAAACTGTTGAATCGAAGAAACTGGCAAGTTATGGACACTGTCGAGTTGACGCAACTGTCGAATTCACGCAAATGACCAGTCATTGAAACTGTCAAATTAAATAAACAGAAGAGTGAGGGAAACTGACCAGTGTGAACGGTACATTACTTATACATATATCTTACGTTTACTGGTTGTCAAAGTCCGATACCCACAATGGAATGAAAGAAACGCACTGCACCAATGTATGTTGTGTGAAAACAAATAAAAAACAGACGCCTCATCGCGCATGCGTACTTCGCGGGTATCAGTCCCAAATCTTTGTGACAAGGGTCTGTGATCGGAGATTAAATCTTCGGACTTTACTGACATACGTAACATGTCTATATACATACACGTAGTATAGTATAGTGTACAGGGTATGTTTGAGATGTTAGCTAAGACGAAATTAAAACTACGACAAAGAGAAATAAGTACCTAGGTTCTGTTAAAGTCGTTATATTTTTTTTAACCTGTCTTGTCCCACAGCAGGGCACAAACGCTTCTAAGTCATCAAGCCGCCGTTGTTACAAGAAAAAAAAAAAAAGTCTCGTTAATTGTATATTGTTCTTAGTGAAAATCATCGTAAATTCACGACTCTTTAGTTTTAAAGATCATACTTGTTTGTTTTGATAAAGGATGACTATCAGATTGTATAAATTCACGGTTCTATAAAATTTTGCGCTCTTTTTTGCTGTTAGGTAAAAAATAATACCAACCACATTCCATTTTACACAAGGTAAAAAAAACTTATAAAATTTCATGAAACTAGACACGTGTAGCTATTTTCTATTTATCCTCGCAAAGGTATATAGACGTAAGAGTGAAAAAATACTCATTCAATAATAATATCAAAGAAGTTAGTTACAAATATATTTCTTTGATCTTAATGAAAATAATTATAATGACCAAATGCTCATTACTTATCACTAATAATTTGGAATACAAGTGTATTTTGGGAAACAGAAGCCCGTTCAATATAATTTGTGAAAAGGCTCCAACGACACTTATATCGCTCAATACGCAAAATACGCGAGAGGATTATTGGACGTGGAGTGGCGGACACCAGCCTGTTATACAAAACAAGACACCTTTATCTGTGGTTCATAAACTTTCTATCGTTAATACTCGAAAAATAAAGTTATCAGGCCCTTCCCAAATACAGCAAAAAACAATAAGATCTTAGTAACGCACAGTCAGTGCCCTATAGTAATTGACCGTTTTTTTCCGACTACGGTGAAGCCAAAAGGAAGGGTTATGATTTTAGCAGTCCATGTATGTATGTATGTTTGTATGATCCTCCGTTGCGCCTAAACTATTCATCCGATTTTGATGAATAAGGTGTCAATCGATTCGTTATTATGGCCCGGGAAACATAAGCTACATTTTATTCAGTAGTCGGGTTTTTTAGTTGTAGTATACCACACAATTCTTGTTACAAAGAAGAATAGGTAAAGAGGGGTTATGCTGAGCACTGACTTCGTAATTTATGAACATTTCAACTTCACAACAACTCTGCGAAAGTCAGACGCACGGACAGACAGACAAACGCGTAGATTTAACAATAGGGTACCGTTTGCACTATTAGGAAACATAACCCTCAAAACCAAACACCGTATTACATATCTTCCTTTACAAATGTCTTTTTCTGATTTCAGGGCGAGATCCCCAATCGGTTCAAACAGCGTGGAGTACCGGAGACCAGAGCGGAGTGTGTCGTGGGGGGCGGGGGGAGCGCGCATCCACACGCCGATGCTGGAGCCCCTCGCAGACAACTCCAACAGGAGGCAGTTCGGCATGGGCGTTGTTGGTAGATTCTTTAGGTAAGGACTTAAATATATCAGCTTCTTCTGTCAAAACAATTGGTGCAATTATGTTAGGGTCGGCTTGTAGTCTAGGTGCAGTTGAATGCGATGATTCTAGAGCCCATCGCAGACAGTTCCAACAGAAGGCAGTTCGGGATGGGCGTTGTAGGTCCCGGTTTCAGTGGTCTTGGACCCCACGACGAAATTAATCAGAAAAGAACAGAACCATCTTACTCAACTATTTTTGGGTTGGCTTCCAGTCAAGGTGCAGCTGAATACCAGTATTTTTCGTAGAGCAGCAGCGTATCCGACCTCCACAATCCGAGGAACACAGTGACAATTGTAGCCAGATTCTGGAATTAACGAAAATGATCAGCAGACGGACGTTTATTCAGTCCATTAACTATTTTAGAGCCAGGTTCAATGAACGCCCTAGGTGGAATAATAATTACCTACGTCATTTGGGCGAACCAGTTTTGATATCAAACCATACCGAGAATTCCCGACGTTTCCCGAAGGTCTACGTCAAAATAACTGTCGGCCATCTTTCGGTAGAACATTTTTATAACACGAGTCTGGGATTAGGCTGAAAGTAACGAAGATTTATGTAACGCACAGATAGCTAGTTCAGCCAACCATGCTGGCAAATTGAGGACAATCCTTAGGTTGCTGCGGAGGGATCCAGTTAATTTAGTGCTGATCCTTCCAGCCTAAATCAACGGATTTCTTTAAGCAAATGTTGTAAATTATGAGGATTTGGTATATTGTAAGTCGTTGGTTCGTTGGGCCAGATATCTTGCATGACAACAATACGGTTTTATCTGACGTTATAGATTCTGATTTTTTGTAGGTACCGACTGTGAATACTGTATAGTCAGTAATTATTAGCGAATAATAATAGTTTCAGGGAAGGTATTAATCTTTATCGTTTTCAATTACTGTAGCAGGTACGTACAGTGGCTACCAGTAGCGAAGGGTCAATTTTTGTAAGAGGTAACCCGTAGTAGATATCTTTAATGTGATATTATTATTTGTCTACAAAATACTGACTGTGCCAGTTTTCAAAGGGAAGCCGGTAGGAATCGAGTTGTATGGTACCTTCGCCACTGGTGGCTACAACATAAGTTATACAAAAAACGGACAGGCTCCTAAAATTTCGAAATTAACCGTTTTTCCAAGTTCCAACACGAAAGTCCCCTTCAAAACCAAACGAATCGCAAAAACAACTTTTAATACATTCCGAAAAAGTTGGAAAACGCTTTGTTTTTAAGCCTTTTTGCTTGAAAACGGCGGGGAAAACAAAGAGCCAGTATGGCAGTGCTCAGAGAATTATTCCACGCGGTCGACGACCGGTATCGACCCATCGCGTAATTATTAAAGAGGGACGTTCTTTCTGTTTTTATTTTGTTAAGCTCATACTGTGGTCAGTGAATATAAGTCCGGATATTGATGTAATATTCTTTTCTGACATGTACGGTCTATCCACTCAAAAAGTGGCGGTACTAGGCGGCACCTACACCCAAACGGCGTGCAAAAATGGCTTTGTAGGCAGAAAAAAGATGAACAATGATTTTTGTAATTCATTCATGGAATCTTCATATTATAACTAAAAGATTATTTCAAACATTAATTTAATTTGTGTCTCGAAAACTAAACATTCCGGAATCGCGATACAGACGTTCACAGCTCCGTAATTCCCCCAGCTTTTAGTGAACATATCTGTCAAAGAGCATTACATGAATTAAGGACACGAGGTGATGTTTATTAAATATGTCCTTGATAGCTGCCTTTGACCCACTTTATTTTGTTTATTTACTAGTTCAATATAATAGGGCAGTGTTGACGTCGCCAAAGTACCTTCCTATTAAATATTTACTTGGTTAAATAGTGGTAATGGTGTTCTATTAAAGGAATTGCTTCGGTTGTAACCATTTACGTTTTCTGAGGGATATTTTTGTATTGGGTTTTTGTATGAAATGTTCTAAACAATCACATAACCTTGGCCATATATAAATATATAAAGCTCCGAAGAGGGATAAACAGGGATAGCATAAAATCAATACTTTATGATTGCATCTACTGTTAAACTATGAAAATAGAACAAACATCCTGAAAATGAAACTAGCATTCATGTTTTCGCTTGTCAGCAGTGGTATCTTTAGTTATTTGCTAGGACTCACTGAAAGAGATGTGGATGATGCAAAGGCAGAAGCCTGCCGGGGCTGCGGGACAGTTTGTAAGAGATACCGCGGCCCTGGAACACAAAGGGCAAAGAAGGAACATGGATGGGTTTTAGTTAGTACAAGTTTGACACTCTCTTCCGCTCCGCCCACAGCGGGAGGGGTCATTTGACACACAATATTATCTCCTTTTTTTCTGTTTAGTTTTAACCTTTTTATTGTGTAATTTTAAGTTTTTTTAATTTTTTTGTTTGTTGTGTGCACTTGTGGCATGTGCTAAATAAAAATGTTTTCTTTCTTTCTATTTGATGATTTCCCATTCTAAAAAAAAAGACTGTAACTCGGTATATTTTTGAAAGTTAGACCCGCCAAATGGTGGAAGCTTTTCTTGTACCACCCTAGTTACTGTATATAGTCACTACTACCAGACGGTAACAGGGTACCAGGCAGGCAGAAGGCAGGGGAACCACGTAGGCACCTACCAACCGATGCACCTCCATAGTTCTCCGAAGAACCGTAAGATACGTTCCGTATTTACAATGTTGGTGTTGATTTTACAAACGTGAAGTTTGTGAAATCAACTCCAACATTGTGTTCATATTCTGGAAATGTTATAACCGCCTGATAAATTAAGCAAATCGCGAAAAATATTCATAGGTCGGATAGTAAACTCTATTCCTAGTAATGGCTCTATAATATTATCAAAACTAATTGATTCCGATCGATAGATTCCGGGAATTGTTCGACCTGAAGCGGATAGGGGCAAGTTAGGGGATGCTTGTTCATCATGCTTCGATTTAAATTGAAATGCTGGACTTAACTTAGCGCACAGAGATAAAAATACGCTTTTGTTTTGTTAGGTGGCGCCTAGTGTTAGCGAAATTTAAATTATCGGATTAGTAGTTTCGAAGATTACCCCCTACATACAAACTTACAAACAAATACCTTTTTATAATATTACTAGCGCCCCCTCCGGTTTCGCACGGGTGCAGTATACACATTTACATATAAACCTTCCTCTTGAATCACTCTTTCTATTGCTGAAAACTGCATTAAAATCCGTTGCGTAGTTTAAAAGATCTAAGCGTACAAACAGCGGGAGCGACTGTTTTATACTATGTAAAGATTAAACTTGTACTGTCACTTACGGGATATCTTCCGTGATTGTTCATTATTTTGAGCTCCCGATATTTCGGCGCTGTTGCAAGCGCCATGATCACGGGTTGGCTGGAGAATGCGGGTGGATGGAAAATAAATTGTTAAGAGCAGACAAATCTCCCCTCTACCCTCTTTCTTTGTCTTATGCTACGCGCACTACTGGAACTCGACACTAAGTCACGGCAAAACACACTCGCAGTATCACCACGTTTTGTGGAGTCCTTATTACAATGCCGGCTGAGCTACTTTTGAGCTTACTCAAAACTGGATTCCACGTACTTGACAGTTTGAAGCCATCCTCTCGATTGAAATTTTTGTGTTTTCTTATTTCAATTGCTTCTCTTGTCAGCCTTGGTACGTAATGTCTGTCCGTTGACAAAATACGCGGCTTGTGTGTCGGGAGCTCAAAATAATGAACAATCACGGAAGATATCCCGTAAGTGACAGTATAAGTTTAGTTGTAAACCGTGAAAGCTTAAAACAGTGTTTATGTAAAGATTAGTATAAATACATTGCTTCAAGCCCTACATAATCAGTGTATAATTGAACAGTTCCACTGTCTAACAAGCTGAAAACATCATCTACACAACTTCTCTCAATTAACAAACTAGGAACATTCTAATGAATCTTACTTCAAAATAACAAAGAAAGATTAAAAAACAATATCTGCTGTAATTGTACGGCTTTATTTTTGCTCATAACTCACATGAGCCTCGAATATATCACGGTGTTTACGCCAAGTCACACTTAAAACTTGGCTAATGGCTTTTTGAATTAATACTTACTTCGTGGATGCGGCGCGGCATCTGTAAATTATGGTAAAATGCATTATGCCAATTTTTCTCCGTAGACTTTTAAGCATTTGCTATTATTTTTGCTGCGAGTTGGGGTTGAAATTCTTATAACCTTTAATTAAGGATTTGTTTTTTTTTTGTCTAGACTTTCGTGTACTTCATACTAATACTAGCTTATGCCCGCAGCTTCGCCCGCGTGAAGTTCGGTAACTGTCCCAAGAAATTATACTACCGGGATAAAAAGTATTCTATTTGTTAATCCAGGTTATAAACTATCTGTGTGCCAAATTTCATGCAAATCCGTTCAGTAGTTTTCGCGTGAAAGAGTAACAAACATCCATCCATCTTCACAAACTTTCGCATTTATAATATTAGTAGGATTATACTAGCTTTGAACAATGCGATAGGTATAATTATTCTTTGTCTAGTCCGCCAGTTAAGTACACCATAAAAGGTGTACGCAATTACGATGTATGACTATACAGGGTGTAAACGGACTCTTTACGAAGCCGTCAACCAAGCATTCTGTACATCAAAGTAACTCTACGCAAAAATTATTGCTGGGAAACGACCTTTATTTTTGGGGTGAAAAATCACGTTTTAAGGTAGGACTCGATAAAGCACTCAAAACATTGTGTTGATGGATGGATTGAATAGTACGAGGGTCGTGGAGGTGTGTAAAGTAAAAATCTTACATTAAAAACATGTATTTAAAAAAAAAACTTGTGTAAAAGTTGGAACTTTAACCCCCAATATCTCCGTAACTAGACGGTTCCCAGGTATGGTCTAGAACAAAAAAATGATCGTAGTGATGGACAGAACAAGTGCCTTTGGGCTTCGTTAAGGGTCTTGTTACACCTTATATATGCACCTTTGTCATTCGAAAATACAACAATCCAAGACCGATCACAACAACCTCTTCCGCTGCTCCCATAACAAAAGACTAACGTTCTAATTCACTTTCCAGGCGTTCGCTCCGCAAGTCGGTAGCGCATCACGAAGAGGTGGCTCGGCAACTCGACGAGTTGACGGACTACCGCCCTTACTTCACGTGGTGGGTGAGCACAGTGCAGACCATGGTGCTGCTACTGTCGCTCCTCTGCTACGGGTTTGGACCTGTCGGGTTCGGCAGGCATACGCATTCAGGACAGGTCCTGGTGAAGAGCTTGAGTTTACAACAGGTGGGTCCACAGTTTTATTTGTTGTTCTTTTGTAAATATGCTTTATAAACATTGGTGTAACGTAACGTAAAATGTGACATGAATGAGCCGCCCATACTTATGCAATGCAACATGAAATGTAACCCAACAGCAGGTGAATTTGTTTCAGCGTGTGTTACTTATCATGTTTCGTTTCTCCAATGTGTATTAGAAGCTATGACTTCCAGAGTGACATTTTACTTACATAATATGGGTTTTCTTTATGCTATTTGTAGTTAGCCGTGACACACACAAGTTACCAATTTTTTAAAATAAATTTCGGTCTCGAAAAGTATTAAAACTATACATACATTCCATTCACACCTCCATACATAAAGTCTTGAAAAAATAAGCCTAACAATCAAGAATGTTATTGAACTTTTTCGGTCGAAGAACTCAAAACATAATCATCCAAGCGATGAATTCATGTGAATACAAATAAATAAGTAGGCTGCTCCTTATTCTTGTATACCAGTGCTCATTTTCGAAGAATCCGAAAAATATTAAATATCAGCCGTCTCTCACATTTTTTACCATGATAAGACTGATCATTCACAGTTTCCAACACATTGCATATTGATTGCCTACTTTATTTACACTTGAATAGGTAATTTTATGTGGCGTCGCATATAAAACCTTTTTTTGGGGACTCCGTTCAAAATCGTGAAATGTTTATGCCCTTTACGGGATTATGATGGTCCCAAGTGATTTTAAGAGTTCACACGTCATGTGAAAAGTTATTCAGTTTATATGATTTAAGAGTTAGTTTGCGATGGATTTAAAAATTATTTTTTTGAAGCTTAACTAATTGATGGAAATTAGAGATCCACTAGAATAGTAGTAGGTTTGCGTTGTTCTATATATAAATAAACACAAGTGCATTAGATTTGCCGAGGGTCATTTGATTAAGCTTTCCCGAAAAATATGTGTAACTAATCACGGATCGCTTTCACGAATAGTACTCACTTTATGATTTTAAATCGATCGTTTTTGGATCGTAGAATCTCTGTAGTTGAATTCCTCCCTAAAATAAAAATTCTAAGAAGGGAAACTAACTACGTAAAAGTAGGCTATACAAATAGGTATATATATCCGTTTAGTCATCACGTGCGACTCTTTATCCCTCAAATTCCATTTCTTTGTCTAAGACTTAGCATAACAAGGTGAAGCTTTTAGACAAAACAAGCCTTCACAGATTTAATGTCAGAATAAACTGAACAATGCTTAATACTACTTACTTGGATGATTTATTGGCTCATCTTTTTGCTTTTAAGTATCTGTTTTTAGAAGATATTTTTAATGAATTTGTTTTCAATGCCTTACTAAATTAATATTTTATTTTTAATTAATATATTTTTTATGCCTTTAAATTAATACGGTTTATTGGAAAGGGTACAGGGACTTTACTTTTAATAGGTCAGGCATGCTAACAGAGGGTCCTATATTATTGAAATGCCTAAACCATTCGTTTATTTTGATAGATTTATTCATTTTATTTTTTTGAAGTATTGTTATACATGCAACATTACGGTACTAAGAATAAGTACTCTTTGTGTGCCAGTCAATCGATTTTGCGATACATTTCAACACACAAATGTAAAAAAACGCTTGGAAAAAGACCCTCGATGCTACCACCCCAAAAATAACCAAGAAACATATGTACTATTAACACGAACTTGATATGAAATTAACAATTAGCAAGTAGCAACCACAAAGGCTGTACGTATTCATTGTGACGCAAGGGAAAGCGTCACAACTCACAAAGTAAGGGTATTAGTGAGCAGGCACCAAATGTAGGTCACACTGTCTTTGTGAGCCGAACCTTTTGTCTGCTTTTTGCTGCTTAGTGCAGTCTTTCATGATGCTATCTTTTAGCGACGAGTGACCGCAAAAGGTCCGTCTCATGTAATTTCGTTGATTGTACTTTTAGTTTGTTTTGAGAAGAAATATGTTTCTTCTCAGTAACCATTTTTTAAGCGATATTGTACTCTTACTATTTTTCCCGAAATGTTAACGAAAAATCTCAAGCTTTGAGATTTCTTTAGTCTAGCCGACTTTCTTTACTTTATTTTTGGGCGTCTTCAAAGACACAATGTGCGTACCTATTTATAATGCCCGCAATTTTCTATTCATACTACGTAGTTACGTCTGAGGTATTAGTTGGTAGCTACCGAATTTTAGGTCTTGTAAAGAAATATTTGTACAGCCTGTAGCCTGTGTAGGGAGTTGTGTATAATTAACTATTGTTTCCACGCTACGAATAAAAAATAAATCGCTGATCATTTTTGGAATTTTGTTTATTTCTTACAATACAGATCACCCACTATTAATTTGTCTTTCGCGTACATCGTTAACCTCATTTAAAATTCAGGCGGAGTGGAGGAGCAGACAATTTTTGTGAGACAGACATACCTAGACGTGCGTTCTTTGTTTCTGTCTCAAGCTAAATTCAACTTTTGTCTAACATTTCCCAACAATTTTCCAGGTTGAATGGGAGGAGCCGGCGTCATTTTGGCTGGGTCCTCGCGCGGCTGACCTAATCCACTTGGGGGCGAAGTTCGCTCCGTGTATGCGGAGGGACGCGAGGATAGCGCGGGCAATAGCGGCTTCAGCTCGAAGAGAACGGGACACGGCGTGTTGCATACGGAATGACGATTCTGGATGTGTGCAGTCCTCTAAGGCTGATTGTTCGGTGTGTATTACGTCCTCCAGGAGAAACCTAATCATCGCAACTTAATTTTTAATATACTCCTACTACTACTATTGTCAATCACTCACTCACTCTGTTGGTAGACCCGCCAGAGTTGTCTACGTATAACGTATTGGTAAATCTGTGGTTGTGGTTACTGAAATATTTTTGCAATACATATATATATATATATATATACAGGGTGTAAACAGACCCATCACACAGCCGTCAACCAAGCATTCTGTACATCAAACTAAGTAATTTTACGCACAAAATTATTGCTGGGAATCGACTTTGCTTTTAAGGGTGATAAATTACGTTTTACGGTAGGACTCGATGGGAAGCACTTAACGCATTGTGCTGATGGATGGATTGAATAGTACGGGGGTCGTGGAGGTGTGTAAAGTAAAAATCTTACATTAAAAACATGTATTTAAAAAAAAATTGTGAAAAAGTTGGAACTTTGACCCCCAATATCTCCGTAACTAGAAGGTTCCCAGGTATGGTCTAGAACAAAAAAAAAATCTCTAAGACGGGGAGAACAAGTGCCTTTCGGATATGTTAAGGGTCTATTTACACCCTTTATATGTTGATGGCAATAGGCTCCCATCCTATTACATGGGCCTTAAATATAACTGGCAAAATGTGGGTTTACTATTAAGTACACCTCTGCCTAACCTTATGTTAGTTAGGTGTCGTGTAGTCTTAGTGAAAACGGACATTATTCAAGTAAATAAAGAAGTTTAGTTCCAGTTAAATTTCGATCAAAAGCATTGGTTTTAATATCCTCGACTATTGTCAGACACGCTCCCAAAACTCTGCGTCTCGTGAACGTAATAAGAGCGCATTCTTTCATTAGTATTCACCATGTATAATGTTCTATTTTTGCGCACGCTTACGTATAGATAAGAGGATTAATATCAAAGGTAAGTTTTTGCGTATTTCTCGATAGCTCTGGTAAGTTAAGATGATGATGCATATGGACCAGTGAATAGTCGGAAGAAAATGCGTCCCTGGTGAAGAACATGTGCATCGCCCAGAATTATTCCTTGGCAAACTACTTCTGAGAGCCTCTGCTGGTTTGGCACACTGGGTCTGTTTTATGACACCCATGCTGAAAAAGTATAGCCAATCTTTGACAAAATCGGCTTATGATCTGGGGTGCGAAAATTAATTTATCTGCCTACTATGTCGGAGTCGGCTTCAAGTCAAGTAGAATGCAGCTTAGAGGCTTTGATTAATTTGGACACTTGTAATGAGAATTCTATCAAATGTAATGCCATGCAAAGCTAATGGGTTTTTTTATTCAGTTTGAAAACATTTAAAAACGACGAATGCTCATTGTTCTCTTACAAGAGAATTCTTAGTTCTATCACTATCTTAATACCATTAGTTCATCGCCGAACATTACAATTGTTTACTGGGTCACATAACACTCCTTAGTCAGACAGTCACACAGTTATTTATCGGACAGTTACACAGTTTATTTATCGGATTTGAAACGAACAGTGCATGTTAATATTTTTAGTGGTAATTAAATTAAGTCTTCAAAATGCTTCTCGCTCCGTGGGTCACCCCTAGTCTTGGGCGAAGCATAAGCTTGTCAACCGTGAACTTTGTTTTGGCTACCTTTCAGACCACCATTTCAACGTGGAAGAAATGGTCTTCGGGAGAGTCGGGGCCTGGAGGTCGGATATCAGGGTCTGTTTGCGGATTAGATCCCAAGTAAGTATCATCCATTTTTATAGTAATATTTAGGGTAACATAAAGTCCCTGTAACACTAGTAATGTAATTTACCATGGTTGGTTCTTATAAAACATGCGAAGGAATGCTAAGATACAAAAATTTTCATCCCTTTTTTTTATACGAATGTTGATATGGTCTCGGAACGGCTAACCAATAAGTTTGTTCAAATATTTTTATACTACTGTTCATTCAACGATATACATCGTGTACCTACTGTAAAAACTTAGATATTCTTGATGAGAATATTGCTGCTTAGAATTATATGGCATCATCTATTACGCCATATCACATCAGACCTGATGTCACGAAGATCCTTAATTTCGCAAGCAGACCTGAAGGTATAAAAACTACATCAACTGTCGGCTACTCCAGACACTACACACGTCTGGTTGGAGGCTCATCCCTTTTCAGTGGAGGATGTGGAACTTTCTACTATTTACCTCATATCCCTAAATTAAGAAGCAATTACGTATTATATGATGTGAATGTCCAATAACCCATATTATTTCTTTCAGGTTCTGCGAAGCACCGCGTTCGATAGCGCCGCACGAATGGCCAGATGACATCACAAAATGGCCGATCTGCCGCAAATCAGTTCTAGACGGATCTGCGGCTGCTGGCCGCGCTGGCCACGCAGCAGAACACATGGCCTGCGAGGTCATAGGCCATCCCTGCTGCATAGGAGTCCATGGTCAATGCGTGATCACCACTAGAGAACACTGTGACTTCGTCAAGGGTTATTTCCATGAAGAAGCGTCATTATGTTCACAGGTAAGTAGACATCGGTCTCTTCTTGTTCTTCGTCGTTCTTTAAATGCTGATCACAAACGACGCGTCCCTAAGTGATGCGGTATTCTGCAATGTGGACCGCTTGTGTAGATGCATTCTCCAACACACATTATAAATGTATTGATTGGCAAAAAAATAAGACCAGAGAATTTACGTTTTTATTGCTGATTGTATCCAAAATCTACGAATGCAATAAGCGATTACTCAACACGTTAAGGACAGTCTGTCACTTCTCAAAATCCACCTTATGTTTTGTTCTTTACGGAATCTATACTGACAGAGAAACAAGGCGCTGGTCATCGACGTACTCGTTTACTATAAAGAGATTATTGGAAATTCGTTCCAAAAAAATTTGACCTGAAATGGCATAATGTAGTTTGTTCAAGGTGGCTTACTCTTCAATGAGATTCTACGTGCGTTAGGTAGATCACATGCTTTCTTAAAGTCTCCATAGATAGTTGTCTACTTCTTGAGTTGAAACAATTCAGGAAACTTTGAAATAACTCTTCCTTAAATTCGTGTTTGAAACGCTTTCAACTCAACTTCACCTGCTTAAAATCTGCATTTAATTCCAGGTGTCTTGTCTCGATGACGTTTGCGGCATGCTACCTTTCATGCGTCGACGTCGACCAGACCAGCTGTACCGTGCATGGACATCTTTATTCGTCCACGCCGGTCTACTGCACCTGGCTGCCACACTAGCGCTGCAGTGGCTCTTCATGAGGGACCTGGAAAAGATGGCCGGGCCAGTTAGAATAGCTGTCATATATTTAGGAAGTGGGGTCGCCGGGAATATGGCTTCAGCCATATTTGAACCTTATAGGGCGGAGGTGAGTCAACTTATCGTTTTTTCATGTTGTTTGGCTTTTGGAAAGTCTTCTGTTCAGTACTTCTCTTTGGGATCTTAAGAACAAAGTGCTCAAACATGCTGTCTTATGTTCCAGGTTGGGCCAGCTGGATCACATTTCGGTCTTCTAGCGTGTCTAATAGTAGAAGTGATAGGCGCGTGGCCTCTACTGAGGCATCCGAAGAGGGCACTCTTAAAACTAGTCGGTATCGCCTTCGCGTTGTTCCTCCTGGGTCTTCTACCCTGGATCGATAACTTTGCGCACGTCTTCGGTTTCGTGTTCGGATTCTTGCTCGCGTACGCGCTGCTGCCGTTCATAACCTTCGGGCCTTACGAGAGGCGAAGAAAGATTGCGTTGGTTTGGGTCTGTATGGTGTCGGCGGGCGGGATGCTGTGCGCGCTGGTCGCGTTGTTCTACGCGGCGCCGGCGTACGAGTGTGCGGCGTGCGCATACTTCACGTGCTTACCGTTCGCGCCGGACATGTGCGCGTCGCAGGACGTGCGCGTGCGGCAGCTGGACGGGGTATGACGGCGCGCGGCCCGGGCGCCCCCGCCGCCGCCGCCCCCCCGCCCCGCGCCCCCCCCGCGCGCCCGCGCCGCCTGCCCGCGCCGCGCCGCCGCCTAGCGCCCACACCCGCCGCCCGAGCCCACGCCGTCGCTGCCCATACCTCACATCGTCACCTCGCTATTACAGTTACACTGCTGCAGAAACTCAACCTTCTCTTATTGCGTACTGATGACGAAACATACCCTTCTCACTGCCAGTCAAAGTAATGGCAACGAGATGCCATGAAAAACAACAGTTTGGTCTCCGGTACGCAATAAGTGGCTTATGGTTTAGTATGACAGATGAGCACAAAAATTAACAAGAAAAATGAACGTTTATCGAAACCAAAATGTTAATTGAGTCACTACTCTGAAAGGACAGTATCTATGTACACCTTCCCATTTTCAAAGTTGAGTTTCTGCGTATAGTGTGCTGTGTCGCTACTGCCCACTTGAACGAACGTGTTGGTATGAGTGAGCTCTAGTTACTATCTAGGCGATCTTTTAAGATTTATAATCGTCGAACTAGACTATTTTAAAGTGTATGCGATATTTTATCGATTATTTAATTTATCGATAGAGACGTATTGTTGCGTGTTAAGATTTGTTGTTTTGTGGACTCATAATTTGTCCCGAATTCCACGTGCGAACGGTCGAATTTATTTTTCCAGCATATTTTTTGGTGTCGTAATTTAAATCTTTGAATATTTAATTCTAAAATGCAATGTGTTAAGTCTGATTTTGTGAAATAATTGACATAGTGATGTTCATAAATGGCTGCCAATATACTCGTGAAATAAATTCGATCTAAACTGAATTTTAAATAAAAATAATTGTGCTAAATCCACGGATATAGAACTAACATTGCAGACGCGACTTACTGATGTAAATATTCTGTAAAATAAAATATTAAAGTTACGGTGGTAGGTGAGTCGTGTTAAGTGTGGTTACGTTTCGTCTACGTGATTCTTACGGGCCTCGTTACGTCACATTGTATATTATTAAGTCTGTATCTATACACGAGATTTTTACGTATGTACACAGAACTAATAATAATAACATTTCGCACACAATACAATTTAACAAAACAATAGTCTATTCTAATATTTCCTCTCCGTAAATGTGACTTAACGCGATCCCGTAACAGTGTCAAAATATACATAATTTAGTATATTACTAAATAATGTAAATATTATAACGTTAAAAAACATATTTTTCATCTATTCAGTTCACCGTATATGAACGAATTCAGTCTATGTGTAAGTATTCTAATGGATTTTTGATTTCGTCAATTTATATAGCTGTATCAAGTCTGCGTAGAGTTACATTTATTTTATATAATATGCTAGTGAATATATATACCATTATATATAGGGATATTATTTTACTACAGACAGTTTAGGGGAGACTTTATCGTTCACTATCATTCATATTTTACATGTTTTATTACGAATTTACATTTAATACTAGTCACTATGTTAATTATAATATTTTTTAGTTTAAAAATGTAAATATATAAATTTAATCAAGCGAAAGTGGTGATCATTGTAATTAAACAGTTATTTTGCTGAAGAATGTTAATCGAGATTGTGCGTGTGTGTGTGTGACAAAATTTTGTACAACTGGCACGAAATCATTGTAGATACAGTACTTAGGGAGTCTTAAGAAATTATTTTAACTCTTAAATTGCGCACATAGTTTAGTTCTATGAATGTTTCCGTTCGGTGGCACTTAAGTGGCTCGTTTATGAAGCTAGTTGACCCAGTGGCAATTGTGATAAGCAATTATTATCCTTATTCGCACTTGATGGCGCGTTAATGTTAATCATAATCGTTTGAGAGGCGCTACTAACAGTCTTATATGATACATCATTTAAAATGATAATATAATCTTTTATATCTACCTATATAGGTTATTCATACGCAAGGTTGACCCATCTCTAGCTATAGACCGACCGCTTTAATGAGTCCTCCGCCTTGCCCCATCAAAGGCAACAATAATCAATATCCCACAGGTTATTTGCTTTAAAATAACCATAATCCACGTGGGCATTACGGTACTAATTTAACCAATACGTGATCAGCCTTCAGAATATTCCATTTAAATTGATACCTTCGCGAGGACTCATTAAAGCCGTCGTCTATAGCGGTCAAGGAGATACAGGGCAAAAACGTATCTCCCAAAAAAAAAAGATTTGAAAAGGAAAAAATGACATTGAAATCTTTAGGTACGAATGTCAATGAAGCATAAGCGTTGTCAAATGGAAATTGATTAATTATATTTTTTTAAATATTTTAATTACCTATTAAAGTGACTTTTTGTGTAAAAGACTTACCCCTAGTTTCTAAAAGCGTCGTCAAATCTATCTGTTTTCAATTCTCCTGTCAAGAGATTTGATTGGATTTTAGTAAACCGCTACGAGCAGACTACGGACCGCCTATGAACACCGGACATTGACACATATTTCAGTCAATATCCATCAGAGCTATGTCCGTACCGATTTCACCGAACCGTTACTGTAAAATCTAATATAATTAATGATTTGATTAGGCTTTCAGAAATTGGGAGTAAATTCGTAAATTTCCCATGCACAAAATATTATATAAGTATCTGTGTATTTGAAGAAAAAACTGTTACCTTGAAAAGCGCTAAAATCTTCAGCACAAAAATCATTGGAAAAGTCTGAAATCACTATTGTTTCGTTCAAGATTATTCTGTTCAGCACAATTATTTTTTATCTATATAAAAACACTAAAATACTTAGTTATGTAGGCACTTATTTACTTCTTATGAATTAATAATAAATAATTTAGTGTACCTATTAAGTGTCAGTTCGCGGTAAATTGGCCCTTGTGATGGACAGTCGCTTTTATCATTCGATTGTTTTTACTTACAGGAATCAATACAAAAATGACGTAAGCAACTTCAACATAAGGCTCATTTTACTGAAGAAAGACACACATTTTGCTCAGAAGTCTCCAATAAACGTGCAAAAAGCAATAAATCATACCTTAATTGTCGACGATGAATAACTAATGTGCGAATCAATGAAAGAAAAAAAATGTGTTAATTTATTCTAGAAAGTAACATTTTATTTGGTAAAATCACTTTTAAAAATAAAAGTGGTACTTAAGTGATTTTAATAAATAAAGAATATTTTTGTACACAGTCGAAAATAATGCTCTGAAAATATGAAACGGTTTTGTGACGAATATAAATATAAAAATAATGTAAAACCGTTCAAACGAATTCTTATCATAATTTCTAGCTTAGATACAGCTATTTCTAAATAATGCCATGAAACTAAGCACATTTTTCTTATCAAAAAATTTGTTAAAACGTAGATATTACGAAAATAATCAACGATACAACTGCATTTGCGGTTATTCTAAAAAGTTGAGTTTAAACGCAAGTGCAGTCGTAACGTTAATTTTAAGAATCTGTCAAACGGGTACGAATAAATTACACACGCAGCTCCGCACACGGATACTGACGGATATTTGTATTTGGCGCAGCCGTGAGACACAATATTATCTCTTTTTTCAGTTTCGATTTAGGTATTTATATATTACTATTTAGGTATTTATTTTAAGTATTTTTATTTTATCTTAATATTTTGTCATGTGCACTTGTGGTATGAACTAAATAAATATATTTTCTTTCTTTTTCTCTCTTTAAAGGTGCGGTCAAACCAAGAGGACTGGAGAGCAGACGACTGCGGACAGTGGACTTTGACAGATAATGTACTGAAATATCTGTCTTTAGGCCGGAGTCCACAGTCTGTCCGCTGTCCGATCCACTCGGTTTGGCTGCACCTTTCATAATTGTATGGAGGTGTCCGTGATGGGAGCTGCGTCGGCAATTTATCCGCAGCAATTTGACCGATCCTTTACTTGACGTAATTTATAAAACTCAACGCAGCTATTATTGTTTAAACCTATTAAAGTGTTTGACTGTGTGTGTGTGATAATTCTCGATTACTTTCTTTGAAAACTAACAGTGGACGTTATCTAAAAGTGCCCTTGTGCCCGGCGGCCCGGTGGACTATACTCAGAATAAGACAAAAAAAATTACATACATAATTGTACATTGTGAACATACACCTAATTATTACTTGTACGTTAAGAATGGTAAAGTAATCTTATTGTAAACTAGTATTAATCGAACAAGAAACCTTATTATCATAATACTGATTCGTTTTATTTAAAAGGGACGATTTTCCTGTTTCTATGTTGCTAAATCGGGGCTACATCATTACTATATCATCATTATTACTTTTGAAGATGATTGATGTAGATCTGACTTAGAAACAGAGAGTTTCCTAACAATTTATCCTCAGTGGCATGTGATCTGAAGTTTGTAGTTTCTTAATATCAAAAGATTTAAGTAGTTCTCTACACAAGGAATAACAGAAAAAACTGAGCCCATTTCCAGTCAGCTCAAAATCGAATCCTGAAATATTCTACACCGACGGCAGAAACACAGTCGCGCCCTTCGGCGTAGTTCCGTTCTGCACCGATGCAATAGTGTACGTTTTAATTAACACTAAGTGGCAAAATGAACGCTTAATTATTTCAGCACTATCAGAATTTCAACTGTCGCTGAATATCCAACAGATTGCTTTCATTCGGAGATTTATTTATAGTCTCCTAACTGGCATGATTTACACTCATAGGGTAATGAAGGGGGCTATTATATACTTGAGGTTTCGCTGCGCCATACAGAAATGTGGAGATCTGAAGTAACAATAGAGGCAGTGTACGGGGCACATGGTCGTAAGATAGATGGCTATATAGGCTGATGGGATTGAAATGTTCTGTAAGCCTCTCCACACAGTAGAACGATGACCTGGTGACGCTCGGGAAACCGCGGGATGCAAGCAATGTAGTTCTAGGACATTCTCGCTTTCCTCACGATGTTTTACATACCGTTTTAAGCGTATCGTACTAATGATGAGATGGTTTTTTTTATTATAATATACAATGCTACTTTTTTTGCTTGTTTTATAGATTTTCTTTCTTTTTGTCGAAATATGTTGTTTTAATAGTGTCTCGTCAACACGTTTTTGAAACGTTTGATGGATTTGAAAGTGATGGACTGGCATCTTTTGATAGCACGTTAACTGATTACGGCTGTATCTGTACAAGATCGTCATTTGAAGCACTTTATAAAAAAGTCCCGTGGCTCGTGCGAAAATAGTATTGATAAGTATTGACAACGATGATAGATATGCATCCGTGGTAGATGCCTAATGTGAGTTACTATGCAAATGAAAAGCTATTCGTTGTTTTGACTAACATTAGGCGCCACCTTTTATGAATGCCCTAATAAAAGCATGCTGTTGGATATTTCATTAATGAGATCTAGCTGAAATTCAGACAGTGTGCGTGGAATCGAAAATGTGGAGCCACGTTGTCCCGTCGAGCTTCAACTTGCAGGGAGCTCCCACTCTTTATTCATCATTTGTGTTGGCTTTAGCCTTGTGAACACGATTTTTACACTTAACACTCGCAAGCTCTTAAGGTCCTTAATATTTTGGATTTTTACTACGGAATTCACGTGGTTGGCCGGCGAGAAATTTGTACTAATATTTGAATATTCCGGAACGCAAATTTGATTGGACAAGCCACATGGATGTTTGTTATATGTACGTCCTGCTATTGGCTTAATTTTATATTCCGGAAGCAAACCCCAAAATGTGGCAAAATTCAATTAAGAATTATTATGAAACATTGGTGAATGAATATTTATGGTGGTATGGTGGTTGAAATGAAACAAACAGTACACTCATATTTAGCCAGATTTTTATTTAGAAAACGAGCATTAGTCTCGAGAAAAATATAGTTTTATTTGCCTACTGCCTGTAATCTAGATTTCAAGTTAAAAAAAAGCCGCCAAAGAGATATTTTCTGCGTAATAAGAACAAAACTAATCGCTTTTATAGGGAATCATCTTGACTCGGTCGAAAGTGCTCGGGTAGACGCTTACCGAGGTCAGTCTGCGGATCAGTGACTTTTTATTTCACACCGATATCCTTCCGGCACTCGGAAAACATGTAACTGTTGGTCTCGACTGTCATTTGTAGACGTTTTACAGTTGGTAAGGATACAGGACGTAGGATGCAGGTTGTGTGTGTGTGTGTGTGGATGTTTGGGCCTGATTAAATTATTTATTTATTTTTTAATTTAGTTAGTCCAGAAGTTCTGGTAATCAGTCTTACCAAAAGACGCCATGTACCCTAGTTACTTTTAAAACTAGTATTTTAAAAGTCAGGTAGGCAGCTGCTGCAAGTCAAATATTAGAACGTATTTATCTACATCCAGTTGGTCTTGGAGCCCATGGGCTGGGAAAATACTAGTCAGAATGGATGACCTCATCCATGCTCATCTTCTCTCAGCTTCTTTTCTACCTAGAAAGGCTACTATTACGAGGGGAACAGCTCGTCGTTTCCGCAGCCAAAATTCAGGTATGTGGATGTACTAAAGCTGGTAGAATGTCACTATATCTAGCCCCCCTGGTCGAGGTAACTTTTACATTGGAAAAATAGATAATTATGATATTAAACTTATACTGTCTCTTACGGGATATCTTCCGTGATTGTTCGTTATTTTGAGCTCCCGATATTTCGGCGCTGTTGCAAGCGCCATGATCGCATGATCGTAATATCTGGAGCTCAAAATAATGAACTATCACGGAAGATATCCTGTAAGTGACCGTATAAGTTTAGTTGTGAACCGTGAAAGCTTAAAACAATTATGATATTTCTTGAAGCACAAAGAAAAAACAATTTAAATCTCATTGTCCACTACAATGTTATAGTAATTTACTTTTGTAAACAACAAAGTAAAAATCTTAATAGTTCAGCCGTGCTAAATTCAGGCGTGACAGATTTATAACAAACACAGTTAAAATAATTTGAAAGGGAAACGAAATCTGGCGAAACGTGATTATAGGACTGAACATTGTACCTTCAATTAAACATAACATCATCACGCCTGTAATACCCGAAGGGTTTGGCAGAGGTGTACCTAATAGTACACCCACATTCTTCCGCTTAGCCTATTGCCAACAACCGGGCACAAATCAAGACTCCGTGGCTGCTACTGAGAAATTCCTCGGATTGAAAAACCCAATAACAATTTGCCAGACCCGGGAATCGAACCCAGGACCTAATTCACAGCAGTCGCGATTGCAACCACAAGACCAACGAGATACATGAGGCAGTCCCGGCTCTTTTGACAACTGGGATCAGTTGTCTAAAGGGCCGGGCCTGCCTTGTCGCACACAGGCGGGACCCGCGGGTCCACTCAACCTGATACATGTTTGAATTGTTCAACTGGACCCGTTGACCAATTTTGTGATTTTTATCATCATCATCATTTCAGCCGAAAGACGTCCACTGCTGGACATAGGGCCTCCCCCAGGGGTAGTGATTTGTATAGTCAAGTAGAAAAGTTATCTATTATTAATCCATATCTATTATTTGTAGCCAAATATATTATGTGTCAAAACTTCCAACGTAAGTACTGTCTTATAAAGGCTTATTTAAAGTATCAAAAGTACACCTAACTAAGATTAAAGGCGTGATGTTATGAAGATGATGACAAATCCCCCTATATAGCCCCTCTCGTGTGGGCCGCTCCTTTCGGCAGCAGTCAAGTTAGTCTCTCCATCTTGGTACCCAGGGATGGGCCAGAACAACAAAATGATCCCAATGACGGGAAGAATAAGTACCTCAGAGCTTCGATAAAGGTTCGTTGACGGCACGGTTGGCGCAGTGGCTGAGCGATCGGCTGCTGCGCTGCGTGTCGCGGGTTCGATCCCCGCACGGAAAATTTTTTTGTATGATCTACAGGTAATTGTTCCGGGTCTGGCTGTTTGTGTATGTGAGTTTAAATGTTTGTAAACGCACCCACGATACAGGAGAAATTCCTAGTGTGGGGCAATGTTTTTTATTTAAAAAAAAAACAAAAAAAAAAGGTGCTCTTACACCCCTTATGTGGTCTGCTACCCCGTGGATGTACGACATTGCAGTCAACACCAGTTGTTCTAGGTTCTGTCCATCATAATAAGTACCAACTTCAATTCTCAGATTATCATCTATCTAAGAATCTGCATAGGAAGATCACGTTATATCAAGATCCTGCCGGGGTAGCGGGACTCATTGAATTACCGTGACCCTGGAACATAAAGGGCTACTGAAGGACACCGTGGATTTTAGTCAGTACAAGTCTGACAGTCCCTCCCGCTCTGCCCTGGGTGGGAGGACTTATTTAATGATTTTACCAGGTTAAAAAAAAAAAAAAAAAAAGGACGATCACGTGCAATTTACAACAAAAAAAAATATGTACCTCCTAAAGATGTGGTAAAATTTTTGATTATCAGAATGATAAATCGAAAATTCATTCAAATATAGATACTACCAATCAGATAGCTTATCGCAAAGAGGTCAATGACGCATCATGTGTGAACGCAATAGATGCCGCTGCGGAGGCACTTGAAGTTAATCCTAAACCCGATAGTGTTGAAGAATGAAACAATTGAAGTATTTATGTAAAGCTCGTGCTAAAAGTAGTCTCTGAAGACTTAAGAGGATCAAAGGCACGAGCTATGATAATAATGATGGTAATCTTACTGAGCTGCTAGGATCTTTTTACACTTGATTGGCATTGACAGGGGGGCATTGTTGGACATCATAATCTGCCTAGACTTTTCCGAACTATGTTGAGGTCCGCTTCCAGTCTAACCGAATGCAGCTGAGTACCAGTATTTTACATGGAGCGACTGTGTAGCTGACCTGAAACTCGGTATGTAATTGGCGGTAACCCATCCACGGACCAAACTAGCAAGCGCTGCTCATCATCATTGTTGGTGAAGGTTACAAATTTTAAGATGGAAGGAAATTAAGATGGCGCTGTTAGTTTTGATTTGGACTATGGCACCAACAGAGCCAACAACAACAACTCAACATGACAACAAACGACGCAACACAAATGACGTTTGATAGAAGCAGCACGAAGATGTATGCGTCAGTTTGACGAAACGAGGCGTACGGGTAGAACTTATTGCTCAAACATTTGAAGGAGCAAGGGGTTATCAAGTACCTATTGTTTTTACCCTGTTGTAATTTGCAGTTTGCTAACAATGTATTGCTAATATTTTTCTAGATGACGCCAGAAGTGACTGTTGACTGTCTCGGTCTAGAGGTCGCGTTACTGCTCAGCATGAGGTCCCGGGTTCGATTCCCAAGTCCGGCAAAGTTAGTGATATTGGGATGTTTCATCTGCGATTTCTCAGTAGCAGCCGCGGAGTCTGAATTTGTGGCCGGTTAATGGAAAAAGGCTCGCTCCCTATTATATGAGATTGAAATGTGGGTGTACCATTTTTAGGTACTATTCCACCCAACCCTTGGGAATTACGGTGTCATTTTATGTTATGAAAATACCTATTGAATTGATCAGATAATGAATTTCACAACATTGGGAAATGTTTTTAACAATATAAGTATTATTGAAAACCTACATCTACTTGTGTAGGTAATTTATCAATCTAACCTTTTACAAGATTATCCTCATCTTGACTATTTTCTCCTTTTATACATTTCTGCCGGTGTCCCCTTGTTTCGTAGACAGAAATCTCATAGAATTCCGTTTTGACGAAAATGTTTCATATAATATTTGTTTCTTGTATTTGTATTTCCAATATTATTGTTTTAACGACTATTTACTCAAATGAAACATATTTCACAGAAATACAATTCAATGAATTTTATAATGACATTTTTTTATTTAATAAACTTATCAAACTGTAGAACGTTTAACGAATATTGTTTGTTCGGTGTATTTTTCCATGGTATTTTATTTCAACGCTATGTGTGGCTATGTGAAGGGTCTGTTTACACTCTGTATACACACAGTCGAATGCGTCTATCGTACCCCTATTTTTGTATGTGGTTTTGTATACACTATGCAAAGGCAGGCATTATGGCAAGAAAAACTTAGGATGCAAGAGTGAGTGAAGCGAGCTCAGGACTTGGGGCACCCGACTCCGGACAGGACAGCTAGGTTACTTTAAACCCACAGACAGAAATAGGAGCCTCGCGTAGCGGGGCTACCCGTCGACTACGCCTTATTACAACATTTTGATATTTAGCTTGACGTTGAGACGTTCAGTTTACTCCGACCAAATAGGTTAGGTTAGGTTAAAACTGCGACCACCTACGTCGAGATTGGTTGCAGTAATAAAATTAGAGCACTCCAACAATTATGAACCGCAAAATAAACACAGTACGTACGTGTATATTAAGTCACTATTAATGAGAATAACAAGATTACCCATATTTTTTTTGTGAACGCGGCGTTGTTATTTTATAGGAGGGAATGCATTTTGTCAACGGTATAAATCGAAACATTTAGAAACTGTCACTCGATAAAATGTTTTTCTTGGTTTTATATTAACTAAACAATATGAGTATAATAATATTTTATTTGTTATTCTTTGATATGAATATCGAAACATTACTTTTTTTTTGTTTCAAAAATTTTTTTCAAATTGCGTATTGAGTATTCTATGGAATGATAATATGAGAAAAAAATTATATGAAATGAAATTCTATAAAACTTTTGTTTATAAAACAGTGTACAATCATTTCTGCCACATGTAATATAAATATTCTCCCCCTGTCTAGGTCTTAATCTATTTTTTTTTTTCTTTTGTAATGACAACACACAAACTTTTTCCTGCTCTATTTTTATTCTGTTGGAATTTGTAGTTAGCCATTAGCAATTTCCGAAAATATAACTGCTAATATTCTTCCTAAAGAAAAACCCAACTGTAGAAGAAACTGATAAGATAATAATTTCGCAATATTACGAAAGCGTTTTTACAATATTATGCATTTAGAGACATCTAAGGACTTGTTTAGGTTATTCTTTCTGTCTTTTTCCAGATAATTGGTTGTGCAGGTGCAGCTTAGATGTTTTCATCTTGCTGCTATTATAAATGCGAAAATTTGTGAGGATGGATTGATGTTCTTGTACGTATTGATCTCTTCCACGCAAAAACTAGTGAACAAGTACAAAAGAACAACTATTTAGTGAAATTTGGCACACAGACAGTTTATAACGGTAGTATGATTCCGTGCGACAATCAGAACCAAACATCACGCGGTCGAAGCCGCGGGCATAAACTAGTCTTTAAACCTATTTCTATTATAAAAGTTTTCTTGGGAGTCTCAGCCAATGCCAACCAACAACAATATTCATTTATTTCAGGCAACTTTGGCCCATAGATATAATATACCTTACAGACTAACATAAATATGATAAATTACAAATTGTGTTAGTAAAAAGTAACTTAAAACTACTTTAGTAACACTTCACTTGTGCACTATGTCACTGCGTTCATGTGGCACTTGCCCGTGGAAGCGACGACGGAACACCACTCCCTGCGGTCAAAAGCCAACGCATAACCTCCATAGTAAGTTGTAATCTCTGGCGGGGGCTTCTAAAACCCCCTGACAACTTTATCGAACCATCTGAGAGACTTTGACCCCTTATGGCTTATCTAGAAAACGTCTAAATAGACTTTGAACCCACAACGGCCGACGCAAATAATATAATCTCCAGTTCACAACAGACGGACATTTCATACTTGACGCACGGACCAGATCTCAAGTGCCTGTGCAACATCAGCAAGTGTAGCATGACCACCGTAGAAACCGGTTTTGTCGACGGAAGAATCGACAAAATGACACATCAACAAAAGAAATAGAAGAAAACGAAGAAGTAAAAGTGAAGAAGGGTGTGGTGTGTGTGTGTGGTGGGAAGTAGAAGTTTATTTTGTCGATTCCTCCGTCGACAAAACCGGTTTCTACGGTGGTCATGCTACGCGGGCTGGTCCCAAACAAGTAATAGCCCAACTTTCATTTTGTGTCGCCCTGTCACCAGTACTCTTGATGACCTTATGACTGCTTCAGGAAGCGGATTTTTGCGAGGCTGAATTTGTGGCCGAAACATATTTGAAAGTTTTGCCATCGATGCGTTAGAAGATGAAGATTTTTGACTACATGTGTGTAATCATTTCCACACAATTTATTGGTCACCGTTACAATTTTCTTAACAGTAATAAAATAAAAGGACATATAATATGTCCACAATCTTGCGCATTATGTCCATCTTGCATCTTTTTGTGAGGCTGCAAGTAATAGAACCTCCTGGGTACCTCAAAACATTTAAACTATAAATTCAACAGGACGGAACAAAAATAGAAAAAAGTAAACCGCTTGCACGTCGTGATTGCGACAAGCAGGTTACCACTCAGCATTATGCTGTGCTATGGGCCCACAGCACAGCGCTGGTTTTCAGTGGTCACCCATGAAAAACGTACGGAAGCCAAGACAGCATAAATATTTTTTACATCAATATAAAAATAAAATAAACAGTACTTGGAAAAACATCACAACAGTAAACATGGTAAATATCCCGTTTCTAGTATTAATAATAACCAGTACTTGGGCTATAATATAAAACAACTACCTCTAAGAAATATAATAAACATTACAAAAAATATACAAGTATGTGTGCAGGCAAAAAGCAAAAAAAAAGGCAAAAAGCAAATGCTGCAATGTGGAATATCTATTGTAACACTAGGATGACCGCCATATTTCAAGATAGGTATCAGACAGATCATACAGTGTCAAATGTCAGATTGAATATGATTATCGGATAAGATTATAAATTATCTTCTAAATAGGACGTAGTTAAACGAAAAAGATCCCATCTAGAACATGGCCAAAAATGACTTTAGTTCACAAACTGATGCTAAATGTTGATACTATAAGCCGCATGTAAGTGTGGGTTCTGGACTTTAAAAGAGACGGTGACCTCTGAGTTTGTTTCGGATGTTTCTTCTCAGAGTAGTCAGGTACGAAACACCGGCCCCATCTAGTTTTAAAAGAAAACATGGTGACTTGTAAAAGAGTTTTGTAAACCAATTTACAGAAATAAAATGATTTATGATTTATGATTTATGGTTGGTTCTAATGTTGTTAAAAATCATAACCTTTTGTATTTTGGTTGGATCTTTATACTGGCTGATAGTTTCGATATTTAAGCATCAGTTTGATGCATTAAAGTAATTTTTGGCCATGTTGTGGATTGGATTCTTATCACTTAACTACGTCCTTTTAAACGAGACCGAGATTCTATGTATTTATTTTGGTCACGTGGCTCGTGGCACATGGATGCCCTTCGTATTATTTAAAGTTGCATAGGTAGGTAGGCAGAGGGCGTTAGATAAATAAAGATAAGATACCTATTTGAAGATGCGAAATGGATTAAAATATTGATAGTGAGGTATTGTTTTGCAACGTACCTTTATCTTTATAATATGACCTTGTACAAAAACGAATGCAAGTATTTTAAGACCTCCCACCCGCACAATATGCGTACTAAACGAAGTTCATGAGAGAATTGACATATTTTCGTGCAATCTGAGTGAATTCGCAAGAGTGTTGTTGAATTGTGTTAGTTATATTTAAATATTAATATTCTGTGTTAAGATTTTTGTTGTTAGATTTTTAAGTATTAGCCGTAAGTTGATTTTATTTTGTGTGTACAATTAGACATGTAATGGGGTCAAATCACTATTGTATTGGGGTCATCCTGTAAAGATAGTGTGTAAGTTGATAATAATAAATAAATAAATAACACTCGAAAAGCTGTCAAAGCCATGTTTAAAGACTATTATTAAAATGAGCCCACGAAGATTGACTACTCTCTACATTTCGCACAAAGGGCGAATACGATTTTTTTATACCAAGTTAATATAATTCAATTACTTGTGTTAAAAATACCGAAATTTACATAGAATACCAAACTGTTATTTGGCCGCTTTTGTCAACAATTTTTAGAGTTCCGTACCTAAGTCGACAAAAACGGAACCCTTATAGCATCACTTTGTTGTCCGTCTGTCCGTCGGTTAAGAACCTTTTTCTCAGAAACGCGTGTAGAGAATACTTACTTAGTTCTGCTACCCCTTAAAGCCTTGAAACCTTGTAAGTCAACGCGATCAAGACATGATTTTTGTGATTATTTTTTTATTATTTTTTTTTATTTTATCATTATTTTTCATTTTTTTACATGACATTCAATCCGGCCGTCTTATGACGGCATGCCGTGTCGACGGCGCGTTCGTGTTCCATGCGCGCCTCAGAGATGTCAGCAACGATGTAGGGGTCTGCAAGGGCCGATGCCTGCCAGGGCTGCGGGAAAGAGATACCGTGGCCCTGGAACACAAAGGGCAAAGAAGGAACATGGATGGGTTTTAGTCAGTACAAGTCTGATACTCCCTTCCGCTCCGCCCAGAGTGGGGGGGGACATTTGATGATCTCCGATCAGAAAAAAAAGGCCTCAGGGTATGGGGCTCCTAATTTAGTGCCGCTTTTGTCTATACCATCATGCATCCCGCTCCCTGGCGACGCCTATGCTGTCGAACCTGTGCGTGTGATGAGTCTTGCCCATTTTATAGTGGCGAGCACCATCTCTTAGAAAGCAAGGAGTACTATTACTACAGATAGACTCTTAAAGTAAATTGAATTAGGTCCTCAACTTGACGGTTATGTGCACGTTATTTTAATCGATGTATTGCGATATATTTTTTTAAATAGCGAAATAAAGTCGACCGACAATCGGACACACAGGTCCATCGGGCACCCGGCCCATCGGGCATTTGCCCGATTTGCCCGTATGGCCAATGCGGGCCTGGCTTACGGATACAACTGAACGAATCATTCAGAGGTATTGTTCATGCCGCACCTAAAATGAATGTCTATCGGCAAATCGTTTGCAGTTGAGTGGTTCTGCTCTGTCATACATCAACATTTGTGCAGGTGCATCAATTGAATGGTTGTATTTTTATAAATATCCGATCATCCTGAAATTTTGCATATACGATGTAAGGTGTACAGAAACGAACATAGGATAACTTTCATCCCGAAAAAAATTACCGTTCCCGAGGAAAACAACAATAACGTTCTTTTGACAATAGATAGCGCCACGTGTCTTTTGAATCATGATTGAATTATATTATTACAAGCAGAGTACCTCGCGAATTGATTGCCAAATTCTAAATTAACGCAAGCGAAGCCGCGGGCAAAAGCTAGTAATGTCTTAAATGCTGACCAGCAGTCAATGCAGGAAAGGAAGTTAACTGTTTCAGAATCTGTCATCAAAACTTAACTAGCTGGACCTGCGATGAAAATAGAGTCGCTATCCACTCCTGGATGTTGGCTTCGACCGGTCTTGTGGGTCCTTCATCCATCAGATATCTTCTATCTTCACCCGATCATCGGTAAACTTTGTTCTCACCACTATCTACAAAAAACGAATCACCCTGAATTGTCCCAATACTGGGCAAAAGATTTCCTCTCCCTTTTCCACAAAATTCTACCCACACCCTATGAGAATCTTTCGAAAATATGCCAGTCGCGAGTGTTACTTGCTACCCCACGCACCGATGCCTATCTACAAGTGTAACATAGAAAATGGAAATCTGAAATGTTCTCAATCTGACATGATCTTATTGACGCGTGTAGATAGCTAACTTCATCTTAAGGTAAATATAAGTATGTACTCAAAGAGATTGGCCACATGATCCAGATAAGTTTTGAAACGTGCCAACGATATATTTATCTTAAAGAAGTCTGCTCACTACACCGTACCATACCATGACTGTGCTTGAACAGCGTATCATACCCGTTTATAAAGTTAATCATACGACTATGCCCACAAGACCGTTCCGTCACCGTAGGGTGCCAACAATTGTGTGCGATGTTACTTTGCCGTTGCTGCCGTCACGTTATGTGCATGGTACGCGACGGAACGGTCTAGTGGGCATCATACTTTTCAATGCAAAGAATATTTTTTCCTAATACGTTCATAGCACGGTCATATTGTTATGGTACGGTGTAGTGGACAGAATCCTTAATTCGTCACACGGTATCGAGCAAAACCGGTATGAAATTGCACGTTTGATAATAGATCTGGATGAGAGGAGCACGTGGCTAACTAATAACAGCCGCACGGGTTGATCTCCAAGATTAAGTAGTGTTTGCCTGGGTTGGTCCGTGGATGGGTGACTATCCATTACATACCAAGTTTCCACCGAGCCACGGAAAGCGCGTTAAGCCGTTTCTTCCGGTTGTCATTTGTAGGTCTTTGACAGTCGTCTGACGACCTGTCTTTCCAAGCGGTATCGTTTTACCTAGTACCAACAGGGTTATGGAGGTTAGATAGGCAGTCTGCATCCGGTAAGACTGGAAGCCGACCCCAACATACGTAGTTGGGAAAAGGCTAGGCAGATGATAATCCAAAGCAAGTGTATCTTACTAATATACTTACTGATATTGGCAGCAACACAAACTGAAGATTCTGCTATTAACTAAGTAGTGGCTACTTAGAAAACCCTTAGGGTTGTACCTTACATGGTGTAGCACTGAGGGGGATACGAATCGGTCTTTTAAGAGGTCACGGCGTCTTCTTTTATGTGCTAAATTGTGACTTCCGCGGTGGTTTTAATGTAATTTTCAGTATGTGATCCTGGGTTCGATTACCTGGTCGAGCGAAGTGGGTATTGGGTTTTTCCATCAGAACTTTCATAGAAGCAGCCACGAAGCGTGGATCTGGGCCCGGTTGATGGCAATTACATGGGATTGGACATAACTCGTCAAATCTGTGTGTATTAATAGGTACCTCTGCCAAACCACTGACAGAATTACAGGCTACAGTTAAAATCAAGAGACCCCGTGGACCCAGCACAGCATATCCACGTGAAGCATTCGTGATTATACGGGTTTTCACCAGTACTTGGCTTGACTTGACGACTTTATCGCGACGCGGCGACGTTTGAATAATACACGGCGGAATGACTGCGTATATGCGAAACCGTACTTTAAGATTCAAGATCGAGATAATCAATTGATAACTGAAAAGTTCTGACTGTATTTTTGTGTCTCCAAAACAGAAATTAGTGACGCAGACAAAAAGGCTGCCACAAACAGCATTGCGCAGGTTTCATGCATAAAAGACCCTTGTGTAGACAGAAATCTCCACTTCAGGGTGCCTGAAGATGATGTCAGCAAATCGGGAAGGGTTCACAAGAGCTGTTCCCAGCCGGGGCTGCGGGACTGTTCGAAAGAGATACCGCGACCCTGGAACACAAAGGGCTAGGAAGGAACATGGATGTGTTTTAGTCAGTACAAGTCTAACCGACCGGACCGGGGTGGTCCGATGACCTGGTGAAGGTTGCAGGGATCCGCTAGATGCGAGTCGCACGGGACCGGTCAATGTGGCGACACTTGGGGGAGGCCTATGTCCAGCAGTGGACGCCTTTTGGCTGAAATGATGATGATGATGATGATGACAAGTCTGACACTCCCTTCCGCTCCACCCAGAGCGGGAGGGGGTCATTTGATGATTTCCCACGCGATAAAAAAAAAAAACAAAAGGTGCCTCAGGATAGGCGGCGCCGCCGCACCTAAGAAAAATCAAAGTCAAAATATTTTATTTCACATAGGCCTAGATAGGCACTTATACAACGTCTACAAAAAGGTGCACGGTTCGGGTTAGTCGTTTCCTATGGAGAAGAACCGGCAAGAAACTCCATGGTCTTTTCAAATCATTTAGTTTTACAATATTATCATGGTTACAGCATTGGTACTTAAGTTTAAGAGGACAGCGTAGGCCTGACAATAAAAGGTGGCGAGGCGATCAAAGGCTGGTTCGAGGCGGCCGTTCTGTTTACATTGAATGAGTATAAAAATGTTTCTATGGGAAAGTTGTTTGTTACCATGAGTACAACCACGTTTTAAGTATCGGTCACTAATTACCAGTCACCCTATACAGGCTGTAAACAGACCCTTCACATACCCGTCGACCAAGCATTCTGTACATCAAACTAAGTAACTTTACGCAAAAATTATTGCTGGGAATCGACTTTTTTTTGGGTGAATAATCACGTTTTACGGTAGGACTCGATGGAAAGCACTCAAAGCATTGTGCTGATGGATGGATTGAATAGTATGGGGGTCGTGGAGCTATGTAAAGTAGAAATCTAACATTAAAAACATGTACTTAAAAAAAAACTTGTGAAAAAGTTGGAACTTTGACCCCCAATATCTCCGTAACTAGAAGGTTCCCAGGTATGCTCTAGAACAAAAAAATGATTGCAAAGACGGGGAGAACAAGTGCCTTTCGTATATGTTAAGGGTCTATTTACACCCTTTATAGTACAAAAAATCAAAACGCTTGAAAAACGATAGCCATTTGCCCAGACCCTCTTGTGATTTTAAGCTTAAAGTACACCAACGGACTGACAGAAAAGACGGTGGTCTTTTTGCAATATTTCCTGATTTTATTTTCCTACTTATAAATATATACACTACGATCAGAGACCCGTCTGTCTCAAGTTATTTTATTTATTCAGCAAATATAGTTTATGATCTCATTACTTAATAATTTAATCTGAGCTGAGTACAATCAACTCTCCATAAAGAAAACAGACGTGTTTTCTTAGAATTTCTTTCTGTGAAATTATTTTCTTGGCTTATTTGTGCTGCTGCTGGCGTCAGTTTGTTTCGTGCAAATTTTCAGCAAAACCGTTCAAAATCGAACACTGTAAAACTATTAGGCATTTATTTAGGTGTCACTTAAACACACATACATGGTCAAGCAAAAACACACACACACATCAACACACACATACACACACACACACACACACACACTCACACATACATACACACACACTTATTTACCTTAAAATTATTTCTTGTTAACCTTTATTACAACGTACATAACATAATTAGATCTTAAACTTAATTGTCAAACTCAATACTCCAAAATTGTAACAGTAACAGCAGAAGCACTATATAACATTAACATCATTAAACCTTAGGGGACCGGACAGGTTTTCATAACCTAGCTAGGAGAGCAGTGCTCACCCACACGTTTGTAGATAGTACTTTTTTGTCAAACTGTATTTCTAACGTGTACTACTATGCCTTGTTTTTGAGTAAATAAATAAATTTTATTATTTTTTATTACTTATTGTCAGTGAAAATGAGTATGTCATCATCTTCTGCCTAGCCTTTTCCTAACTATATTGGGGTCGGCTTCCAGTTTAACCGGATGCAGCTGAATAACAATATTTTACATGGAGCGACTGCCTATCTGACCTCCACTACCCAGTTAGTACTGCGTAATACGAAACCCCTTGGTAAGACTGGTTGTCAGACTTTCTGGCCACTGACTACCTGTAACGACTGTCAAAAATCTGCAAATGACAGCCTGGACTAACGGCTTAACGTGCTTTCCGAGGCACGGAGGAAACTCAGTGTGTAGATGGGTCACCCATCCACGGACTAATCTAGGCAAGTACGGCTTAACCTAAAGATCGTTATTGTTTAACCACGAGTCCTTAAGTATCATAGATAAAAAATATCCCCCGTAAGAGCCCTAAGATCAGGTGCATAGAGGACATAGAGGTAGCACAACATAAGATAACGTCAATCATATCGATAGTGGCGTGCCTAAGCCACAATGAAAATATTATTATAATAGCTTTGCTACGGCGTTACTGTCAGTACTATTTCAAGTTTTGAACGGTACCTACACGTAACACACGCTCATGGAATAAAAGAGAAACGTGTTCCAATTTTAAAAAATTACAAGTAAGTTTTTCTTTTGTAATTTTGATTTTTAAATATCGATGAAAATTGAAAGAGATAATTCAATTGTTTTATAAATAAGCAAAAAAATATGGTGTGTCAGTATATTTACCTATTTGCTACTATTTCGTTTTTAAAATTGAATTTTCTTAGTTTTATGATTATTTAAAGGGCGGTCAAAATCTAAAGTAATCCAGGGAGGGGGGGGGGGGGTGATTCTAATGATTCGTTTGAGATGGTGTTCTTTTTTACTAAAGTGAATTATTTTGTCTTATGATGTTGAACCTGTCAAACTCTTTTTCTAGCAGTATTCTTTTGCGTACTTATGTCATAAACCGATTGTTAGTCAAGTTGTCGAATCCTACTTTATACTATAGTTGTACAGCCTGTGTTTATGCTTACTTTTTTAGTGTTAGGTATAGGTAATATTGCATGGATTCAGTGCATTTACGCTGTTGTTTACTTTTATTTATTTTACTTTACAAATACAGTATTACTTTAAAAATTAATGAATTATTTTATAACTAAGAAAATAGCTTTTGTACAATCAAATTAACAATTTGTGAGTTTAAAGAATTGGTATCCAAATAGATACTATTGGTATCTATGCTGCTGAATTATTTAAGGGACAATTTTATACACAGGTTATTTACAAGAAAAGGGCTGGGTGACTAACTGTAGGCGCTACTATGACATATGTTTTTTTTTAAACGATGAGGCTATATAGAAATTGACGGATGAAAAGACGAGTAATAAAGAAATATGGAAGGAGAAGCCATGCTGCGCCGACTCCAAATAAATTGGGATAACGGCAGGAAATGATGAAACTTATGTTAAAATAATTATCAGTATTTTATTAAATGAAATACTTGATGGATGCAATAGAACAATTCGACACATGCTACAAAAATGTAAACATAACGTGTCAAAGTTTATAAACTAATTCTTGCAAAACAACCCTATTGTTCTTAATCATTTTATGAGAAACAATGAACTTATTGTTTGATATTAACTAATACCTAACTGCCTATTTATTAAATAAATGGGATTTTTTAATAATTTAATTTCCATCTGCAACCTGTGTACCAACACAGATTAAAATGGTGACGAATTGGGACCTAGCATCTGAAGTTTCACAAATAATGGTGTTTCAATCCTGCGAACAAAATAGGCATTACTGATTGCTAAAGACATTATAATCTAACCCTAAGCTGCCGTTGACACGGCGTTTGTGGTAATAATTTGGGATCACGAGTCACCATCCCACTGTTCATACGGTTAGAAACTAAATGAATTATTAGTTCTAATCATCGCTGTGTGCATTGAGCCTAACCCTTCACGAAAACAGGGGCTAAGCCATATCATCCTTCACACAGTCCATCTACATTCATACTCAAAATTTTCCTCAATCCTGCACATCATATTTCCGATTACCACACAACTTTTCAGTTACCGGCGTCACTTTCAGACTTCCTCTTATGTACTCGTTTCTTATTTTATCCATTCGCGTTAAACCGCACCTACCCCTTTGCATTCTTATCTCAGCCACATGCCTTTTATTGATCCCTTTTTTGGCCCAAGTTTCTGATCCATACAAGACATTGCTGTCTAACCATGGTTTTATAAATCTTCCCTTTGAGTTTAAAGGGAATGCGGGAGTCGCATATTGTCCCCGTCTTTGAGGTCATTCATATTTGTTCTATTATGATTCTGCAAAAGCGCCTATTTTAGGGCCCAAGTCTGCTATTTTTATAAATTCGTCATTCCAACACGATCCCATTGTCATTTTGCTAAAAGTTCGTTTTCTGCTAAATTCATAATGGTCGATCATTGGTCGGTCAATGGTCTCGTAATAGACTTTGTTATAATGACATTGACGTATTGCTATTATTATAAAACCCATAAGTAGAAATGATTTTCGAAAAACTACTACTAAAGTACATTTATTCATGCCAGATTTCATTTATATATTTTTACATATTATTTGTTATTTATCAGATTACCATTCTATGCCATTTCTTTCAATGGAGTGTAAGTGGTTGACCTTTGAAAAGTCATAATGACGCCATTATATTAGTAGATTACCAAAATTGTCAAAATCAACAATTATGAAATCAATGAAAGACCATTCTGACACAATTGTAATAGCAGACTTGAGGCCTGGTGTGATGTTATGTCTCATGCGCATAGATACCGAACATAAAGTTTAGAGTAACATTGAAAAATTTAAGGAAATGATAAGATACTTACTTGCTAGCTACTCCTTCAGTAAATATTTGAGAAAAATATGTTTATAAGGCAATACTTAAACTTTACCACGTAGGTAATCATTGTTTAAATATTGTTTGTGGGTGTGAAAACAAATATTGTGTCACAATACCTACTTCTGGTACATTATGGGGCTACAAAACTCTCCTGCTTTACTTTTTATGGCTTCGTTGGTCCAGTGATTACAAGAGCTACTTCTGAGCATAAGAGGTCTTGGGACTGTGCAGTGTGTGAAACTCTTGCAGGATTTTTCAAAAAAATCTCAGCAGCAGTGGGCAATCTCAGCAGTCCTGGATTTGTGTCCAGTATGATTGTGAGATTTTAACAATTTAACTGCCTTGGATCCCGCAACGACATTAATCAGAAAAGAATCGTGGAGGAGTAGGAAAGACATCATTTCCACTTCCCTCCATATCAGCATGAGAGGAGACGGAACAAACTAAGGCCAATAGGTACAAAGGGACGTTCAGAACTAGGATAACCCCACACGAAAGGGTCAGACCTAGACAGGCACTAACCTTTGTGTTACTTAGTTGACCACGAGCGCTCTCAAAGCGGTTATTGTTATTGTCGACCTCATCCCACTGTGCGGCAAATGTCTCCCCTCATAACTTCCAGTTCCTTTGATCCAGGGCTAATACGGGCCACTGGTCTTTGGCTTTGTCCAGCTCATCTCCCATCTTCTACGAGGTGAGCCTCGTCGCCTTCGGAATCAAAACGGTAGGTAAACTTAAACATTGTTAAGAAACCTCGAAAAGATGTCCACCAACCAGCACTGGGCCTGAGTGGTGGGTAAGGACTTACTAATTCGTGTCAGCCTGTCGTAGCCTGGGAGCGGAATCACGCATCACCTGGCTGATTATGTTTATGTTTTTTTTTCTGTTATCATTGGCTAATAGGTACTTCCTGATTGATTGTTCTTTACTCTCAGGGTGTTTGGGTATCAATACTGAGAACCAGGTAACTGTGTGTGAACTCAGATTTTTCAATAACAAGCATTGCCCGGTCAGGTTACGCTGGTTTATCTTGATTAATAAACCAGAGCAGACATTTTTTTTTCTTTTTAAACAGAGATTTTCCTTAATATAAACAACTGCATCCCAACAAACATTTGACAAGTCGCCACAACGTGCCGATTTCTACATTTGGTTCCATAAGCTGGTCGTAAATACGTCGCCATCACGTTGGCTTCACCGAGAATAGGCCCATTTTATACGAATCAGTGTCTTAAAAGAGTAACCGTCGTATAAACCACTTTTTGGTCAGATAGTGGTTGTGTAGTAGTCGCAAAACCCACGTTTTCGTCGAGTAATGGTGTTTATTACCGCTGCTTTGCGGCATTTTGTTGCAAATAGGTAGCGTAGTATTATTTTTAAACAGGATTTTGTGATAAAATGGTGAGATAAATGCCGTAAATTATTATGCCTGCATGACTTCAGTATTTTATTTCTGTCAGATCTATTTGAAGGTGAGTACAAAAATTTTGATTTTGAAACTCATTGAGCCCATTTAATCTATTGGGAAATTAATTCTATCGGGTAATATGAGCTAATAATGAGAATTTAATTAACGCGCCATGCAAATTCTTTAAATTAAGTGAATTAATCAAGTATATTTTTAGTAAACGTGCTAACAGTCACCTCTATACGACTAAGAGTTAAAGATACAACCATATTACAACATCAAAACGACTAATTATTCTGTGCACATACTTTTTGTTCAATATTGTCAGCCATATTAACTGAAATAGGGTTCCTTTGTAGTGTTTAAAAAACAATTTGACCTACTTTTCCTGGTTTGAAGACTGTTTATTTTTTTATTGTCAGTAAAATACGTTCATTCATTCAATCATATTAAAAACTACTGTCAAAAGCTGTCTTTTTTTAAGTTGAAGTAATTGAAGTTTCTTTACATACCTAATTAAAATGGTGATTTATTTATAGGTGGCCACGGATCTAATAAAAAATGATTTGTGATATAATGGGCATCGATAAGTTTTTAACCAAATCTGATTTCAACACACTTGCACGTTGGTGTTTGAGATGGCCCTGGATATCTACTCACTTTATACGTTCAGATCGTTGTTTTGGTTGCGGATTTATGATAACAAACAACAAAAACAAACCTGCACATTTTGTAGCGGCAGAGGAAAATATTAAACATATGATAAATTATGATTTTCTCTGGTGCCCATGCTGCACCTTTTTTGTCATATACGATGATTATCGGGAGGATGAATGTGAATATTGTAATTAGAACAGATTATTTTCAAAACAACTGATCATCTATTTCTACTTACATTTCACAATATATATTTCAAAGAGGAGTGTTTGTGAATTTCTATATAATTGAGATCAATCCTACGCTAACTATGCTGACTATGCATTACCCACTACACCAATTTTATTTAAAAAACACTCGTATTAACATATTCTTAATAGCTTTGATCCAAAGACAATGTAAACTAAGTAAAATAATTTCTTTGTTACTACTATGTTTATTTTAAATGATAAAAATGTGATTGTAAAGATACGTTTATTAATAATAAATATGACAAAAATCTTGGATTTTTTTTAAATTTTATTTACACCTTTACTTCAAAGTATGAATAAGTGGTACAAAATAAATAAATGGGCCACATTCTGCAGTGACTAGCTTGCACTTTATGTCAGTTATATTATACGTAACTTCTAATCTTCATCGAAATCAATTCTTTTGTATTCATAAAATATTGTACGGAACCAACTTCAGTTTGTACATTATTGTCGTTACGTGTAGAAATATTCGTTATAACACAACATGACAAGAGAAGCGCAGTATAGTTCTTTTTCACTTTCCTTTTAAAAGCACCACTTTTTTTTACATTTGCCCAGGTTTTTTTATTCATTTTGAGTAAAAGAAGCGAAACTTGATGGTTATTTTTTTGCAGTGCTAACACACTATAATAGAACACTCAGTAATTTAACGGTAGTATAAAAGTTATAAAATTGGCTTAAAACCGTATAAGGGTGCAATTTATCACTCTTAAATGGTCGTCACTTAAAGGTGGTTCTCGCGATTCTAATACGATTAATGGTGGGATAAAAGTCATATAGACGTCACTAAGGTCACGACACTGGTTTTACCACTAAATGACGCCGTTTCTACATAAAACTGTATAATAGTCATAAAAATAGTCGTATAGAAGTTAATACGATTTCTATATGACTGTAATATACGACTAAAAGTTATATAAGAATAAGATGCTCTAAGTCGTATTACACGCTAAATTACTTCAATGCGATGTTTACAACACTTTGAGTCGCATATTTTTTATTTATACGACTGAAATGTTTGTTGGGATGTCATATTATAATGGTTGTGAAAATACCCCAAACGAAACCGAAAATCACTTGTGCTCCCCGTCATCGTCTTTGCGATATTATTATTTTTTGGAGAATACCTGGAAATCTTGTAGTTATGGAGTTAAGCGGCTTCAAAATACCAACTTTTTCACGATTTTTTTTTAAATCTAAGTTTTTATGTTATAATTTTACTTTAAATACCTCCATGACCTCCTTACTATTCAATTCATCCATCAGCGCGGCGTTTTGAGTGCGTTACTTTCAGTTCTACCGTAAAACGTGATTTTTCATCCCAAAAAAAGCAATCATTTTTGAGTTACTTAATTTGATGTACAGAATGCTTTGTTGACAGATTCGTGAAGGGTCCTTTACCCTGTTTACTTAACTTATTCAACACATGTTTTTCTGCCATGAATACCTATCTACCGTCAAATATCAATTGTTGGATATACATTTATGTATGTTGACGTATTAACACAGTCGTTTTCAAATATTTGCTTCGAGCAAATTGACACGCATTATTTCACAGTATTTTATATACGCGTGTTTTATTTTCCATGGAACTCTTGACGTACATAAATATGATTTTAGTTTAATACGTACTCATTTTCCCTAACAATAAGTGACACCTAAATAAATGCCTAATAGTTTTACAGTGTTCGATTTTGAACCGTTTTGCTGGCGAGCTCAGTGTTGAAAATCCAATATTCATTGTTTAGGTATTCATTGCGGTTTTACCTATTATTAGTGAAAACGAGCAAAACACAATCAGCTTGCAACATTCATAAATAAATTGTTTGTTGTGAGCAACTATGTTGGTACTTAGTCGTAGTCATTACAAACAACGCTTCCGTGATCTTTTCTTGCTCAGATTTTATTGTTATTTTCCTAACATTTTACTGATTCAGTCACGCTTTAATTTTCAGCAAGTTATTGCTAATATTTTACTTTTAAGGTGGCTGTACAGTCACGAGCAATGTAATGCATACACGTAGCAACTTCTAAAAGTGATTTTCTTCGGCTCTACGAACATAGTATTTTGGATCCCATACCATTACTAGCGAGGTCTAATATTAAAGTAGACACCGTTAGTTTAAGATAAAATCTTTTCGAATTTTACTAAGTGACATTTATTTCAATGCTCTTGACTGTACACTGTCGCTGAGACACTCCGAGGCAGCCCGAGCGCTCCTATATTATGTACACCACTCAAAACACCTTTTATAATATACAGCATTAGAGATTATACGGTATCTAAATCGATTCATGCTGATATTTATATAGAAAATCACGTGTCACTATGTTCGTATACGGTAATCTCCGAAACCACCCAACCGATTCTAATAAAATTTTGTGATTTCAGCTTGAAACATAGGATAGTTTTGGACCCGATAGGTGGCGATTATAAATATTAAAAGAATTTTGGTCTCAAGGTGCATAGTCTATTTAATACATCCCGGTCCTGCGTTTATCTTTGTCATGAAAAGTGTCAAGTATCAGACCCCTGCGGTCCTTAGGGAAATCGGATTATAGCAATACATTATAGAGCAGTCTCCTATAATAAGCGTTTGTCGATAATACGCTTATCCAGTTGTCGTTAGAGGAAATTTTATAGTAGTCCAATGTTTTGTAATTTACTAAGTAGTCATTGCACGACGAGATTATAATAACAAAAGATCGGTATTGCTCATAAAGAAACATTCATGAGAAATAAGGAAACAATACTGAGAACTTTCTCAGTATTGTTTCCTTATTTTACATATAAAACAACACTGAGAACTTTCTCAGTGTTGTTTTGTATTAATTATTTATATTTATAAAGGGTGTAAATAGACCCTTAAATATCCGTAAGGCACTTGTTCTCCCCGTCTTTGCGATCATTTTTTTGTTCTAGACCATACCTGGGAACCTTCTAGTTACGGAGATATTGGTGGTCAAAGTTCCAACTTCAAGAAGAAAGGCTCCCAGGTATGGTCCGGAACAAAAAAATGATCGCAATGATGGGGAGGACTTTATATTTAATTGTATTTATAATACAAATAAATACAAACCAATACGTTGTCAAGGAAATGCACTCTTTAAAATCAAGACCGAAACAATATTTTGATAAAAACGAGCATTTTATTAAAATATTTTTCTTGAATTTTTAGGTAGTGGCATTTTTTTTTAAAGTCGTATTGATGAGTAAGTAAGCGACCGCATTTTGTTTTAGTTTTTATTTTTTGCAGATAGTTGTTTGTTTTAAATGGTTCATTAACCTATTAATTGATTCAAATTCTCGTAAAATACTTTAATATCACATTACGTAAACGGAAATAGAACGAGTTTTTTATTTTTATATAATCCAGGATCCATTTTTTTTGCAGAAAAACTTTACTATGGTACTTACTTAATAGGAATGTGATTTATTTAATTTATAAGTAGTTAGCCTTGTGAAGACGATTATGAACTAGAATACTGCCGTTTAGATTATTCCAGTAATTTTATCCGAGTTTACATGAATCGCTGCTTGTAGGTAAATGAGAATTTAATAGTTTTCTGTTATATTGGCAATAAAACTATAAGTTTCTCTTTAGAGTCAGGAATCAACTACGACAAGTAGGTAATTAAAAGCAGTTTTGCACACCCGAAACAACAGTTATTAGAATTTTGTCTCTATGTAATAAAAATCTGACTTTCTGTCTGTATGTTCGTACGCGCATGACGCAAAAACTACTACATGGATTTGAACGCAGTTTTCACCGCTCTACTGCTAGATGCTTAACTTAAAATATAGGCTACATTAAATTTAGTTTTGGACCCGATAGGTGGCGCTGTGCGAAGCAAGGGCGGGTCGCTAGTACCTACACAATAATAATGCTGGCTAATGACCGATCATCGATCTAGTCTTTTCCTATTCTGTGGTCACCCAAGCGGACCGGAGAGAAAACGTGCGGAATCCGACCGATCACATTGGTTGAAATCTACATCGCGTCTGTCGTCCCTCCTGTGATTAACCAAATCCCCTATTTTACTCCTTTAGGGGTGGAATTCCCATAAAATATTTCTTAGTGGATATTTACTCTTCACAAAGAACACATCCCCCAAGTTTCATGCCTCTAGGACCAGCGGTTTGGGCTGTGTGTTCATAATTCACCCGGCCAGTCAGTCAGTCAGTTTACCATTTTATATATATAGAAAGATAGATAGAAGATAAACCTTTTATTAAGGCACACAAAAGACATAGCACAACACACAGAAGCACACTTTATATACACTATTAAATAATTAATAACTATATAGCTATATAAAAATAAGGTGCCAATGTACAAAAAGAAAAACACATTTTCGAAAGAATACTTCTTTGCACTGTGTACCATGTCATACTTCAAATAAAATAACGAGTATACAAGGTGCGGTGTGCGTCTCAAAGTTGCACCAAATGGGAGTCCAGCTCAGCATGTATCAGGCATGCACCTGACGCTGATATTCTGCTGGATCCCTTTGAATTAATGAATGATTTATTCAAATACAATTTTTTAAAGCAAGGTACATACCGTTACCGTTTAGTGACATACGTAGTGACTTATATCCGACTTACAGTGAAGAAAGACCCCTTTTAGCTAATACGTACCCCTACACAGTAAGCTACGCTATCAACGTTGCTGAAGATCTAATTTTATTATCTCAACATGAGCTGAGAAGCATAGGACGAGTTCGTGTTTATTCGAGGATACTTAAAAGTCAAGTTCTTCAATCCCAAGGCCACTTACCGTCATGTTTTTGCATTGAAGAAGATAATTATAACATAACTTTTCCTTTTCGACAAGGAAAATTCCGCTCAGTTCGATATTGCTACATTAATCAAGGACCAAACCTGTAGTTGGCTTAAGATAATCCAATTAATCTACAAGAATATTATAAAGATGAAAGATTTGTATGTTTGTAACGAATAAACTCAAAAACTACTGGACCGATTTCAAAAATTCTTTCACCATTAGAATGCTACATTATTCTTGAGTAACATAGGCTATATTTATTACTGGAAAATCTCAAAATATTTAAAAAATAAATGTCCACCCGTGCGAAGCCGGGACGGGCCGCTAGTTATATACATAAAGAAAAACTCTTGCACTAGTTGTGGCGCAGGCGCCTAACAACTTTGCTTAGTCTTAGTAATAGAGGGCAATTGAAGGAATCCTGACTACCTCGACTGCATCGTTGGACTAGTGGTCGCAAGCGCAACTGCTGAGCATGAGGCCCTGAGTTCAATTTCCAGGTCGGGCAAAGTTTTATTGGGTTTTTCCCACCTTTCTTAGTAGCAGCCACGGAATCTAGATTTCTGCCCGGTTGATGGCAATAGGCTCGCCCCCTACTACATGGGACTTAAACATAACCGGCGAAATGTGGGGGTACTATTTGGTACACCTCTGCCTAACCCTTCGGGGATAACAGCCGTGATGTTGTGTTATGTGAAAGAATCCTTTGGATGCGAGAAGCACAGGATCGGTTAATGTGGCGCCGCCATCTTTGATGATGGTGATGAGGATTTACTAGTGATTTTATGTCGTCAACCATTTTTGATCTTCTGAGGATAGCCGTTGTTTGTACATATTTCTCACAGAATCGTAACTTCTATCTGCTGAATAAGAGTCGAAGGCCGTTTTCTTTAACATTTGATAATAATCTGCTGTTGAAATTTCAACTCTCAGTGTTGATTCTAAACTTAAAAATCAAACATACTCCTTAGTGTTACATAGTACTTAAACTTACTAGTTGTCGCCTAGTGCTGGCGAAAACCGTCTTAACTCACTTCCTAATTAGTTCACCTATCAGGCCGCACAGGTCATTTCTTTAACTCATTCAATTATTTTTTTGACACTGAAAATGTTCATTGGTTGAGTTATATCGTTGCGTGACTGCAACACTTCCTAGAGTTACTGCTTCCTTAGTGATGAGGGCCATGACCTTAAGACTGCGTTTCCATCAGAGATGAGCGAAGATGCGTAGCGAGGGATGTGTGTGGAACTTACGAATTACATAGCTAGAATACCTTAAGCTGTGAAAAAGAAGCGAAATTATTGGTTGGTTTCACATAAAGGGTGTAAGTAGACCCTTAACATAAAAAAAAGGCACTTGTTCCCCAAGTTTTTGCGATCATTTTTTTGTTCTAGACCATATCTGGGAACCTTCTAGTTACGGAGATATTGGCGGTCAAAGTTACAACTTTTTCACAAGTTTTTTTTTAAATACATGTTTTTAATGTAAGATTTTTACTTTACACACCTCCACGACCCCCGTACTATTCAATCCATCCATCAGCACAATGCTTTGAGTGCTTTCCATCGAGTCCTACCTTAAAACGTGATTTTTCACCCCAAAAAAAAGTCGATTCCCAGCAATAATTTTTGCGTAAAGTTACTATGTACAGAATGCTTGGTTGACGGATATGTGAAGGGTCTGTTTACACCCTATATATCCCTCGCTACACATCCTCGCTCATCTCTGGTAGAAACGCAGCTTAAGTGAAACCTGGGTTTTATGATTTGCTGTTAAATACAAATTTGTTCAGTAAATAACTTGAGCCAACTATGTAAGTCAACGATTTTCATTGTGAATAGATAATTTGTTGTAAGTAGCAGTTGCTATGAAACATTGAACTTGAAACAGTGAAACGATTTTAGGATTATGCGGCTGATTTGTTACGGTCTTTTTTTATGTCGCAAAAAGTCATAGAAAAAGAAATTCTTGATCACATTAGGAATACGTAGAAATGAAGTAAAATACTTAAAATATTTTTTTTGTACTCATAAAGTTCGTACCTACCTAAAATAATAGTTTTCTTAGTCATCCAATAAGTAAATAGTTAGGTACTTACCTTATATTTTTTTCTATACAAATTTCATACATTTTAAAATATTCCTTAACAAAAAAGAATAAAAAAATATATATATAAAAAAATGTAGCCTACCTGTGTCGACAACAAGCTACCGGGCGGTCATGTCCGGTAGCTTACTATTATCCTTTAATTCTTGTCGGTTACACAAAACCTACCGCTTAAAGTTAGAAAACCCAGGGTGAAAAATACTTTTTTTTTCCCCTTTCATGGGAAAAAAAAATAAAACAGGTTTTCTTTTCAATGTACAAAATACGGAAAAGTCTTTAAAAATCTCCAAAAAACTGAGCAGCCAATTTAGCACTATTAAAGATTTTCCACCCTCTATTACTTAGTACCTACGGAACACTGCTCAATGAAGTCCCGTTCGGACTGACCAAACGAAGATGCTGTGCAAGTGACCTTGCTACTGTAATCCGGTAGCGTCACCTCAATGAAAACATCGTACCAGACGCCGCCATACTTTTTCCTGATTAGCCTTTGAGCCGAATAGTCGCGTCCCGGCCGTGCGCAAGAGTTCACCAAATGAACTAAGCCGAACAGTGCCGTGCTAATGTGTATAGTTCATATAAGTTTTATTTTTGTTTAAGGTAAAGCTTCAAAATGTTGACGGGATGGCGATTAATTTTGTCAAAATGTAAGTATTTAAATTGTTTTTAAATTTTTTTTGACTGTGTTTTTTTTTGTATTAAATTATGTCAAGATATTATTAGTTACTAGCTTATGCCCGCGGCTTCGCCCGCGTGGAGTTAGGGAATTGCCCACGGGATCTTACTTCTGGAATAATAAGTAATCTATGTATCTATCTATAATACATACATAGATTTACATGTACTTGCTTAAAACTTGCAATTATTATTATAAAGTTATATCACTTAAATTAGATACGTGAAATATTGATACCTTGGTTTGAGATTGGACATCGGATTTACTGGATTTTATCTGAAGAGTATGTAAACAAATTTTCAAGTCAATCGACCCCGAGAGTAAAAAGTTTCATAGAAAATTCAACACCCCATTTCACCCTCTAAGGGGTAGGAATCTCGAAAAACTGATACTAACTCTTCACAAAGAATACACCCTCCAATTTTCATATCTCTGGGACCCGCGGTTTGGGCTGTGCGTTGGTATATCAGTCAGCCAGTCAGGACATGGAATTTTAAATTGGGGGATGATTTTGTGATACACGTATCTCATCATTTTAACTGAAGTTTATGTAGACACATTTTCAAGTCAATCGACCCCGAAAGAGTTTCACAGAAAATTCAACACCCCTTTTCACCCTCTTAGGGGTGAAATTTCGAAAAACCCTTTCTTAGTGGATACCCACTCTTCACAAAGAGTAGACTGTCCAAATTTCATGTCTCTAGGACCAGTGGTTTGGGCTGTGCGTTGATATATCAGTCAGCCAGTCAGGACATTGAATTTTAAATTGGGGGATGATTTTGGAAAAACTGTGAAACACGTATCTCATGATTTTAACTGAAGTATATGTAGACACAATTTCAAGTCAATCGACTCAGAGAATAAAAAGTTTCTTAGAAAATTCAACACCCCATTTCACCCTCTTAGGGGTGAAATTTCGAAAAACCCTTTCATAGTGGATACTCACTCTTCACAAAGAGTACAATGTCCAAATTTCATGTCTCTAGGACCAGTGTTTTGGGCTGTGCGTTGATGTATCAGTCAGCCAGTCAGGACATTGAATTTGAAATTGGGGGATGATTTTGGAAAAACTGTGATACACGTATCTCATAATTTTAACTGAAGTATATGTAGACACAATTTCAAGTCAATCGACTCAGAGAATAAAAAGCTACATAGAAAATTCAACACCCCATTTCACCCTCTTAGGGGTGGAATTTCGAAAAATCCTTTCTTAGTGGATACCTACTCTTCACAAAGAGTACAGTGTCCAAATTTCATGTCTCTAGGACCAGTGGTTTGGGCTGTGCGTTGATATATAAGTCAGTCAGTCAGTCAGTCAGTCAGTCAGTCAGTCAGTCAGGACTTTGAATTTTATATGTATAGATAGATAGAATTATTTGTTATTGTGTATTTTAAATAACTGTTAATATGAGTGCAAAGATTTAATTATATAATTTGGAATGAAAATATAATACCTAATTACATTTTAATTGACCATATTTTATATCAATTATAATAAATTAGAACTCACTTTGAATAATTTTCCAAGTATTCTGGAGGTACACATTAGTATACTTGAGCGAAATTGGAAACTGGGCAAAATCCTCCCCATGGCTTAATTGAGTTTTATTTGCTTTCTACATTGCTCCTACAAACTATAAAAAGCATTATTTGTGGTATGAAATAAACTCCAAGTAGCAAACACGTGTAATAAAACATAATATGAGAAAATAATACGGTACTCTCCAGTGTGTATGACGTCAATAGGTCATCATTCATCATCATCATCATTTCAGCCGAAAGACGTCCACTGCTGGACATAGGCCTCCCCCAAGTGTCGCCACATTGACCGGTCCCGTGCGTCTCGCATCCAGCGGATCCCTGCAACCTTTACGAGGTCATCGGTCCATCTAGTGGGAGGCCTTCCAACGCAGCGTCTTCCGGTTCGCGGTCGCCACTCCAGAACTTTTCGACCCCATCGGCCATCCGTTCTGCGAGCAATGTGCCCTGCCCACTGCCACTTAAGTTTGGCTATTCTTCGGGCTACGTCGGTAACTCTGGTTCTCTTGCGGATCTCCTCATTTCTGATTTGATCACGCAAGGAAACTCCGAGCATAGCCCTCTCCATTGCCCTTTGGGTGACTTTCAGCCTTCTGATGAGGCCCATTGTGAGCGACCACGTTTCGGTCCCGTATGTAATCACTGGCAACACACACTGGTCATAGACTTTCGTCTTGAGACACTGCGGTAAGTTGGACGAGAAGATACCACGCAACTTCCCGAACGCTGCCCAGCCGAGTCGGATTCGACGATTGACCTCTTTCTCGAAGTTAGACCTACCTAACTGGACCGTTTGTCCCAGGTAGACATAATCGTCTACAACTTCGAGTGTAGAGTCTCCGATCTTGATAGGAGTGGGTGTTACATGGGCATTCAACATGACTTTGGTTTTGTCCATGTTCATTTTAAGACCCACTCTTTCGGAAGCTCTACTGAGGTCATCGAGCATTGTACTGAGGTCCTCCATGGTCTCAGCCATGACCACTATATCGTCGGCAAACCGAAGGTGAGAGATGTACTCGCCATTGACGTTGATGCCTAGCCCTCTCCAGTCCAGAACCTTGAAGACATCCTCCAGTGCAGCGGTGAACAGTTTCGGAGATATGACGTCTCCCTGTCTTACACCTCGCTGCAGAAGGATAGGTTCCGAGGTCTGGTCCTGAAGTCGGACTGACATGGTGGCGTTTTTGTACAAACTCTTCAGCACCTCGATGTACCGATAGTCGATTTGGCACCGTTGGAGAGACTGCAGTACAGCCCAAGTCTCGATCGAATCGAAGGCTTTCTCGTAGTCCACAAACGCCAAGCAGAGAGGCAGGTTATACTCTTCGGTCTTCTGTATAACCTGGCGCAGCGTATGTATGTGGTCTACGGTGCTAAAGCCTTTTCGAAATCCGGCTTGTTCGGGAGGCTGAAAATCGTCAAACCTGCGCGCGAGACGATTCGTGATGACTCTTGAAAACAGCTTGTAGACATGGCTTAGAAGTGAGATGGGCCTATAGTTCTTCAGCCGGGCATTGTCGCCCTTTTTGAAGAAGAGTACCACCACACCCCTGCACCATGCCTGCGGCGTTTTCCCCTCGAGTATGACGGAATCAAACAGCTTCTGAAGGGTCTTAAGTACCGGTTTTCCACCTGCCTTCAGGAGTTCAGCCGGCCTTTGACTTATAGGTCACTTAGAGCAAAAGTTCCTTCCTGCTCTCATAACCGAAAACACATTATCTGTACAGTGCAGTTACTTTTAATGAGGCAGTAGCCTAACGTCACAATATCCTTGTACTTGTTTTTGACCGTCGTGGTTGTCATCGGCCGCTATGAATTCATAGCGGCCGATGACAGCCTATGCTATTGAATTCAATTCAAGGTTAGGTTGCATTGACACTACTGATTCTAACTAACTCATTATTTCTTTACAGTATTCATAATACCGCAGAGATATGTCTTGGCGATCATGGCCCTTTTGGCCGTGGCCAATGCGTATACTATGCGTGTCTGCCTGAACCTGGCCATCACTCAGATGGTGAAGAAGCCACATACAGTATCTGTTGATGATGACTACGACCCCCTCATATGTAAAGACCGGTACGGAGACGGAGGGAACTCTTCTGATATCAGAAGCTTCTATTCTGCTAAAGCTGATGATGTGAGTACGATAAAATGCATTTTTGTAAAACATAATATTATCAACAATCAACTTATGCAGTAACAAGAAAATCCTTACATTCAGAACTTAATTTTTATTGCATTCCACAACGTGTACTTCGGTGGTTGGCATAAAGGTTAAATTATATTATTTTAATTTTAATTACTATTATAAAATTTTTGTAAACTAAAAACCGAATGAGTACTGACATAATGTTTGTTTGAGCTACGCTTTGTTCTAAACCGAACTATAAAAAAACGCTTAATCTACATGACAGGGTTCCAGAAAGCCGTAGAAAAACGCTTCTGAAAAAAAAGTGTTGAATTCCTTGTGAACTGGCCACTCTGTCTCACATTTATGTTTGACTTGCATCACGCGCATGCTTCGTGAAAGTTCCGACAAACTAAATTGCAGTTCTGCGATATAAACACGCCGAAACTAGTTGGGGCACCCCGTTACGATCCACATGGTAGAAGTCAGTATAGACACAACACATCCATGAACCGGAAAAAAATAGGAATTCACTAGTGGTTATATTTATGATACACAGGTAATGGCGGATGTCAAAGTTTATTAAACTTGCTAAAAGCGGTTTTTGACAACTCTTAGCCCGTTGCTATATTGCCTAAATGCTTTACGATTTTTATTGAGGATAAGTCATCTTTTTTAATTTCATGTTTATTTATTTTTTGTTATTATTTTGTCTAGTAAAAAACGTAATCGTGTTTTTAATACACAGAAGATTATCAGACTGTTGTATTTTGGGGTAGCAATGGGCAAAAATCGCCATTCTAAGTAAAAAACACGAAAAGGGTCACGGGATGAGTTTGACTCATGTCGGTAAAGTATAGTTACTGTCGACTGTGAAAAGTGGATCCAGGGAAGTGTTTCCCGTTCAATAATAATGCTAATCACACTAACAATATTATAAAGGCGAAAGTTTGTATGTGTGAATGTTTGTTACTCCTTCGCGTTCAAACGGCTTAACGGATTTGGATGAAATTTAGTATCAAGATAGTTTATTTACTGGATTAATACATAGACTACTTTTGATACCGAAAACACGTGGTGTTCTCGAGGGATGATCAAGTAACTTAAATATGGTTTTCCCCAATTTTGAAATATTGACTAAAACCAAAAGTACTAGGCTAGCATAAATTAAAGGTTTTGTTTATTCAAACAAGGTAGGTAGATAGGAAGTTAGGTAGGTAGGTTATACTTTTTACTACTACCCTACCAGGGTAGGTAGGGTAGTAGTAAAACAGCAGTTAGTGAAACTATAATTTTAAGTTCGCGGCAAATTGTCATCGTGCTGATTCAAACTCTTTCCAATTAAAATTCTTATTGTTGTGAAAACTGTAATGAAAAACTTATCGGATACGTAATTCAGACTGAAAAACTTAAGTAAACAGAGCACTTTTTCATTATTTAAAATGGTTTGGTTACAATATTTGTTTATTTTTTGTTCGATCAACTTTTTTCGTCCACTTCACGAAAGTACTTTAGTTTTTGCGATTTATCGCAGACAATGAGGAAACGTCAGTGTAATCCGCAGATTTTATCACCGCCTTTATCAAGTAGGTTATGGTCGGGTTTTAGCATAGTGCAGATTTTTATTACAGACAACCGCATTTCGTTGGTAAAACTGTCCTTGCGACAGCCTATCGTAGTATGGAGTTTGAACGTAATAAAATGACCAACTGTTGAGTTTATAGGAATAGATTCCTAGATAAATAATTACAGCCGCGCGGATTGGTCTTAAAGGTTAAGCAGTTCTTATCGAGATCGGCCCGTGGATGGGTGACCATCCATTTCATACCGAGTTCTTGTAGGACTTTGACAGTCATTACGCGTACTGCCATACGCCCGAAAATCAGACTACCAGTCTTACCAAGAGGTATTACCCATTTCCTGGGTTGTGGAGGTTAGACAGGCAGTCGCTCTATGTAAAATATTGATATTATGTACCTATCTCAAAGGGATTTAAAAGACTTATAAGGGGCGGGGCCAACAGAAAAGACGTAAGACGAGGACGCGGTTTTTCATTTCCGCGTCTCGTCCGCGCCCTGTCTTTTCTGTGTTGCGACGCTTCTAAACATTTTGTATGAAAATTTATTGAAGGGGCCCGCGTCTGCGACGCGTCCTCGTCTTACGTCTTTTCTGTTTGTCACGCCCCTAGATATTTCCCTAGGGAATATTTTCATACAAAAATTTTGATTCCGAACATTTTTGATTTTGACACACGAATGCTACCTGGCAACTTGACAAGTGGTTGTATGACATTAGACACACCGATTTGTTACTAAGTAATAACAAGTATTATATTAGGATTTTCTTTGTCTTGTCCCGTCTACAGCTTCTTAAGAGCGTTCATCCAAAAAGTTGGCAGCGTCGCAAATAGCTGTCAAATATTTACCTGTTTTAATTAATTTGGCAATATTACTGTATGGTTATAAAAAATACGGCTAACTAGTGAACTAGAATATTAATAATGAATTGCAATTAAAACACTGAATTTGATGTTGCAACCGTTTTAGGCGTAAATTGAAAGTATAATGGAAAGTTTCCAAATACTTTTTTTACATCTAAAAACTAAATATTCGGTGTTACGATATTAATTATCAATATTTTAGTTCACTAGTTAGCCATATTTCATATTTCCATACAGTAATATTACAGTAATTAATCAAAACAGCGAAATATTTGACAGCTATTGGCGAGGTTGCCCACTTTCTGTATAAACGCTCTTAAATATTTGAAAGTCTTTGACCTATCTACAAACAAAAGATTTAGTCTGCGGCACATAATATTCTGCAACATTTAAAGTTCCATTCTGAGATGTAGGTATACATAAATGGCACTGATATTTATCTAAATACTAGGTAAACTCTCTGCTGATATCTGTAACTGTATCCTTAAGAGGTAGAAGTGTTAGATAAATGATATTAATATTATCATCATGGGATTATTGTCTCATGTGTACTTATGTTTTTTACTATTCACGTTCCTTATGACATTTTTAGTTCAGCGTGATATTTAGCAGTTTTCGTATTTCGATGATGAATATGTACCGACGTCTATACTTTTATGTGGGTAGACGTATAGTCAATTTCGACTTTTGACTTTTTACGCTAAGGTTGAAATTATTCTAGTAACACATCATCATCATCATCATCATCATTTCAGCCGAAACACGTCCACTGCTGGACATAGGCCTCCCCCAAGTGTTGCCACATTGACCGGTCCCGGTCCCGGTCTAGTAACACATTGGTATCAAAGTAAAAGTATATACCTTGAAACGATATCATATTTTCATATAGGTTAGAAGGGACACCGACGCGAAAACCGTTACCACGTATTCAGTACATCATTCTGAGCCCCCCCACAGAATTTTTTCATCGTGTCACCTCCACCCCGTATAGTCTATTTTTTTGCTATAAAACATAAAACGTTTCGACGCGAAAGTAACATTCTACCTTACGGTGGTAAATGATTTAAGAGGTCAACTATAAGTCCTGCTCCAATGTGAGGGTCTAATGATTCATTCGTTTTATTAAATAGACGAAACATTTGAAGCGGTAATTGCTCAACTCTCAGTAGTGAGTTTTTGTGAGAGAAAAACCCACAGTTGTCCATATTATCGACGATGAATCCGGTGAACATAAATACAACAAAATCATAGCAACAAAAAAAACACAAGTGCAAACGTTCTTAAAGTAACAATCGCAAATAAATCATCTGGGATTCCAAACATACTTGTATAAAGGAAGAACGCAGCAGTTAGTACATTATGTATGCCACGTGAACCATTTATTTGATTTCAACCGCATACCTATTGATTTTTATTGGTTCGACAAGGAAATGAATTGCTAAAGAGTTTCCGAAGAACGTTTGTCAAAATAAAACTGATAATGTATTCATATCATGTATTTCTTTGAGGTCAATTATGAGTTCATTGATCGTTGTTATTAACCACAGTTGCACGTGCCATTAAGAACTATTAAAATGTATCAATTAAATTGAAACTTGTACTCAACTCACTGCCTCCTTGGACTAGCGGTCGTACAGTGACTGCTGAGTGTGGAGTCCTGGGTTCGATTCCCAAGTCGTGAAAAGAACCCCTTTGTGGTAACCCGGAGTCAGAAAGTTGGAGGTGTTACACCCCATGCCTCAGAAAGCACAGAAAGCTCTGCCCTGCACATGATCTCCCAGCTGTGTCATGTCCGTGTCCCGTCGGATTATGAGAGTACGTAAAGGAACTGAACAGACCCATAGTTCACCTGCGTCTGTGCACACACTTATGAGCTAAATTTATATCTCTTCTGTTCTTGGTTATTTGCTGCCGTGTAAGGAAATTGGTCGGGACGAAAATTCACTTTAATATCTCTTACTTGGCTATGGGCCGCCGTGATCGAAATGATCGGGAAAATAATAAATTTACCCAATTTAGATTAGTATTTTTACGCTTTGTCATCACTCACGAGTTGAAAATGAAAGTACTAGAGTAAGAACGTATATACCTAAATATGTATATAGCATGATGGACCAAATGCGTACAATAACAAAGATAGTCTGTCTCAATAATCTAAGCTCTCAAGTGGACAATTATATAAATAACGACTGATAATTATGAGACACGTATTATTTAATAATCTTTCAAAACTATTATGATAACAATCTTACAATGTACTATTATTTCAACAGGCCATGCTGTTTGAATGGAGTGAAGCAACCCAGGGTTTGATCCTGGGATCTTTCTACTATGGCTATGTTTTGACCCACATTCCTGGGGGAATGTTGGCTGAAAGATTTGGTGGTAAATGGGTGCTTGGTTTTGGACTTCTGTCCACTGCTGTCTGTACCTTTATCACACCTATTACTGTCAAAATGGGAGGAGCCACTGCGCTGTTCATTTTGAGAGTCATTGAAGGATTTGGTGAGGTGAGTGGAATTTAATACTATTTGGTCTTTGATGTAATTATTTATGAGATAAGCTTAGATAGGCACAATTTTAGACAAAACACGGTTTATAGAATTGAAAGTTGTATACCTGCGTTGGAATAGTCTTTGGTTTTACAAATTCCGCAACTCATCTGCATGGTCAAAAGTTTCTATTTTTTTTAAAATTATTTTATAATCGAACTTTGCGAAGGAGGATGTTTGAGGTTTGCAACCTCTAATCTAGATGCTATTTTCATAACATTTTGGTTGGCATTCAAAATAAACCTATTGCGACGTAAGTGAACCACTTCAAGTCAATCGATCGGCATACAAGGATGTGGTCGAGACGGAGTATTGACATCGCAATAAGAATATTAAGAACAAGGAAATCCCCTAGACAAGTACCTGTAAACCAATAACATAAATGGTTAACGTCCTTTTAATGGAACGTACACCAAAGCATCAGATGATATGACTCAATAATATAGGTACCTATTCATCAAACAAAATCCTGACGCATCGACACTTGAACAGACAGACGGATTTAGCTTGGGACTGATTTTTAGGATTCCGTACCCGAAGGGTAACCAACGGATCCTATTACTAGGCCTCCGCTGTCCGTCCGTCCGTCCATCCGTTTGTCCGTATGTCTGTCAGCGGCCTGTATTGCATAATCCGTAATAGGTAGACAGTTGAAATTTTCACAGAATGTGTTGCTGTTGCCGCTATAACAAAAAGTAGTAAAAATAAATTAAAAATTAAAGGGGCTCCCCTACTACGATGGTACGGCACCCTTCATGCGCGAGTCCGACTCGCACTTGGCCGGTTTTTCATTAAATACTTGGATAACTTTTCTGAAGAATATGACAGTTTGACAATTTTCCAAATAAAAGCTGGCAAGCTGCAAGATTTATTACTCGAGATTAGAATTACCTGACTTTGAAATACTCAGGCCTTAGTAGGAAATAGGATCTCGTGCCTTACATCGCCAACAAATGAGGTTTTTAATTTAGGAGTACATAGTAATTCGTCTGTCAATGATGGCTACATTGTTTGGATAGATGACACCATCCCAATGTAATGGCAAAAATTCCAAGCAACTTTTACAATCCCCACCAGGAAATAAGGAACCAACTTTAGACCAACCAAAACCTCACTATAACGAACTACATTTCCCCCAGGGACCTACAATGCCAGCTCTAATGGCCATGCTGTCGAAATGGGCCCCCAAAGCCGAGCGAGCTCGTATCGGAGCCATTGTCTTCGGAGGAGCACAGATAGGAAACATTGCTGGATCCTACTTCTCCGGTCTTATCATGCATAACGGAAGCTGGGAGAACGTCTTCTACATGTTTGGAGGACTCGGCCTGTTGTGGTTCGCGCTATGGGTAAGTTTAATATTCTCTGATACTTATACCGTTACTGCGTCTGCAGGCCGCCGTCATTCCACTGCTGGGCCAAGGCCTCTTTCCGTACCTTCCAGCTACTGATACTTACACAAGGTCAAATAAGAGTGACTAGCGAAACTTTATAATAAGGTGTAAAAAGACCCTTAACGAAGCCGAACGGTTCTTGTTTTCCCCGTCATTGCGATATTTTTTTTGTTGTGGATCATACCTGGAAACCTTCTAGTTATGGAGATGTTGGAGGTGAAAATTCCAACTTTTACAGAAGTATTTTTTTAATACTAGTTTTTAAGGCTTTACTTAAAATACCTCCATGACGCATTTTATTCAATGAATCCAATAACAATCGCCATCAGCTCGATGTTTTGAGTGCGTTGCATTGAGATTTACCGTAAAATGTGATTTTTCACCCCAAGAAAAAAAGTCGTTTCCCAGCAATAATTTTTGCGTAGGGTTACTTAGCTTGATGTACAGAATGCTTGGTTGACGGCTTCGTGAAGGGTCCGAGTACACCCTGTATTAGCAAGTGGGCAAACCGGAAGTAATTTGAAATTGTCTATCCCGTAGCGTCCTAGGGGGCATTTTTAGGGGGTGTAAACTGGTATAAGTAACATAATCCTTCATCGCGTTTTTTCCTTAGATGTGTCTCATCAAGGCTCACAGTTTGAGTATGAATTTATCTTAGCTACGTCTTACTTTTTCGATAACTCAAGTGTTTTATCTTAATCAAGTCATCACGATGATACATTTAAGCTACTGTAACTTTATTCAAAAAAATATCCCCTCGATTTAAGAAGTTATCACAGCATTAGCATCTTCAATCACATGCAAAGGTCACAGACCACAAAATCTGGTTTACCACACCGTATTATGAAGCATAAAAAACAATATTTTCTGTAGATACACAAATCTGTTTTGCTTACATAAGTGTACTACTAATATTAACTATGTAATGAATAAAATTAATGTTTGCATACAATATTGTGACTATTTGCGAACTGTATTATTATATTATGGATATGGACTGTACAAACATGAGGTTTGTTTATTGTTCGTGATAACAATCAGAATTAGAATTTATTTACAACCCTATTTAGGCCTAAATCTTGAATACCGAATACTGTTAACCTGCGCCATCCCACTGCTGGGCAAAGGGCTCTCTCCATGACTTTCAAATTCATCGATCCAAGGCCAATGTGGACCACTGGTCGTTAGTTTTGTCCATAAAATCATAAATACAATAATATTATTTTGAAGTACGCAAAACACTTGCTTCAGATGTTGTGGACTGGAGGATCTGTTATAAAATACAATAGGAGTACAATTTATCGTAGGTGCCTGCTGGGAATAAGGAGCGTAATATTTAAATTGATTATAGATTCACTGCACTTAAAGTCTTCTGTCATGCTTAGCCTGGGCAGTCCGTCCAGCTACTTTCTTGCTCATTGGCTGATACTGCGGCAACGTCCCGCGTTATGATGTGAGCGACCAGTTAATAATTATTATGTTTTTAATTTGTTCAGGAGCCGGAAAGAGCTCTATGTCAACCCAACCGGTCAGGATCATGAATTCGCTCGATGATCGCTTTGATTAGGACGTGGTTTCTGAACGGTGTGTTCTCATAGTCTGTGTCGAAACGAGAGCTAAAAAGTCCTGAAATATTGAAAATTGTGATTCAGAATCGCTATCATATTCAAAATATATTTGTATTTAAATTGGACACTACACAAAACATATTGTCGAAAACTGCCACATAACGAAAAACAAACTGCGTAAAATAAACCTTTCCATCGTAATTGGTTCACTATCGTATTACACGAACAATATGTGTCGTAGTACAGTGTTGCTCTGATCTTTTTTATCGGTTTTGTTTCCAATTTGTTTCGAATCTAGTGGCGTTTTGTTTTAACGGTTTCGGGCACTGTTTTTTACCAGTAAAACCGGAAAATGTTTTTAAAAATAGAATATGGTTTTATACAATGTTGAGTTTGGTAACCAGGTTTAGTTATCTAGGATTAGCTTTTATAGTGTTGTTCCCTGAACATCACTTTGAAACTTATACTGTCACTTACGGGATATCTTCCGTGATTGTTCATTATTTCGAGCTCGTTTGAGATATTTCGATTCTGTTGCAAGCGTCATGATCGTGGGTTGACACATCACTTTGAAATTCGAATCATTTCAAAATGGGGACTTGCGGGTATTTTCAAAACAAGTTTTCTTTCATTAAAAGTTCATCACTTGAGTCCCAGTGTGTCGTTGAGACCTAAATATGTATCTCGATGCTTTTTATCATGTATGAGGTCACCCCATTAGCCTCATTACCTTAGTTGCGACTGAGGTGTATTAAAAATATCCTTAATATTTGAAGCACAAGGTCTTTATTAACGAGGAGCTCGTGGCTAAATAATAACAGCCGCTTAGGACGATCTTTAGGTTAAGCTGTGCTTGCCTAAGTTGGTACGTGGATCCATCACATACCGAGTTTCTCCCATGACTCGGAAAACACGTTAAGCTGTTGGTCCCGGCTGTAATTTGTAGATTTTTGAAAGTTGTTACACGTAGTCAGTGGCCTGAAAGTGTGACAAGCAGTCCTACCAAGGGGCATCGTATTACCCAGTACTAACTGGGTTGTGGAGGTCAATTAGGCAGTCGCTCCATGTAAAATACTGGTATTCAGCTGCATCCGGTAAGACTGGAAGCCAGAAAGGCTAGGCAGATGGTGAAGGTCAATGTTAATACTAAAGTTATATTTTCTCTTCTAGTCGATTCTATGCTTCAGTACTCCGAACACACATCCCTACATCTCAGACAAAGAGAAGAAGTTCTTGAACCAGAACGTGGACGCTTTGATCCACACCTACTCAAAGAAGTTGGATCCCATCCCATGGAAGGCGCTGCTCAGATCTGTGCCACTGTGGGCCCTAATTATCGCCGGTGTAAGTAATTTAATGTTATGATTATTTTCTCTTCATAATTCCTATTGAATATTGAATCGCCCGACTTTTTTTGCCCGTTTTTACACAAAGCGACACCTAAGTGCGTTCATCACATCATTCGCCTGTAATGTAAAAATACAAGATTCGATTTTGTACAGAAACAAGTGAATCTGTAATGTTACTTTACAGGCGAATGCTCCCTAAGCCTATGCGCCTTAAATAACCTAATTAAATGCGTGTATACAGCGTGTAAGGGACAGCCCTCCGCAAACAGACAGCCCGCATTCAACTCCCTATTTTAAAAATTATTCCACAAGAATTGTTGTTACCTACATAATTGTGTACATAATTGTGTTTATTATGACAAGCAATTCAATTTCAATGCTCATCTCTTATTATGGCTGCTGTGTGTAAACACTGTGGTTTAACATAAGCTATTTATAAATCACGTTTAAGAGAAACAAAAACGCCATCCATCAAGATCTGTAGAGCAGCGTGTGTGTGTAGCTGTGTAGCTATAGATTGCAATTTTATGTGCAATAAGGAATAAGGATAAGAACATATGTTCGATAAATTGCATGAACCAACATAAAAACCGGTAATCTAGTGCTAGTAATGTCAATTTTTTATTTCATTTTTATCTATTTTTCTATTTTGTTTGATTTGTACAGATTTTATTATCACTTATAGATAACATAAATAAAACAGCTTCACGATCAAATCTTGATTCACCATGAACCAAATTCTTAGAATGTTAGGAAATGTTAAAAATTCTGTGAAATAGTCAATACATTGACGGAGGAATGTCGTAAGGGCCAAAGAGCGTGCAGTTTAATTTTCAGATTTCGACGCGACGCTGAGCAGAACGTTGCAAATCAAATTACTTATGGCATTTCAAATTTCCACCCATAAAAATCACATGTCAACGATTTTTATCAACAGATTGGACACGATTGGGGCTACTTCACAATGATCACGGACCTTCCTAAGTACATGACAGACGTTCTGAAGTTCAACATCAAGTCTACTGGCCTTCTGTCTGCCTTGCCGTATGTGGCTATGTGGATCGCTTCGTTCTTCTTCGGTCTTGTGTGCGATTTCTGCGTGAAGAGAGGAATACACAGTATTACATTCGCCAGGAAGTTTTACACTACTATTGGTAAGTAATGAAAAGTAGTTAGGAGAAAATAATTTAAACTTTTGTATGACACCCTTGTGGAAATCACAATGCACCACCACCACCAACCACCACACCATAAAAACAACCACCACCAATTCACCACTACCACCACCGGTACCGGCACCGGCATTCACCATAAATTTGCAGCAAACCTCTCCAGCTTAAAGGCTTAGGCTAGGCTATACACTCAGGGCGACGTAGGTGTTTTCGGGGCATGGTTGCTTCGGGAAGTACCTGTGTCGCATAAACAGGGAGCCGGACGCTCGGTGTCATCACTGCGTCCACTCTCTCGAGGACATGGCGCGGCATACGCTGGAAGAGTGTGCCGCATGGGAGGGGCCGCGCCGTGCCCTCGAAACAGAAGTCGGAACCGACCTGTCGCTGCCGGCCATCGCTCGTTCGATGGTCGGAAGCGCAGAGTCGTGGGATGCGGTAATCACCTTCTGTGAAACCGCGATTGCACAGAAGGAGGCTGCGGAAAGGTTGATGGAAGTCGAGACCACTTTCCCGACCCGCAATAGACGTACCGGGTGTCAGCGGAGGGCGGATAACGCCCTCTTCCAGCCCCCCTAAACGGGTCCACTGAACTGGACTTTGGGATGTTCGCCGCCCCACCCACTCCCCCCGCGGAGGACGTCCAGAGCCGGCACTAGCTGGGGATCGTGGAAGGCGCACTAGTTCCCACGATCCCCGGTGCAAGTGCGTCAAGGGAACACCGGGCTTTGAGTCAGTTAGAGTCTGACAGACCCGACGCCAGAGGACATCCATGTGGATTTTCCACCCCGGAACAATAAAAAAAGGTTATTCACTCAAAGTTAACGGCCTCAACGAATTTACCAATAAGAAAAACGCCATGAATCGAACTTGTAAGACCCCTCGCTCAACAGTTACACTTGCAACAATCGAGAGACCTGATCTTGTAACTGAAAATACACTAACTTCAATTAATAATAATGACATTGAAGTTACAGTGTTTTCAGTTATGAGAGCAGACTAGAACAGTCCGTTCATTACTTCCTTCTATCCACAGCGGCCACTGGTCCTGGTATCTGCATCATCATGGCATCCTACTCTGGCTGCGACACGACCCTCGCTGTCTTCTGGTTCATCTTTGCCATGACCCTCATGGGGGCCTACTACAGCGGTATGAAGATCAACCCGCTTGATATCACTCCGAACTACGCGGGAACTACCACAGCCATGGTCAACGGAATTGCTGCAGTTTCGGGAATTATCTCACCGTATCTCATAGGGCTTTTGACGCCTGATGTAAGTTCAAACTTTTTACAATCTACCTCCTGTATACAGTCTAGTCCTGTGTACAGTCGCCAGCACATCAAGTTAACACAAACTGTCAAATTTCTCCAAATGATTTTAAACCACAAAATATTGATGGTTAAGTTCAAAATCGAATGACAAAATTCGACAGTATGTGGTAATTTGATGCGCTGGCGACTGTACTTTCTACTATGTAGTTACTATCCATCATCTACCAACTATCTTACTTCTGACAACCGATTATCTACGTATAATCTACGTAATATCTACCGACCATCCATTATTCACTATTATTTACCTACTATCTAAAATTCACCTATTATTATCGACCTACTATTTTAGGTGTAAAGTTTGCAAGGGTTCAAATGATTGAGTGAAAAGGTTGCGTTTATCAAATATTTCATAAGAAATTTTGTTCGGTATATATACCCTTGTCTACGTCCTAATGGTACCTACTCGTTTTCCGTGTTTTATCGGGTTTCATCGCCCTTTGTGAAATAAATCTATGGTAAAGATTTTACAACAAAAACAAAATGGATACAAATGGTAATGGTTACTACTACTGAACATTGTTGTCATCGAAATATCCACATGACTATGACAATATTCAATCATTCAATACTACTTATTGATACTCGGTTTACAAAATTATTCTATAGCTACCAATGTTTTGGTATATAGTGCTGTTTTTTTTACTAAGGACGTACGTATCTGAAAAAGTATACCTACCTACTTATTTAGTTTGGAATGCGCTCGTTTACATTTCCACTGATATTTTCCTACAGCTAACAAATTCAGCAAGCCAATATATTATTATGTATGTAAATATAATTTGTTCTGGGTCTAGGAGTTGACAATGAAAATCAGGTAGCGTAGAAAATTCATACATATTTGCATATTTGTTTAGTAATATTATAAATGCAAAAGCACTCCCTCGCTCTATCTGAATGTCTTGTTTTGTGCTATTTTTTCACGTCTTAATTTCCTATGTTTTTTGTCTTGATAACTATTTTAACGATATGAAAACAGAATACACAACAAGTCGAATACCTACATGTTTTATATCGTTGTGAAAACACGGGCATAAAAACCCATCCTACAAATGAAAACGTCTAAGTAATCAATATACTGTAAGCTGGTACTTATTTTATAAAAGTAGATTAACGAGAGCGCCAGGGTAGTCCGCAAAATTTAAATTTTCTTACGTTTTTTGTAATTTACAGGTCAGTATCAGGTTGTATGTTGATTAAGATATGATTCGCGACCGTAACAAATATGATTTTACGGAGTTATAGTCATTAAAATCATCAATACAACCCTCTAAGTTCATTTAATCCCATTTAATGCCTATTTCATGAAAAAGTCATTCAATGGGATTATATGATCTAAGAGGGTTGTATTGGATTATAATTCTGTAACTACATACGTGTTAAGGTCGCGAATCATATTTTGTTACACATATAGCCTGAAACTGACCTGCAAATTGCAATAAACCTAAGAAAATTTGAATTTCGCGAGCACCCCGGCGCTTCCACACTAACAAGCTTTTCAATAAAATAATTAGGCTACTGTGAAATGTAAATAAATAAACGCTTCAAGTACATTTTAATCTATTACACAAGGCAGATACGATACATCATTGCGTAGTATTCTTATCATTATCTTTGACTAACACTTCAGTTTATCGGCAACCCATTCTCCGACCTGTCAATTTCTGACACAATACATCACCTTGAAAAAACCAGGAAAATGTCTGTGTACGTCATTGGTCTAAAAAATGCGTCACGGGTATTTTTTTAAAGATAAGTTTATCATGACATGTCCATTTAAAAGTTCAACTAATACCAAGATAGGCAAATTGAATCTCCATTTCAGAAAGTTGTTGAAAATGTTAAGAATTTTTTTCCCCATCAAGTTGTAGTTAAGCTCCAGTTCTAGGTGTACCATGTTATTGTAGGCAATGAACTACGCACATGATAGCAGTAGGCTGCTCCAGCCTAGTACTGCTATCACGTAGTTCAATAACAGTCGCGTTTGGATTGAAACTTAACTTCGACTGAAATTCTAAATTGGCCAAGCTGTTCCCCAGTTATTCTAGAAATTTCCTAACGAACCTCAGCTAAAAAAACATTCAATAATAATATTTTTGTTTTCTCTTCCTTACAGGCAACACTGAAACAATGGCGAGTAGCGTTCTGGGTCTGCTTAGGAGTTCTCGCTTTTACAAACGTAATCTACATTATCTTCGCGAGGGGAGAACAGCTATGGTGGGACGATGTCAGAGCACATGGATACCCCGAAGGCTGGGCCCACGGCGACCTACCCATCCGACCCGTGGACTCGGAAGGAGAGAAAAAAGAGAAAAGTGAAAAAGCGAAAAAGTAAACCCGACTGTTAATATAAAAGTAAAGCTCTGTAAATATTTATTTAGGCTAATTTTGTTATTTATGAATAAGATTATTTAATTTGATTTATTTTGTTGTTTTATTTTGATTCTGGTTAAGCTTGATGCTTCAAATAATTGCGTCATCATCATCAGCCTATAGCAGTCCACTGCTGGACATAGGCCTCCTCAATCGCACGCCATTCAACTCGATTTTCAGCAACTCTCATCCAGTTGCTACCAGCCACCCTGCGAAGATCGTCACTCCACCGAGCCTGAGGGCGTCCCACCTTACGTTTGCCGATTCGCGGTCTCCACCAATTGGTCTCCAATAATTGCGTATTACCTATGAATCAATCAATGAACTTAACCTATCGCAATCCACTGCAGGACGTGAGCCTCTCACAAGCTGTGCCTTAACACGTCGTCCTCCGCCATACTATAAAAAGCAATCTGTGATGGAACCAGGGGCTTAGTCTTATTAATGAAACTCTTTTCGCGAAGAGTCAACTATTCGTTTCGAAATTTCTAACTATAACTCTGGGGCCGTTGAATAATATAGATCGATAAAATCATTTTATTTCATAAGTAATTTTTGTTGAAGCACTAAACTGAAAAATACAATATTATTTTTTTTTTTTTTTTTTTTTTTATTAATTAAGTAGTTAATTAAATTCAATTAATTAACTAGTAATCAAAGTCAATTAAATAAATAGTTAATAAAAGACAGTTAAATAAATAGTTAATTAAAGACAATTGATTAACTATTTGAAAGATTGCCTCGTTGGTTCAGTGTCAGGTATTGGTCGCATTTTACATTACATTTTACTGGCGACATGTAAGTGCACTATAGGTACACCTCGGCCTAATTCTTCAGGTAAAACAGGTGTAATACTGTAGCGTTATGTTCTCCTTGTTTATATTTGACAAAACCAACCTAAATAAATTTTGATTGCAATGAAATTTGAATTGAATGAAACTGAAGTTGGTGGTTGCAAAACTTGATAATGAAATGATTAACTGTGGCAACTTCACGAATTATGGTCCTTAGAAGTGTCATATCCAATGTGATTTAAGCTCGCAGCAAGATGCTGGATGAAAATTCACTCACGTCGATTTTGTTAACTAACTTGACTCGAGTTCACTACAGAGCTTTAGGATTCCTTGAACATCGAAAGAGACAGACAGAATTGAAAAAAGCAAGCACATTATTTCATAATCAGCAATCAAACATTGGGCTATGCTCGGAGTTTCCTTGCGTGATCAAATCAGAAATGAGGAGATCCGCAAGAGAACCAAGGTTACCGACGTAGCCCGAAGAATAGCCAAACTTAAGTGGCAGTGGGCAGGGCACATTGCTCGCAGAACGGATGGCCGATGGGGCCGAAAAGTTCTGGAGTGGCGACCGCGAACCGGAAGACGCTGCGTTGGAAGGCCTCCCACTAGGTGGACCGATGACCTTGTAAAGGTTGCAGGGATCCGCTGGATGCGAGACGCACGGGACCGGTCAATGTGGCGACACTTGGGGGAGGCCTATGTCCAGCAGTGGACGTCTTTCGGCTGAAATGATGATGATGATGAATCAAACATTTAAAATACTCCCGTAGCTTAGTAGGCATCCTCTCATCTTTAAGGTAGGTCACCTACCAAGGTTATTTATCTAAAAGTGATCACCCTTAATACATCTATCAAGATAAAACCATGATAGTGACATTCGAAACGTGCCCCTCTGTATATCTCTGACAGATCATAATAATATGATACAGTAAGATACGCATACATATCACAAACACAGACAAACTTTGCTTGAAAAGTTTTTCCATCATAACAAAGATAAATAAAAATATATCTTTAAAAGAAATGATATTATTATATATCTTATTATCACGAGGCAAGGCACAATTGACGTGTAACAAGTGAAGCTGTTTAGTAACGTTACAAATCAATGCACAGGCACTTGCAACATGACGCGAAACAAAACGAGCTCGTCAATGGATAGACAACGCTGTTTGGTGTTGCAGAACGTGATAAGCGCAACAAATAAAGCTTAATTGTTGAATCCACTTCTGGTATAATCCCTCAAGTCTATTTCTGTTCAGTGGAAAGGCTAGGGGCGCATCGCCCATACAAACGTGAATACGTTTATTTTCCAGGGTGAAAACAGGGCAATCCCTGTTTTATCCAACTGTTATCTAAATACCGCCCTGTCCATACCTAGACTCATATTTTAAGCACTAAAGAACTTTTGTACAAAAAATTAAGGAAGAAAAGATAAGTCCACTCAAAGGAACTTTCCTTCTTAAATTAGGTAAATTAACAAACAATTTTAGGGAAAACAGAAACAACGAACAGCCTATCACAAATGAGCGACATTAACGTAACGTATTGAATGATTTTTTAATCGGAAATACAACTAGTACAATTAGATATTAATAACTAAGTATTTAAATTTGTATCATACCCCATAGAAATTAACAACTCAATAATTATTAAAACTAGGTAAAATTACATAAGTGCGAAACTAGTATTTTCAATTTTAAAGTCGTTCGTTTACTATGTTTCGTCCGCGAGTTCGTACTAGGCCCACAGACATTTTTTTTTTAAATTCTTCACTGGAGTCAAAATTATCGCCGGAGCTACTTTACAAATTATTTATCTTCAAGACGTCTTGAGCGCGTCTCTTATCATCAGTTATCACAGATCTGTCAGATACTGTTCAAACGAGGTTAACGTTGTCAATTCTGTCATCCGAGTCATTGTTTCTCCGTGATGTAGTAGAATTTGAAGTGCAGCTTTATATATTTTTATTATAGAAGTTATTTGGATGTTTTTGAGCCTGACAAAATGACTCTAACGGGATGGCGGCGTGTTTTAAACAAAGGTTGGTGTTTTATTTTTAGTTTTGGTCAAATTTTGGCGGTAACTATTGTTTATGTCATTGACAAAAGTATCATCATCACCGTCCTCCTCTTCTCCCATTCTATTTGTTTGTTGATTATTTAAAATTTGTTTCTTTTCAATTCTCCCCTGTCAGACGTCACGGCATCATTTTTTCCTTTCTCTTTCATAATTACCATTCCTTACACAATCCATCATCTTTGTTTTGGTCATTGACAGATGTATAAATGTCGTAAATGGGGTAAGGTCGTAAGTAAGGTGTATGAAGATAAACGACTGGCGTTATTTTAGCGACTCAGTTCATTTTACACGTCTTTCTTTATACGCGCCCTTTGCGATGTTTATTACAATTTTGTTTGTGCAAAAAGAATGCAGTGAAATTGCTTGTCACCTGTTCACTTACAAAAATGTTGATCGATATATTTATTGACTTCATTCTTGACTAACATAATCATTTAAAGGGTAAGGCGTAAGCAGTGAAAGCCTAGTGGTGTGACCGTCGGACTGCCAAGTCATAGGTCTCAAGTTAGAACCCAAGACACACACCTCTGATTTTTCGGATTCATGTGATAATTATTACTTGCTTCGGTGAAGGAAAGCATCGTGAGGAAACCAGCATGTCTGAGAGATATTTCTCGAGGTCATGTAAAGTCAAGTCAGAGGCCCACGGGCGGCATAAAAACTCTAAACCAGGCCTTTCAGCTTCCTTAAGAGTCTATTTACACCAATTAATTTTTAGTATATCAGAGTCCGGGGTTTGGAGCCGCGTTTTCAATCGTGTTTGACCGAAATTTTAGTTTTTTTAAATAAAGAAGTCAGTTAATGAAAAAGTGATATTTACCTAGTCCATCAAAAGTGTAAGTAAATTTAAGAAATGACACCATAACGAAATTTCCTCATAAAAATATTTTGCTCGGTTTACCTCACGGAAACTTTTAAGGAAATTCTTAATAGGTACCTAATGGAACAGTTGTTTACATCAATCCCAATGGGAAGTACCTTACCACCTCTTTAACAGTCAGTCGGCGTTGTCCTGGTAATTTCCATACTTTTTTTACGTCATTGTGAAATCTATAAATTAAAGGTACAATTCAACCGCAAACTACAGGGGAAAATTCGCTGTGATAGACCAAAGTTCACTATGACTAGTTTCTGAGTAACTAGTGTCCATGTAAACGATAAAGGCGCAAACCCACCGCGATTTATTTGTTTGACAACGTGGGTCTACGTTTCCATAGCAGTAAACGCTACGCACAACTAAGTACAACTGAAGCGTGCGTGGCCCATCGCGGCATAGTCGTGGGTTAATTTTCATGTATAGCGTGTACCGCATGCACAGCGTGCATGGCGTTGACAGCGTTGAGCTATGAGAGTGCTTTATTCGAACAAGCTACGCATGTACTAATGAAGTCATTTGATGCATAGCGTGTCCGTGGTATGCAGTGGACACAATCACATATATTTTCTTGCAAAGCGAAGCTTAACACACATACGTAGCATACCGTGGTGCGTTTGCGCCTTAAGAGGTGGCAATGCCTTTATCTACAGAAACACTTTCGTAGATTTACAAAGTAACCAGCCGTTTTCGGCGCGTCTGCCGCTGCGTTCTGCGGTTGTGCTCGCATTCGGAAATGACCTAAAACCTGTGGATGATATACAGGGTGTAAACAGACCCTTCACATAGCCGTCAACCAAGCATTCTGTACATCAAACTAAGTAACTTTACGCAAAAATTATTGCTGGGAATCGACTTTTTTTTTTGGGGTGAAAAATCATGTTTTAAGGTAGGACTCGATAGAAAGCACTCAAAGCATTGTGCTGATGAATGGATTGAATAGTACGGGGACATGGAGGTGTGTAAAGTAAAAATCTTACATTAAAAACATGTATTTAAAAAAAACTTGTCAAAAAGTTGGAACTTTGACCACCAAATATCTCCGTAACTAGAAGGTTTCCAGGTATAGTCTAGAACAAAAAAAATATCGCAAAGACGGGGAGAACAAGTGCCTTTCGGATGTGTTAAGGGTCTATTTACACCCTTTAGGTGTAGAATGGATGATAATATATGATACGGCTAAAAAGGGGCCGACTGCTGAGATGACGAGTAATAGAGAAGTATGGAAGAAGAAGACATGCTGCGCCGACCCCAAATAAGGTGGCATAAGGGCAAAAGAATGAAGATGATATAGGTGTAGGCAAATAAGTAAGTGCCAACAAATTGTTATGACTAAAGCTTCTAACTCCAGCCAGGGCTGCGGGACTGTTCGAAAGAGACACCGTGGCCCTGGAACACAAAGGGCAAAGAAGGAACATGGATGGGTATTAGTCAGTACAAGTCTGACACTCCCTTCCACTCCGCCCAGGCTGGGGGGGGGGGTCATTTGATGATTTCCAATCCGAAAAAAAAAAACTTCAAACTATTTACAAAAATAATAATTATTAATGTATCAATTAAAAGGTAGAACCTGAATGGTTGGATATATCACTAACGCTTTTACAAAGAAACAAATGAATGTAGCTGTACTCTAACATCTGGGACCAACTCGAACTGGGCCCGCGTGGTGGATTACAGGCCAGTCTTTCTCATAGAGAGGAGGCCTGTGTCCCAGCAGTGGGGACTTTTGAGGCTGATTATGCAGCTGCAGCACTCCTACTGGGAAAATACTTTTGACTGACTTAGCCACGCCCATAATAGATCCTTCGACGTTAAAAACTGAGCACAAAGACTCCCTTCACCTACACATGAATAAGGTCGGATTTTTCGCCGTTCCCACAGGATTAGGAATACACCATGACTTTTTAGTCGTCTTACAAAGATGGTCCAGTCAATGTACCCGACGTAAAATAGCTATATTCGCGTTTTTTTCCTTTTTTTTCCTGCCGTAATCGGTATAAAGAAAAGTAAATAATACATTAGGTAGAATAAAATTATGAAACATCCTGTTAGTGATGTTTACGTGTCAAACGGGTTAACATACCTGCCCAGCGCTCGAGTCCAGTAGATCATCACTCACAACAGGGTGTTCTACATCATACGTCATAATATTGAATAATATTTTTATTTTTAAATGATTAAAATCTCATAAATACCTATTTTTTTATAAATGTTTAGTGATTAGATACACGAAGTGGGCTGCCGTTGTAAGACGACTAAAAAGTCACGGTGTGTAGGGCGGACAAAACAAATAGGGTTTCATGTGATGCTAGTGATATACCTACTTTGTAACCTAGTGTAGGTGTCTAGTTAATAAATAAAAATATTGGCAAAGAGCTGGTTCAAAAATATACGACAAATCGACATCGGCGTCTTCTTTCATCTGTTACCTAAATAGTCAATTTATTTTCTCCTTCCAGTGATGGTGATCCCCCAGCGTTATGTCCTGGGTATCATGGGGCTGTTCGCTTTGGGCAACTCGTTCACCATGAGAGTCTGTCTCAGCATGACGATCACACAGATGGTTCTCCATGCACAGCCCGCTGAACACATCATTGGAGAAACTTGTCCTGACCCGGCCAATGAAGTTGGGTCTAATAATACATCCACTAGTAACGTTTCTGTTGTATTCGAGGTAAGAGAAACGATCTTCATAGCATTTGCACTGACTGGATAGGCCCTTTCAAATCTGTATATGTCTCTTCCCTTAAAATACCATCTTAGACATAAATCTGCATGGCGCTCGAATGGCCTGACCAGGACGCTTTCTAGATTTTAAATGACTATATAAGTACTATAATATATACTTTTAATACAAAAAATGACAATCTAAAATGAACGGGAGGGGTTATATTTTACTAACATAGACCCGCAGCTTTTCCCGCATGGAGTTCCCTCCCATGGGAACGTATTTCCGAAATAATATCGAATCCAGGTTATAAACTATGTAGGTATGTGCCAAATTTTATCCCAATCCCTTCGTAGTATTTGAGGGAAATAATAAGAAATATCTATGCATACGTCCATCCTCGACAACTTTCGTATTTATAATATTAGTAAGATATGAGGGTTTGTGCACTAGATACGAACGAGTATCGAACTCGGAACATTCAAGTTCGGATAGCACTTGGGTATAGGATTCCTATCGAATATAGTGCACAAACGCTCTTCTTAGTTTCCTATAATTGACGTATTTTTCCTGTCCCGAGATCCCATACTAATTATTATAATTATTATTCATAGCGATTGTTTCAATTGGTCCGAGCGCCTGTGAGATTTTCATCATACATGTCGAAAATAAACGTTTCAGTGTGATACTATAGTTGGCGCATGTGTACATTGGTGGCGGGATGACGATCCCAAATATGTTTTTTGGTGAACAGTACTTATTGGCTCAGCATTTAAATACAGTACCTACCATTAATGTGTAACGACAAAGACGACCAACGTCTTATAATAGAATTTATAGACAAAGACTCACAAAAATATCATAAATCCCAAGCAATAAACTGCTTATTTGAATATCAAAATATTACTCAACATATTTTGCTTTACTACCGTCACTGTTTCAACCACGTGCAATGATAACTTCGGCAAATAAAAAAGTGTGGTAGCTTTCCTTTATAACAATGAAATGATTTAAAACGATTAAGTATTGTGTAATGTGTGGTATTGTGTGTGTGTTGTGTGTGTGTTGTGTGTGTGTGTATTGTGTGTGTGTGTGTTTTATGTGTGTGTGTTGTATGTGTGTGTGTTGAATGTGTGTGTGTTGTATGTGTGTGTGTCCTTTGTACTATTTTCTGTTCCTTTCTTCTTTTCTGTATTTTAGTGTGTACATAAATTGTTAAATAAATAAATATTTTTTTTTTATCAGGGCCGAGAGCGATATGACTGGGACGAAGCCACGCAAGGATTTCTCCTCAGTGCCTTTTACTATGGTTATGTTATAACCCATTTACCTGGAGGTCGGTTGGCGGAGAAGTTTGGAGGTAAATACACCGTTGGCTTCGGGCTTCTGGTGACCTCTGTGGCGACGGTGCTTACTCCGTGGGCTGTGACGGTCGGTGGAGCGATGGGGCTGTTCATTATTAGAGTCATAGAAGGTTTTGGAGAGGTAAACTCGTTTTCGTATAATGTCATGTCACGATTTGTTTATTTGAAATTTACTTGAATAGTTTATAAAACGCTATATATTTCAGTTCGATTGGTCGTACGCCCAGAGTTTATAAAAATCCCAAAGGTCCTTTGACAAATTTATTTATATTTTTTCAATTAACCTTTTGAACGCCAGTGCCACATATACGTGACAAGCAAGCGCGTGCCTTGTACGCCAACCACACAAATATGTCACAAAAAATGCGTTGCACGAAATAAACAATTAAATAGTTTTGGAATCCCTATTCTTTTTGTAAGTACTTGCGGTGAAATTGTGGCTTGGCGGGTACGCGCGTGCCTTTATGCTCTGGCGTTCAAAAGGTTAAGTCCCGCGTATTAGATGATCTAAGAGTTAAATCTTATTTTTTTTGCAGGGTCCTGTGACACCGGCGTTTGTCTTGTTACTCGCGAGATGGGTACCTCCATCAGAAAGGTCAAGATTTGGGGCAATGATATTCGGAGGAGCTCAAGTTGGAAATATTCTTGGGCCCTACATTTCAGGACTTTTGTTAGCAGATGGCGGAGACTGGGCTAACGTATTTTATTGTTTTGGAGGACTCGGAATTATATGGTTCTTATTCTGGGTAAAGTTTATTGGACATATTTCATTCATATTTATGACAAAATTTATGGACGTTATAAAATGTGACATGAATGTATGATTTGCTAATGTGAGTGGAATTTTCGGGGAACATCTGCACTTTACTTGATTCAACACGTAGTGTTGGCTTTAAGAATACATAATAATATGAGAGTCGTTGATCTATTTACTATGTACGATATTTATAGAATTTCTTTCATTGAAATTATATGTAGTCTACATTATTTGTCACGGTCATTCTAAATGCGGCTTACGACCCGTTTTTGATGCAAATAATATTTATACTGTTTTACAGTTGCTTGGCAACACCCGCAGGAGTGGAAAAGACTCATGGAATGGAATGACATGATACCGTTGACTAGACATTCTTATAGATCATTCAGCATGACCGTGAATGACTGATGATACTTTAGCCAGTCACTCACTTATAAAGTCCTTTCATTAAAGAAAAAGGACTGCAGATGAGTTTCATTGTGAGGATGTAATATTGAAATTAAAGTGGAATTGCCTACCTGCGTCGGTGTTCCCAAGTTCATATGACCCCAATCTATTTAAGTCGCGAGTTAATAGGCTTCTTTTGTGTTAGCTCGTTCCATCGTCGACCTCATCTCTGTCCTCAGGACTAGATTGAGGTCAAGAGTAGGCCCATTTAATATTAAAAATATAAAAAAATAGAATCTTAATTACTATTGTTTTTGTTTCAGGTGCTCCTATGCTACAGCACACCGAACTTGCACCCATTCATAACAGATGAAGAGAAGGCATACTTAAACAAGAACATAATAGCATCTGGTTTACATAAGAAGCTGGATCCAGTGCCATTCAAGGCCCTCTTAAGATCGGGTCCTTTGTGGGTCCTTGTATTAGCTGCTGTAAGTATCTCTTTTTAGGCCAAAGCCGTACAGGACACTACGTTTTTTGTAGCAAGTACCGTAGCCCACACTTAGGCTGCTCTACTGCTTATGGTTGCAATAGTGGAGAGAGGAGCTCGTGGCTAAAAAATAACAGCCGCTCGAGTCGATCTTTAGGTTAAGCCGTGCTTGCCTAGGTTGGTCTGTGGATGGTCACCCATCCACAGACCAACCCATTACATACCGAGTTTCCTCCGTGCCTCGGAAAGCACGTTAGGCCGTTGGTCCCGGGTGTCATATGTAGATCTTTGACAGTCGTTAGGTAGTCAGTGGCCCAAAAAGTCTGACAACCAGTCTTACCAAGGGGTATCGTTTTACCCAGTACTAACTGGGTTGTGGAGGTCAGATAGGCAGTCGCTCCATGTAAAATACTGGTATTCTGCATCCGGTTCGACTGGAAGCCGACCCCTACATAGATGGGAAAAGGCTAGGCAGATGATGATGGTTGCATTAGTGGAAACATTGGTTCTCCAGGAGCATGTCACTGGCAGTCCGCATAGCACTGCTTTCTGTCTGTGTTCTCGAAATAATATCGATGTATATTATACTCAATACTCAATTTTTTATTGCATTCCATATGTATTACAAGATGGTGTACAAAGGTAAAGGTCAGTATGGACCCTGTCGGGCACAGCAACATTAGGAGAGAGGAAGAGGGCTAAGCAACAATTAAATAATATTATTAGAAATTATTAGAAATTATAAATTTAATTGGGTGTGTAATTTTGAATATATAAATAATAGATTATTAGGTTTGTTTGGGTATAATTTATTAGTTAAGCGCGAAGGAGGAGGCGGGCCGCGTGAGGGATAGGACAGCGTCCTTCCTCCACCCTAGCCGCAGTGGTAGACGCGCACGGCGCCGGACGTCGGCAGACGATCTCCGGCCACCGTAGGCGCGCGACTCGCTGTCCGACCATAGACCATGCCCGGGTCGACGGCGCGTTGTGTTCCACGCGCGCCGTCTAGAGGGCCAAAGCCTGCCGGGGTCGCGGGACTTATAGAATTACCGTGACCCTGGAACATAAAGAGCTATTGAAGGACACCGTGGATTTTAGTCAGTACAAGTCTGACAGTCCCTCCCGCTCTGCCCCGGGTGGGAGGACTCATTTGATGATTTTACCACGATAAAAAAAAAAAAAAAGTGCCTATACCAGTAGCAAAACAATTCACTTCGTTTTTGTAATACTTGCTAATGAAATAGCCTTTGTTGAATCAATAGTTTTCATCATAATATTTTCTTTAAGCATTTCTATTTTATGATTCACAGGTGGGCCACGATTGGGGATACTTCACAATGATTACAGATCTTCCTAAGTATTTCTCTGATGTCTTGAAGTTTAATATCAAAGAGACGGGACTCATGTCAGCATTGCCATACATGGCCATGTACGTGTGTTCCTTCATTTTCGCCAGTTTATGTGATTTATGCATTAAGAAGAAATGGCACAGTATTGGTACGGGGAGGAAAATCTATACCACTATCTGTAAGTATGGTTGCAACAATAGCTTCAATTGTTTTAACGTCAGTAGATACATTTTACAACTATGTACTCGTATTGATAAACAATAGAGACGGTTATTATATTTTAATCTTCCGAGTTATTGCAATCGCAAGGCTGAGTTGTCATTTTGATTCACGGCTTTTTATTTTTTTATTTCCTTGAGGCCGTTTAAAATTATCGACAAATCAACTGCTACTGAATGATTAAAAGGCAAAATTGTCGTAATTGTATAAGGTCTTGTTCACACGGAGATAAACATTATGATATTGTAGGATCACATAATTATTATCAATAACACAATGCTCGTGAGATTAAAAACAATGCAGTATGAAACTGCTACGTGATCACAAAATAACCGTAAAAGCATCTGCATTTTTTCTGTTGTATTGTATTGTGTCTGATTGTCTGTTTCTTGGCAAGTCTGTAAAATCTGTCTGTCAAAAATAAATAGTTTGTTAAATTCTCTTTACCTCCTTTCAACAATGTTTAACTGTGTCAATAACTCATAGCAACGACGCAAACAACTAAAACATCAACACCGATTCTAACATCAATAAGGCCGTTTTTTCTATCACAGCTTCGTCCTTACCGGCTATCTTTATAATTCTGGCGTCGTACTCCGGCTGTAACAGAGTTCAGGCCGTCGGCCTCTTCATAGCCTCGATGGCATTCATGGGTGGCTTCTACAGCAGTGTCAAGATCAATGCCATGGATATCGCGCCCAACTACGCCGGCACTTGTTCCGCGTTCGTCAATGGAATTGCTGCCATATCTGGCATTATTACTCCGTATTTGATTGGATTGTTGACTCCGGATGTAAGTATGATTATATTGAACTAACTTCTGCCTTCGGCTTCGCCCGTGTGGACTTTGGAAATTATCCCATGGGATTTTACTACCGGGATAAAAATGTATCTTATGTCCTGAAATAGAATATACGTCTACCTGAGGGCCAAATTTGATTGAAACTTGTTTAATCCTTGAGACGTGAAAATAAACTTGAAAGACGAAAAAAAAGATTCAGAATCTTGATCTTAAATATAATAATTGTACCTTTATGAAACCAACATTATGATATTAAACGTTACTTGAATGAAAACAGATCAAATTATCAAATAAATAGTTTCCCGTTGAAACAACGAAAAAAAAATTACAAAAATCATAGCCAGTCACATATCGGTACCAGGGTACGAAAAAAAAATTGATCTTTTTTCATGAAGAGTTAGGCAAGGGCGTTACGCTCGACCGAACTTGTGAGTGTCGGAATAAATTAACTGAGGCGAAGAATTGACAAATTTTTTGGGCATTATTTTTTTCAGGAGATTCTTGTCTTCCTCAATAAGATTTCGTGGTTAACGTAATTAAATTGGATCAGTAAATCGTATTTATGTAAAAACAATGTTAAGTTAAAGCCCTTTAGTAAGGGGAGGCCGTTGCCCAGTGGCGGGACACGGTTTAGGCTAGCAAAAAAAAAAAAACAAAATTTTAAACAGAGTCCACAATTAATAATTCCAAATATATTTTTTTTGTTATAATCAGAAAACTTTTAGTTCAAAATGAATAATTCCTGTCTTATTCCTTTAACTTAAACATGAGAATCGTCAAAATTAATTCGTATGTAATTATATAAATATTGAATTACCTACCATTTTTTTTTCAGCAAACAATCGGGCAATGGCGTATAGCATTTTGGACAGTATTCGTAGTATTAGTAGGAACCAATATGGTGTATCTTGTTTGGGGTTCCGGTGAGCCGCAATGGTGGGATGACGTTGACAAGTATGGCTATCCCCCTGACTGGAAACATGGACCTTTGAAGAAACGAGAAGTAGACGGAGAAAAGAAAGTCGTTCATCCTAAACATGACCATTCGCCTGTCTCAAATGATTGATTGTTAATAAAATATTTTGTATTTTTTGTTATTTATTATTATCAAATACCCGTACGGGTGCACTTAACTAATGAACAAAATGAGAATGGCCGTTAGCAAACAAAATAAAAATTAAATGTTTCATACAAACCTTGTCCTGATTACTAAAACCACAATAAAAAATTGGTCGAGTTGTCCTTTTTTTTCGGATGGGAAATCATCAAACCCGCTCTGAGCGGAGCGGAAGGGACTGTCAGACTTCATCATCATCAGCATCATTTCAGCCGAAAGACGTCCACTGCTGGACATAGGCGGGAGGCCTAGGGCGACTCGCATCCAGCGGATCCCCGCAACCTTCACCAAGTCATGGGTCCACCTAGTGGAAGGCCTTCCAACGCAACGTCTTCCGGTTGAACTGACAAAATATTTTTGTAGACTTACACTGAGAAAAATCCATCCATGTTCCTTCTTAGCCCTTTGTGTTCCACAGCCGCGGTATCTCTTTCGAACAGTCCCGCAAGTGATGCTCCGTCCTACATGTGTCAATTTGTTATTAATATACATAGATTTGGTTAATCTAAACATAATAATAATATTAAAAGCATATTTACATATTAAAATCTGCCAGAAAACGAAAACTAATTCAGTATTCCAAACTATTAATAAGGGCGTAGCGTGGGACCCCCAGTCACATGGGCCGATGACCTTAAGGTTGCTAGGTCAGACTGGATACGGAACACTGAGGGTAGCCTAGTGTTGTCAGGCAGCTTGGGAGAGTCCTTGGTCCAGCAGAGTAGACTGCAGTATTGGGATATACTACTATGTAATAAAATCTGTCGAAATGACGACATTTGATACAATTTATTTTATTTCTTTAAAAAAAAATGTTGTCTCACGCTAGGAATTCCTCCTGTATCGTGGGTGCATTTATAAACATTTAAACTCAAAATTATTATTAATTATTTATTTATTATTATTTTTTTATTTATTATTATTATTTTCTTAAATATCTTGTATCTTGTATCTCACTTACACAAACAGCCACACCCGGAACAACAACCTTTAGGCCATACAAATATTTGTCCAGTGCGGGAATCGAACCTGCGACACGAAGCGCAGCAGCTAAACGCTCAGCCACTGCGCCAACCGTGTCATAATTACTTCGAAAATGTTAACAAAAATTATGAGAGTTTGTGTGTTAGTTTTTGCGGTAAGTTAACGTGTTTTTACAATACTTTTCTTCACCGGTTCACAAATGTCTGATAAATATTATTTCATTAGACAGCGACTATATACCACAACACGCTCCGAGTAATTAGACAAAGCGCCATCTAGTTGTGTAACGGTAAACTTCTTAGCATGGTAGCTGGCGAGTTGTTTCCACAAGTTTCAGCTTTTTAAGAGGAAGATACTGTATCTGATCGATAAAGTGTTACGTACGATCAACCGCCTCTTTACCAATACGTAGGCGCTGTCAACGACTTATACATGGATCACCAGAAGTACTACGAGTATAAAAGCATATTAAAAATCATAACATCGTAAGGTAATAATTATTAACTATCAGTGTGTAATCGCCAAAATTAAACACAAGTTTGCGATCCAAGTAACTGTGGACGCTTCCCGTGACCCAAGGGCTGACTTTGACTTTGGCCAGAGGCTAAGTGTTGCCATACAACGCGGCAACGCCGCCAGTCTCTTGGGCACATTACCAGCTGACAGCGTTGAGGAGGAGTTTTTTGATGCCCTTTTATAGTTTATTTTCTTATTTTAGGTTATTTAATAGTTTTTAATTAATTATGTATTTACTTAATTTAACTATTTAATGATTAAAAGTTTTTATAGTAACTGTTGATAATTCAATTCACACAGCAGCTAAAATTTGCAAGCAAAAAGGTCTGATTTTCATTACAGCAACATTTAATTTCATAAGGCGCAAGTGTGTTACACATCTGTCATCAGCCACTTTAACAGTTTTCCCCTGAGATTGGAACATTCCTAAAATCCAATTTCAAAACTATCAGTTTTCAAGTGTACCTACTGAGTTGAAGCTTATTCCAAGGTCACATCAGGCAAGGCTTATGCCATTGACCAGAAAATGGCGGCAAATCCCGAAGGGTTAAATTCTCATTTGACACAACTGCAAGGGTACTAGAATCTGTACCTATTTATTTAGAAGTTAGTTGAATTACATTAGGTACATATTTTTAAAGAACCCTTTCATAATTCAAATAAGCATGGTTTTCACTACGTATTTTTACTGATGTTCTTTCTACTTTACTGAAGGAAGCCACGCAAATCTAGCATCTTTTTCACACACATAATACTCGCACGACCAAACAGGCCCGTATCCACAACTGACTGATCTAGACTTTTCTAGCTCCTGCATCATACGGTAAAGGCGCGTTTACGTTGTTACAGTTGAAATACCGATTGTAGCGCGAGTAATGCCTTGATTACCGTGTCGTGTACAGTGCGCAGAAAGCGCAAAAACAGTGCACTCGACCGAGTGCATCTTACAATAAATTACTAGGCCGAATTCATCTAGGCACTGATTCGCCATTGTACTCGGCACATGTAATATAGGCATTTCGCCAGTGGTGGGAAGGCTCATCAGGCTACATGTCTTATGATGAATTTAATCTAATTATTATTATTTTTTATTCTATTTGTTAATTTTTATTTATATTTTGTTGCAATATAACTTTTTTTTTTTAACGTGGTAAAATCATCAAATGAGTCCTCCCACCCAGGGCAGAGCGGGAGGGACTGTCAGACTTGTACTGACTAAAATCCACGGTGTCTTTCAATAGCCCTTTATGTTCCAGGGTCACGGTAATTCTATGAGTCCCGCGACCCCGGCAGGCTTTGGCCCTCTAGGCCCCGTCATTATGCTGACACTCATTGAGGCGCGCGTGGAACACAACGCGCCGTCGACCCGGGCAAGGTCCATGGTCGGACAGCGAGTCGCCCATTACTCGCAGCCCGCATGCCCGCGCCTACGGTGACCGGAGATCGTCTGCCGACGTCCGGCGCCGTGGGCGTCTACTACTGCGGCTGGGGTGGAGGGAAGACGCTGTCCTCTTCCTCACGCGGCCTCCTCCTTCGCGAGCATGACTGCTTCGCAGAAGGAGGCGACCGCTTCCCACTCCGTCTCGCCCCGCAGCATGGCCTCGACCAATGCGATGAGAGGTCTCCGCCTATCGCCGCCGTGAGGACACGGCGGTACTCTGCCCAAGCGGGGCAGTCCTGCACCGTATGCTCCACCGTGTCCTCCGGGCGGTCCTCGCAGTGGTGACACCCAGGCGTTTCCTCCTTCCCCATATGACACAGGTACCTCCCGAAACTTCCGTGTCCGGTGAGGACCTGCGTCACGCGGTAGGTCAGGACGCCGTGACGCCTATCCAGCCACTCCGATTGCGGCGTGCCCGAAATTGCAATATAACTTGACATAATTTGTTCCAATTCAATTTAATTTATTATTTAATCGCATTAATTAATCTTATCTATTTAAATTTTATTTCAATCAAAATCAAAATCAAAATATTTTATTTCACATAGGCCTCGATGGGCACTTAGAAAACGTCGACAAAAGGGTGCACGGTTCGGGTCGGTCGTTTCTTATGGAGAAGAACCGGCAAGAAACTCCATGGTTACTCTTTATTCTCAGACAAGTTATTTTAATTTTAAATCTGTATTCAACTGATCTGGACTACCTACATAAATGCTACTAACTTGCGTCTTGAGATAATTAATTTGATCCCAACAAAATATGGACATTACCTATTCTGAAATCAACAAAGTTTTTTTTTTTTTTTTATAAGTGGTTAAACGCCTGCGCAAAAACGAGTTTAAAACGCCTTCGTTTGTATGAATTTTTACTGTATTTTTGTTACCAAGATAAAACCAAATAGCAAAAACCACTTCCCTCCAAAAAGTTGCATTGACAATCTTCTACACACAATCATCTTTGCCCTTCGGGTCGGCAGTATTCCAACCCCTCCGGGAAATATGACCCGACCGCACATTTACATTACATTCTTCAAATATAATATTTCAGGTTGTGGCTCTTTGGGTAAATATTTTAGATTGGAGTGGTATGATCGTAAAAAAATTGTCAATCGAAAAAGGTAAAATGCAAATAATTTAAAAAATTATGTTGTTTACCAAAATAGTCAAGGCAAAACTGTCATCAGCCTAGCCTTTTCCCAACTGTCTTGGCTTCTAGTCTAACCGCATACAACTGAATACCAGTATTTTACATGGAGCGACTGAGGTATCTGACCTCCACAACCCAGTTTTTGCTGGGTAATACGATACCCCTTAGAAAGACTGGTTGTTAGACTATTTGGGCCACTGACTACCTGTAACGACTGTCAAAGATCTACCGACGATAGCCGGGGCCAACGGCTTAACGTGCTTTCCGAGGCACGGTGGAAACTCGGTATGTAATGGGCGGTCACCCATCTACAGGTCAACCTAGGCAAGCCCGGCTTTACCTAAAGATCGACCCGTGCTGCTGTTATTATTTAGCCACAAGCTCAAGGCAAAACTGTATTATGTTTAATGTTCCTCATGGCCTTTTGGAAGGTGCAGCGGTATATTGAACTCCTACCGACCAATGCTCATTTTAGCCAACCCTAGCAGGCACTTAAGTGGAGGTATAAATAAGAACACACTGTTGGATTCTCGACTCAGCGTCAAAATTTGAAATTCCAACAGTGCAATAATATTTAAGCATTCAACTAGTTGCCGCTTGTTTCTAAAACGAGCACAAAACTCCTGAAAGTGGAAGTAGTTTATGGCATGAGGAAAGTTTTGAGTATAAATGTGGACTCTATAGTTATAAGAATAGGGAACGACCAAAGAAACGATGGATGGGCAATGTGAAAGATGTATGGCTGGAACGGGGGTGACTACTACAGAAGTATGGAAGAAGAAGACATGCAGCGCCGACCCTAAGTAAATTTGTGATGTCCCTCGACGTAAGAATATTATTTTTTCAAAGGCGCTAAAAGGTTTTGAAGTTTCCAGTGCATCACACTGAATCAAAACAGATAATGTATATGATAAGCTTTGTCAACAGTCAACTGCAGATCTGTTATAAAAATAGTACATTTTGATATAGGTGGGTGGGTGGGAAAAATTGTTATTGCTGTCGAGGCGGACTACACAACCGAGCCGCAGAGGAGGTTGTTATGAATCCGAGAACTGCAGTAACAAAAGCCCACTTGTATCAAGTGACGTTTTTCAATACACTTTCGAAGAAATTAACGAAATATATTTTTGTCATGAATATTAGGAAAATATGATTTAATTTGCTTTTTTACCGCGCTTTGCTGTTTTACCGCGCTTTGCTTTCGCCAGGTTAAAGGAGAAGCTAAGGTATGAAGCCGCTAAACAGCCTAATATGAAAAACAGATAATTCAATTATTTTTGAATTATGAACACAAATAAGATGTTGATTTAATGTTGACACACATATCTCTTAGCAGAGGTTACAAAAAAACAATCTTCGGCGACTATATCAATTGAACCAATTTGGACTTAGTATAAGTATAGTCGTCCGTAGAAGTTTTTATTTCCGCACAAGTTGAGATAAATAAAAAAATCTACGAATGTAAAATACATTGCATGTGAAACCTAATCTTAGTGCGCTAAGAGCCAGTTATCGAGGAAGTGTTTTGAAAAATACATTAACAGCGAATTTATGTAGTAGCTGAGGGGTGATTTTCTTAGTGCAAGTTTTATCTTATCACTCATGTTCGGTTGACCATACATCCAAGTAAAAACACGTCGTCAAATCTTAAGCTACATTCAGGAAAAAATGGGATATTAATATAAACAATGGCTCCTTCGCCCTTGTCGCACAAGGAAGTATAAAGTCGAAAGTCTCGTAAAATAATGCAAGTCACCTGTTATTCCGTTTTGTATTAAATATGCAGGGAGTCATGTCTACTGGTAAGTTATAATAATAAGGTAATGGAGATTTATATGCAGCTAAGGTCATTGAACAGAAAAGGATGTTGCTGCCAGTTCCTTTTTGTACAAGAGTGCGTTATTTTAGTCCAATTTGGTGCGGTAGCCATAATCTATACTAATATTATAAAGCTGAAGAGTTTGTTTGTTTGGTTGAACGCGGAATTTCTCAGGAACTACTGGTTCGAATTAAAAAATCTTTTAGTTTTTCGATACAAACCGAACAAAAAAAAAGTCAGAAGCAAAAGGTGAAACCGTGGGCCACAGCTAGTAAAATTTAAAACCAGTATAAGCTGGCCTCGCATTCTATTGAAACTTCGTACCTCGAGGTCCTCAAGGTCAAAGTTTTACCACAGACGACGTACGTGGTGCGGTCGATCATACCCGCGTTGATCACATACCTATTATTATTTTATCATTGCAAAACCACATCATCTGCCTCACCTTCTCCCAACTATGCTGGGGTCGGCTTCCAGTCTAACCGAATGCAGCTGAATACCAGTAATTTACATGGAGCGACTGCCTATCTGACTTCCACAACCCAACCGACTTTTGGACCACTGACTACCTGTAACGACTGTCAAATATCTACAAATGACAGCCGGTACCAACAGCTTAACGAGCTTTCCGAGGCTCGGAGGAAACTCGGTAAGTAATGGGTGTTCACCCACCCACAGACCAACCTAGGCAAGCGCGGCTTAACCTGAAGATCGACCCGAGCGGCTGTTATTATTTAGCCACGAGCTCCTCACCTGTTAATTATTTCATTAAATGAATTAAATACTGCAACTACTCACCTTTCTATCGATACGACATCTGCATGCAATCGTCATGATCTGTGTGAGCGGGCGTTAAGGCTGCATTGCGTACGCGCCGATCCTCGCACTAGTCGAGTAGCAAGCGCACAGTCGCTTACCTGTCTGTTACTTTACTTGCTTTACGTTCGCGTGTAAAGTAAACACAACGATTGAATGGGAAACGGAATATTGAAAAGGAAATTGGAAAACTGGATTTTTTGGCTGAATTCTGTGAGTGTTTTTTATTGATTATTAATTAGTGAGAGTGGGAACAGGTATCAATATTTTATCAGTAATCATAGTAGATGTCCTTATTTAAAGTAGGTAATTATTTCGCTTCGAGTTTATTTTTTTTTAATTACCGGTACAATTTTTAAAGAAACATAAAACGTTACTTATCTTGGAAGTTGTTTTAAAAAAATCGTGGTATAATTAAAAAGGTTTTTATTACAAATTAATGCAACAATATTAATTTTTTTGGACTTGCATTATGATATAATGCCAATGTGCACTTTTGTACATGATGTTTATATAAATAAATATTCGGTGTATACTTTCACTTATTTTCTTGCAACTATATTTATGATAGAATAATAAAAATATATAATCTTTTAAATACAAAGAATGTACGATACTAACACATTAATATTTATTTAATAACATTTCTAAACGCATACTTCCGCAATGACTTCGTTACTATAATTTATATTTTAATTATAATTATTTCAGACTGTTGATTACGTACGTCATTAACGATTGTAATCAAATGCGAATAGCTGCTTTTGTAGCGTTATTATTTATTGTTTCACATTGAATATGATTTATATTTTTTTAAATGTATGTACTCATTCATATTAAGAAAGGTGTTATAATAATGAATGAATAGAATTGTGTTTCAACCTTGTTGAAATGGGGACTTGCAAAACTAGAGACATTACAGAGTCGACATTTTATTAATCACTACATAGTATAAAACAAAGTCGCTTCCCGCTGTCTGTCTGTCCCTATGTATGCTTATCTTTAAAACTACTCAACGGATTTTGATGCGGTTTTTTTTAATAGATAGAGTAATTCAAGAGGAAGGTTTATATGTATATATTGCACTCGTGCGAAGCCGGGGCGGGTCGCTAGTGAAATACATTTTCATCATACAATGTTCAATAAAATTTTGTTTTCTTCATAAACTGTCAATAAAAATCGTATTTAATCCCATCGTCTCACACTTGAGATAAATTGTTGGAGGAGAATGGAGGACTAAAACGCGTTGCGCCGACACCATGTAACATGGGGCCAGGGCAGGAAGATGAGGACACTTGAGATGTATTGCTGTCAAAGTAGTAAAAGTTTTAGGACTGTTGTGTACGTTACTTTTCAAAGATATTGTGCTTTTAATGTTTTGTTTTTTTTTTTTTTTTTCTTTTAATCTTTTTTTTTTTTTTCTTTTTTTTTCTTTTTTTATATGATGAGTTTAATAATTTTACTAAGTTTACTTGCACAATATGTAGCTTACAACTTATGTAATTACTTATCATGGTTTTCTTTTTGTTCATGTGGTGTTTACCTATAAGTAATTGTTGCACTGTGTAGAGTTTTGACGCATGTTTTATTTTTGTTTGTAGATTAGTGTAAACAATTGTTGGTAGACCTAATAAATAAAATAAAATAAAAGGTGGAAGTGCTATGCGTTTGTGCCGACCCTTTCAGGGCAGCAGGCGTGGTGATCATAAGTTTACCCCTCTAAGGAGATGAACATTCAAAAATCCTTCGTCAGTGCACACTTCAGTTATAAAAGGAGAGGTCTTCTAGACCGAGTGGTTTAGGCTTTACGTCATCAGATAGTGAATGAGTTTGGGATTCTTATCATAAACATAACAACACGTCTGTAATCTCCGAAGGGTAACAAGAGACGTAGAGGGGCACCCAATAAGTACACCCACATTTCGCTAGTTATGTTTAAGTCCCATGTAATAGGGGACGAAGCCTATTGCCATCAACCGAGGACAAATCCAGACTCCGTGGCTGCTACTGAGAAATTTCTGATGGTAATACGTAATAACACTTTGTTGGACCTGGGGATCGAACCCAAGACCTCATGCGACTACTAGACCAATGAGGCAGTTTGAGATACTTATTAAATAGATTTTAACCACCTCTCTTACTTTACATATTTTCAGCCAATTGTGTAAGAAGTATGCAAAAACTATCGTTACATTTCACATAACCTACATTACTGACCCACCCACAAATGTCGATTAAGGTTAATGAACCATTATCTGACAATTACTTAAGGTGATTGCAAAAGTATGCGTACACTAGGTGGAAACATAGGCAATAGTTAATGGGTCATATGATCAAATGTCACATGGCGCATATTTGTCTAAATTTTCGCGATATCGAATCGAAACCAAATGTTCTTTATGGCAATCGAGATAAAATTCACTTTGTCTTAATGGTAGAAAGCGAATATTTGCCCAGATCTGCCAAGTGTAGTGCCACCATTAGAAATATAACAATCAAGTTTATTACCGCAATTCTACTCGACTTTTAGTGTCACTATTTCAATCAATCAATTCTATTACGGGCTGAATTTTCCACCGCCAGATATATTTTACCCGTAGAATAAAGTTCACGATGGGCAGATTTTGGAAAAACTGTCAAAAATTTCAAAATTGTAGATTAATCGAATAAAACATTCGAAAAAATGTTCTATGCCGTTTAGACGTAATTGAATTACATACGAAGACTCGGACAGTAAATATTAAGGGTTTTGCATGGTAATTATGACCTGACATTCTTAAACGCGGTTTAAATGCGCTGATCCAGTTTAGTTTCACTAGTGCAATTCACCCTTAGTAAGAACACGTAATAATTTTGTTTTTTTGCAGCAATTTCGTCACGGTCATGCATAACACAATAAACGTAAAAAAATAAGAAATACAAAGTTGATGATGAATATTGTTTTATGACGCTGCTGTATAAACCTCAGAAGGCTTTATGACTGGAAAGATAGTAAGACAAGTGTTAAATAAATAAATACAAGAACGTAAAGATAAAGACAATAACTACTTCTATTTGTTCAATTATTTAATGAATGTTGGCAAGATTAACTAGAATACTTACGGGGCCTTTTTATTTAAAATTAGATTGTCATTATAACGTTAAAAACGCGATTTCATTAGGCAAGTCTTGCGTGGAAGTATGACGTCACATTGCTTGCATTGGAAACATGTTTTCAAGAGTGTGCAAATTGCATGCAGGTTTTACTTGCATACAAGTGGAGATGTTCAACAATTGAGTAGGACACGTCACTCGTTCGCAATTCAAAACGTGCAACTAAGGTTCGCGCGGTCAATTTGCACGTCACTTGAATAAAAATGTACAAGTTCAAACTACGTCATACTCGTACAAGTTGTGCTTGTATGCAGGTTTGCTCAAGTTGTATGCAATTTGAAACTTAATCATCAGCTAGATTCTGCGTTACCGAGTGCTGCCGTACCGTACCGTAGCGGAAGAACGAATTGTTACCGCCGCCGCTCGAGGAGTCTCCTTTCATGATCATGACCATGTCAGACCATGACCCACTTGCTGGAGTGTCCAAAGTGTCCCTTTACCTGCACTTTAGAGAACTTAAGGATCGCCACAGATATTGCGATTAACATGGCTACATACTGGGCCCAAGAAATTAAATTAATTAACCAAAGATACGAAAGAAGAAGATGAACATAAAAGTAAACTAAATATCAAGTTTTCTTTGCATTGGATGAGTACTAAATGTTATGCAAAATATTTAGTGTTCATTCTGCGAAAAATATTCAGGCTTGCATAAAGAATGCAGCACCACCCTCCCGCTCGCAAAAATATGCACATACAGGTTATGCACATACAGGTTATGCACATGCAGGCACAACAAAGCACATGTTTGCCTAGGCTTGTCGGGATGTCTTTTAGCGTTTAACTGGATCCGCTTGATGGTTCTTTTAGCTAATTTCTCATCTAACTTTTACGAGTACATTATTTACGTTCTTATACCATGGTCAGACTATAATGTTCCCACTGCTAGCATGCAGGCCTTCTCTTCTATGAGAAGGACGTCTCTAATTTATAACAATCATAATCTGCAAAGCCACGAATACATTAGGCTAGTAACTTGCACCAAATTATTCAAGTAGGTGACTTGCATGCCTGTAACTAAATAACTACTAATTGATGAGTGTCACAATTTTTTATTTATTTAGGTAAGCCTACAATTGTTTACACGTTACATTTCATTTAAAAGTACACGATATACATTTATAAGTGCAACAATTATTTACAGGCGAACACCACATGCACTATTTTATTTATATTACATTTTCATTATTGCAATTCATTGTGAATTATTGAATGATAAAATTAGTGAACAACAAAGCAAAGATCCAGAAAAACAAACAAATCAAGATAATCGAATTAAATTAAATGCTTATAATGATTGATTGGTAATAAAATTAAATTACGGTTATATAAATTAATTTAAACTAAAATTAAATATTTGGTTTACATTATAATTAATAACAATTAAATAGCATACAGGTTACGTACATTCTTGGTTTGTGTATTCCTGGTTTTAGAATATTTATATTATACCATATATTATTGGTATATAAAGCAGAAGGGTCTGAGGTCAATGCTTTTGAAAAGGTGAAGAAAGGGTAAACCCCCAAGTTAAGACGGAGATTTTAGTGTCGTGAGTTCTAATTCGACCCGAGTCGTTAATCCAGTCGTAGGCCGAGGTTGGAGGGTTACAGGCTTAACCCGACTTTCACTGCCTTTGACTTCTATAAGCTGGGGTTCACGGCAGTCTATAATGAAGACTTTAAACAAAGATTGGGCGAGGGATTCTTGAGAACTTGCAAACATAGAAAGTTTGAAATATATTTACTCCATATATTTTACAGCATATTTGCTATAGGATATAAGTTAAGATTAAGAAAAAATAGGAATCGGAATCGGAATCCTATGGATGATTGCAGTTGTAGGAAGGCTTATCAGGCTGCATGTTGTCTAAGATTTTTTTTTCTGGCTATCGTAAGAAACTAGGTCAACTAAGTCAAACTAAATAATAAATTATGGACATTTTAGTAGTCAGAATTACGTTTTTTTGTATAAGTCTAGTGGTCGCTGCACTCGTTACTGCTAAGTATGTGATTTTGTGTTTGATTTATAGATAGGGCAAAGTTTTATTGGGTACCATCAATAATCTCTCGTTGGCAGCCCGTAATCAAGTTTTTGGCCCCACATTGGGCTCGCCCCCTACTCTATCGGAAATTAATTTAAATGGTGAAATCTGGGTTAATATAAAAAGGGTGTAAATAGACCCTTAACATATTCGAAAGGCACTTATTCTTCCCATCTTTGCGACCATTTTTTTGTTCTAGACCATACCAGTGAACCTTCTAGTTACGGAGATATTGGGGGTCGAAGTTCCAACTTTTTAACAATTTTTTTTTAAATACATGTTTTTAATTTAAGATTTTTACTTTACACACCTCCACGACCTTCGTACTATTCAATCCATTCATCAGCACAATGCTTTGAGTGCTTTCCATCGAGTCCTACCGTAAAACGTGATTTTTCACCCAAAAAAAAAAGTCGATTCCCAGCAATAATTTTTGCGTAAAGTTACTTAGTTTGATGTGCAGAATGCTTGGTTGATGGCTATGTGGAGGGTCTGTTTACACCCTGTAGATACGCCTCTGTCTAACACTTCAAGGATTACAGCCGTGATGTTGTGTTGAATCGGTTAAATTATTACAATTCCGATATTAACCGCAAAACCATAACACAAAATAACAAAAGATTTACGAACCAATGCAGAGTAAATAATATAAATCAACATTTAACGCCTCATTTAGAAACTCATTAAGTTTCTCGCCACTGTTTACATAAACTGCAGACAGGAAGTAACTACAGTCATGGCACACATACCTTATTATTATTAGAGGAAAACTCAGCGAGGAAAATCATTGTTCCATGATGAAAATTCCAGTTTGTTTGATGGACGCGGGCAGGGTTACCATTCCGGATTTGTTCGAACAGGTCCAACTTTAATAGACCGACCGCTTTAATGACTCCTCCGCCTTGCCTTGCCTCATCAAAGGCACATTAAGCGTCCACAAAGTCCTTACAATATCCCACAGGTTATTTACTTTAAAATAACCATAATACACGTAGGTATTACAACACTAATTGAACCAATACGTGATCAACCTTCAGAATGTTCCATTTAAATTGATACCTTTGCGAGGACTCATTAAAGCGTTATAACCCTCAGTATTGATTTAGTCCTGCCTTCTATTTTCTCCGGTCTTGGCGATTCGTAGTCTTTGGGAAATAAACCACTGATCTCAAAACGGAGAAGGAAGTCATTCACGGAACCGGATACCAGCAACGCATATCCTAGAACCAAGAATTCAAAAACAACTACCAACCTGCACTGGGCCAGTTTGGTGGATTAGGTACATTTATTTACTTATTATTCAGTGAGAGGGGGAGTGGGCACTCTATCACTGAGAGGAGGCCTGTGTTTCTAAGAAATGAAAATATTATAAGCTGATTATAATGCACGCTCGAAATTTATAAAAAATATTAAAATTATGAAAAAAAAAAATGTATTAAAATTATTAAAAAAAATATATGTATTAAAATTATTAAAAAAATAATATTTATATTAAAATTATTTTTTTAAATTGAAAAGTTAAATGAATACGGAATAAAGAAAGATTGAAAGCAAACATACTTGATCTTATTGCAAACTAGCTTATGCCCGCGGCTACGCCCGCGTGGAGTTAGGGAGTTGCCCACGGAATATTACTTCTGGGATAATAAGTAATCTATGTATCTATCTATAATACATACATAGATTTACATGTATTTGCTTATAACTTGCAATTATTAGTTTAAAGTTATGTCAATTAAATTAGATACGTGAAATATTGATACCTAGGTTTGAGATTGGACATCGGATTTACTGGATTTTATCTGAAGAGCATGTACACAAATTTTCAAGTCAATCGACCCCAAGAATAAAAAGTTTCACAGAAAATTCAACACCCCATTTCACCCTCTAAGGTGGGATACCTTAGAGGGTGAAATGGGGTGTTGAATTTCGAAAAACTTTTACTTACTCTTCACAAAGAATACACCCTCCAATTTTCATTTCTCTGGGACCCGCGGTTTGGGCTGTGCGTTGGTATATCAGTCAGCCAGTCAGGACATGGAATTTTAAATTGGGGTATGATTTTGGAAAAACTGTGATACACGTATGTCATCATTTTAACCGAAGTATATGTAGACATATTTTCAAGTCAATCGACTCGGAGAATAAAAAGTTTCACATGAAATTCAAAACCCCATTTCACCCTATTAGGGGTAGAATTTCAAAAAACCCTTTCTTCTACTCTCCACAAAGAGTACATTCTTCAAATGTCATGTCGCTAGAACCAGCGGTTTGGGCTGTGCGTTGATGTATCAGTCAGCCAGTCAGGACATTGAATTTTAAATTGGGGGATGATTTTGGAAAAACTGTGATACATGTATCTCATCATTTTAACTGAAGTATATGTAAACACATTTTCAAGTCAATCGACTCAGAGAATAAAAAGTTTCATAGAAAATTCAACACCCCATTTCACCCTCTTAGGGGTGGAATTTCGAAAAACCCTTTCTTAGTGGATACCTACTCTTTACAAAGAGTACACTGTCTAAATTTCATGTCTCTAGGATCAGTGGTTTGGGCTGTGCGTTGATATATAAGTCAGTCAGTCAGTCAGGACTTTGAATTTTATATGTATAGGTATCAAGGTTTTCGTCAGGACTTTTTCGACTACGAGACGGTAACACTATTAGCAGATCGTGTTTTTCACCTTGATCATGAAAATTCTGCTTACATTTGAAGTGTTAAATGTTGAAGTAGCATTTGAATTGATTGTTTAAATATTTTCGATTTGTTATTCGAGTGTGAGTTTAAAATGTTTGTCCTTCTTAAGTAACAGCTTCTAGTTCAGGTTTTAGTAAGAATTTGAAGATATTTGGAAATAAATTATGAACATAGAAATATAAATTCTCTTTATGAGGAGAGGTCTTTGCCTTGTAGTGAGACAAGAAGGATACATACATACACATATACAAAATTATTTCAATGTATCAAAGTTTGTTAGGATGATATATCCTATAGGTCGGATAATTAACTTACTTTGGTTATGTAGTGTCAATACATCAATTATTTTGCAGACAGCACTCATCCCGGGTGAAAAATGACAAATTGATCGTCAAGTGCTCTTCAATTCTATTTGATCAAGGGTGGATACGAGCTAGATTTAATTAATAAAAATATTTTTGTACTCTGTTATTCTGATACTGTTAGAGCTCGTCATCCCAGAGGATAATGTAGGCTAACAGTAGGTATTTTCAGTCATATCGTATTTTTGCGCATACCTGATCTACTTAACGTATCAAAAAGCGATTTCAATGTGTGTGTTTTATTTTACTTTTTTTTGTTAAAATTTAAACCTGATCACAAAGTAGCCAATCCAAATTAAATTCAGATCGAATCAAGACTGTATCAAACCAAGTGCCAATCGAGCGAGTAATATCGGCAATATTGGACATTGCCTACATTTACACTGTTCTATTTTGCACTGTGAATGAGTGCTTAATACCCACTTTAAGAGTCGATTACTCAGTAATCACAGGCTGTATAGATAAAGGCTATCTTTACAAGGCCTGGTAGTCGCATGTACTTGTACCTATGTAGGTAACCGTAAAGAGTAAAGCCCAGTGCGGGTAATTAAATGGCGGTGTTTAGCAACATTTAAATGTCGAACAACATGGCCGGTATCTTGCTTCACTATTGGTCGGTTTAACATTCATTTTTGGGATATTGGTAAAGAACTAAGTGTATGGTTGAAATATTTCGTATACATTGTATATTTCGTTTATTGTAGGACTCTCCGCTTAGGTCTAAACCAACGATGACCCCCAATATCTCCGTAACTAGAAGGCTTCCAGGTATGGTCTAGAACAAAAAAAATGATCACAAAGACGGCGAGAACAAGTGCCTTTCGGCTTCGTTAAGGGTCTATTTAAACCCTTTATATTTACTAGTGTTTCACAAAATCGAAATACATTTTAATACTTTAAAAAATATATATATCGTAACTAGGAGTCACTTTCAGTTTACCAAAAAAAAAAGAAAATTAAGAAAATTTAAAATTGTCCTTATTTTTACAGTGGGTATTGTTAGTTATTCGTGTCACGTAAAACTATTCAATGATAGTTTAAATTGACTACTTATTATGCATGTTACTCATTCATATCGTTAAGGAGACAGTATTGAAGCTACAACTGCTTGCATGAAAACAATATTCAATTCATTTTCAAACATCTTTGAACAAAACTGTGTGAAATAAACGACGTTCGCAATTAAACGTCTTATAATTTTAGAAAAACAGTACAAAGCTTGTTAGCAATAATAAAATTATGCATAGTTTTCAAATAATTGGCTCTGAGAGAAAAATTTTTAAATCTATTAATTCCTCCACAAACTGATGGGGTGAATTCAGTATACCATACTTAAGATGACCGGTTCAAGAAATTATTTCAGGAATGTTATAGGAATCCAATTAATTAGATTTTTTTTTATTTCCTCACACGCAATGTATCGTTATCGGGGCAAAACGCACGTAGCGAACGGCAAGTGCAACGGCGAGTTCGATGAACTCTGTAGCTAGGCAGGAAGTGAACAGCAGATTTCACGCGTCGTTTGTTAGAGTATTTCAACATTCATTGTTGGATTTTTGATTTTGGCCGTATTATGTACTGCTGCGGACTGCTGCGTACAGGGAATGTAATTTTACATTGAAATAAAGGAACAGTGCCAGTTTGCGGAGGGCTGTCCTTTATTTAAAGTTATTACAGGAATCGTAACAATACAGAGTCAGGTTGTGGTATTATGTGGTTACACTTTCTCGCACAAATTTCTTCAAGGAGCTTTATTACACCTACTATTAATCAATAAACACCTTAGTATTTACGATATTACAACTCTCAGTCAGGTTAATCGAGCTATACCTACCATTCTCTGTGTGTATCGCACGTTACGTCAAATCGTTTTAGGTTATATGAGCAAGCAATTAAAAATTGCAATAGTAATGATTAAGAACCAGTTTATTACCACCAAAAGACCATAATCGATTAATTCTGTGATGAATTTTAAATTGCTACCAGCATTGGGTCAAGTTTAACCACTTCTTGCGCGGAGGGACGTTACAAGATGTATTGCCCCGTCTCCTTTTATTTTTTGCAAGAATTTTGTTTATTGTAGCGGATACGGCCTTTGATAAAGTACGTACATACGTATTGTCGTAAAAATCTTATCTTACTAATACTATAAATGCAAAAGTTTGTGAGAATGGATGGATGGATGTTTGTTACTCTTTCACGCGAGAACTATTGAACGAATTTGAATGGAATTTGGCAAATATGTAGTTAACCTGGATTAACATATAGGATACGTTTTTATCCCGTGGGACAGTTACCGAACGTCACGCGGGCGAAGCCGCGGGTAACAGCTAGTCCAATGTAAAGTTATGCCAAAGTTAAACTTTGAAAAATGAACGATTAAACTAAAGTTCCTGCTGGTTGCTTGGTTTAAAAAAAGGGGTGTTTTAGCCAGAAACTGTCACATTAACATAATTGGTGGATTATGGGAGATTTTTACTATAAATACACATAAGTATTGCATTCATTATTATTTTACTATCCCTAAGTAACTAATTTCGAATGAATTCCATTGACTAAAATAATCTTCGATTCCAATTTGCATTTATGAACTGTTTCGAATATTTTTCTTTCTACTATTTTTGTATTCATAATATTTAATACCAAAATTTTGCGCAAACAATAAGCGAAAAATGTCAAATAATCTTATTTTGCAATTGTTTTGAAACATAGAACGAAAATGTGTTTTACTGTTTGCATGTGAATGGCAAAAGGAGGTCTATAGACTTTTTCCAACTTAGGGCCTGTTTCACCAGCTGCAATTTAGTTCTCGCTTGGTAGAAAATTTCATGCAAATTCTGTTCCATTTTTCCAACTTAATTCGGTAAGGAGAGGCTATTCGGACATCGTGAAATAGGCCCTTTTTTTTTTTATCCTGGTAAAATCATCAAATGAGTCCTCCCACCCAGGGCAGAGCGGGAGGGACTGTCAGACTTGTACTGACTAAAATCCACGGTGTCCTTCAGTAGCCCTTTATGTTCCAGGGTCACGGTAATTCTGTGAGTCCCGCGACCCCGGCAGGCTTTGGCCCTCTAGAGGGGGGCCCCGTCATTATGCTGACACTCTTTTGAGGCGCGCGTGGAACACAACGCGCCGTCGACACGGGCATGGTCCATGGTCGGACAGCGAGTCGCCCATTACTCGCCGCCCGCATGCCCGCGCCTACGGTGGCCGGAGATCGTCTGCCGACGTCCGGCGCCGTGGGCGTCTACCACTGCGGCTGGGGTGGAAGGAGGATGCTGTCCTCTCCCTCACGCGGCCCGCCTCCTCCTTCGCGAGCATGACTGCTTCGCAGAAGGAGGCGACCGCTTCCCACTCCGTCTCGCCCCGCAGCATGGCCTCGACCAATGCTGGGCGCGAGAGGTCTCCGCCTATCGCCGCCGTGAGGACACGGCGGTGCTCTGCCCAAGCGGGGCAGTCCTGCACCGTATGCTCCACGGTGTCCTCCGGGCGGTCCTCGCAGTGGTGACACCCAGGCGTTTCCTCCTTCCCCATATGACACAGGTACCTCCCAAAACTTCCGTGTCCGGTGAGGACCTGCGTCACGCGGTAGGTCAGGACGCCGTGACGCCTATCCAGCCACTCCTCAAAGAGGGGTCTTACCGCCGCGATTGCGGCGTGCCCGGTGAAATAGGCCCTTAAACACGTTAGAAGATCAATGTACTAAGACTTACTCAATGCTGCTATGGTATAAAAAAAGTATTTGTCAGAGTGTTCATAGAAATTTTATTTTGGTATCGAATACATTTCAATGATATAATTTCTTTTAGTGTTTGAATGAAGTATAATTTCCAGCAGGTTTATTAAAAAAAATAGCAATTCTTTATTTAGTTAGTTTAATAAATATAAAAAAATAACAGCAGCTGTTTTATAAAATAATATTCATGACTAGCTTCTGCCAGCGGCTTCGCCCGCGTGGATGTCGAAAAATATCCCACCCGAACAAACATAGTTACTTACCTTCATCCGCTGAGACACGTATAAATTAATTTTTAATTGTCAGCCTAAACACAAAATTTGAATATCCTAACTTCAAAACTGACGGACTTTCATATAAACTTCCATCCCCTATTTTACCCCTAGACAAATATAATCAGAAAGCTTCGAACTGCTAAGCTATCGGGAGTTACACGTGATATTGTGAGTCAACCATAAAAGATAGACATATGCTGTCGTGGGATATTTTTTATATAATTTTAAGGAGAACATTTCCGTCATACATGATTTCTGTGTAGCTTTAACCATTAAGGTTGCACACGCGACGGAAGCTTAAAAAATGGATTAACTTCTCCCGTTTTCCCAACATTTCCCTTCACTGCTCTGCTCCTATTGATTGTAGCGTGATGAAAAGTATACTATAACCAACTCAGGAGTATGAAAAATTATCGTACCAAGTTTCGTTAAAATCCGTCGAGTAGTTTTTGTTTCTATAACGGTTATACAGACCGACAGACAGACAGACAGACAGACAGACAGACAGACAGACAAAAATTTTACTGATTGCATTTTTGGCATCAGTATCGATCCCTAATCACCCCCTGATAGTTATTTTGGAAATATATTTCATGTACAGAATTGACCTCTCTACAGATTTATTATAAGTATAGATGAAGATGCAAATATAATATAATACGATATACAAGCCTCTCTATATAAGACTCTACGTAATCTAGTTATGTACTTGTAATCTTTCTCATCAGTATTCTTCAGTGCATAATTTACGAAATTACATTTGGTAAGGCATTTATTTTAGCTTCAATTCTTTTTTTTAAATGTTTCTTTTTTTAATGTTTCTTTTTATCTAATTTTGTTTTATTGTTAATTTTAATCTTTTTTTGTCCTGTGCGTGACAAATAAATACTTTTCCTATTTTATCTTTTTAAAGGTTCTTATCTAATTTTCCTTGTAAGTTTACCAATATTTTGATTCGAGATCAAGATTCCTGTCAATTGATAAGTATCGAATAAATTAATCTTATCGATTTGTCATCTGAAAGAAGTAGTTCCCGTTAAAACTGTTTGATGCTTAAGCACGTGTAGGTAATCTACACGTGAATATTCCAAGATTATCTTACATAGAAACTGGTAAAATCCTCTTATTCGTGTCGCTAGTAGCTATGATTATCAAACTGTATAGATTTAAAACATTCTTTACTTTACTTTGATATAAAGATCTTTGATAGGATCTTTCGAGGACACACATTAGTTCACACACACATAGCACACACACATAGCACACACACACAAACATGCACACACACCACACACATAGTTTGCCACACCGCCGCACACCACTGGCGTGCCTAGGGGCCAAAAATACGGCAAGTCCATAAGACAAGTACATCAGACTGTGCAGAAACCCTGACATCATGAAGAGTAGTAGGTTAAAGGGGCAAACCAACCTTTTAAGTTTGCATGAGACACAAATAATATAATACTGCGTACTGCATGAGAGTAGACCGCTGGAGGAGTAGGTACTGAAGACGGTACTTAATTATAGGAGGAGCTCCTGGCTAATTAATAACAGCCGCTCGGGTCGATCTTTAGGTTAAGCCGTGCTTGCCTAGGTTGGTCTATGGATGGGTGACCGCCCATTACATACCGAGTTTCCTCCGTACCTCGAAAAGCACGTTAAGCCGTTGGTCCCGGCTGCCATTTGTAAATCTTTGACAGACGTTAGGTAGTCAGTGGCCCAAAAAGACTGACAACCAGTCTTACCAAAGGGATATCGTATTACGCAGTACTAACTGGGTTGTGGAGGTCAGATAGGCAGTCACTCCATGTAGAATACTGGTATTCAGCTGCATCCGGTTAGACTGGAAGCCGACTCCAACACAGTTGGAATGCGCAGATGATGATGAGGGTAGGTATCGCCACTACTCCACACAGCATGCTGGTTTTCCGTCGTTGGTGTTCCACTTTACGAAGTTGGGTTGTATCTTCTTACTTGGGTTCGGAGATTATTCGGGAACTTCAAATAATTCAAATTCAAATTTATTTATTTTGTGAACATAAGTAAAAAAAATAAAATTAAAATTTTGTATGAGATATAAAATTGAGAAACTATCTATGTCCCGCCGTTAGGCATACAAAATGTTTCTCACAATAGTATCATACATTTAAGTTGTTTAAAAAATAATAAAAAAGTCAAAGTCAATGCAATTTGGTTCATTAAATAATTAAAATCATCAAACAACACAACATAAAACAACACAACATTAAACAACAAAACGATAACTTTATGTCATTCCTTCCAAGTTCCACGCGCGCCTCAAAGAGTGTCAGCATAATGACAGGGCCCCCCTCTAGAGGGCCAAAGCCTGCCGGGGTCGCGGGACTTATAGAACTACCGTGACCCTGGAACATAAAGGGCTATTGAAGGACACCGTGGATTTTAGTCAATACAAGTCTGACAGTCCCTCCCGCTCTGCCCTGGGTGGGAGGACTCATTTGATGATTTTACCACGATAAAAAAAAAAAAAAGTGTACAAGTTAAATGAAAAATGTCGCTCCTTCATTGGGCTTTAAAATTAAGGCGTCAAAAGATCTTATCCCTCATTCGGTTTACGGTAGGTTATCTACCTGATATGGAACAAACAGGTTTTTTCTGTTCGTTAAAAAAAAACATAACAAATCAAGTTACAAACACATTCATTAAATCCGAATCAAACCGGATCTTTCAAAATATAATTAAAAATGCAAAATAATTCATTCAACTAGTTCGCATATCGATAAAAGGTCATATCAATATTGACTGATTATTTAATAGTTTTTAATTATTTTATCAATCACGATTTGATTGGTGTCAATCAAGATTTTTGGTCTTGATCTATCTGACTTTGACTTTTGTAGAATGGTAATGGTGTAACATAACATTACATCACGCCAGCACGCGTAGCATGACCACCGTAGACAAGGATTTCTTTGACGGAAGAATCGACAAAATGACAGATTGTGTCGACACAATGACAGATTTCTTTTCACTATCTGTCATTTTGTCGATTCTTCCGTCAAAGAAATCCTTGTCTGCGGTGGTCATGCTACGGGGGCTGTAATCCCCGAAAGGTTAGGCAAAGGTGTGCCTAATTGCTCACACTTTGCCAGTTATGTTTAAGGCCCATATAGTAAGGGGTAAAACCTATTGCCATCAACCGGGCACAAATCTAGACTCCGTGGCTGCTACTGATAAATTTATGTTGGAAAAATTTAATAACACTTTACCCAACTGAGGAATCGAACCCAGGACCTTATATGCTCAGCATTCGCAATGAATGAATTCGCCGTTAGAAATGTTCGTGTAGAGTAATTATGACTTGAAAATTTTAAGTAGCAAGTTAGGATCTAATTTGTAAGTACTTGGAGGAAGAATGATTTTTAAATGTTTCATGCTTGCTAATTTTAGGGACAATATTGTAAATATACTAGAAGTTTACCCTTTGTTGTTATACGTAAGTATGTTGTCCAGTCACTTAACCCAAAAATAGGGTCAACCTCGGAATGCGAAAAAATTATCAGCTGTCCCATATATTCGGGTCGAGTAGGTATTGAAATTTTGTATGGTATCGCTGATAATTTTTTCGCAATATAAGATTTTACCATGATCACGGATAAACAGGTGGCTATCAGGTGGTTTATCCGTGATCATGGTGCTTTGCAACAGTGCCGAAATATCGGGAACTCATAAGAAACAGTAAACATGGTAAATATCCCGTTTCGAGTATTAATAATATTTTTTTCGCATTTACTATATTGGACCCATGGAGGAAGTTATTCAGTTTGATGGTCTGCAGCATATCCTTTCATATGACTAAACCCTTTCTGTTACACGTTGTATAGGTATTGGTACACCCACATTTCGCCAGATAATACATATTTAAGTTTATGTGATACGGCGGCAGCTATCTTTAGGTATCGTTTAAAAGCAGCATGTGCAAAATTGAGCAGTAACCCGTTTTCCTGTCTGCGAATAATCACTATTAATCATCATCTACCGTCTTTGTCAAATTCAATGGGTCATTTGTAAGGTACATATTTAGTAGCGGACCTTTTTGATGTTGATTTATTTTATTTTATTATGTACTTAGTCCTTTTTTTAGGTGGTTGAACATTAACCTCAATATCAAATAATTGTTGTTGCAGATTGAATAAGCGTAATATTGTCCGACTTCAACGGGTCGGGCAAATTGTTGTTGGGTTTTGACGTGACAACGTCTTATAATTCGATGGAGCCGGCTGCACGCACGAAAAAATGAGGCGTTAACTCGCTCTGAGGCGTTCCATAAAACAATTGCTCAACGCACATTCATTTTTTGAAAAATGCAACCATTCCATCAGTATTTTCTTATGACGTTGTCACGTTCAACTATCGTCAGTAAACCGACTTTACAGACAACCGATTTTTTTTTTTCGATCAGGTCTTTCTCTAGCAGCCCCGGAGTCTGGATTTGTGCCCGATTGATGGCAATAGACTCGCCCCCTATTACATGGGACTTAAATAAAGGGTGTAAATAGACCCCTAACATATCCGAAACGCACTTGTTCTCCCCGTCTTTGCAATCATTTTTTTGTTCTAGACCATACCTGGGAACCTTCTAGTTACGGAGATATTGGGGGTCAAAGTTCCAACTCTTTCACAAGTTTTTTTTTAAATACATGTTTTTAATGTAAGATTACTTTACACACCTCCACGACCCCCGTACTATCCAATCCATCCATCAGGACACTGCTTTGAGTGCTTTCTCTCGAGTCCTACCGTAAAACGTGATTTTTCACCCCAAAAAAAAAAGTCGATACCCAGCAATAATTTTTTCGTAAAGTTACTTAGTTTGATGTACAGAATGCTTGGTTGACGACTATGTGAAGGGTCTGTTTACACCCTGTAGAACTGGTGAAATCATCATCATCATCTTCCTGCCCTTGTCCCATGGGTCGGCGTAATACGTTTTTTTCTTCCATTCTCCCCTGTCAACCGTCACGCAATCATTCATCCATCCATCGTATCCTTGGTTTTCCTCTCCCTCTCCGTCCATCAACATAATTATATATTCATCACTCTTTTTATCTCTTTTCACGAAATGTGGGTGTTCTATTAGGTACACCGCTGCCAAAGCCTTCAGGGATTACAGGCGTGATGTTATGTCGCTGCAGATTTGAATAAGCGTAATATTGTGCCTGAGGGCTTGTCCTAATGTATGTGATCGTCGCATTCATTTTTGTTAATCGAACCTGAACTCGTCGTCGCACCATTTATGGGAGCAAATGATCTCGTATTCGTGAGACCTTCGCTTATTTTATGACACACTGATAGGTTCATTATTTTCTTTTTTCTTTGTTGTCTTCGTCCTACTACAACGTGAGTAAGAGCTGTCATAATAACTGCCAATCAAGTCAAATGTGTAAAACTCATTGGAATTCGTGAGAGAATCATGTACATAAATATACACAGTCTATTATATGCAAACGTCGCGTGCACGGAAAGATACTAGAAGCTAACGTAGTAATTACTAGTAAGTACATTCATAACATCAGTAGGTACTACTTTGGCAAAAAACAACATTCCGACATGATGTCACGGTCGTATGCAAGCTGTAAGGTTTTTAGGTCGGTCAATACTCTTGACCTTCAATATACGCTTGTCATAGATATAAACTGCTTCAAAAGTATTTATTGAAAGTGTAAGCAAATTATGGTAGGGTTAAATTCATACGCAAGTATGCAACCAATTACGTGTTAAAGGGAATCAGTAACACATTTTGGTGTATTAAGATGTTTTTATCGATGCATCTCACCACGTTTTTAACAATTATTATTTGAATAGTGTAAATCATTGTCTATCATGGGGGTTAGGTATAAAAATAACCTCAATACATAACAAATGAAAAACATCTTGAATGTGATTTAAAAATGATTAAAAACAGAATTGGCTTAGGATGTTACCACACCAATCCATCGATCGTCGATCGATGCCATCGATCGATGGTAGAATGGATTGGTTTAAAGAGAGTAACTATCGATCGACGTCGACTAATTCATTCTACCATCGATTGATGGCGCCCGATCGACGATCGCCCGATTGGTGTAGTAACACCTTTACATAGGTACGTTTTGGACAGAGCACAGGCAGAAGTAAATTAGGATCCCAATATTATAAACGTTCTGCATCGTTGTTTGAGGCCTTTAATTGGATCTAGGCTGTCCCTTGCTGACCTCCACTGAGCGACGCTCTTAGAGGTCACGCCCACGGCGACTTTTTGTAGCGATGCAGTAGCGATGCTGTCACTGGCTGTGTACCTTTGCCTAACTCTGAACGCGCGATAGTAGCTATGCAGAAGCGCGTTTACTAAATTAATGCGCGATAGCATCGCAAACAGTCGCTGTGGGCGAGGGGCCTTAGCCGTAGCCCGTACCTACCATGTACACAGTAAAGGCAGTACTGCCATGTATGTTTACCAAAGCACTGCTTATGCTTACATTTTTAGGTTATCTATATTGTAAACACTGTTTAAAGTTTTCACGGTTTATAACAAAATTTACACTGTCACTTACGAGATATCTTCCGTCGGTCCGCGATCATGGCGCTTGCAACAGCGTCGAAATATCGGGAGCTCAGAATAATTTAAAACCACAGAAGAAATACCGTAAGTAAAACTGTAAGTATTTTGTAAAGTTCTTACCAATTCGAGAAGAACCAACCAAATTATTAATGAATAAAATTGTAATTAAAAGACGTAGATATAATTTCCAACTGGCGAACACGTCAAAAAGATCTCCAACATCTGTGTTAAGTGCAAATTCGTAAATATTTACTATACCAATATTCAAGGCCTTATACAACCATGTTAAGTATCATAATTTTGTTAATAAATTGTGACACAAATAAGTGTCTACTTATATACCACTTATAGATTATGAGTGCACTAAGTTACAACTCAATCAATTCATTGAATGTGAAGTTTATTCCGTTGACTCTGTGTTCGCTAATAAATGTATAAATATACGTATGAAACATAATGTATGTAGCTCTGTTGAGCATGAGGTCCTGAGTTCGATTCCCGGGTCGGGCATAATTTGGGTTTTTTCATCAAGAATTTCTCAGTAGCAGCCACGGGGTCTATATTTGTGCCCCGTTGATGGCAATAGGCTCACCCCCTACTACATGGGACTTAAACATAACTAGCTAAATGTGGGAATATTATTAGGTACACCTCTGCCTAACCTTTTGAGTATTACAGGCGCGATGCTATGCTATGTTATGTTTGGAAAATAAATAGATTATGTATTTTGAAAAATGCATTTTCATTTATAAGTTCTTAAAAAATGTTGTAGCTGATGAAGTCATGTACATAGTTATTTATGCTTAAGTAACTAAATGACTAAACACAGATTAAACCCGCTCAAGTTAATCACAGGCTAGACTTAGCAAATCTAAGATTTTGTCGGTCCTTTCATAATACTGCGTTCACACGATTCGGCTTCATAATGTCAGTTTCCCATGGTATAGTAATTATTACTCGTTAGTCTATACAGCATGAAGATTTTAATTCGTTGTTACTTTGAATTATGCAAAAGCGTGTGTTTTAATAAAAAGGAAATCTATGTTTTTTTGAATGATTATGTTCGTGACGGAGGAATACGTACCATACCTAATCATAAATGTAAAATGATCATCATTTAGTAATTATAATATGACATTATGGGGGAGGCCTATGTCCAGCAGTGGACGTCTTTTGGCTGAAATGATGATGATGATGATGAATATGACATTAGGCTTCATCTATGTATACTTATAATATTATAGAGAGGTAAAATTTGTTTGTATGTAAGGGGTTATCTCCGGAACTAATGATCCAATTCTAAAAAATCGTTCACTGGTAGAAAGCTATATTATATGAATAATATAGCTTTCTATCAGTGAACGATTTTTTAACGCAGCCATGAGGCTGCTATAGGCTATAAATTATATTTATATCATGCATATTAGCCGAGCTATCACAATTTTTACGGACAGTCGCCGGTGAAGCACTAGTACAAATAATTTACTAAACACTTGGTGTAAGGCATTGTCATTTTGCCGTCATCCTAAGATGGTATCCACCGTTTCTTTATGGTCTTCTCTTTTTAATAAAGCCATTTTTATGTTAGTCAAGAGGACCCCTTTACTTACCTTTTACCATCCTCAAGATAATGGGACAATTGGGCAGACGACAATGTTGCCATCGCGGAATATTCTGGATGAGGCTGGCAGAAGAACGTGGGTGTGAGAGGCCTATAACAGCAGTGGTGAAGTGTGGATGATGATGATGATGAATGTGACAATTTGATCATTTGAACCGTGAAGTGAGTATCGAATTACTTGGAATTGATGACAAAATAGCTAAAGCATCGGGATGTTTCCTGAAAAAATCTATTTACTCCGTCAGATAGATTTTCAAAAAATATTGAACACGTATTTTTTCTTTTTTCACGAAAACTAAAAATGAAGACGATACAGTGCGTTGAAAACTCGTGTGACGTCATACTTCACACTCACTTCACTACTTTTTTTTTACTGAAAAGTGACGCCACTCATACTCTTTGATGATTTTTTTTTACACAGGAAAGATCCCTATTTGAATGCTAGGTACCTATCGTAAGTGTTACAAGACAAGACAAGACAAGACATTTATTTGTAGAAACATGAGTATACATACAAGATATGCAGGTTGTTCATAAACAAAAGATCCATCATGTTCGGCCCTTGGGGCATACAAATATTTACCTAAGAAACAAAAGTCATTTAAACGTAGCTAAAAAGATTATTAAATTAGTAAATTACAAATTTAACTAAATTGTCCTATAATCTAATTTTAAATTGTACATAAATATTACACTTTGTCGTTTAAAAATTCCAAAATACTGTAGTATGCTTTCCCAACCAGATATAATTTTAGCCGCTTTTTTAGTTTGTGCGCACATAGTTCCCTCCATGTCTTTGGAAGTTTGTTAAATATTGTTAATTTTTTAATCGTCTCAGATTTGAGTTAAGACGCAATCATATTCGTTTTCCGTGATGTACATTGAATATTGCCAATAGATAATACACTATGATATTGCCCTTAGAGGTTCCTTCAGTTGCAATACCGATCAATATCTTCGTATTGTCTAAAGATTAACCAACATTTAGCAACAATGAATGCTTCATTACTTCACAATATGCCCTTCGCTAGGCAATCATGAATGCTATCAGGTTGCTAAAAGGTACATACAAAGAGCTGCACGCTAGTTCTAACTTTGACTTTGAGCTGGCCTAGTGCTGCACGGAGTTTGAATACAACAAAAGGCCAGCTTATAGTGGCTTTGTTAATATCCCGGACTTCCTCGTTGGTTTAGTAGTCGCAAGCGCGACTGCTGAGCATGAGGTCCTGGGTTCGATTCCCAGGCCGGCCAAAGTGTTGTTGGGTTTTCCGTCACGATTTTTTCAGTAGCAGCCACGGAGTTTGGATTTGTGCTCGATTGATGGAAAAATGCTCGCATGGGACATGGGACTTGAACATAACCGGCGAAGTGTGGGTGTATTAAGCACACCCTGCCTAACGTGTGGTGTGAATTACAGGCGAGATGTTATAATAATATCCTGGAATGCTTTTTATGGTTTGACATTTAAACGGTTTTTGATTGATGACATAGTAATATTTATTTATTTTTGATTGCTTTATATTTGATTATTGCTTCTGTTATGATCTGAGATGTAATTATTTTGTAAAATTCGAACAATTTGATGAATAAATATGAATGAATGAAATAAAGATGGTAACTTGGAGGTATTATCTTTTATGTTAATTACTTCCTTAAAGTTTAAGCAAACTAAACTCTACCTATTTCTTATCTCAGTTTATCACTATCGTGTGGCGTACTGTACTTCTACGAGTGATTTAGGATCAGTTTCTACCGTTTCTGAGACGGAACCCTAAAATAAACAGAATTCATTTCATTCATTTTTTTTTATTTTTTACATATAATTTTTTTTTTTTTTTATGCCGTATATTGACTAATTTTAAAATCTGCATGTCATTATAAAAACAAAGTTCTGTTCTGGTAGAAGGGATAAAGAAATATACGAGAAAATGATTTTGAATTCTACCGCATTTAAAAGATACTCATAATATCATTGCTCAATATCTTACAAGAAAACTTCAAACAAGGTAAATGAGAAATAAAATTACCCAGAAGTCAGTTTCTTTGACATTGGTCAAGTTCCTAAGGTCTAAGAACTGGTTATTTCACTAACGGTAGGTACATTTAAGAACAACATTATCTTGGTTTATTTTTTGAGAATAATTTTACCTGTTACCCCAACATTCAAATCAAATCAAATAATTTATTTTCATTTTATACATTATTGCACTAGAGGAGGAGCTCGTGGCTAAATAATTACAGCCGCTCGGGTCGATCTTTAGGTTAAGCCGTGCTTGCCTAGGTTGGTCTGTGGTTGGGTGACCACCCATTACATACCGAGTTTCCTCCGTGCCTCGGAAAGCACGTGAAGCCGTTGGTCCCGAGTCTCATTTGTAGATCTTTGACAGTCGTTACAGGTAGTCAGTGGCCCAAAAAGTCTGACACCCAGTCTTACCAAGGGGTATCGTATTACCCAGTACTAACGGGGTTGTGGAGGTCAGATAGGCAGTCGCTCCATGTAAAATACTGGTATTCCGCTGCATCCGGTTAGACTGGAAGCCGACCCCAACATAGTTGGGAAAAGGCTAGGCGGATGATGATGACATTATTGCACTAGAATAGGAACATGTGAGGTGTTACAATAATTTTCTATTCTTACAACTAAGGTATTCCTGCATCTCCACACAATACTAACCATACTAACACTATATAGATTTAGAATCATTTTAATAATAGTTAACTGACTCGCGACCACTGTCTGATTTGGAATATTATGTAACCTAAAGGGTGGAGACCTGGTGTCCTGAAATACAGGCCCAGCCTAGTTTAGCCTAGCCTAGTTTAGCTAAGCCTAGTTTAGGCACCAGTCTCCCGCAATATACTTACTGTATTCAAATGTTCCCTAAAAATATGTACTCAATGTGTACTGTGGCGAGAAAATAAATAAATTATTATTATTAAATTAAATTATTATTAAAATTATAAAAATTAAAATTATTCCTGGGTCGTGTAAAAACATTTATTGACTAACCAGGCCACATTTTTTACGGAATAAAGTATTGGGTAGGTTTTTCAGTTCATTCGGTATTTTTTAAATAATTTAATTGACATGGGGTAACAGTTTCTTCTATACAGATCAGTTTTTAAAGGCGCGATTCCATTAAGCAAGTTACTTGTATGCAAGTTGCAAATTGCATACAACTTGAACAAACCTGCATACAAGCTACAACTTGTATGACGTAGTTTAAACTTCTTACAGTGACGTGCAAATTGAACGCGCAAATGTTAGTTGCACGTTTCGAATTGTGAACGAGTGACGTGTCCTACTCAATTGTTGAATTTCTCCACTTGTATGGAAGTAAAACCTGCATGCAATTTGCACAATCTTGAAAACATGCTTCCATTGCACGTAACTTGTACGCAAATGTGACGTCATACTTGCAATGAAGACTTGCGTAATGGAATCGCGACTTAAGGAATTGGGTCCTTTTAAAATGAATACTCAAGCGTATTCATTTTAAGAGTATTCTTCAATAAAATGTTATTTTTAAGACGGGCTTTATCTCTACATATTATAAAATCAAGTTGGTTTTCGCGTCTGTTTGTATGGCCGCGTTGTTCTTCTTAACTATGGGCCGAATTTTGATGCTATTTTCACCATCATTTAAAATGTTTTTCGAAAAGTTTATACAGCGTGTACCAGAAACGTGCGATCATATTCAAGGGGGTGGGTGGACCATCAAACTGTCCAACTATCTCCATGGGACCACCAAATAAAACTTCAAGACCTACTTGACCCAAATGTATAGAAGAGCTGACATTTCTCTGTCTGAATCACTCCCTTAAATATGACCACACGAGCTTTCGCCCTCGGCTTCGCCCTCGGCTTCGCTCGTGTAGAGTTCGATAATATTGTCCCATGGGATCGTACTACCAGAATAAAAAGTATTCTATGTGTTAATCCAGGTTATAAACTATCTGTGTCCTAAATTTCATCCAAATCCACTCAGTAGTTTTTGCGTGAAAGAGTAACAAACATCCATCCATTCATCCTCATAAACTTTCGCATTTATAATATTTGTAGCACTTAGGATGTATGACCATAATGTTTAATAGTACATTAAGATTAAACTTACAAAAAACTTGTTTTGAAAAGTCGTCAAAATTGTATAAAGGGACGGGTCGCTACTAGCTAGTTTATTTATAGTAAGAAACCTGCTAAGTTTTTAATTAAATGGTAGGTCTCCTTGATCAAATAATCGTAATCATTGTTTGAAATTCATGCCTACATTTCTCGTAATTATTGTTATTATAAGTGCTGGACCATGAATGCTATGATTGAGCAACGAGAACATTCGACCTTGTGGTCTACGACGGAATTGACCTTGGTCTGATAAACTCTCTAACTTATTATAGGTACTTATTACGTTTAGGTTCAAAATAATGTTGTAATAGGTGGCTGACTGTGGCCCCCGTGGTGAATTATGACTAGAATTGTCATTTTGACACTTGGACAGACTTGACAACAACCTATTTGCAAACAATTTCCGACATTATACTTTTTATTCTCTCTAGTTTAAGATCTATAATTTTTTTTTGGAGTGGCGACCGCGTACCGGAAGACGCTGCGTTGGAAGGCCTCCCACTAGGTGGACCGATGACCTGGTAAAGGTTGCAGGGATCCGCTGGATGCGAGATGCACGGGACCGGTCAATGTGGCGAGACTTGGGGGAGGCCTATGTCCAGCAGTGGACGTCTTTCGGCTGAAATGATGATGATGATGATGAATTTTTTTTAAATTGTTCTTAAAACCTTTTATCGAAAACTCTGTACAAATTAATGACGAGTCTGGAAAAAGTGCGGACGAGATGCCGAAAAGATAAATACGAAGGCTAAGTGTGGCTCACTACCGTCTCATTGGAAAGTCAATAACCAAGCCAGAAGGAACGAAGAGTTTGGTACCAAACGGTTACCCCTTACTAATCAATGCGGTCTTAAGTTACAACCAGCATAACCTAATCAGATTGACCAATTATTTATAGAGGTTTAAAAATTTTGCATAACTATGCACCGAGGTAATTATACAGTAACAATGGGAATGTTGATGTGCTATATAAAAAATCAACAAAGGTTTTATAATTTAACAGTCACGTGAAACCAGATTACTTGGTTTTGATTCATTTTCAAGTTAAATTACTGCAGAAAATGTAATAATACATATTTTGATTACTGTACTTGATTTTTTAACTAATTCATTATTTAACCGTACGTCACTATCACTTAATTAGTAATTAACACATCGGCAACTAGAAACAAGGCTGTCTCGCTTAGTATACAGGTTGTGTGTTAGATGACGTTAAAAATAAATTAAGGTGCATTTAGGCCGCGACCTTCGATGCAGTCGCAGCGCGGCAATTTTGATGCATAAATTAACAACATACTGAAGCTGTGTGTGGTCACAAATGTCAGATAAGCTGTCAGTTAGAGAAAAAAAAAACTAGTGATTTATGCGGGTTACTAGAAATATTACAACAAAAACCGTTACATTCCAAACGAGACACCCCAAATCCCCCCCCCCTAATCTCGTGTTTTAAATAGAATTTTAGAAAAACTATTGTTGCTAAAGTTGTCTGTTTTAAAATAAACGACACAAAGTTTTCTGATATACTGGAGGTAGTGGTTTCGTTTTTATGTGAGTTTTATATTGGATGGAGATACGTCAAAAATGGTTTCGTTTTATCAGCTAGCTAGCAGAAAGCATTGATGTGTTAAATCGAAATCTATTTCCATAGCTACAGGATTGATCTAGTTTCGCTATCCCTTGTTAAAGAAATGTTCGTCTTTTCATGAATAATGTATTTTTATTATAAGAACTTGTTGGACCGATCAATATTTATAAACAAAGACAAGTTGACCTTGAAAAATGCTATTGATAAAGCCGAAGTAATAGTGTTTTTTTACTTTAAATTTTACTATCTAAGTACAAGCACATTTTTATAACACGCCTGACAAAGTAATTAGTTCCAGCAATTAACAATTTTTTTGCAATAATTATTTTTGTCTGCATGATGGATTATAAAAGGTGTAACAAGACAAACGAAGCCGAAGGCACTTTTTTTCCCCTTCATTGCGATCATTTTATTTTTCTGGACCATACCTGGGAACCTTCTAGTTACATTTCATTTATTTTATTTTTTATCATTTTAAATGCAATTGTAATTATTAAAATTTTGGAAATTCAATTCAAGTATGTTATGCTGTGTAATTTTTTAAATTTTCTTTCGTATGGGCGAATCTTGCCTGAAATAAATGAATTTTATTTATTTATTTATTTATTGGGGGTCGAAGTTCCAACTTTTTCACATTTTTTTTTAAATACATGTTTTTATTGTAAGATTTTTACTTTAAACACCTCCACGTACTATTCAATCCATCCATCATCACAATGTTTTGAGTGCGTTACATTTAGTCCTGCCGTAAACGTGGTTTTTCACCCCAAAAAAAAGTCATTTCCCAGCAATAATTTTTGCGTAAAGTTACTTAATTTAACTTAAGGAATGCTTGGTTGACGGCTTCGTTAAGGGTCTTGTTGCACAACCTGTATATGAGTATAACCTATTCCTCCCCCACAGGTCTGTGTCCCAACAGTGGGAACGTATTATTGGCTTATAATTATTATTCATGATAAAGTCCAGTCATTTACACAAAATATTATATATCTACTTTTTATTAGAACAGCCACCAAGACATAATGTCTTCGTTGCCACATTTGTTAATGAAACACGGAGCATTACATTCACCAAACTAAAGGTCTCAACACATTCCGCATATTTGTGTATTTTTTTTGCGTCACGTAATCGCTTTGTTGCCACAATATAATGTATAATGAAATGGAAAGTGTCTCGGTGGTCTAGTGGTCGCAAATTCGCAATTGCTACTGCAGAGCATGAGGTCGTGGGTACATTCTTAAGTCGGGCAAAGTGCTATAGGGTTTTTACATCAAGAATTTCTCAGCAGTACCTGGTTACGAAGTCCGGCCTCCCTATAACATGCGATTAAAACATAAATAGTGGAATTTGGGTGTACTGTCAGGCACTGCCTGATCCTTTGGGGATTACAGGCGTGCACTTATGTTATTATGAAATGGAAAGTAACATTTAAAAAATCCAGTTCTTAACAGCTGAACCGAATTAAGTGAGGACAATCACTTTGCTTGTTTTATTTGCAACCAGTTTAAAATAACCGGTTCCATGATAAATTGAACTGGGGAAATAATTGTATTTTGTTACCAGTTTTTACCCGACTACGGCGAAGCCAAAAGGATGGGTTATGATTTTAGCGGTCTATGTATGTATGTTCCTCCGTAGCGTCTGAACTGTTTATCCGATTTTGATGAATAAGGTGTCAATCGATTCGTTATTATGGCCCGGGTAACATACGAGTAAACTACATTTTAACCGACTTCAACAATAGGAAGAGTCGATTTTACCTTGTAAAGCCAGAATTTGTCTAGACCCTGATTTTTCAGAAGTCGGGTTTTTTAGTTGTAGTATACTACACAAATTCTTGTTTAAGGATGAACAGTACCAGGAAATGTATTATTAAAGGTTTTTATTTTTTTTCTATGACAGGAAATTTCAGCGAATATCTTTGTTAAAAATATTACCTGCATAAGTACTTAGTTTTTTTTTTAAATAAGTAGACTGCTATGTCATTTGTTTACCCGTAATTCCTACTGTACTGCATTATTTTCTAAATCGTACGAGTATATGGTAGCTGATGTACACTGACGTTCATTACTTTCGTCAACGACGCTTTTTCTACCTTGCTTAAGGGCCTTTGCACACCACGTTTTATTTATGCGCTGAACGCGCGATTTTGATTAGCGCGTCCTCGTGCGTTTGTATCGATTCAAACGCGCGCTTATAGCATGTTTTAATCGTGAGCAGAGTTGCCTCGAGTGAAACCGTCGTAACACTGTGGTTCCAAATGGCGGCGGCTTTCTGCGCGATTCATGGCTACAAACGCGTTTTTGTAGCGATGTATCAGCGCGTTTATAGCGATAAAAACGAAAGTATCGTGTGCAAAGCTAACAACGTGACTTCAGTCTTGCTTTTGCTGAGCGTCCTGATTGTGTTCTACGCGCATCGTCAGCGCATAAAAATCAACGTGGTGTGCAAAAGCCCCAACATGTAAAGTTGGGTTTGCAGCGTGGACACGCGCGTCGACCGCGACGGCGCGTTTTAAAATCGCCGTGTGCATAGGGTCTTATGGACGACCGGTGAAGTTATTAGGGTCAATTTACTACCAAGTTGCTCCTGTAATGGGGTTGTCCCCCTAGGGCAACGTTAGCAACCTAGTTAATAATGGGAGCGGGTACATCATTTTATAGCCCTTAAATTAGGTCGAGAAGTCGTGTATTTTAGACCTTTTTCTTATCATTTAAAAAAAATCTATTTAGCGATAAGATGAACCGCTTAGATGCCGTGGTCTTTTAAATTTCAGTCCTAGAGAATGGTTTTAATCTTATTTTTGCTCTATAAAGAGATAACGTTGTTTATATTTTTTTTGAGATCATTTAACAAGCATGCTATAAATAGTACAAATGTGTCGTACCTCAAAAGTACGTCAAAGTAAAGTACGGTTTTATACAAAAAAAAAAACGTTATTTCACAAGAAAACCACTTTTGAATAAATTTTGCTAAGTGTTTACATTTCATTGTTCGTTACTGTACAGTGTACTGGCTATTTATAAGTGACGTCATCTTATTTATGAAAACACCTACATGTTACACGGTGTCATCAGTATTACCTACACTACATACTTAGATTTATATTGTTCATACTATTGTTTTGTGTATGTACAGAATACAATACGTAGGTAACCGTTTTCATGTTCTTTTATTTGCTGTTTATTATTATGTATGTATTGTTTCTTTTATGTATTTACATAAAAACACCTGTAATGAGTACATCAGTTGATTTGTATACTGACAAACCATAATGGATGTAAAAATATCCTAAACGAAGCCGAAAGGCACTTGTTCCCCTAGTCACTGCTATATTTTTTTGTTGTAGACGATACCTGGGCACCTTCTAGTTACGGAGATATTGGTGGTCAAAGTCAACTTTTTCAGGAGTTTTTAATGAAATAACTATAGTTTAAAATACCTCCACGAACCCCACACTATTTAATGCATCCGTCAGCACAGTGTTTTGAAAGCGTGAAAGCGTCACTCGAATCTTAAGACGTGATTTTTCACCCCAAAAAAAAGTCGTTTCCCAGCAGTACTTTTTCCAAAGAGTTACCCAGTTTTATTTGCAGAATGCTTGGTTGCCGGTTTGGTGAATGATCCGTTTACACCTTGGGTACTAACAATAAAAAATCATTACTTCAGACAATTAATCCTAATCCTAACATATCTTATCTAGGACGGACGGAAGGACGGACAGCGGAGGCTTAATCAAATCAAATTATTTATTTCTGTGGAAAACATTGTTACAATGGTGGTATAAAATTTATATGTTTCAAGTGATTCTACCGTAAGGCATGCAAAATGTATACAGTCACGATTTAGCACAACCAAGATTGACATTGAAGTACCTACATATTATATACAATTTGATCAAATATTTTAGGATATTAAATTAATGCAATATATTTAACTTATTTCATGGTCCCGTTGTTACCTATCCTCCGGGTACGGAACCCTAAAAAGAGTCATCCATTCCGACTTTTTGACACCCAACGATTTTCGTGTGAACTATCAACCCAAATGACGAACGTCGTTAGGTTATCCTTGCCCCAAGCACATTGTCGTGCAAGTAGAGAAAATGGGAGAACTTTCAGCAAAATATCGAACAAATCGAACATTGAACACTGAACACCATCAACATCATTTGAGACTGAACGATGGAATTATGATGTTAAAACGTAACGTAAATACGTCGATTTTAAAATTAAAAATACTTGTTTCACATTTACCTAATATTTTCATATTTTTAAGAATGTATTCATATCTATGGATGTTACTGATTGTGTTTGTTGCAAACAATTTAGCTAAAATGCTATAGAATTATTGTATACACACATTGCTCGCAGAACGGATGGCCGATGGCGCCGAAAAGTTCTGGAGTGGCGACCGCGAACCGGAAGACGCTGCGTTGGAAGGCCTCCCACTAGGTGGACCGACGACCTGATGAAGGTTGCAGGGATCCACTGGATGCGAGACGCACGGGACCGGTCAATGAGACGACACTTGGGGGAGGCCTATGTCCAGCAGTGGACGTCTTTGGGCTGAAATGATGATGATGATGATGATGAGATTATGGTCATTTCAAAACAGCCCATAAAAAAAACATAATTATGGTTTTCATCTTCTACCTGTGAACAGCAGAGTGCCTACCCCTTTATTTATTTAAATCCTGAAAATTTTCATAACTTATCAATTTCAATGCCGTAATATTGAAGTAGCTACTATAAGCAAGGAATCAGGTTTTACGGTAAAAAACTTTTCAAGATATCACAGTGAATAAAATTGTAATATACGAGGATAACGCCATTTTCCTTAAGATCTTCGTAATGTACATAAAAGGTAGGTTAATACTTGCCTCCGACGTATGTACAATGTTTGTTCCGTTTACCTTTCAGGTAAAAAGCTGTACCTACTAACAAAAGGTTATTTCCCAAGATGTCATCAACAGACACAACAGCAAAAATACTCGTAATACTCTATAGAGTATTTTTCCTTAAGGTGTAATTCCCAAGTTGCCCAATCACTATTGGCTCGACTGGTTTTTTTTTGTGTTTGGCAACATTGCCATCGGCGCAAAGTTGCCATCTACGGAAGCGAGTTTAAATACAGGGTGTAAACAGACCCTTCAAATATCCGTCAACCAAGCATTCTGTACATCAAACTAAGTAACATTACGCAAAAATTATTGCTGGGAATCGGCTTTCTTTTTGGGGTGAAAAATCACGTTTTACGGTAGGATTCGATGGATAGCACTCAAAGCATTATGCTGATGGATGGATTGAATATTACGGGGGTCGTGGAGGTGTGTGAAGTAAAAATCTTACATTAAAAACATGAATTTAAAAAAAAGCTTGTGAAAAAGATGGAACTTTGACCCCCAATATCTCCGTAACTAGAAGGTTCCCAGGTATGGTCTAGAACAAAAAATGATCGCAAAGACGGAGAGAACAAGTGCCTTTCGGCTATGGTAAGGGTCTATTTACACCCTTTATAAAACCGGAGTAGTCATTTTAAAAATGATTTTAATTTAAACCACGTAATTTCTCAAAATTAAATCTCTGACTACATTTTTTTACCAAATGAAATAAAAAAATATAAACTATCTGTAGAAAATAATTTCTCCGTAGTCTTTTGAAAGAGATTGATTTAATTCTATTTTATGACAACTTAGTACATCCGCAAACATTGTTCTTGCAGTATTGACCGATAAAACTTATGATAAAGTGCTTTGCACAACCAATACTTAATAAACCTTGCCCGCATATAAAGAAAGCTTGAAATCGTGTGGCACCAGATAACTGTTTAAATCAATGTAGTGACGGTCTGAGTCACACTGACATAAATTCATTGTTATGCAAAAGTCGTAACAAGTAAAAAACAAAACATAAATCGTTATTCAAGCGAACAATCGATAACATCGTCAATCTATTAAAGAGAGTGGAAGTAGTTACGTGCTTTGTGTCCGGTATTGGGTGCCAAAATCCAACCTTATATCATAAAATTAAATGCGAAACTTAGTCAGTCTGTCCGATACGTTTTTACACCTTAACGTACCATGTAATAGGTACCTTGAGTATGTACCTATTTCGATGAAAGGAGAATGGCAAACGCCCATAGTAAGACAGGCCCAGCTAGGGTAAGGTCGGCGAACAAGAACGATAATTCAATCAAAGCACTGCTAAAAAACAAAAATTACGATGAATAAAACTTACATTAAAATGAACATTTATCATTGAAATAAAAAGATTTTTAGAAAATATTTTTTTGCTGAAGGCTACGGTATTATGTTTTGTTTTTGTTGGTTTGTACAATGATTATATATATGTATATTCTTTATTTTATTTAATTTTTACAGTAACAAACAATCGGGGTAATCAGTAACCACAGCGCACGAGTGCAAAAGCTAATAAAATAATTTTTGACATTTGAATTTATTTGCCATCCAGCCTTTGATCTGACACCTGAAAACGTTTAAAATTAAAATTAAAATATGGTCGACAAAAAACTCATTACCGCATGGGTTTTGGTTTTTTTTTTACAAACAACGTTAATTAGATAAAAATGTCTGCGTTTTTTGGTATTATATTAATTCATTCTCAGTTCGCTAATGAGCCGATTTTCGCCAATACACACAGGTAGACCAAGAATTAGGTTAGGACATAGGTTTTATTGCGGTTATACAACGTCTAAACAGCTTAAGGGATCTTGTTAAACTTTGGCACACAGATAAACCATTTCCTGGGTACCTAAGTAGGTTACATTTAAGACATAGGAAAAAAAAATATCTCTACATTTCCAACTTTTACGCGGGCGAAGTCGCAGTCAAAGCTAGTACGTACGAAATATTGCCCAAAAGGGGGTAACCTTATTGAGTGAGTTAGATTTGTGCACATATCCATATGCTCAGCATACAAGATTAGAAACATTCGAGTGATTCCGGATCTTTATACAACTGCTGGCGCAAGTAAAAGGGTCTATCTGTGGAATAAATGTAAAGAGAAATGAGCCTTACTAGATGCATCTTTTATGTTCATTTGGTTTATTTTTCTTTACATTTCTAGCAGATGCGCTCTTTTGGTTACGGCGGCGGAAAAGCGGGAACGGTTTTGTTCCCGTATCTGTTCTTTTTTTATTTGTTCTAATTCTTGATATCGTACTCGTGTTCCAGTCGCTCCATTGTAAAATTATTTAGCGTTTTTACGTTTTCTCGGTTGCTTGGCCGTACGTTCGCTTTTGACATTGAGTTTAGGATATGGTATCACTTTGCCCAATCACCTTTGCAGGAAATTCAATAAAAAAATTAAGTTCAGCTTAGGCATTGATTACTTAGGTCGGTATATTTTTATATGTGTATCATAGGGTGCCACACCTACGTACGGTGTAGTGTTCACTGAATTTTCTTTTTAGTCTGTAAAAATTGCAGGATGACCTCGATTCTCTTTTTCGTATCCGTTTTAATTTTATAAAATAAAGTATCAAGTTATTTTGAAAATACAAGTTTGACAAACACATAAATTCAAGCTTTCAAGCAAAAGCTGTCATTGAATATTGAGTTTGTTTTTTTCGTTGTATTTTGTTAGAAAAATTAAAAGTAATTTTTGCCTTCATGAAACTTGGCCACGGACGTTGGCGTTACCAATTTTATAAATTAAAAATAATAAACAATAAATTTAAAATACACAAAGTTTAGTTTTGAAGAATTTGTAGTTTGAGGAAGGAAAAAACAAACGAAAAATAATACTACTGCTGTAAGTTTGAACATTTGCAAAAAAATATGACCGGGTTTTTAAAGTTTTGAAAATGAATAAATGTAGGTATCTATTAGACATCTAATAAATACTTATTGAGTAGACTTCCTCAAACAGAAAATTTGTTGTGAATAATAAAATAACAGACTAGAACGTAGTAAGATATTTCCTTGTAATATTAGGTACCTACTAAACAAAATACTAAAAGTTATCTATTTACTCAGATGTTTCGAGAACTACACGTCAAAATGTTTTTCTGAAATGTTAACAACATTTATATGAAAATTAGCATAAAAATAGGTATAAATACAGAAGGTTTGTATGTGTAACAAATTAGCTGAACTAATGCTTCGAGTATTGTCATGATGACTGACGCTACGGATAAATCCTCCATGTTTAATGTCAACTATGTATATTGATGGACGGTTTTTGGAAGTTGTACAGTCACGAGTACCAATCTTAAATTTAAAAGCAATTTTCGCGAGAAATAACGATTGCAAAATGGAGATAGGAACTTTTTCATAAAAATATGAGTTCCAAAATATATTTTCGTAACAACATGATTTTTTTATCAGAACAGAGGCGAAAACACTAGTCTTGCTGCGGGACTGTTTGAAAGAGATACCGCGGCCCTGGAACACAAAGAGCAAAGAAGGAACATAGTCAGTACAAGTCTGACACTCCCATCCGCTCCGCCCAGAGCGGGAGGGGTCATTTGATGATTTACCATCCTAAAAAAACCGTCATTCGAACACTTTTAAAAGTTGTTAAGTGTTAGCATATTTGTGCTCGTGACTGTACCTAACTATCTAGAAAGCTTATCAACTGTGCTGAGTCAGATACTCTTCTTAAAGTTCAAGGTACTTTGTCAAAGTTCAGGCGTGCGATAAGGAAACATCAGATAAGCCGCCCTGATTTTCATCCGGGTGGGCTTGTCTTTTTTCAACTTTCCCAATCGGTCAGTTGGTGGTTAATATTTCAATGTTTAGGATGCAAGTAGCTGCAAAAACATTGTTCATGTACGAAGATGACTGCAATCTGTAATAACATTAACAATAACAACAATTACTGTTGTTAATTTATTTGCAGAGTGACGGATAGAACCTATACAGGGTGTAAACAGACCCTTCACATAGCCGTCAATCAAGCATTCTGTACATCAAACTAAGTAACTTTACGCAAAAATTATTGAAGGAAACTATACTCGGTTTTACCTCCAGCTTTGCCCATATGCAGGTCGAAAATTATTCCACGGACCCACGAGTACCTATTTTATAATACAGGGTGTAAACAGACCCTTCACATAGCCGTCAACCAAGCATTCTGTACATCAAACTAAGTAACTTAACACTAAAATTATTGCTGGCAATCGACTTTTTTTTTTGGGGTGAAAAATCACGTTACGGTACTACGGTAGGACTCCATAGAAAGCACTCAAAGTATTGTGCTGATGAATGGATTAAATAGTACGGGGGTCGTGGAGGTGTGTAAAGTAAAAATCTTACATAACTTTGACCCCCAATATCTCCGTAACTAGAAGGTTCCCAGGTCTGGAACTAAAAAATAATCGCAAAGACTGGAGAACAAGTGCCTTTCGGTTATGTTAAGGGTCTATTTACACCCTATATATTGGAATCGGTGTACCTACATATGTAATATCAAAATCATAATTCGAAAAACCTATGGTAGATAATGATTTGCGTCAGTGGCTTGGTGACTTATCTATCACAGCATCTGTCAGATAACTTTTACGTTAAGGAAAACTGACATAAAAAAATACACCAAAAAGTGAAAAATAAGTCTAGCTTCAGAAGTCCGTGACTTTTGTTTGTTTGATTCAGTTTTTTTGCCACCGACTTCTGGAGCTAGAGTTACTTTTCAATTTTCGGTGTTTTTTATGAAGGTTTTTTTTTTTGTAAAAAAGTTTTTTATTTTTACATTTTTAGTTGTAATAGCTATTTAGCTTGTGTTGTTGTTTTAGCTATTTTTTTTCTGTGCATTAATTTTACATTTTTGTTTGACTTCAGTTCAAATTAAAGTACCCCATCTTTCTCAAGAAGTTATTAAGTATATCATCCAAATACCATTACCGTAGGCAATTTATTATTTTTACTCTTTGGAAACTCTTTTACGACCATATTAGAATTTATTACCTTATTTCTTTTTATTGCAGCAATATCCAATTTGATTACCTATGTCAGTAAGGTACATCATAACATTTTGGAGAGCAGGTGCCTATTTTATAACTCTCCTTCGTCCTTAGTCATAAAAAAATAATTATAGGTTTTTTTTTTCGAATACATAAATACAGGGTAGAATGGCCACCGCCGAACAAACGATTACCACGTTTTCTGCACATCATTCTGAACCCCGTCCCATATAATTTTTCATCGGTAATTAAATAAAAAATCTACTGTTTCCTACAAAAGTGTAATACCCACACGTCAAAATGTTGTAGAGATATTTTTTTTAAATTTTATTTTCATTCAAATTTTCATTTATATTATGTGAGCCGAGGGCGGCCTAGAAAACGCTGGCGTGAAAATTTAGGAGCGAATTATTCAGAAATGGTGTAAGGGGAAGGCGCGGCGCAGGCGTAGCGCAGGTGCAGCGCAGGTGTGGAATTTATAAGGAAACGAAAGAACGCCGTGCCTTCACCTTACGCCGTTTCTGTATAAATCGCGCCTTAAAAGCTTTTGTGCGAGATTGGCTGGAGAAAACCGCAAGGAGAGAAGAGTGGAAGGCCATGGAAGGCCTTTGCCCAGCAGTGGGACGATATAGGCTAAAGAAAAAAAAAATATGCGAACCACCTACACTAAATTAATATTCTATTCTATTATATTTCATCACCACTGCTCTCAAAACGACAAAGGGAAAGAATTTTAAGGAAACGGCATGTCCTAGAATAAAAAATCTAAGACCATGTGACATCAACCAAGCCGCTTGGCCAGCGTGCTGGATTAGAGCCCACTCACTCTCATACAGAATATGCCTGTGTCCCAGCAGTGGGAACATTATAAGCTGATTATGCTACAAAAAGCTAGCAAAAGCAGTACATACCTACAAAATAATAACATTTCCTTTGCCCTATTCAGATATCTGTGTGTAAGGTAAATTTTACGGTATATCGGTCAAACTTTTATGGACAGTACGTACAGTTAGCGATAAAAGTCGCTATAACTGTTATAGCGATAATGATTCGAAGAGTTAATACTCTTAAAATGTTTTCTAAATTATTATTTACTAACACTTCGCCCGCGACTTCGTCCGCAAAAATTGTGATAACTCTGCTAATTTGCATGATATAAATATAATTTATAGCCTATATTACTTTCAGTAATTTAGCTTTCTATTGGTGACAAAATCGCTCCAGTTCTTTCGGAGCTATTTGGTACAAACAAACAAAAAAATCTTCTTTAAAATATTAGTATAGATCTATTCTCAGCTTTTTTTTTGAATATACGGTCTCGCTGAGATCAACGATTGATGAGCTCTTAGATACGATTCCTAGGTTTGGGTAAAGTTGGGTTTTTTCAATAAGAATTTCAGCCTGGAATCTGAATTTGTGCCCCGTTAATGGTTTTAAGTTTCAAGAAGCTCGTGTACACGGAACATAGCTGGCAAAATGTGGGTGTTCTATAGGAATACTTCGGTCTAATCTTTCGGGGATTAGGTACAGGCGTGACATTCTGCTACGACATTTAAAAAAAAATAATGATTAGGATTTTAAATACTGCAATTTTGTTGCTGTCTGTAGCTATGTATGTATTTATTTGCGCAATTCCGGCAACTAACATGTTTTGATTACATGTTTGCTGCACATGTTGATTCTGATATTGATAAATTAATTGGTTTGCTAACTTTGACGTGATGTCGAAATTACGCGTAATGGGGGGGGGGAATGAAAACAGATGACAGTGTGTTATTTGATTGGCTCATATCATTGTGACTTTAATATTTAAACTATATAATTGACCTACGAGTAAAAGACTAATTCACTAGTTTATTACGACTTGAGTTATCCTTGGCGTACCATGCAGACCAGTATTGGCACATTTCTTGACCAAAATTGAGTACTTCAAGTAACAGGTTTGTTAGTTAGTATATAGCCATAGACGTAATTTAGTGACTCGTTTTCCGTCGTAAATAAGCAAATCGAGGGAAAATAAATGCAATTTAAGAAAATGATCGACATACCTAATATTTTACCATCTGCCTAGCCTCTTCCCAACTATGTTGAGGTCGGCCTAACCGATTGCTGCTGAGTATCAGTGTTTTACATGGAACGACTGCATGTCTGACCTCCACAACCGAGTATTACCTGGGTAAGATCATACCCCTTTAGTAAGACTGGTTGTCACTGTCAAAGATATACAAAGAACAGCCGGGTCGTGTTTGCCGAGGCACGGAGAAAACTCGATGATTGATGAAAACTGCCCCTTGTTTTTTTAGCCATGAGCTCCTCTTTATCGCGTATAGTTCCTGTAATCTTAGTTTGCGTATTCACTTTCCTTATAGCAGCATTTTTGCTCCGTGCATTGGCTTATTCATTGTATTGGCAATCTTAAAGGAGATGTGCGTATCACAATTTGTTCGCAAACATATTGGATTTCCAGCATTATGATTACACATGCGTTTGTTATCAATGACGAGGAATCTTGACGTGTCGTGTCGTGTCGCGTCGTGTCGTCTTGACTGCAAAGCGGCAAAATTATTTAAAATTATGAATAGCACTAGCTTATACCCGTGGCTTCGCTATGGAGTTCGATAATTATCGCACGGGATCATATTACCGAGATAAAAAGTAACCTATGTGTTTAACTAGGTTATAAACTATCTGTGTGCTAAATTTCAACTAAATCAGTTCAGTAGTTTTTGCGTGAAAGAGTAACAATCATCCATCCATCCATCCTTACAAACTTTCGCATTTATAATATCAGTAAGATAATCAGCCTATAATTTTCCAAAGGCTAAGGCTCTTGCCTCCTTTTCTTTTTTTCTTTTTTTGCTATCTGTCGGGGCCCAGTGCGAGTCGGACGTACGAATGACTAAAAATAAAAGAAAAAATTGATAGTAAAGTTCCAATTACTTATAAAACAGCAATTACATTCGTAAATATTATGTTAAAACTTAATATAACATCACGCCTTGTAATCCCCGAAGGGTTAGGCAGAGGTGTACCTAACAAGTACACACATTTCGCCAGTTATTGTCTAAAGTCCTCTGTAATATGGGTCGAGTCGAGCCTATTGCCATCAACCGGGCACATATCCAGACTCCGTTGCTGCTACTAAGAAATTTCTGATGGAAAAACCCAATAACACTGTGCCTGGCCCGGGAATCGAACCTTGGACCTCATGCTCAGCAGTCGCGCTTGCGACCACTAGACCAACGAGGTAGTCTGTTAAAAACTTGTAACCTATTTATTTATAATAACCTATAGAAAAAAAAAACAAAACATCATCTAGTAGCAAAAAAAAATACGACACAATGTCGAACACAGATAGTATACTACACTATTCAAAAATGAGTATTGTCGATAAGTACCAAAATAAGTATAAAAAATGACCTGAATATCTATTGAATCGTGTACCTGAAGGTGACGCAATATACATTTATTATTACGAGAACTATTGTGTAATCTACCATTATAATAATGTCTTATTCATTAAGTACTGGGAAGTATGGAGTTCTTTATTTAGTTCCGGCTGTAGATAATTGTAGTAAAAAAAAATGTGCAACCATTGCATGAATATAAGTGTGACTGAATTAGTTGCATCCACCACCGGTGGACGGAACCGGAAGACGTTGCGTTGGAAGGCCTCCCACTAGGTGGACCGCTGACCTGGTGAAGGTTGCAGGGATCCGCTGGATGCGAGTCGCGCGGGACCGGTCAATGTGGCGACACTTGGGGGAGGCCTATGTCCAGCAGTGGACGTCTTTTGGCTGAAATGATGATGATGAATGATGACCACCGGTGGTCGCAGATGGGAAAACAGTTGCAATTGCCACCACTGAGGACAGAAGGAGGGGCAAATGTGGAAAGGGCTGACATCTAGTCATTTTTCAAAAACTAGATGTTGCTGGTGTTTCATACCTGACTACTCTGAGAAGAAACAGCCGAAACAAACTCAGAGGCCATAGTCCAGACATAATCTTGGTCAACTCACATGAGGACTGTGTAGATTAGTATCTGAGAAGGTCTTTTGAAGAAAGAACTAGATAGATTTGAGTGGACCTGTCCAGTCAGTGCAAGCATTTGTCAGTTATCGTGAAGCTCAACTAACTCAACTAACTCAATTTATGTTCTAACATCGCAATAACGTAAAACATCACGAAACTGATAGGTACGGAGGTACCAGTTTCGCCTCTTTTACACGTATTATATCTTTACTTAGCAATAGGACAATAAGTACCTAACAGTACCTACCAGTGGCGAAGGTTCTATATAACTCGATTCTTACCGGATTCCCTTTGAAAAATGGTACAGTCAGTAGTATATAGACAAATAATATAATCACAATAAAGATAAATGTACTCCGGCTTACCTCTTACAAAAATTGACCCTTCGCTACTGGTACCTATCTACATGAGATACATAAGTATCAACACATCACAGGTACATCATACATGTGGGGCCAACATGTATAATGTATCGCTACTAAGAACTTTATCTCACGTAATGCATGCTTATCTGAAAAGATAATAGGTAGTCATCAAGATCTATTTTATCTTATTTATATGTTCAGAAAGATAATATATAACTAAACTACTAAGAAATAAACGCTTTATCTTTGTGCAGTTTGCTCAATCTTCTTTCTTTATTTCAGGTAGTAAAATAGTGTTGGAGAGGTAGGAACTACGTCACAATGAAACCAAGATGGCGCCAAGCGATTTCAAGACGTAAGTTAAAACGAACAATTTTATTACCTACATTTAATACCACGATTGCTCTCAAACCGGTGAAGGAAATTATCGTTTGGAAACCAGCACGTTCTAGAACCAAAAAATCGAAGACATGGCGTGCATCTAAGAACTGGGTCCACTTTCCTAGATTATAAGCCCATTTCCTCTCACAGAGAGCAAGCCTGTGTCCCAGAAGTGGTAACACTATGTGCTGTGCTGATTAAGTTATTTTAAGAAGCCTTACAAAAAAAACATTAAAAAGACAACGTATTAATTTTGATATAAGTAACATATTTCGGCTTCGTGACAGCAAATGACTGAAATTAGTTACGGAATTGCCAACTTTAAGTTGTAAACATCAATAACGTTCTCTCAAAAGTTTTGATCGTAGTTCTCAACATAATACCTACTGAATGAGGAAGTCTTGGTACATACCAAAGTTCAGAGTGGGGGCACGACGGCAATAGAACGGAGTAGCTCGCTCCAAGCATGTGGAATTTATTGGTTCCACGGACAATGTGCGATATTATTTTTATCCTAAAGATCCTCTTGTAAGCGCTTTTGTCTGCAAGAACTTAATTATTACTCAGGACATTATACCTATAGGAATGTCAGAGTCATAAATAGGAAAACCATAAATAGGTACACGTATAGACAGATATCCAAAGGTGCTTACATAAAGAAGCAGGTTTCCGGTACAGACAAATCTATGCGGGTCGGTACCGATCGGTGCAGGGTTAACTTACTTATAGAAACTTGTTTCTTAAACCTGTTTCTTTATAATCGAGCGCATAAGATAACATATAAATTAATACCTGCACCGATCGGTACCGACCCGATCGGTACCGGTAACCTGTTTGTTTATGTAAGCACCCCAAGGATAAGTATTCGCTTGGAGAATCGTCGTCAATCTATGGGAATACGATCGCTCGATAATGTGATCTTATATAGATTTTCACAACCAGTCTTACCAAGGGGTATCGTATTACCCAGTACTATCTGGGTTGTGGAGGTCAGATAGGCAGTCGCTCCATGTAAAATACAGGTATTCAGCTGCATCCGGTTAGACTGGAAGCCGACCCCAACATAGTTGGGAAAAGGCTAGGCAGATGATGATGATGATATAGATTTTCACAACCATAGTTGCTATTTTGTAATACCATGTCTGCCAAAATATATTTGTATTTTTCACTTTAATTTTAAGCAAGCGTATAATTTTTCTGGTTTAACTGTACAATGCAGCAAAGTATAACTCCTGAAAAAGTTAACCCTACCAGCCGAGTAAGGAGATAACCCGTAGATAATTCTGATTAGCTCGATCGACTAGTATTTTCATTTTCACATCCCAAAAATCTTAGAAGAACCATTAACATCTTTCATTTTCATCACCTACTTCCACAGCAAATATTAACTACATGAGTTCGTTTTGTCCGCTCAGTGTTCATAATTCCTCAGCGGTATGTCCTGGGCATCATGGGTCTTCTGGCGGTGTGCAACGCGTATACTATGCGCGTCTGCCTCAACCTGGCCGTCACACAGATGGTCAACAATACGAAGGACGAGGAACAACGTTATGACCCTTATGCGTGTCCGGATGATAGCGAGATCTTAACGAATGGGACTGTTAGTTCAAGACCGGTGAGTGGATTTTTTCAAAATTACGAAAATTTTTTCAGGATTAAACAAAGCCTCGTTGGTCGCAAATGCTGAGGTTCGACCCCCAGTTAGGGAAAGTGTTGTTGAATTTTTTTAGCAAGAATAATGTAAACAACAGACCGAATTCAGGGGTTTATGAACGATTGATTGCAATTTGGCTCAGTCCCTATCACGAAGGCTTCATGGTGTCATTTGTGGAATTGGTTGCTCATTGAAATACAACCAGAAATGTATCTTCACGTGAGATATTGTGGCAAGTTCCTTGCTGTCCTCAAATAACTTTAGCAACACGAAATTATTATAGTACGCCTATACTGCGCAGCAACTTCAGATCGAAATCAAACAGAACTAAAATAGTTTCACTTTTCAAGTTCCATGATCTAGAAGCAAAACAAACGTTTCTCTTTGTCTATTATCTATTTGACTTTTATCTATTAGTTGTTCAGAACTATTTCACAATATACTGGTTTAAAGCAGATACAGGTTGATATGAAGGGCTCTATGTAATCTTTCTTCTTTTATCTTTGTTATTGAAACACTCGTTGAGGATAAAAGCGCATACACACCGCGGCGTCGCACGGAAAGGCCACGCACGCGTGTTAAGCTTCGCTTTGCAAGAAAATGTATGTGATTGTGTCCACTGCAAACCATGGACACGCTGTGCATCAATTGATGTATCATCATAGTAAATACATAGCTTGCTCGAATAAGGCGGTCACATAGCTCAACGCTGTCAACGCCATGTACGCTGTGCATGCGCCACACACTATACACGAATATTAACCCACGGCTGTGCTGCGGTGGGCTACGCACGCTACAGTTGTACATAGTTGTGGGTGTGTACGTGTAGTCTGTACTGCGGTGGACACGTAGACCTACGTTGTCAAACAAATGAATCCACGCAGCTAAAATGCGCCGCGGTGGGTTTGCGCCTTAAAGGTAATATCTATGTTTCTTTGTAAACAAATGACACAGGACAGTTTTACAGACACGTGGTAGTCATAACATTGATTTAATTATACACGACGTCAATCATAATACAAACTGTATCGATGAATTTTTTTTTTCGGAGATGTTTGTATTGTTTGTACAAACATGAATTTGCAAAGTTTACAATAACAGAGCACTTATATTCCTGTTTCGCTGTCAAAATCTTTGTGAACTTTATGCTTGTAGCAATAATGTTGTCGACCTTGCAACTGTCAAAAGTAAAATAATTGTGAAAAAATTGTACTCTGATATTAGTTAATACGCATCTTTTGAGTTTAAATTAAATAAGATAATAATATCACACTCGTAGTTCTAAAAGGGATAGGCACTAGGTAGAAGCTTTTTGTTTGTGCAGCTTCTTACTCACCAGTTGCACTTTATGTGCCTTGGGAGCAAATCTTTAATAATCTATTGGGCACAAATCGGGACTTTGATCTGCTATTGACAAACAAAATTGACAAACAAAATTGACAAACAAAATTGACAAACAAAAGCTTACCTTTTATTTTCCGCAAATTGCAACTAAATCCGTAGTTTCGTCGTATCCCATGCCTTAAACAAAGCAATCAATCAATCTGCACGCGTAGCATGACCACCGTAGAAACAGGTTTTGTCGACGGAAGAATCGACAAAATGACAGATTTCGTTTGTTGGTCTGTCATTTTGTCGATTCAAAACCCTTTTCTACGGTGGTCATGCTACGCGTGCTGATACACGATTCTGACTCACGTGACTGTTTGGCAAAGTGGCGCCTACGTTACAATCGCGTATTCGCGTGACCGCTCGCTTTGGTTAGGACACGGGTTGTGCGTGATGTTTGCTACACAATAGTAATATGTTTTGCCTACATTGACATCATCGGCCATAAATTCTTCTAAAAAAAATGTTAAAGCACACAAATTATACTGGTAGTTCGCACGACGACCAAACAAGCTATGCAAAACCAGTATACGCTGATCTCTCATTGTACAGGATGCTCATACAAAGCGATGTCTGGTTATACTGAATATGTATAGCCTTATATTTCGCCGTGTGTACATATACAAAAAAAATACCTAGTTCACACCATAAGCGATAGGTCGTGATGTTTTTCTTTCAATTTGAACATCTATGAGTATGTGCAAATAAGTACCCACATATTTAATTTAAAATCGTTTTCGGGTATTTACCATTTCCGGCTATAAACTATTTAGAGCGTACGCTAAAACACGTGCGGGTGCGGGTGTATTGTAGAATAGTATGAGCAGCGCTAATAGGGCGCATGCCACGGGCTTTCTAAGGATTATTTAACTGGAAGGCCGGAACCTCAACGCGCTCCATACACCCGCGCGAGTTTTAGCGTATTTAGTATTAAAAAAGGACAGTACATTTAAAACTCATAGAAATGGCACTTACCTATAATATCTTATTACTTTCGTATTTGTTTGGACATACAAAAAAAAAATAACAAAAAAAAACAACTGTTCCCATACATTTTGATCATGCAGGTATTAGTCGAGTGCAATTAGACAAAAAGGTGGAACGAAGTTAATAGTAGTCGGATTTACATTGGGTGTTTTTGTTGAGTTCCTGGAGGAGTGGAGAAGAAAGTTAAAAAAAAGTTTCACCGCTCACGACTTTTTTTTTTTTAATTTCCTTTGTATATTTTTTTTTTTCGTCAATGAATAACTTCAAATTCGATGGATTCGTATTATGACATAATAGTGTGACCTGCGTGCATCCCATCTCAGAATGATGTACTGAATACGTGGTAACCGTTTTCGCGTCGATGTCCATTCCACTGACCCCGTATTAACTGTGGTCTTACTTTTCCCTCAAGTACACGATGTAACGTAACATCACGCCTGTAACGTTAGGCAGAGGTCTACCTGTACTATTGCCTGCGGTTGCAAGCGCTACTGCTGGGTAAGAGGTCCAGGGTTCAATTTTTCCTTCCTTCTTGGATTATTGGGTTTTTCCATCATGGAATTTCTTAGTAGCAATCTGAAGTCTGCATTAGTGCCCGATTGATCGCAATAGGCTCGCCCCCTATTACTTAATAATTACTGGCGAAGTATACTGTTATAACTAGGGATCGGATATTCAGATGCATATTTACGAAAATTACATTTTTTCCCGGCAAAGGGCACAAAAGTGTGGAAGCGGTTTTTTATAATTTATTTTTTTCCCAATTTTGCGGAATTTCATAAAAATTGTGTGAATAAAAATAATGTAGTATTCCAAAGATTAATAAATATTTCTATTCTGTGTAAAACTAGACAGGAAATTTGTGGGAACACATATAAAAATACTTCAATTTTAAAATTTTGCCGCTAAATAATTGAATTCAAATGCTGCTGGAAATTCAAATAGAATAAAATGGAAAATACGACTGGGCTTATAAAATGAATTCTTTGATACTCGAACTCGCACTCCATACCACTCACTTACCAATCACTTCGATAGACTGACAGGCAGGCCAAATAATTACATTTCAGCTTCATTGTTCCACTGTTATAGTCAATTTAAAATATCCACTGCCATGCCAAATGAAGATATAAAGTGTAATTAATTTTAGTTCTATTTGTAGTCTGTATAAATAATAATGTAAATAAATCTTAATATTAAAAAAAAGCAGTGTAATTTCAAGCACTGATATGCTTGAAATTCCACTTTATATTACACTTTACTTACCCACTTATTTTTTTTAGATTATTTCTGTCTTACATAATAATATCAACGTTATAATAAATCATTCATCATTTGCCCTTATCCAAATTTATATGGGGTCGGCGCATAATGTCTTCTTCCATATTTGTCTATTACTCGTCATCGCAGAAACCCCCTTGCTTGAACGTAATAGGTAATCACTAATAAAATTTTCTTTGATTTCAGTACGCAATATTCGACTGGTCAGAATCCACTCAAGGGTTGATCCTCAGCGGGTTTTATTATGGGTACGCCATTACCCACGTCCCTGGGGGTTACTTAGCAGAAAGATATGGAGGTAAATGGACTCTGGGCATTGGCTTGTTGAGTACAGCCATATTTACCTTGCTTACACCTGTGGTTGTGAAGGCAGGGGGCGCCACCTGGCTGTTTATCTTGCGAGTGCTTCAAGGTATGGGCGAGGTAAGTGAATTATGATGTGTTTTATTTATGATCTTGTAAGTGGGGTATAAGCAATGATATTATAAAGAAAGATACGCTACGTTCATACTGAGCGCTCAAATATCGTTGCGTTGTGTCGACTGCGATAGATAATACGGAACGTTTGATACAGAAAGAGATAGCTGTTGCGCTTGAAGTACTTAAATTACGACAATTGTCTGAATTTGTCTTCAACAAATTGCGCGCGCTAGTGCGGTATCTCCTTCTTATTTATAATATCATTGGGTATAAGTGACTAGAGTTAACTTTATTGTACTTGTGTTATAATCTACTTATGAAAGCCTGTTTGTGTCTTGATAGATAAACTGCTAGTCGAAAACACTGCCTTTCTTTTTATCAACTATGTTGGGGTCGACCTCGGTCTAACCAGATGCAACTGAACTCCTGTCATTTACTGTATTGTTTAACCTTGAAGATCGATCCTTGGGGCTGTTTTTATTTAACTACGAGTCCTTCTCAAGTTGATATTTCAGAACGTTGCACGCAAATGGGCACTTTATACTAAGCACCACTTTAGTAGTCTTGATACGAGAGTTCGTGCTATACCTGTAGTAACTACTAGCTGTAGCTAGCTAGTAGCTTGAGTGACTGTTACCAATGCTTTATCTTGATTTAAATATTGATCATCTTGAAGATCTTTTATAACTCTGAACCGATTTAGCAACAAATGCGCAATTAATTTGGCATTCTGTACAAGTCCTCAAAAATTCGCTAATGTGATTATTATTGGCGCATACATACAATAATTATAAAGTCTATTATAAAATAAGAAGGTGTAATTTCAGGATTTTCAATGACGTTCCTCGCATTCGTACGTCTGGCACATACATAGTAGGCACCTATGTGCCAGACACTGCGGTTGACCACTTATCATCTTTACGCCCTTCGTAATAAGGTTGAAAAGTGGGTGACCCCACCCGCCAGTGTTCACAAAGGCACCTATACATAGTCTTTTATTCTTTTAATTTAAAACCAACCATGCGAAGATTACCGTAGTAATTTTATTGTTTGCAAATCAACAAGATTAGGACATTGTGGACACAGCAGCAAAAACATCTTTTATGAGAATATTTTAGTACTATAAGCGTAAATAATGAGTGGTTGGGATGCCATTGTTGTGAAGAACAATCCGAAAAATGTGACAGATTTATTATTGTTCCACTTTGTTATAGTAAGGGTATCCAACGTTGTTACATACTCGGTTTTACCTCCAGGTTTGCCCATGTGCAGGTCGGAAATTATCCTACGTACCCATGGGTACATATTTTATAATATAATAATAATAATACCAGCATAGAAATAGGCTGGTATTATTAGCCCCACTGCTAGGAAAAGGCCTCTTCTCATACAGGGAAGGCTCGAGCATTGATCAACACGCTTGCTTAAGACGCGTTGGCGATTTCAGAGTAATATTAATTGTAAGTCTAGGTTTCCTCAGGATTTTTTCCTACAAAGATGTCTGTAATGTTCGCGATACACTTAAAAAATACATAATGAATTGAAAAAGTCACATTGGTACTTGCCTGGATTTGAACCCACAGCCTCGTGAATGAGAGGCGAGGCCTTAACTTCTGGGCCATCACGATTTTTTTACGGGTACTTACATACAACCGGGATGAAAAACATAATAATCTAACTCTGGTGGTCGTCTACTTGTGTACTTAATTTGAATCGGGAAGACCGATAGAAGCTTTTTGTACATGGCGCGACTAAAGCTACGTCCAAATCTGACCAATGAAGTCAAAATTTTTTGAAATATAAAATGTTATTACCAGATTTTCAACCAATGACGATGTTTGGAACCAGATGCTAACGGCATTAGCTTCACAGTTGCCATCTCCATTGAAATCCGTTCAGCGTGTTGTTAAGATCGATAGAACTAGCCTTTAGTCCTAATCCTTTTCGATTTAACAAAAATAAAATGAAAACCTTTTTTTAACCATTTTTTTAATTTTTACATAATAGGGTAGACAAAACAATTACAGTATTAGAACAATAGCTTAGCATATATAATCAGCCTATAATGATCCCACTGCTGGGACACCGGCGTCCTCTGTTGTGAGGGAATGGAACAATATTACAATAATTACGTTGCTAGATTCCTATAATTTCAATTCAATGAAAAGTTACATATCGGCCATGAAATCGTGCAAATGCATTCGAGCAACCTTGTTTTGTATCGTTTCTGTCTCTACTCCTCTCACGAATGCAACTTAACTCAAGGTTGCTGCACTTTTAGTTTTATCGAAATCCAGCTTCTGGTACAACCTCTAGACTAGAAGATAGAAGGCCGAAAATCTATACATATAAGAAAATTGTAACAGGCCGATATCTGTACCTACATTGAAGATATTGAAAAAAATAATAATATGGGGGGTCTTTTGGGGTCTTTTTAGAATAACAGAAGTCAAAACAACAGTTTTTAGAATTTTTGTTGTCTGTCCTTCTGTCTGTGTGTTTGTACGCGCATCACGCAAAAACTACTGCATGGATTTGAACGGAGTTTTCACCACTCTACTGCTGGATGCTTAACTTAAAATATAGGCTAGATTAGATACAGTTTTGAACCCGATAGGTGTGGGCGTGCTAAGCAAGGGCGGGTCACTAGTATCGAAATAAAAACAATAAGTTCTGTAATCAGAAAAGTCATATTCCAAGTGAGCAATCGTCGGTGCGCTTGCCAAACCGAATATGTGCATTTTAAGAAGTTTTCAGGACAACATAAAAATTGTTTTTTTTTTGTAATGAATGAATAGAAGAAGAAATCAATGAATCTTCTGAAAAAATAAAAATAAAACAAAATATGGCAAAAAATATCTATTTTAGTCTAAGATAATAAAAATCTTATTACATTCGTGTATGAAAGCTGAAATATTTTTTTTTGTTGTGTATGCACATATCAGGTTTGGCAAGCGCACCGACGCAATGCTATGGTATCCTTTCAAATCGCACAAACGACGGGACGGTTACATAAAAGTTCTTCAGTGGCTAAAGGTATATTTAGGTACATAAAATAAGTACCATCCAGCTCGTGGCTAAATAATAACAGTCGCTCAGATCGATCTTTAGGTTAAGCCGTGCTTGCCTAGGTTGGTCTGTGGATGGGTGACCACCCATTACATACCGAGTTTCCTCCGTGCTTGCTGGGACCAACGCCTTAACGTGCTTTCCTCGGAAAGCACGTTAAGCCGTTGGTCCCGGCTGTCATTAATGTAGATCTTTGACAGTCGTTACAGGTAGTCAGTGGCTTAAAAAGTCTGACAACCAGTCTTACCAAAGGGGATTGTATTACCTAGAACTAATTGGGTTGTGGAGGTCAGATAGGCAGTCGCTCCATGTAAAATACTTTTCACTAATTCAGCTGCATCCGGTTATACTCGAAGCCGACCCTAACATAGTTGGGAAAAGGTTAGGCAGATTATTATAAAATAAGTACAAACACATCAAATCGCTTGGATGTAACGTTCATTAAAACGTAATTTATAATGGCCGTAAATCTCCACTACTGACCTAGGTGAATTCCCAGAAGAATTATAAATTCATGATTTATAAAGGCTCCACTACATAGTGACCCACGGCTTAAAGGTGCACACGCGTACATGGCTTCGTTTTGTACTTACAAATAATTTACGCTTGTTCCACAAAGCGATTTTCCCGTAAAATAAAGGATTTTACTTTGAAATAAGACCAATTTCGTAATAGTATGGCTTCCAAAATACTATGTTCTTGAAAACTTAAAACTTAATTCAAAACAGTGGGAGCAAAATTCTTTTGAATTATGCTAAGTGTATAGATTTCATGGCTCGTGGCTGTACCGCAGGCTTTTTTACAATACAATGTTGGCATCGACAGAGAACCGGAGTTGTCGACATAGCTCACAGGATAAGTAAGCTAAAGTGGCAATGGGCCGGTCATATTAGCCGTAGAACCGATGACCGTTGGGGTAGACGTGTTCTTGAGTGGAGACCGCGAATCGGCAAACGTAAGGTGGGACGCACTCAGGCACGCTGGAGTGACGATCTTCGCAGGGTGGCTGGTAGCAACTGGATGAGAGTTGCTGAAAATCGAGTTGCAGGGCATGCGATTGAGGAGGCCTATGTCCAGCAGTGGACTGCTATAGGCTGATGATGATGATGAATGTTGGCATCACACTGCACGTTCATACATCATTTTGTTTTAACCATAATTTCCCATAGTGTGATTATGGTTAACTGTACTAACTGAGTTGTGCAGCTCAGTTAGGCAGACGCTCCATTTAAAATACGTCTTAGCATTCAGCTGCATACTAAAAGAAGCCGACCCTAATATATTTGGGAAAAGCCTTGGCAGATGATGATGACGAGGTTGCAAGACAATGTTAACTTTTAAATTTTAATGTCATCAATATTAAATGACGTTCTTCATTTATTTCAGGGTCCTACAATGCCAGCCTTGATGATCGTGCTAGCCCGCTGGGTTCCACCTCATGAGCGATCAAGACAAGGTGCTCTGGTCTTCGGAGGAGCTCAAATCGGAAACATCTTTGGTTCCTTCATGTCAGGTTTCCTAATGGCTGGTGATGGCGACTGGGCTTATGTGTTCTACTTCTTTGGATGTTTCGGAATACTGTGGTTTTTGGCTTGGGTGAGTAGAAAATGTTATTTTATGTACTGTTTTTATGGAGAAATAGCTTTTTCTCGCGGCTTCGCTCCCGTTATGTACGGAAATTAGGACCAGGGATCGTTTTAAATGTAGCTTATGACACTCGGGGATAATATCGCTTCCCGATAGTAAAATAATTTTCCGAATCGGATCAGTAGTTCCGAAGATTACCGCCTACGTACAAAACTTAGAAAATTTTTTTCGTTATAAAGTATGGATATTGGTGCTATAAATCACCCATGGGTCACCCGAGGTACGTGAACTTTTAGAGTGACATATAAGGAAAAAGGTCGGGCTTTAAGTACGTGTGCTTGTTCCTAAGTCTGTTCGCCAATTTATAGTGTTTCTTTTGGTTCTAGCGAAGAGAGGAGTTTAGTTATTTATTTGTGTATTATTTACCAAACTCTACACGTTATTTAAAGTGCCTTTTCAATAAAAGACAGTTGGGTACCCATACAAATAACATGTGAAGTGATTGCATTTTATTGGTTCCGTACTGTCATCTCAAATGTAAATACTGTTGTTTTTTAAGAGTTTAATGCTATCTGCATTTTGTCTTATAATCTGTAGTAAGCGATTTAAAAATACTATCATTATCGCTAAGGCCGTGTTCACACACTGCGTATAGTCAGCCGCTGATTGTGAGCGTCAAGTTCAAAATGTATGAAAAAACAAACGGCAGTCAGAATTTTCTTCGTACTTTTTTTACTGAGCGCTCATAGTCGGTGGCCGACTATACGCTGTGTGAACGTAGCCTTAAAACTCATTAAATTAAATTAAAAACGTTTCAAAAATGTATTTCCACGAAAAGGGAATATGGGTTTCGTTAATAGTTATGATAAAACTTTGCAATTACCAGAGAGCAATAAACCGTTAATTATGTTTAACGAAGTAACATGCATGATAGTTAGCAATTACTGTTTAATAACCCCGACTATTTTAATTTACTTAATTATCAAGAGGCTAGAACGGCACTGAAGGTGATCGACTGATCTTTTGATCGTCGATAAACGCACTTAGCTTAGTAATTAGTAGTAGGTATAGTTTCCAAAGAATAAACAAAACAGCAGTATGGCCTATGTCCGGCAGTCTTTTGGCTGAAATGATAATGATGATGATGATGATGAAATAAAACAGTGTTTATGAAAAATAACTTAACACCCTACATATAACGTTTAGTTAGTGTTTAAACTCGAAAAACTGACTTCTGCAATAGTAGGCCAGTAATTCTGCAATCAACTTTATTTACACAAGATAGAAACTAGATTTCCACGACATTTTTGACTAGAATTAGTTGACATGACACACCAAAATTGCCGTAGACAATCAATCTAAGCAATGACCTCAGAACCTCGCAAAAATGGTACTTATCTGAAGAAGTTAAGACCTTCTCAAGTTGTTAAAAATAACTAATCGATCTCGATTTATTCGTAAAAAAATGCACACATAAGGTACTCTTCAAGATGTTGACAATACTCCAATTTCTATTTCAGAGTATCCTCTGCTACAGTACCCCAAACACGCATCCGTACATTTCTGAAGAAGAGCTGAAGTATTTGAACGAGATGGTTACCAGTGCTGATACTCAGAGTGTGAGGGACCCGGTGCCTTGGAAGGCAATGGTGCGCTGTGTGCCTGTGTGGGCACTGGTGTTTGCTGCGGTAAGTAGTTATTCAGAAGTCAAGATACTTCACCATAATATTTAAAACAATCCAAGTCATTTACCCGATGGATCCGCATAGTGGATTGTGGTCAACGTCGCCTCAAACACCCTAGGCCTGTGCCATGGCTGATTCTGCAAGATTCTAACAAAAAAATAGCTCCAATAATGTAACGACTAATATTTTTAAAACTTTGTTCATAATTTCGGTACTATAGATGCTGATAACTATTAATTGCAAAGGTAAAAGAATAATATTGGGATACCTACCTAGGTACTGATTGAATTTCAAGTTATACCGGGATCAGATAGGTTTGCTCCATAGGCACCATTAGAACAGACTAATGATTGAATATTAATAAAATACCCTCCTGATCTGAATACAGAATATTTCTTCAAATATCTAATGTTCTTTACATATCGAAAAAGGTGGTGGATTGTTGAAAAACACTTTGTCGTCCAATTTGGTACACAAAATGTCCTTAGTTTAAGAGATATGAGCGAAAAACTGAAAAAAGTCATAAAAAAAATTAAATTTTTATCCCCCCCCCCTCCACCGCCAAGTTAGCACAGGGTCCTTGAAATCGACAACTTAGGATAGTCTTCCTAGTGTACCACCAAACAACCTGTTAAAGTTCCATTAACTTCAGAATTCTTTCTATGTAAAAGTACATTAACTGCTGGAGTATTATACAAATCCATCTACAGCAGAAATTGTTTGTTAGGAACCGTTTCCACCGACCGACAGCCTCGTGCACGAGGACATTCAAACAAAGCACTTTATTCCCGCAAATTGGATAATAATGAACGTTTACGTAAGAAAAAGGTTCCTTTTCTTAGTCATTTTCATAGGGAAAATTAATTGGAGCAGCCATTGTTTAGAGGATAACGTGGTCTGCTGCTAAATGATTTTCATTTTGTCCAATGAAACTCTCTTAATCGTACAAATATTGTTGTTATTTATAATTATGCACTAGCTTATGCTCGCGGCTTCGCCCGCGTGGAATTCGGTATTTGTCCCACGGGATCACGTTACCGGGATAAAAAGTATCCTATGTGTTAATGCAGGTTATAAACTATCTGTGTGCCAAATTTCATCTAAATCCGGTTAAATATGTTGCTAGAAGAAATTTTAGCAAGCTAAATGGTAAAATTTGCGTGCTAAAAAAACATTTGGTAACAATTTACCTGTATACAAGGTGTTTTTTTAATATCCCATAATTCCAGGGTATGAATGAGACCATATCAAAGAATCAACTATCATAATTATGAATTATTTTTCAATTATCATTTTTTGTTTTCATTCATACAAAAAAATTCGTCAAAGTCACAATTATTAATGTAAAACAACACCCTTACTTGAAATATGACAACATCGTATTTTATTACCTTTGAATATGAATGATAATTAATTACTCGTATTTATCAATGAAACTTAAATTAATTATGATTGATGTTATCTTCGTAACTATGCATTTTTGGACCACATATTCTAGGACTTTTTGGATTATTTTTACCTATTCCCTAGAGTTATGGATTATAAAAAAACACGTTGTATAACCATTCAATACGAAGCATAATGAACGTTTTCCATTTCTGTTTTCAGGTTGGCCACGACTGGGGTTACTACACAATGGTGACAGACCTCCCTAAATACATGACAGATGTCCTCAAATTCAACATCGCAGCCACGGGTACCTTGACGGCGATTCCTTACCTTGCCATGTGGATAAGCTCCTTTATATTTGGCTGGGTGTGTGACGTGTGTGTGAAAAGAAAATGGCACTCGATTAAGACTGGAAGAATTATTCATACGACAATAGGTAATTTACATTTTTCTTTATAATATACCAGCTTTTGAAGTTAAAGGTAGTTGATATTGTTTGCAGGGTAGAATGTGCTCTGTGGCTCTCCAGTTAAAGCACACTTTCAAGAAATACATGCTAGCTAGACATAGCGAAATTAATGTAAAGCTAGCTCAACAGACTCAGGCTAGCAAAGCATACTTCAATTATTTCAATGCTAGAAACTTGACCTAAGAACAACAACGAGGTCTGCAATGGCAATCAGAGGAGAACATAATTTACTCAACTATTGAGTTGATAGCGGACTGCCCAAGGCTCCATAATCTGCTTTTGCAGCTACGATTTGATTTGTATTTTTGGTTTTGATTTGTGGTTAGTACGATAACCGATTGCTAGTAAGCAGCAGTCTAATTAGGTGTCACACTTCCAAACAAACAAACTATTTAATTTTGAAAAAAAAAACTTTTTAAATTATGTATATTTACTACTATTACTTATTGTAAGTAAGTAGTGGTAGTAAATAGTAGTAGTAGTCTACTTACTACTTACTTTTACTATTTGATCATCATCTGTCTAGCCTCGGCTTCCAGTCTAACCGGATGCAGCAGATTACTTTTACTATTTACTTTACTTTTTAATTTTTCTTTTCTTTTGTTTTGTTATTATTTATATTTCCGTAAAAATGTTCCCAAATTTTGGATTGGGTTCATATCAATACTAAAACTGATTGAGAAAACTTTGAAACCCGTCAATCGCCAAAAAGATACCAAAGGCCTCTAATTTCAACCACAACACAACCCGCAGTGACAACGCCTCTGTCACAATAGCAGACCACCGCGACACGACATTTCCGCCTGTTATCGTTATCAATAATGATATCATCTACGCGGTCGCCTTCGGAGAACCACCTTTTTGGAGTTTATTGGAGTTTACTCCTTTACAAACGTTTCATATACACCGTGACTTTTTAGTCGTCTTACAACGGCAGCCCACTTCATGTATTCAATGAGTACTAAACATTCATAAAAAGAAAAATAGGTATTTATGAGATTTTAATAATTTAAAAATAAAAATATTATTCAGTATTATGACGTATGACTTAGTTAAAACACCCTGTTGCGAGCGTTGATCCTACTGACTCAAGCGCTGGGTAGGTATGTTCTCCCGTTTGACAGGTAAGCATCATTAACAGGATGTTTCATAATTTTATTGTAATGTATTATTTATTTTTCTTTGTAACTATTATGGGAGGAAAAAAAAAACGCGCCTAGAGCTACTTTATGTCGGGTACATTGAGTGGACCACCTTTGTAAGACGACTAAAAAGTCACGGTGTATAGCACACGGTATGGAAAATAGACGGGTAGTAAAATCAAGCGTTAACAAAAAGTTAAGCTTTTATGCCTTCCCCTACGCACACCCCGCGGCAAGCACACAGTTACCCTCCCTCTTTCGTCTCTCTCTCTCTGTCTAAATATGTGGAAAGCGTGGTGGGGCTATAGCATAGCATCGCTATATTGTAGTGCGTCTGGTATGTTTTTCGAGGCGAGGACGGACGGCTTCCATGGGATTGTGCGCAAAAGGATATACTATATATATATATATATATACTTGTCACAGCGTGTGCGAGGCAGTAGCAACGGCAACCTGCAGATGATCGTATCTCGCACTGATTGCCCTATCCAAAATAAATGGATGCGCATTGTTTTGGGCGCTCACTAACACATTGTTTATGTAAAATACTAACACAATTTTGATTTTATTGTATATTATTTAATTTTATGTAATGTATAAATGTGCAAATTGATTTGAATTTAATGTATTGTATGAATTATAATTATCTGAAATAGCAACATGATACTAACAGAATAGCGTCGCCACTGTTATGTATAATCTATACTATTTATTATGATAATATTATAAAGCTGAAGAGTGTGTTTGTTTGGTTGAACGTGGTAATCTCAGGAACTACTGGTTCGAATTGAAAAATTCTTTTAGTGATGGATAGTCCAATTATCGAGGAAGGCTATAGGCTATATATAACATCATGCTACAACAAATAGGAGCCGAGCAAAAAGAAAACAAGCCAGAAGCGGCGGGTGAAACCGCGGGGCACAGCTAGTTTGACTATATTTTGCAGTAAACATGTAAACTATAAAACGTCATTTTTTGGAATTTTAATGATGAGTAAACGCCAGTCACGCCTCGGGGCTGACACGCACAATTTTTTATTTGCAAACATAATAATTTTACTGCCTATTCTTGCGATTATATTAGATACAGATACCTATTCTCTATTTATTGATATTGCTACGCTATCAAAACACATATCCGTACAATACATCCCGAGCTAACTTACGAAACAACAAGACACTAACACAGATGACTTCTACGTGTTTCTTCGAGATTGTTCCTTATTATATTATTGCGGCACGTTTCACAAATTCCCTGACATTTGTTCCAGCTGCTACTGGGCCAGCAATATGTATCATATTGGCATCATACTCGGGCTGTGATCGGTTCGCCGCCGTTGCTTATTTCATAGCCTCGATGGCGCTCATGGGAGGCTTCTACAGCGGAATGAAGGTAATAAAGCAATAATTTTCCGATATGTTTACGGAATATTACCCTTTTAATGCGGCTGAAGTGTTGCTTGTGGCTCGCTTGGGAACGATTTATAAGTTGTTTTGCACGTAAAATTAGATTATGCAGGTTCAATTTGGTGTAAAGGTTAAGTCATTACACAAGAATTGAGTAATACATTTGAAGTAGGACCCTTCTGAGAACGCTCATTATGATAAAAAAAGATTAATACCTATGCAATAAACATACATTTATAAACATATTGATGCACCATAGACCATAGTGCATCTATATTTCGCCAGTTACGTGTAAGTCTCATGTAGAAGGGGCGAGCGATAGGGTCGCACTCTACTTAATATTTATTTCACACATTAAAAAAAAAACTTTTTTGCAAAAAATAAAACCAACTTCAAAAACACAAAAAAGTGAAAAATAACTTTAGCTTCAGAAGTCGGTGACTGTTTGTTTGATTCAGTTTTTTTGTCATCTTATTTTAAATTGTCAACAAAAACAAACACAGGTTGTACTGTACACATCTGCGTACACCCTCAGAGCATACAGGCGTTATGTTATGTTACGATATTGTGTAAACAATAAACATCTTAGCGATTGCAGCAATCACGGCAGATTTGCTGTTTATTATTGAAGAGTTCCATTGTTTATCTCTGAAGATCAGCATCAGATCTTCGCCAAATTTAAACGGGACCACCGCGGAGTAATATTCGTCCAAGCAAAAGAAGAATCATCAAAATCGGTTCACAATTTGCGAAGAAGTCGCTAAACATACACAAAAAAAAAGTCAGTAGAATTGATAACCTCCTCCTTTTGGAAGTCGGTTAAAAAAGATGTTGCGTCCATAAGAAAAACATGCTACGTAACATTTTCGCCTCTCTTCGTCACAACGAACTGAATTTCACTCATTTGTATTTTGTCCTAATAATATTCTAATTCCATTATTCCGGTTAAAAGCTTCCGAAACTTTAGAAGCTTTTCAAGATAAGTCTGTAGATGACAGTACTACTTTATTGCTTCAGAAACAGGAGTGTGACCCGAATTTTGATGACCCCCGTCTTGTAGGGTCACGTATAAAATTGTGTACCTTTGATATTTTCTGTTGGCGAACGTCGGTATGAGAATATCTCTGTAAGCAAACTGCTGATGAAATTGGAATTTTCTCTTATCTTTGATATAATACGCGTATTCCAGAAATGTGTGGTCATATTAAGCTTGGGGTAAAGACCACGAAAGTGAATATAACTTTGATGACGAACCTGAACTACTTTTGAACCGCGGGACCAACATCGTAATCGGCAAAAATTAATTAGCTTGTACCATTCAAAAGTTTCATACCTACTCGACCTAAATGTAGACATTGTATAGGTACATATAATAGAGACATCGATGCGCAAACTGTTACCACTAATTCAGTATTTGATTTTAGACCACACCGTGTGTGTTTTAATTAAATGGCCGGCCTGAATTCCGCCATTTTTTTTTTGATAAAACATATTTCGGAAACGTGACTCTTTAGAACATTTTGTTTCATTTAAAACTTGTTTGTATTGATGCCAGTTATCGATAAATGTAAGTTTTATGAGTGGCCGCTATTTTTAAAATAAATAAAATAAAGTTAGGCCTGCCAGGCTTCATGCAAAAATGCAACCCCTTTGCGTAGGTTATAAGAATTGCTGTTTCTTACAAAATTGCAACGCCTACACGACAAATACGTATGTCACAGCTGATTTATTTTTATAACCGACCACCCTGTATAGGTAATACCTTCATATGTATTATAGAATTCATCACTTGGTTGAACGCTTTTTGCAATCGTTCGACTTGAGTTCCATTCCTAATTATGTGGCTATGATTGTTCGTTACCCAGTCAAGCGGTGGATTGGTATCACTGAAATTTCACGCTCAAGTGACTCATAGCTCGGGCCACAGCACACAACATTGGAACAGAAGGTCCACTCTATCCAACGTAGTATACAGGCACACGCGCACATATAAAGCTGCGTACATTCGCCAACTCCAAAACAAATGACAGTCACGAGTGCCCTTGCACTCGCTGCGTTTGAAGCTTATCTATGTGTGCGTGCGTTTGCGTTCGTTGCATGGAACTGATCTTCTGTACCCATCTATTTCGTAACTCGGGTTTAAAGCACTTTGATTCCGAGAAACACCTATCGTTCCGTACCAAGTTCAAATAACTTGGGAAACCCCTGTAAATATCATCGGTACCTACTATGGGACCCATTGGTATATGGTCCCATTGGTACTAAAACTGAGGCAATACTATGTATAAAAGTTAAATAAATGTTTGCAACAGGCTGACATGTTGAACAAGAATTTGTGTGGTATACTAGAACTAAAAAACCCGACTACTGAATAAAATGTAGCTTATGTTGCCCGGGCCATAATAACAAATCGATTGACACCTTATTCATCAAAATCGGATGAATAGTTAAGGCGCTACGGAGGAACATACGTAAATACAAACATACGTACATAGACTGCTAAAATCATAACCCTTCTTTCTGGCTTGGCCATAGTTGGGTAAAAAAAGGTTAAAAGTAGATAAGTTTAAAATCTGCCAGTTTTACACAAAAAAAATACTAACAAAGAATTTGTAAGTTCAGGAAAGTTCGGTTCAAGTTTCACAGAAGCAGGCTCATATGAGAGGCATAGAATACTGTTGAGTTTGTGATCCGTTTACAATCTAAATTAAGGTTCAATACCTTGCAACTTCCCGGTGACATTTTCGTCCAGAACCTTGCAGATTTAGAACTATGTACTTTATTGGTTAAATATCAAAACAGTGCCAACAACATCCCGAAGAGCATACGAGACCTTTACAAACACGTGAAAACATTTATTTCTGTGTACGAAAGCAATTTGGCAAGACTTGGGCTTCACATTAATTCTTATGTTCGTAGGTAAACGCGTTGGATTTGGCGCCAAACTATGCAGGCTCCCTGACTGCGATGATCAACGGGACTTCCACTATCTCTGGGATTATTACGCCATATTTGATTGGGCTGTTGACACCTGATGTAAGTACCTATTCATATGATTTTTATTGTTTTGTTCACTCGAAACAATTCGCACTTCAGTCAGGTCGCACTTCAGTGGAAACAATTCCAGTTTAAGCTGGCATCTTATTCTATTGAATCAATAGGAAATGTAATGTCTCCACAAACAACGGCCCATCTTCCATCTTGCGCTGCATGCCCAACACCTGCGCACTTGACGATCTTATGACTGCTACAGCGAGTGGAGTTCGCATACCTGAATTTTGGGCCAAACATATTTAATAAAAAATTGCTATCGACACGTTAAGAAGAATAGGGAATATTTATCTATTGAACTTGGTATTACGCTAACCAGCTCAGAATAAAAGTGAAAAAAGCGAAAACTTCGAATCACAATTATTTTGACCAAAACTAGGAAGGCCCAATAGTCTACTTGGTACTTGGTGTTCTATGTTAAATACTTGTCGGCTATAGATACCTCTACATGGCGTATACAAATAACAATACAGGGTGTTAGCGGACCCTTCACGAAGCCGTCAATCAAACATTAAGTACATCAAACTAACTTTACGCAAAAAATATTTCTGGGAAATGACTTTACTTTTTGGGTGGAAAATCCATTTTACGGTAGGACCCAATGTAACGCATTCAAAACATTGTGCTTCTTCTTCTTTATCGTGTGGTTAGTGCCTAACCTGTTGTCAGAGTTTTATGCCGCCCATGGGCCTCTGACTTGGCTTTACATGCTGTCGAGAAATATCTCTCAGGCATGCTGGTTTCCTCACGATGTTTTCCTTCACCGAAGCAAGTGATAATTATACAATACGCACATGTATCCGAAAATCAGAGGTGCGTGTCTTGGGTTCGAACTCGAGACCTATGACTTGTCAGTCCGACGGTCACACCACTAGACTATCACTGCTATCAACAACAACATTGTGCTGATGAATGGATTGAATAGCACGGGGTCGAGGTGTTTCAAGTAAAAGAACTTTCATTAAAAACACGTATTTACAAAAAAAAACTTGTGAAAAGAGTAGGAACTTTGACCCCAATATCTCCGTAACTAGAAGGTTCTCAGGTATGGTCTAGAACAAAAAAAATATCGCAAAGAAGGGGAGAAGAAGTGGTTTTCGGCTTCGTTAAGGGTCTTTTACACCCTTTATAGTCAAAAATATATTATGCTAATACATCAAATCATTACCTACGGATTTTCAAATTATCCAACAATAATTTTTTTCGAAGATCAAGCTTTCATGTCCAGCCCTTTTGTTATAGATTTCTATAAAAAAGAAACACTTACGTAGTATAAAAGTACTTTATAAAGGCACTGAAAAAACCCTTTGTGAATCAACTTGGATTAGCCTGAGAACATTCAAGATGAAGTTATTGCTGGGGTAACCCGGGTAGGCCTTTAGAATTTCGTTATAGAACCCCATTTTGGCTTAGATTTTATTCTTTTGTGTTGTCGTACCTTATATGAAATACTTTTATCGTAGGGCTCTCAAAAGCAAAATGGTCGACCTATTCTAATATGGCGTAATTCAAAATTTGGCGAACCAACGAAAAGTGTTATTAACTAAAAAGGTTAAAAATTAATGGAAATCAAATAATGTTTTTCAGCATACTGGACATTTTTGACTTACTACTACTAATAATTATGGTCATATTAGAATTAGGCCGACGAAATGCAACATAGAGGCTAGGCATATTTTGAGATTATGAATCCAAATTCCTAGCGTTTTCGGGTGAAGTTACAATCGTAGGTACTACTAAAACTTAACCTCCTTTTGCTTCGTATTTCAAACGGTGCTTTAGACCCATGTTTGTAGAGAATGTTTGGGGGTTTACGTAAATGCCTTTATCAGAATACCAGCGCTGCGACATTATTCTTAAACGTCGTAGCAAAATGCTGAGAAATCCATTTGGCCTCGTGCAGGACTAATCAACTATTTTTTTAGGGTTTTGTGGCCAAATGGTAAAAAACGGAACCCTTATAGATTCGTCCTGTCCGTCCGTATGTCACACCCATTTTTATTTTTTTACACCTAAAAGTGCCGTGAAATTATAAAAAAAGGGCAGCCTTCCATATAAATGACGATGTGTAACAGACGGTTGAACAAATATCTGCGTATTTAACTATGTATGGTGACTCTTGAATATGGTATCGAGGTTCTTAAGATACTTATTTCTAAATCAATGGTTGATAGATATACGTTGCTAAAGCCGTAAAAATTGTTCTCTTGCAATTGTGCTCCCGCTTTCTAATTTTAAAAGTAAAAAGAGGAAAATTTTGAAAAAATGTGGGTTTGCAGAACGTAAAAAGAACTTCTTGGGAATTAGTAGGGAATACTGATGCTCGCATTAAAGAAAGATTAATAAATAATCAAAGAGCCATAGTTTTTTCAGTGTCTTGATGCCCACATAAAGATTAAAAACGTTGTACGAGTGAAAATATATATAAATGAAAACGAACAAACACGTACCTGCCTCTTCCCGAATTACAAACTTTGATAAAAGCAAACAAATCATCTTCAAAGAAGCCTTGTCTCCCAAACTCCGTTTCGAACAATAAATGGGCTTTAATTATTAAAACATTTTCGATTCGACTCAGTGTCAAGTTTCGACAAGATGTCGAGTTTGTGGCTTTAATGCGAACTTACATGAAGTTCGCATTAAAGCCACAAACTTTTAAGTGGCCTTAATCTTGTTGACAGTGCTTTCGGTTCAATCTCTATTTATAGACAGAATCGATAGAGGTTCTTATGCATCGGTGATTGGTATATTGGCAAGATAATGCAATTACGTGCTGCAAAGACTTGTTTCCATACTACGTTGGGAACTGTGTTTATATTAGCGCACTTAGGATGACCATCTGCCTCTTAGATGTCCTTAGATGTCTAGCTTTTTGGCCCCCGTCTAGTATTTATCCGATCTTGGCCTTATGATCCGGACTTTTCGATATAAATTATGTTTGTCAGAAAATTATTGTTAAAGTCAAATGGTCGGAGTTTGCAAATATTCGTGCTTTTAGGACTCTTTAAATTCAAAGCACAATGAGTATTAGACGCCTGCCGTTTATTTATACCGTCTCCGCGTTTGAAATTATTTTCCCAGGGGACTTTTGGGTTACAATTTTAAGTCATAATAATATGCTCATTTCCTACCTGAGGAGTTCGTGGCTAAATAATAACAGCCGCTCGGGTTGATCTTAAGGTTAAACCGTGCTTGCCTTGGTTGGTCTGTGGATGTGTGACCACCCATTAGATACCGAGTTTCCTCCGTCTCGCCTCGGAAAGCGCGTTTAGTCCTGGCGTCCTAGCGGTCATTTGTGTATCTTTGACAGCCGTTAAAGGTAGTTAGTGGCCCAAAAAGTCTGACTACCAGTCTTATCAAGGGGTATCGTATTAGCCAGTACTAAATAGGTTGTGGAGGTCAGATAGGCAGTCGGTCCATGTATAATACTGGTGTTCAGATGCATCCGGATAGACTGGAAGCCGACCCCAACATAATTGGGAAAAGGCTAGGCAGATTATGATGCTCATTTCCCACCTGAATCTTCCAGCAATTCAAAATATTTCTTTATTTTCTTTTTTAACGTCCATTTACCTCTTTTCCAGTCAACATTGGCACAATGGCGAATAGCGTTCTGGGTATGCTTCTCAGTCCTAGTCGGCACGAACATCGTCTACATCTTCTGGGCGGATGGTAAGCAGCAATGGTGGGACGACGTCCGACAGTACGGGTACCCTGAGGACTGGAAGCACGGGCAACTTAAGATGGCCAATCTAGACAAGGAGAAGAACAAAGAGAAAAAAAAAGCAATCGAAGCAAGGAACTCTTCGAAATAAGTTCAAGTGTTGTGATTAGTACATTTTAAGACCGCAGGCTTAGGAAGGTTAAGCAGGTAAAGCAAGACCGTTTGTTTTTGTGAGAGAAAACAAACGGCTGAAGGCTGCGGACACTGGTCTCCGACCTATACTATAATAGATACCTACTATAATATACAGGGTGTAAGGTACAGCCCTCCGCAGACTGATGTGGTGAATTCAGTATATCACACTAAGATGACCGGTACAAGACATTATTTCAGGAACGTTATGGGAATTCAATAAATTTGATTTCTTTTATTTCCCCATACGCAATGTATCGTTACCGTAGCAAAATGTACGTAGCGAACGGCAAGCGCGACGACGAGTTCGATGAACTGTCTAGCTAGGCAGGAAGTGAGCACCTGATTTCACACGTCGCCGTCGTTCGTTAGAATATTTCAACATCCACTGTTGGTTTTTTGACTTTAGCCGTAGTATTTACAAAAATAGAGTGCTGCGTACTGAGTATGTAATTTTACATTGAAATAAAGGAATAGTAACTGAAAAAACCATAAACAAAAAGAAACATTCCGGTGGAATATGATTCAAAATAAGGAGCTGAATGCACCCACCCTGTCAGTTTGCGGAGGGCTGTCCATTACACCCCTATTTTCTGACAGTGACCGTGTCGTATCCGCAATTTCAATCCTTCAGGATATTAGATTGTACATAATTTTGTCGACAAACTTATGAATGGCGCTGATAACATAAAATTTCGTTTCTCTCAGTGATGAAATATGATATCTACCTATACGAGTACCTTCTGCGCTTTTTCTGATAATAGTACATTAATTGTTCAGTCTGCGGCCTATGTCATCAAAATAGAAATTTAATTATTTATAAGTAACTAATGTGATTAGCTAAGTATTATAGCAATGTAGGTGATATTAATTGAGAGGAAGAGTGGAAGTTTATTTGAGGCCGTAGTTTAATCAGGCCCGAAGGCTGAAAAACGAAACCATTTCAGGCCATAACTGAGGGACTTGGCCTAGAATTTTAATTCCGTTGCGACTTTTTCGAAATGAGGATTCATTTGAATTGAATGACGATTGGGTTTTCAAATGGGTTTTTTAAACACCAATTGTAATTACCTCTGTTATACGTCATGATGATGGAATGTTTGTGTGAAAATATTAGTAATACGATTTCCTTCAGTGTTTATGTTCAAAGAGCAATGTGCAAAGTTCAATTAAGAAAAGATTCGGGATAGTTCTGATTAATTCCTTCTAATTAACTCAAATTATTTACATAAATAAACTTGAACTACAGGGTGTTTGGTTAAACGTGGGCAATTCTTAAAGCGAGTGAAGTACTCATAAATATGAGCAACTCTTATTATGGGGCTAACTATAAAAAATGATTTAAAAAATCTGCAGTTTCCTACATTTTTTCGAGTTACGCGACTAATAATGTGTGGAGCAGGTGATATTTTTTTCGCGATTACATGGTCGGTCCCATAGTAAAAGTTGATTATTTTCATGAGTACTACACGCCCCAAAAGTATTGCCCACGCTTAAAAAAACACCCAGTATATAAAATCAATGAACTTATTGATGTGCCATCTTAAAATCAGTGTAGTTAAATTAATTTACAAAATTTAAGTATATTTTATACGTAATTTTGCATATTTATTTTCATTTATTTGTCTATGCATTCTTACAATAAGCTTCACTCCAGTTGTATTAATAGTTCTTAAGACTGTTTTATTTCAATTTTTATATCTTGACTACAGTTTGATTAAATGTATTTTAGTTATTTCTGTAAAACTATTCTTAATTCTTCCTTCCTATGTATTAATTTAATAAACAATAACTAAGCTAGTTTGGTTACCAATATGCATTTAATGCATAAAGAAAACAATTATTATTGAGTTATCAAATAGCCATTTAAATGGATCTTAATCTAGTTTTATAAAGTACACAGTTACCTACCTATTTTAATAAATTTTCCTAACGTTATTTGCAGCGAATGTGATATTTTAAATATTTTAGCGTACATTGAATAGTCAACGACATAATTATGAATTAACAAATGAAAGAAAATGTGTTATTTTTTAAATAGTTTAAAATAAATATCGTTCAAACTATGCTTTCTTATTTTCTTACCCTCTTTTTAAAGTTATGTAAAGAAGAAGTTCTTAGTAAAAACGCCTGATGAAATTATTATAGCAATAAAGTCGCGAGAGAGCTTTTGCTAAAACTTAATGACTCCTAACAGTCTTTTAAATACATGTTATTACCCGACTGCCAAGGAAGGGTTATTTTTTTTCGCGTACCGTAAAACGGGGTGAATAGAAAAGGCAAGAGTGAATAGAGACAAAACTTTGAAAGGGATTTTAATGTTGAATTAATATGTTATGTTGCCAACAAGGTCTCTAAATAATTAAGTATAATTAAGTTAATAAAATAGAGTAGTTTTTGGTAACATATCATATTAATTCAACTTTATAATAATTTTCAAAGCGTCTATTCACCCTTGCCTTTCCTATTCACCCCGTTTTACCCGGTATCTTTATTACCTCGTGTGTTCCAAATGGCTGATTTAAACGATTATGGTATCATTAGATACGTCTCAAAACCCAAGTGTCCTTATACAGACGTTTATAAAAAAAAAAAAATGGCGGAGTTTGGCGTTAAATCGTAAGTCGTTAATTTTTTTTTTTCAATCAAGCCTATCGTGTACTTCGAGTAGGGTATCAAAATGAAAGAAATTAAAAGGAGATTATAAATATATAAGTACATAATACAGTTTGTAGTCGGGTGTTTTGATACTTTTAATTAAATGTTACCTGTTTTGCCAAATAACTTCTATTCTTGGAGCACTTTATTTTATGACGTGAATATTTAACTGCAGTCATACAGATGACCAAAAGGGTTTTACGTTTATTTTACCTCGTGGGAGGTAATAATCAGGCTATAATGTTCCCATTGCTGGGACACAGGCCTATTCTTATTCTTTATAGCACACAAAATAACGCCCCCCCTCCCCCCTCCCAACCTTCCCCTGCCTCCTCTCCAAAGGGCTATAATCACGCAGGCCCAATGCGGGTTAGTAGATGTCACAAGTCTTCGAATTTTTGGTTCTAGGACGTGCCGGTATGTTTTTCTTCATCGTTTTGAGAGCAGTGGTAATGAAATCAATTACACAAAATTATACGCCTCCCTGGGTTCGAACCCAAGACTTACTGCTTGCAGTCGGGGCCGCCACCTCTGGGCCACCGTTGCAAATAGGCTCGCCCGTATTACATGGGACTTAAACACAACTGCTGAAATGTGGGTGTTCTATTAGTTACACCTCTGCCTAATCTTTCGGGGGTTATAGGCTTAATGTTACCTGGGGGCTACTATGACGTCTTAAAGCAGGCGTAATTCCAGAGTGGGAAAGAGACAGAGCTATACAGGTCATCAAGCGCCATCTCTTTCCCACACTGGAATTACTCCTGCTTTGAGATGTCATGGTAGGCCACCTACCCGTCATTATTCAGCTGCGTTTTCAATATTTTTTTATTTCATTTTTAAACTTTGCCCCACACTAGGAATTTCTCCTGTATCGTGGGTGCGTTTACAAACATTTAAACTCACATACATAAACAGCCAGACCCGGAACAACTACCATAAACAACCTAAACCTACCTATTGTACCAAAATTAACCGTTTTACAACTATAATAACAAATTCATTGTAGATCCCTTTAGTAACAAGTTATCTAATCGTGTATTTAAATCGAATATCATGTATTCTGTAGTGAGTGCCGAGTCTAGTCAAACGCTGTGTGTTGAATAGTAAATAATCACTTAGCCTTGTCAATAGTAAATTATGCAAATATACTTTGCTGTTGTAGTCAGGGTTATCATTTCAAATTTTGAATAATCCTGACAAAATTGGTCACGGGACTCATAGAATTACCGTGACCCTGGAACATAAAGGGCTACTGAAGGACACCGTGGATTTTAGTCAGTACAAGTCTGACAGTCCCTCCCGCTCTGCCCTCGGTGGGAGGACTTATTTGATGATTTTCAACGTTAAAAAAAAAAAAAAAAAATCCTAACAAAATTACGGATTAAAAAAAAACCGGGCATAAAACTTTTTATTTTATCGTTCTCCTGACCTTATTCCAATTTATTTGGGGTCGGCGCAGAATGTCTTCTTCTTCCATACTTCTCTATTACTCTTTATCTCAGCAGTCACCTCCTTTCTAGCCATGTCATCTTTCACACAGTCCATCCATCGCTTCTTTGGTCTTCTTCTACTCTTATAGCCATCTACATTCATACTTAACATTCTTTTCACTACATTTTCCTCATTCCGCCGCATCACATGTCCAAACCACGATAACCGATTACCACACAACTTTTCAGTCACCGGCGCCGACTTCCTCTTTTGTACTCATTCCTTATTTTATCCATCCATTAAAATTTTGTACAAAACTTTTTTTTTAATTTTTTTTTTCCTTTATTTATTTTCATACAAATCTTATACATTTTTAAATATTTCTTAAAATAAAAACAATATAAAAAACATTTAAAATATAAATAATTTTTTTTTTTTATTGTTATAAATGTTATAGTTTTATTTTCTAAAAGTAAATTTTCCCATTAAAGGCCTCTCCAACCCCATTCACCCAGATTTTCAGCAGCTTTCATCCTGCCGCTATAAGCCACCCTGTGAAGTCAAATAGTCCGGATAACTGCAAATGCTGGACGGGGAGTAAAAAGCTGGATATGTCCAGACCAATCTGGGAGGATGGTAACCCTAGTTATATCATGTATTGTAATGAATGAACGAGCAAGTTCGTGCATTAAATAATATTACGTTTCTATTATTAAGTTGTGTAAATTCCCGTCTTGCAGTGCAGAATTTTATGAGTCGTATAAATAGACAATAATGTATAGATAAATCTATACAGTGTTACAAACTGTCAATTGTTTGCAATTGCTTTTAATAAGTGAGTGCAATACAATCTGTGTTGTCGTTCACTGATTAATGCAATGGTCGATTCAAATTACAGTTGTTGTCACTAAATGTAGTAACCAACGTAATATGTAGTAACCATCTCGTATCCCACGTGCATAAAATATATAAAAGCAGTGTTCGCAGAGATAATATCATGATAATTACTTGCTAATGAAAAAAATACTTCACGTGTATCCGAACGCGATACGCCGTTCGGCGCGTATCCAAAAGTGTTAAGCGTTAAATTAACAGAGTTTATATGAAATAAGGTGTAATATAAGTTTTATTTTACTAACCCTCTATGGATGCTGCTTGTCCGAAATAAAAGTTATTTTATTTTATTTATTTATAGTGCATTTATGTTAAAACTAAAGCATAAAACATTAAATCATTGTAAATGTCTTTCTTTTCGTAATATTTTAGTGACGAAATTAGCATTTGTTACTAAAAAAAATAAGAGATCAAGTTATGAATCAGCATTGATAATTAACAATTTTGAACCTTGTATAAAAGACTCTAAAGTCGACCGTCCACTGCTGCGTAGGATGTACATACCATACATATAAGGAAAGGTTTGCTACATTTGTTGCGCAGCTGATTTATTTGCCAGCCACACATATATGTATATTATGAGCGTAAATGATGATGCTGCTTACTTTTGCATGCAAGCTAAGTAGGCACGTGTTTGAATGCATAGCTTAGCCGTGAACTTCTGTGAAGGAACGGCTTAATATAGTGTACCTAGGTACTGCAGTCACGAGCACCAATATACAACACTAGCTTCTGCCCGCGGCTTCGCCCGCGTGGAGTTCGGGAACTGCCCACGGAATCTTACTTCTGGGATAATAAGTAATCTATGTATGTATAGTACATACATAGATTTACGTGTACTTGCTATTGCAAATATTTGTTCATAGTAATATCAATTAAATTACATAATATGTGAAATATCTTGGTTTGAGATTGGACACCGGGACACCAAACAAATGATTTATTAGGAATCTATTTATAGACATAATACTTTGACATAATATTTAATATCAATGTCCCGTATCGCGAGCCAACGCGAAAATCGGTGGAATAAACTATATTCACAGACACGTCTACCTCAGAAAAATCCTATCTACTTAGTAATAGGTAAATACTCCCGCGCCCCGCACGCCCCACGCAACGCTGCGCGGCATGCGCCCTTCTACGTGAGCTTCGAAGCCCTATTTAACTATATTGGGGGATGATTTTGGAAAAACTGATACACATCTATATATACAAAATGGTAAACTGACTGATTGACTGACTGGGTGATATATCACCGCACAGCCCAAACCGCTGGTCCTAGAGACATGAAACTTGGAGGGTGTGTTCTTTGTGAAGAGAAGGTTTCCACTAAGAAAGGATCTTTGGGAATTCAAATTTTCAATCGTCAGCCTAAACACAAAATTTGAAGATCCTAACTTCAAAACTGACGTACTTTCATATTAACTTCCATCCCCTATTTTACCCCTTTAGGGGTGGAACTCCCAAAAATCCTTTCTTAGTGGATACTTACTCTTCACAAAGAACACACCCTCCAAGTTTCATGTCTCTAGGACCATCGGTTTGGGCTGTGCGTTGATATATCACCCAGTCAGTCAGTCAGTCAGTCAGTTTACCATTTTATATAAAGAAAAAAAGAAGAAGAAAGAAAGAAGATTAAAGATTAATGATAAAATCATCTTTATCTATCAAACTTGAACGCGTAAACAAAGTTTCGTGGCCATGCTACTAACCGCTGAAGAGTTCTCTCTTGAGGAGACGATCCTGGCTGCAGGATTAAGGAATGTTTGTCATAAAAATGTATTGTCACCAGAACCAAAGGTTTGTGCAAAATTTCAGCTCAATCGGTTGTACAAAATTGAGTTGCATTTCACCCGAACAAACATAGTATCTTCACCCCCCTTTTTAACCCTTCGGGGGTAGAATTATCAAAAACGCCGAGACACGTATAAATTAATTTTCAATCGTCAGCCTTATCACAAAATTTGAAGATCCTAACTTCAAAACTGACAGACTTTCATACAAACTTCCATCCCCTATTTTACCCCTTTAGGGGTGAAATTCCCAAAAATCCTTTCTTAGTGGATACTTACTTTTCACAAACAATTCACCGTCCAAATTTCATGTCTCTAGGATTAGTGGTTTGGGCTGGGGGTTGATATATCAGTCAGCCAGTCAGGACGTTTAATTTTAAATTGGGGGATGATTTTGGAAAAACTGTGATACACGTGTCTCATAATTTTAACTGAAGAGTAAATACACAAATTTTCAAGTCAATCGACTCAGGGAATAAAAAGTTTCATAGAAAATTCAACACCCCATTTCACCCTCTTAGGGGTGAAATTTCGAAAAACCCTCTCTTAGTGGATACCTTCTCTTTACAAAGAGTACACTGTCCAAATTTCATGTCTCTAGGACCAGTGGTTTGGGCTGTGCGTTGATATATAAGTCAGTCAGTCAGTCAGTCAGTCAGTCAGTCAGTCAGTCAGTCAGGACTTTGAATTTTATATGTATAGATTAGTTTTAGTATAATATGCGAAACCTTAAACACATGTCTAGTATTTTTATGTAAAGAATCTATGTACAAAATTTCAAAACTGTATCATGAAAAATCACAAAGTTATAAGCTTGTTCTGTTACCTGGTTGTCCGCACAAAAACGTGATCATCATGCAGCTCGCCCGCGCGCGTTCCTCCAGGGTCGTCTTTAGCTCATTGAAAATAATAATTTGGCAATAATTTAGGTACCTACTGTACCTAAATTATTGCGATAGATAGTTAATATCGCTCAGTGTCCAACTTGTAACTTTAAAAAAATATTTTTGGGACCAAATATAACATGGTTTAAAAGGTTTGGCATAAAAGTTAGTGAAACGGGAGCATGCCTAAAATTTTTTACTCATTATGACCTGTATATCTACGATAATTGAGAGATATAAAATGTCTAATTAGTGGTATAAAATAGTATAAATTAAAAGGGTTTTATTACCATCTAAAGTTTTTATGAATGCGTTCATGGTCGTGCTACGAAGTACAACACTTTAAAATTATTGGAATCGATTCAGTTACTTATTCAGAACAAAAAATATTCAGGTTTCGCATATACTAAAAATAATGTTGTAAACATGTTCCTAAATTTAAAAGTAATATTCGCGAGAAATAGCGATTGTAACTTGGAGATAGGATCTTTTTCATACAAATATGAGTTCCAGATTACTATGTTCGTAACAACATGAAATTTTACTCAGAACAGTAGGAGAAAAACCGTTTTAAAAGTTGTTAAGTGTTAACATATTGGTGCTCGTGACTGTACTTACTAAATCATGAGCTGTTACAGAAGGGTCTTTTCTCAAATTAATCACGATAAACAGAGAAAGGTCAATTGACCAGTTCATTTAAAGATCTCCCTTCAACAAAAGAGCCTCCAGACACGAATGACAGTACCCACGATGTATTCATCTACCGCTCTCTCGTCGGTTATTCTCCAGGACACTACAGGTTGATTTATTCTTTCGACGCGAGTGAAGAACAGAATCAGGCCTGAGAATCTTTGATTAAGCGTAAGAGCTCCCGCTATGGTTGGTTTACAATCTATACATTTAAATTCAAAGTCCTGACTGACTGACTGACTGACTGACTGACTGACTGACTGACTTATATATCAACGCACAGCCCAAACCACTGGTCCTAGAGACATGAAATTTGGACAGTGTACTCTTTGTGAAGAGTAAGTATCCACTAAGAAAGGGTTTTTCGAAATTCCACCCCTAAGAGGGTGAAATGGGGTGTTGAATTTTCTATGAAACTTTTTATTCTCTGAGTCGATTGACTTAAAATTGTGTCTACGTATACTTCAGTTAAAATGATGAGATGCGTGTATCACAGTTTTTCCAAAATCATCCCCCAATTTAAAATTCAATGTCCTGACTGGCTGACTGATACATCAACGCACAGCCCAAACCGCTGCCGCGCTGGTTCTAGAGACATGAAATTTGGAGAGTGTATGTACTCTTTGTGGAGAGTAGGTATCCACTAAGAAAGGATTTTTTGAAATTCCACCCCTAATAGGGTGAAATGGGGTTTTGAATTTTATGTGAAACTTTTTATTCTCGGAGTCGATTGCCTTGAAAATATGTCTACTTATACTTTAGTTAAAATGATGAGATACGTGTTTCACAAAATCATTCCCCAATTTAAAATTCCATGTCCTGACTGGCTGACTGATATACCAACGCACAGCCCAAACCGCGGGTCCCAGAGATATGAAAATTGGAGGGTGTATTGTGTGTGAAGAGTTAGTATCAGTTTTTCGAAATTCCTACCCCTTAGAGGGTGAAATGGGGTGTTGAATTTTCGGTGAAACTTTTTACTCTCGGGGTCGATTGACTTGAAAATTTGTTTACATACTCTTCAGATAAAATCCAGTAAATCCGATGTCCAATCTCAAACCAAGGTATCAATATTTCACGTATCTAATTTAATTGATATAACTTTATAATAATAATTGCAAGTTATAAGCAAGTACATGTAAATCTAAGTATGTATTATAGATAGTTAAATAGATTACTTATTATTCCAGAAGTAAGATCCCGTGGGCAATTCCCTAACTCCACGCGGGCGAAGCCGCGGGCATAAGCTAGTTAATCATAAGTCTACCGTATCAGCAAGCGTTGCCAATTGTGTTGATATTTTCGACTGTTCATGCTAAAAGAATAATAAATTGCCAATCTCATAACCTGAATCAAGTTCAACGCCACGGTCCAAATCTTTTGCTTAACGACCGCAAATAATTCTACGAACTGACACAATACTAAAACCGTGTGTATTATATTTTATCGCATATCCGTGACGAAATCCACTTTGACCTGTTGAGACACAATACGAGACTGCGAGTAGATATGAATGGTCTTGGAAGGCATTAATTATAAACACAAGCATGCTGACATCATCATGCAGTAAAACACTAAATGATTAAAATTACTGAGTTGCTCAACCAGACGGTTTTTATGTTTATTGATCATGGGAATATTATGCTATAGCATCGTTGAATTGCTTGTGGCTAAATAGTTACATCTTAAGGATAAGCAGCCCTTGCCTAGGTTGATCCGTAGATGGGTGACCGCCCATTACATACCTAGTTTCCTCCGTGCCTCGGAAAGCACGTTAATCGTTGCGTTGTCATTTCTAGATCTTTGACAGTCGTTACAGGTAGTCAGTGGCCCGAAAGTCTGACAACCAGTCTTACCAAGGGGTATCGTATTACCCCGTACTAACTGGTTGAGGTCAGATAGGCAGTGGCTCCATATAAAATACTGGTATTCAGCTGCATCCGGTTAGACTGGAAACCGACCCCAACATAGTTGGGTATCGTATGTGAGTATCGTTGATTTGGTAACTGCTCTACCACTTTTCATAGCAATTTCGAGCAAATTAAACTACAATGAGGCAGAAATTATCGAGCTAACATAGATAAAATGATACTCTGTCAGCGAAAAGATGATAGAAAAGTCTAAAATGTTTGAGATTGACAAAAGCTACTGAAAAATTTTTATATCTTTCCTTTTGAAAGTCATTGTAAAAATCTAGACTTTTGAAAATCTTCTTCTTCGAATCTAGAATCTAGACCGTCTTGTCTTGGCCCTCTATGGTTATTTAATAACAAAAAACAAACAAACACACAAGATACGCGCGAAAAACATAACCCTTCCTTAGCCGTCGGGTAAAAATGTACATGAAACAATATATTGTCAGAAAACTCCAAATACAAAGCATTGATAATTTAAAAAAACCCAAGATACACACTCAGCGTCTCAAAAACGTCCGAAGAAAAAGTACACACAATTTTCGAATCGTGCGCACTTTTCAGTGCTTGTTAAATGACAGCCATTGTTTTTCGAGAATTGAATTTGAAAAGTGACATAACGTGCATTGCTCGCGTTTAAAGAAACACCTTTATGTGGTCGGTGTAAGTTCGAATTTGTGTTTCGTTAATTGGAACTTGTGTTTTTTTTTAGTTTGATGTATCGACGACACTTTGTGATGTGGCATGTGCATGGAACTGTGGGTTATCTAGGTTTTTTTGCATTTAATATAATAATGCGTACAAGTGTCATTTAACCGAAGGGTGGTATTTTACGTACCCTAGCAGTACGCACGACGGCCAATCGAGCTATACAAACCAGTTTATGTGGATCTCTCATTGTATAGGAAATCTATGCAAAGTGAGGCCAAGTTATACTGGAAAAGTACAGCCTCATGTCCCGTCGTGTGTACTAACGTAAGTCAAACATGGTGTGCCTTGTTTGATTTACGTTGGAATACACTCACATTATTTCCTTTTCTTATGTCTCGGGTTGATTACTTTATTTTGTGGTGTTTACTTAGGAACGATAAGTGTTAATATTATTATTCTTATGGTCGATCCGCACGATAATGGTCGATAGTGGGAATCATATGTCAACTTATTCAAAAGGAGCCCTACCGGTACAGGTATTGTCCCATCAGATAAATAGAAGCAAAAAAAAAAAGAAAGTAATCATCATCATCATCATCATCATCATTTCAGCCGAAAGACGTCCACTGCTGGACATAGCCTCCCCCAAGTGTCGCCATATTGACCGGTTCCGTGCGTCTCGCATCCAGCGGATCCCTGCATCGGTCCACCTAGTGGGAGGCCTTCCAATACAACGTCTTCGTCTTTTAAAGAAAGTAAAGTTAATAGTATTTTCTGTACTATTGCACCTACTGTTTTGTCTCTGCATCACCCTAAGGTAGACTGGTAGAAAATGCCAAAGGCATTAAGTCCGCCTTTGTACATTATGTGCATAAAGTTTTAATAAATAAATAAAAAATAAATAAATCTATAATGACCGCGACATGATGGAAACTAGCACTAGCACTATTATGAAGTTAATTTGTTACTTAATGATTTTCTTTTGTATTCTTCCCACCTAAATGCATCAGCTCACATAGCTCTTAAGGTGTTTCAAGTAATAATAGTCAGTGTAATTGTGTAGAAAACCGGTAAGTAACTAATACTTGTTTTAGTTTAATGATTGTACAAATAGAAGCGTTCAACGGCTAGTGAAGTAATCTATAGATACCTACCCATTTTAAAGCACATTGTGTTGTGTGTAACTTATGTTAATGGTTTAGCTATAGACGAGTTTGCAACGGCGCCTCTGGATATATGGAAACAGCTTAGTAACCAACATAGAATAATCTGCGTTCGCAATTTAGTTTCTGAAAATGTACCTAAACACATGTACGTATTTAGAAAAATAGCTTTAACACCTTAATACAAATAGAGCTTAGTTTGCGCTTCAACTTCGACACATCTTAGGTATTTTTCAGTACCCAATGATTTCAAAAATCTTGAAAAAAAACCGACCGTTCTTTTTTTATTTTACCCTTTTTAGTTGTAGTATAACACAAATTATTGTCATGAAACAATTGTTTACATTGTAACTAGAAGGCACCATCGACAGAGTTATAAGGTAACAAACATTTAAAAATACAACCGAATTGAGAACCTCCTCCTTATTTTGAAGTCGGTTAAAACACGGTTAATCAACTTAATTTTGCACTAACAGAAAGTTGATATTTCTTTTAGAGTAAATATAATATTATCAATTGGAAACAAGGATTTGTAAATAGACCAGTTAAGTAACAAGCAGCCGATTTTAATTAAAAGTGTTTTACTGAACGTCAAAACGTAAAAAAATACCGAACAAATCAACGAAATACATCATCAACATTTCAGGTTATTTTTCGCGAAACGACATAATAATATATTGTTAGCCAGAGTCAATAAACTACAAACTAGTCACATACCTCATGTTAGCTAATAAATTATTCATAGATAAGTATTTGTATTCCGGAAACAAGTTTTTTTTGACATATTTGGTAACGTGTATCATTTTGCAAATCCAAAATTAGGATACAACGAAGATCTATGGCTTTTATTATGTTTTAGAATCCATATTCAACCAATCACAATATAATTATGTATATTGGCTACAGAACTATATCTTAATATACTTATCTTACTTACCTTATCCTACTAATCTTACTACTATTATAAATGCGAAAGTTTGGATGGATGGATGGATGTTTGTTACTCTTTCACGCAAAAACTACTGAACAGATTTCGATGAAATTCTGCACACAGATAGATTATAACCTGGATTAGCACATAGGATACTTTTTATCCCGGTAGTATGATCCCGTGGGACAATTATCGGATATCACGCGGGCGAGCCCCGGGCATAAGCTAGTAATATTATACTATCAGCTTTGGTCCAAATACGATATGGCAAAAGTTCATAAGATTTATGAAATCTTATGGGCTTTTCAAAATAATGGAAGACCAAAATCACTGAAGGAACACAGAATATTCTACGCCACTGTAAAAGTGACCTTCTAAAATAAGGAACTATAAAAAAAAATGCACCAATACTAACAGGACTATCGTAAATCTACTTCAACCGAAAATGTGACTTAAGAACAAAAAGATTGAAGACAAAATCGATACATGCGCCGTGTCTCAAAACGGAATCAATTTATTGAGTAACATATTCTATAAATAGCACCACGTGGCATTTTAATACTATGATAGTAGGTTATGTAGTTTTTTGTGTAACTTAAACCGAGCGTAAAAAATGTTGGCCGAGGATAAGTAACTTGGTTAATATCCTCATTGCCTGATTCAAGGTTAAGGGGCTTCAGTAAGGTGGCCCTTCACGATTAGGTTCACATCTACTACTGGCTTTAACAGTCGTAACGTACAGTCATCAGAAGCCCGCAATTCTAACAAATGACAACCAGTTTTACCAAAGTGTATCGTGCTGTTATTCATACTCAGTAGCTTTCTGTGGAGATCAGATTAAACAGACACTGCATGTGATGCTGCATGTGCATTCAGATTTCAGTTGCATTCGGTTTAACTGGAAACATAGTTTGGGAAAACGCTAAGCTGATGATGATGAACTACAGGTTGCATAGGTCTCTGTTATGATAGATTTTTTTTTTACAATGGCTACTTAACAACTCTACAGTCGTCGGTTAAGCCGCGTTGACACGGTCCGAGTATGCTCGGGCCGAGTGGACTCGGATACCTACTCGGACGCAACTCGTTTTGTAGCAACCCATACCAATCCATCCGAGTGCGCTCAGATTATGGGTTGCCACAAAACGACTTGCGTCCGGCAACCGAGCCCACTCGGTCCGAGCATACTCTGATCGTGTCAACGCGGCTTTAAAAAGTTTGAGCATTTGAATGAGAATGGCAGTGAGTGGGTGACATAAAGACCCAGCTAAAAATTAACGAATGTTACTTTTAGCAAACCTGTTCCACCTACGTACACACGGAACTCAAAAATAAATATGTACATAATTATGTTATTCTCTGAACTCGCAAAAATAAAACCAACTATCAAAATAGGCCAGACTTTTCCCAAATCGGAATATAAATAGACTCAAAGCCAGACAGATAATAAAGCCAATACACCGACCGATAAATCCGACAGGAAATTGTGTATCAATCATTTTTATACAAGCGGCGATAAAGTTGATTGATTAGGTTATACAGTCTAGGAGTATTGCCGCTATCAGTATCGAAGTAACAACAAGGTTAGTGTATGAGTGTCCCGAAGCCGATGGTTATTAGTGAAGAACATGATTTTTAGCTCTTGCCATTAACACGTACCGATGGGTTTCATGCCATCATCCGCAAGAAAATTGCCTCGCTCCTGACCAGAATAAGGGGCAGTCATAATAGCATCCTGAAGGCGGTGGTAGCCGATACTTCCTCCACCATAATGAGGCAATTTGTGAGAAGACTTACACCCTGGAATTTCGTTGACCTAGTTATTATGGCTATTAACAGCCATGGGTGGTCCTCTTATTAATTCGTCTATACTTAAGTTCCTAACTATAGTGTTTAAGTGCAAATCTGTTACTCAATTTACGGATCATTTAGTTGCCTCAAATAAAATTATTTTATTTTTATAAAATAAAATAGAATAAATAAAATCATTTTATTTTGTTCTCATGAGCGAACACTTACAGCAAATTGCAATATGTTTTTTGTCAATTTTTTTTTTGTATGTAGCGTATGTACTACCTACTAGCGTAGGTACTACCTAGTGATTAGCCAAAGTCTTGAGTCACATATCATTGACGTTGTATCCATGAACACGTAGACTATTATAGTGACACATAAAGATCATCATCTGCCTAGCCCAACTATGTTGGGATCGGCTTGCAGCCTAACCGAATGCTGAGTACTGGGTAATACAGTACCCTTTGGTAAGTTAAGTTATAGTGACTGATTACTATTAGCTGAATTTATGGTGACAGCTGGAATAGAGACCACACTTAATGGTTACGGAGAGACAGTAGAAGTGTCTACAGACCAACAGCTAGATTACTGGTTGACATTCAGTAGATCAAATTTTGAGAGGCTCACGCAAACCAGGGCAAAATGTCACAAAAGGAAGGAAGGAGGCTTATGCTTGGCAGTGAGTGGAATTATTTAAGGCTGCCAATGACTATGATAGTGGTTATCAATACCAACAGACGAATCTGTGACGGCACGGTTGGCGCAGTGGCTGAGCGATTGACTGCTGCGCTTCGTGTCGCGGGTTCGATTCCCGCACGGAACAAATATTTGTATGGCCTACAGGTAGTTGTTCCGGGTCTGGCTGTTTGTGTATGTGAATTTAACTGTTTGTAAACGTATCCACGATAAAGGAGAAATTCCTAGTGCGAAGAAAGTTCTTTTAAGAAAAAAAATCTCTAAGCCTTGCTTGTGTTAACACAAAATACATACATGCCTATACTCGTATTATATGAGACAAACAAAAAACAATCGTTCCTAAAGAAAACATTTTCATAAAGCTTTCCTAGATTTTTCGACACTTCGTTTTGGCAACACCATGTTTCCGTCAACAACTCCTCGTATCGATATTTTGATAAATATATTATCAAAGTAATAACTGTATGTACCTACTATGTACTTTTGTATAATTTCAGATGGTTCTTCATGGATGACTTGATGGATGATAAATAAATAATATTTTTTTATTTAAAAAAAACACATTAAACTTCACAAAAAAAATACTCAAATAAAAATGAGCATTTCAGACAAAAGTGAATCGTTGGTGCCTGTACTTATGATTAAAAATCATTGTATCACAGACACCAGCGCCTTCCATAATACAAACATAAATAAAATCGTACGTGGTAGAAAGTGAGCTAGTCTAGTAGTAAAAATATGCGGTAGTAAAATAATTAAAAAATTAAGTAAAAGTAATCCCATCAAAAACATTCTGTGAAAAACTAGCCAAGTCTTATGGAGCTGCTTGTTTATCTCTAAAAAGTAATGAAATCTAGACAAAGTCGTGTCAAGTCTAAGGTTCCTTACTGCGATTTCTTTATTATTATAGTTAATGTTGTGTGACTTGGCCGTTGAAGGGTACACAAGGGAAGTCCGTCTGTACTGGAAATAATTTTTTATACTGTTTGTTTCAGGCTCGCCTATACATAAGTATTATTGAAATGCGCAGCTTTATCAAGCCTACAATTGACTGGTTATTGAATCAACGTTTTCCAAATGGCAATTTTCCATCGTCAATGGGTAGCGGTTCTGGCGACAGATAGGTGCAATGGTGTCATGGAGCACCTGGTTTTGTACCCTTGTGTACCCTTCAACGGCCAAGTCACACAACATTAACTATAATAATAAAGAAATCGCAGTAAGGAACCTTAGACTTGACACGACTTTGTCTAGATTTCATTACTTTTTAGAGATAAACAAGCAGCTCCATAAGACTTGGCTAGTTTTTCACAGAATGTTTTTGATGGGATTTCACTTCTTTTTGTAGAAACGTGGGCATATTGATTTATTTGATTTATTTGGCCGTTGAAGGGTACACAAGGGTACAAAACCAGGTGCTCCATGACACCATTGCACCAATCTGTCGCCAGAACCGCTACCCATTGACGATGGAAAATTGCCACTTGGAAAAGATATCCCATGATCTGAAAAAAAATATTAAAGACCCCTTTATGTGTCTTTATGCAGGTTGTTTTTATCCAGATATCCTTGATATTAAAGATATTGCATAAAGATATCTCTAATACAGCTGAGACCAGCTGAGGGTTCTTCATCAGATACTTCAGACCTTCAATTTTTAACATCAAATGAAGCGGCCCACCAAGTTGAATATTTTTTGTAAAGGCGGTATGTCGATCTCTAATAGTTTGGTTGGGCTCTTGTGTTTTCTAATTAGGGTCACCAGGTACTCCAGATCTTCGATTATCCTAGTTTTTATAGTTTTCCCTTTATGTGGCCATTAAACCCTAACTCTGTACCAAATTTCAGCTTTCTGAGTTTATGGGAAGTACTAGTTCTATTTTGATGATCATGAGTGAGTGAGTGTCATAAATGCGAAACTTTGCTTTCGCTTAACTTCGGAACTAAATGACCTACAGACTTGAAATTTTGGATTTTAAGTATGTGATTATAGCTTACTGGATGACGAAAATTTCTGCGTTCTGGTCTTATCCAGAGGTTCTCAAATAGGGGCCTGAAAATGCGGCGAAATGGTTCCAGTAAAGGATGGTACGGCAGTGTTTGCTTCGCGCTCGACTTGGCGGGGGCACTGCCGTGCCCCCCGATTTAAAAATTAAAAATACAATTAATACTATAAACTAAAATTAAATAAATATTAAGCTACTTATTTACTTATATTGAACATTTGTGCGTGTGTGACTAGTGTTTATTTATTTATTTAAACTTCATGTACAATAGTGGTACATAGGCGGACTTAATGCCACAAGTCATTCTCTACCAGTCAACCCTTGGGTTAAATAGGACAATATTGTGATAGGGTACAAAATTATATACATAAAAATTTCGTGTCACGGTGTTTGTGGTCGCACTCCTCCGAAACGGCTCGACCGAATTTTTTAATGTAATTTGGGTAGATATGAGAATAGGTCGTTAAGTATATTTAACACCGCTCACGCGGACGAAGTTCGCGGGGCATAGCTAGTAATATCTATAAAAATTCCAGCGCGTTTTAAAAAAAAAAAAAATTATAGATTTTTTTTTTTAAATGAGATTATACAAAAAAAAAAACTAATAAATATTCTGATGTTCAGTCAGTTTAGTTCGGATTACATGTAAGAAACCCTATACCGACGGACTGGTCTTTTCCCAACTTTCTTGGGGTCGGCTTCCATTCTAACCATGACGATGCAACTGAATACCAAAATGTATCTGACCGCCGCAACCCAGTGTTCTGGGAATACGATGCCCTTTGGTAAGACTGGATGTCAGACTTTCGGGCTTCTGACTACCTGTCAAAGATGTACAAATGTCAGCCGGGACCACCGGCTTATTGTGTTATCTGAAGCATGGACGGAAGTCTGTGTGTAATGGAAGGTCACACATCAACGGACTGACCTTAGCAACCTCGAAAATCGACGCATGGGTCTTAATAGTCACCACCCCCGAACCGCAGTAAAAACCTAAGCTCAGATCGGATCGTAACCGAAATAGCCACGTTCCAGTTCGGCTTATTCGTCCTTGGCCTTAAGATTAAAGCCTCCATGACAACGGCAGTCAAGTTGATTGGCCTCTATATTACGAACGCTTTTTGCGGTTGTTATGTCAAATAGTCGTAGGGTGAAATGACAAGTTGTTAGACGATGGTATTTAATTTGTTGTTAACCTTTTGAACGCTAAGCACAATGTAAAGACTAGCCATCGACTTAAATTGTTTGTACTGTCAATGTTTGACGTAGATGTTCAATTTGATAAACAATTGTTTTCCTGACTGTACCTACCTACAATGTTTTAACGCTTGTGTAGCAAGAATAACTATACAAGGTGGAAAGGACACCGACGCGAAAACGGTTACCACGTATTCAGTACACCATTTCACATAGAAATTTTTCATCGGTGTGGTTCCATCTACTAATATTATAAAGCTGAAGAGTTTGTTTGTTTGCTTGAACGCGCTAATCTCAGGAACTACTGGTTCGAATTAAACAAATATTTTAGTGTTGGATAGCCCATTTATGGAGAGAGGCTACAGCCGATCACACTACGACCAATAGGAGCGGAGTAACAATGAAATACGTTGCAAAGACGGGGAAAATTTATTAACACATTAACACAAACACTAAAATCCTTGTATAAATATTTCAGTGTTCGTACCAAGTACCTGTCAACACCATACATGTATAGAGTCGACCACAGATCTTCCATCCACAACACTGTCAAAGGCCTTCTCCAAGTCCACAAAAGCGTAGTAGGCTTTCTTGTGCTTTGCCAGATGTTTTTCGGCGTTACCAGCAACATGACATGTATCCGACAACACTAAAACATGTTGCTGAAACATTGGTGCGTAACTTTGTGTAGTGAATAGGTGGCATTAAGATTTAAATCATAGACTTGCTATAATACGTTAAGAAAATGTTCAGGTTTCTATTTTGTTGACAGTGAGTTTGATTAGTGTCTCGCTCATACCAGTGTAAACACTTTCTCACGTGACCTAAGTACGGTTAGGGCACATCTATGATTTAAATCTATGGGCATAACAGTCTGTTTACCCTAATTCACCTACTGGCATTCTCATACGCACAATCCACAGCTCTGAAGGTCACAGTTGAATAAAATTTAAATTCAAGTTGAATGTTTAAAACATTGTGATAGCGTTTGATTCATTGCATTGAATTCATTCACCAGCGGTACTGATACGATAAAATAGTACCAAATGAGGTTAATGTCGTTGCATGTTAACCTACATTTTAATTTGTACTGGTTTTAACAGAAGAGAATGATATAATTAGGATAAATTATTACTCTTACGATTATTGTCATTTCTGTGGATCTGGTTTTCACAAAAATTTGGCATTTCACTGCTAGTGGACTGTGATTTTCACATCAATGTCAATGTAATGCATAATTAATTAATTATAGTTACCTAGGTATACAGGGTGTAAACAGACCCTTCACATAGCCGTCAACCAAGCATTCTGTACATCAAACTAAGTAACTTTACGCAAAAATCATTGCTGGGAAACATCTTTTTTTTTGGGGTGAAAAATCACGTTATACGGTTGGACTTGCTGGAAAACACTCAAAGCATTGTGCTGATGGATGGATTGAATAGTACGGGGGACGTGGAAGTGTGTAAAGTTAAAAAATTTTACATTAAAAACATGTATTTAAAAAAATACTTGTGAAAAAGTTGGAACTTTGACCCCCAATATCTCCGTAACTAGAAGGTTCACAGGTATGGTCTAGAACAAAAAAAATATCGCAAAGACGGGGAGAACAAGTGCCTTTCGGATATGTTAATGGTCTATTTACGTAAATGTATACACGCAGCCACTTTTAAAAGTGATTTTCACCCTACTGTATTGTTTGACGTTTTACGTTATTTCACGAGAAAATCGCCTTTGAATTTAGCTATGTGTATTAATTTCTTTGCTTTCCTGCTAAGTGTACAGTCATGAGACTGTACACTTAGGGAATTTAATATTTTGTTCATACCTGTTTCATATTTATAACTTTCAAATAATGACGGTTTGAATTATGATACATTTTCTACACAAAATAATATTCCTGACTTGACCTCCAACAAACAAGTATGTCATACTTCGATTTAGTTTAGACAATGAAGATAACAATGATTAAATATTCATGAGAAAATACTGACCTTCGGCTAAGTAAATACTTTTTGTTCAAGTTTAGTAAACGAGTTGAGTTAAATTTAGTAAAACCAGTTTTGAGAGCAAAAGAATGACGTCAAAGTGTCCAACATTCCTAGTAAGATAGGCATGGAAGGTGTTACAAGAAGGTAACATAAAATGTTTTCCATTGCACAGATTTATAAAGGGTGAGCGATCCACCCCGGCTTCGCACGGGTGCAATGTAGATACACATCTTCTTTACATAGTATAAAACAAAGTCGCTCCCGCTGTTTGTATGCTTAGATCTTATAAACTACGCAACGCAGTATGTATGTATATTGTACCCGTACGAAGCCGGGGTGGGTCGCTAGTATACATATAAACCTTCCACTTGAACACTCTATTTATTGATGAAAACTGCATTAAAATCCGTTGCGCAGTTTAAAAGATCTAAGCGTACAGACAGCGGGAGCGACTTTGTTTTATACTATGTAAAGATAAGTAGGTACAGAATTTAGAAGATAAGCAATAATATGAATATTGACGGGATGGTAGGCCTAGTGGCTAAGCGATTGGCTGCTGAGCTGCGTGTCTCGGGTTCGATTCCCGAACGGAACAAATATTTGTATGACCCACAGGTGTTTGTTCCGGGTCTGAGTGTTTGTGTTTGCGAGTATAAATGTTTGTTAACGCACCCATGATACAGGACAAATTCCTACAGAGGGGCAAGGTTTTAAAAAAAAAATTGGCTAAAACACTTCTGAAAGACACCATGAAAAACTGGTGTACAAGAAATATAAACATAAGTACCTAAGTATTTTACTAACGAATCAAAGGAGTACAACAGCCCGACATTATATTCTATTAAAATATGGGAAAAAAAAAAATTATCGGTTCACATTTGAGTAGCCATAGAGCTAATCGGGGTCTATGAGGAAACCAGACGAGTTTTGTTACTGTTGCTTATGATAAGTAACTTATCTCATATACAAGTCAAGACCACGACATAATTTATAAGATTCGTTCCCACTAGTTCTACTAAACAATTCCTCATCATTATGGTGGTGTAATTGAGTGTGGTAGGTAGGAGCGTAAATGAAAGTCACTACCTAGTACTCACAGTTCTATTAGAGTAAGGTCCACACACGCTCCGTAGCCGTAACTATCGGATATCCGAAATAAAAATATATCCGTAACCGTAACCGTATCCGTTTCACCAGTTTCGGATAGTTACTTACCAATAAGACTGATTATGATACCAAATGATAACCTAGACTAGATAAAACCTATAAATAAAACCAAATTATTACATACTATTTGTGTTTATATTTTACTTCAATCTAATATCCGTAACCGAAACTATCCGAAACTAACGGATAATCCGAAATAATTACATATTCGTAACCGTATCCGAAACCGATATAATTTTATTCCTATATTCGTATCCGTATCCAGATCGGAAATATCAGATCCATAACATCTCTGAACAAAACATAATTATGATGTCTCCATAACACGAGTTACTACTAGTACCATAACGTATAAATAGTAAACAAAATTAAACGCAACAACGTTTAAACATACCTATACAGGAAAAACTTCACTCCTTGAGAAACGTTTCTGTTTTTACCCGACTGCGGCGAAGCCCAAAAGAAGGGTTATGTGTTTGACCTGTATGTATGTATGTATGTATGTCTGTTTCTAAGTTCCCTCGTAACTCCTAAACGGATGAACGGATTTGGATAAAATATACGTCGTTAGGTTCGTCTTGGTGGCGCAAGTGTCACTAATTACATTGAAATGAAAAACAAAGAAAATTGGTGGATTTAGGGTGCCATATCGAGTGGGGTATCAAAATAAAGGGTTTTAAAGGGTGATTACAAAAATATATAACTTATAAGTTTAAAGTAATTCGAAATCGTGTAATAAAAAAAGAGAAATCGTCTGCGAATTCTTTCACGTTACTAACACATTACTAAACTATAAAAAGTAGTTGAAATAACTAAAAAACCCGACTGAAAAAACTGAAAAGTATAAAACAAGTACATTTTAAATAAAAGTTGGAAGCAGGCGGGGCCCATTTGAATATAAAATTATGAAAATGGAATAGGCCCCGCCTGCTTCCAACTTTTGTTTAATTTAAAATGTGCTTGTTTTATACTTTTCAGTTTTTAATTGCACACACATATGAAGAATATGAATTATGAGTTTATAATCGTGTGATTAAAATCGTAACGGATTCGCGATTCAAACATGGCGGATCGGATGAGTGTTAAACGATTCTTTACACTTTTCAATATCGCTGACCCCGCAACAGGTATATCGCGAGTGTATAAAATTGTTTATTCCATTCAAGGCCGACAACCTCGTGTTGGTTGCGCGGCTGTACAGTTGGTTGACAATATTCGCTATGCGCCGGCGTCTACCACGAGACCCGTAGGTTTCAATCTTGCGCACTAGCACAATTGATAAATAAATACTCGTATAATATATTTAACGATAAAAATTGCTAATTTAAGTCATTGTACTCGCGTTTGTTGTTCAGACCGCGTGTGCTTGGTGTTTTTTTTTACAATTAAAAGAATGTAATGTGGCATTTTTTTCGCATGTGTGTTTAGTGTGTTTTTCTGGATTTTTTATTGAATAAACTTTGTGTAAGTGGATTTTATCTATTACTTGGTGGGACAGAGTGGAAAAATCCATTTTAGTTTCGAAACCATCTGGCGATTAATTGCGCGATTTTTATTTATTTCATGAATGAATGTACCTATGGTTTTTATTTATTTAGCTGTAATTGACGTGTCTGTTTTAGTGTTTTAGCACATTTTACTTATTAGTTTAAGTTTAAGCCAGGTTTATTCAATAGTGTGTCAGAACGCGCCAAGGCGTATGCTTTTGACATTTAGGTGACGATTTCGCAATAACGGCTTTAGAACAAACAAAGCGGAAATTAATTTAACTACCTATTTCTATAGAACCGTTTCTTGTGTCTCTGACAGAGTTGTAATTGTCACTGTTAATTAGTCATGATTTTGCTAAGCAAAATACCTAGGTAGGTATTTATATAGGTATTGTGAACTTCACAGCACGAATAAATTAACCTATATACATTAATATGCAACCATTTTTGGTCGTAATGACTTTAAGATATTTTATCAAAATACATAATTATGTTTAAAGAATTGAATTAAGTGAAGTCAACACATTATTTATTTTACATTAAAATCTCACTTTTTTGCCTTAGTTTAATTCAAGTTGAAAAAAAAATGGTGTTTACAAAGATCTAGAAAAATATGTTATTAAAAAAAAACAATAGGGTCTTCGTTACAGTAAACGTTGTAATTATCAGCTTTACATTATAATTATTATATCGGACGCAACCTCGGCTCTTGAACTCCGCCAGACGTCTAGGTTACACGCGACTTCAATCGCTCTGTCATGTATGCTTCAGATTTTGACCCAAATCTGAAGCATAGCTATAATTCATATCAAAAACTAGAAAAGTACCTATTCAGATACTCAAAGTTTTGGAATAGTTTAAACAAAAAAAAAATCATAAAGGACGGCACAAAGAGTCACACCAATGTTTTTTTTTTTATCAGCATGTCTAAAAAATAGGTAACTAAAGAAAAAAGGATCTGTTTTTTTTTCTATCTTCAAAACTGACTGAGATATTAAACGTTAAAGTGCGGTCTCCGCGACAAAATCTTCTTTACTAATTAAATTTTATGAACGTAAACACTCCGCACCACCTGCAGTCATACATGACACTCGCAGCGTGACGTCATTGCAGAAGCGCGAGAAGGAACGCAAATTTAAAAAATCGGTGATACTTTACTACGCTGTAAGTTTGGAAATCCTGGCCCGATTTCGATGAAAAAAAACTATTATTATTTGCACGAGTACGTAACTTTTATATTTTGACATGTTGGTGTGACTCATTGACACGTACAGCCACTAGCATAAATACCTCCTACTTAAGCAAAATCTTCTATGAAATCTGAGCATAAGACCAACAGAATTGAAATATATTCAAATATTAGCTTACAATAGGACTGCAAAAGTCGCAGAATAGAAATAGAGCCACTTGAAATATGTATGTTGCATTTTTCAGAATTTTGCCTAAGTTTTGACATTATATTAAAACTAAGATAAGGAATAATAAATCTAGTTGTACAAGGGGATTTGGTTACACAGCCTGTATAGTCCTTAGTCGATTCATTTTGACCAAGACCATTTATATGATTACAAAAATACTACACCTACTACTAAATACTGTAGGAGAAAATCGCTTTTGAATCTTGCGTCATTACAACGTATAGATGCTTGTTACTGTAACCACTACTTGTAATCAAAGCGCAAAAAAGCAGTTATTATTTTAGCTACCTATTAAAAAAAAGCTTATCAGTAACCACCATAAAAGTAATCTACCTATTAAGCACACTTCATTCTATTTCAGGATATCGTAAAGCTCCGCAGTTAAAGCTTCATTATGGCTAATATGGAGGATACAGAAGCTCAGGTGCAGGCTCATAAGCTTCTCGGCCAGAAGACACGGGCCCCAAGACCACCGGACACCGCCCTTACAAGAGCACTGCGGTCATGTAAGTAAAGCTTTATTGTTTTAGGAGATAGAGTCCATTTTACTATTTCAGTGAAGATCGGGACTTGTGAGTTGAATGAAACATTTCAGTTACTGTTAGCTTGCGTCATCCCACTGCTAGGCAAAGGCATCTCTCTTAACTTCCATTTTCTTACCGATGAAAAAAAAAGAGGAGGTTCTCAATTCAACGCGTATATATATATGACGTCTCAACTTCGCCGCGAGCTGTAAACATCACGACTCTGTAGAAGCACGCTGTGGTGTGGGTAGACTGGTAAGTAGATCGAGTGATGTTACCACTGGCGCGCTTGCGGTTCATTCCAGATCCATACTAATGACTGGATCCAACATAAATATAATGTCTATATTTTATCGATCTATGGCTAATTTGGACCACCGATTAATGGAATAAGTAACGTTTCTTAAAATCATATCAGGATATCAATCTTCAATAAGGTATCAGAATAGCATAATATAAAAAATGTATATACGGCTTTTCGAAAATACACTACATATTTTATACATTATGTCATCATCTGTCTAACCTTTTCCCAATTTTATTTTATTAAATTTTATAAACTATCTATACAGAGTGTAACATAATAAACGCAAGACCTCTCGTGTGGTCTCTCACACCATGAATCTAAACAGCTTTTGTTCTACGACTTCTGGAAATTCATAACTTTTTTTTTAGTTTTACCATACATGTTGATCAGCGGATCGCGTCAATTTCTATAGAAAATCCAATTTTTTTTTTGCGAATTTTTAGTACTCGTAGAACAAAAGTTGTTCAGTGTCATGGTCCGAGAAACCACACGGGAGGTATTGCGTTTATTATGTTACACCTTGTATATGTACCTACCAGTAATAATTATTATTTCGAAACCTGCAGAGAGACCAGTTGCATTCCTGCAGTTGCGGTCGCCTTTGGAACCTTTAGCTGACCCAAATAACATTAAGCTTGTTTACAAAAAAAAAAACATGACAAAAATTATTCCGACACGAAAAAAGTTTTTTAAAGCTTAACGTTTCTAATGAATTATGATAGAAAGTATTTCAGCATGAATTAAGTAACGAGGTAGCTGAGGTATAAATAAGTACTCAGACTTGTATAACTACACATGCCTACTCAATCAATCGTGCTCTAATGCATGGCGATTATGTATCTTCGAAGCCACACAGCGGAGCCTATTAGATAATAAGTAGATCGAAATAATGCAATTAAAGCAGTGGGTTTGCTGGCCGTTATCTGCGAATATGTGGCCATATTCTTTTGTTTAGTATTGCTTTACTGAGCCGTGAAGATAAGTCGATTATTGAGCAGTTTTCATTTGTTTTTTTCGCCAGCTTTGTGCTGTCATTGCACGGTAATGGTTTGAATGTAGTAATTATTTCGTCGAGGCATTTACTTTCTCTCTCTATTTGAAGACGTTACTACCTACATTCTTCAACAGAATCACCTACTCAAGAAAAAATCCTGCTAACACTGTATGGAAAATCAGTAAAATATACGATGAAGGGATATCGTGACATCATCGCTAAAGGCTGTTTTTTTAGAGGCAGTTAACTTTAAACTGAACTAAAACAGAAAAATGGTTTTTAAATCCATGAAATTGACTTAATTTGACTGCTTATTCGGTGGCTATATGACCGAAATTATATTCATACATAAATGGCATAAAATGATCAGTCAAATAGAGCCAATTTCGTTGATATTAAAAAAATAATTTGTGTAATTTAAAGATCTCAAAAAAAACACCTGTAACATCATATAAGTTACTCGCATACTTGTCGAATACACAACTAAAAAACATGAATTAATGTGTTTCATGTAAGGTATGCACTTACCTTAAAATAACTCCAGAGCGGCATACAGCTAAGCTACCCAGTTGTAGATTAGGCATTGTATAAAAATGTAGGCGGAATCGTCCAAACCGACACATGGCCATGCTACGCCTGAATGTCTGGCAAACAAGTTAATAACGTGGCAAACCTCTCCGTGCATATTCAGCGTCGTAGTGGACGGTCTCCTTTATGGTTTTCGTTACACTGTTTGCAAATTGTTGTGACAGCAGAAAATTAACGCGATTGCAATACAAATTGAGCTTTCATACGATACCAGAGTATGAATATTGGACAGCAGCCAAGAGATAGTTAGTACGTAGCCGATTAAATTATAACTACTGTGTAAACGACGCCGATGCAACGTTTAAAACTATGTGAGTTTTATGACAATCTATCAATAACAACTTTTTTTTTTTTTTAAACCTTGCCCCACACTCGGAATTTCTCCTGTATCGTGCGTTTACTAACATTTAAACTCACATACACAAACAGCCAGACCCGGAACAACTATCTGTAGGCCATATAAATATTTGTTCCGTGCGGGAATCGAACCCGCGACAGGCAGCGCAGAAGTCAATCGCTCAGCCACTGCGCCAACCGCGCCGTAAAAAACTACATTTTAATAGTAGCTCGATCAATTCAGGTTAAGCTACTTTTGACGCATGCTTGGAGTAAGACAAGACATCTAGTAAGTTTCGGTGAAGGCAGGCGCAGGGAAGCTGTGACCGAGTGTCGTGCAAGTACTGGAAATAGAAGTGCTAGCCGTCCAGCGGCGAGATAGACAGACCATATTGTAGCCATCGCAGATAATATCTGGATGAAATTGACACGAACGTAGATATTATAAAAAGCAAAGAGAGGCCGAAAACCAACGGTGGGTGAAGTTGGGCTGTGAATGATGGTGACGATTGCCGCGACCGGTCCGTGGATGGGTGACTGGCCAACCTGTTGGTTTTAACTGTGATAGTAGTTAAGTGTGATAGTAGTAGACCTAGGGGTGGATACTATGAAGCTAGAAAGTGTATGGACCAGTCTTGCAAAAGGTATCGTGTTCTAAACTCACTAACAGGGTCGCGGAAGTCAGATGGCAAACTCTCTATGAAAATACTCGTACTAGTAAGAAAGAAAGAAAAAATATTTATTTGTCGCAGGGACATGACGTGCATAATTACACAAAAATAAACTATAAACTACTACACACCAAAAACAACATACAACATCTACACACTACCACATCACACACACACCACACTCACACCACACTAACTACTACATTTACTATTAGTAGATGTTACGAGCAATATAATGTAATCACGAAGAACAATTCAAAAGCCATTCACAGCAGGGTTATGATATGGTACGGTGTAGTGGGTAATCTCCTTTCCAGTATGAATATTTAGTAATATAATAGCGATAACTAGTATACCTACCTATATTTTTTGCTACAGGTTGATTTTATTATGAAGCATGCTTTTAGTGTGGATCAGTCCGTGTGAACATTATCTGCCGTTAGCGACAGTAGATGTGAATAAAACTTCTAATGGATACGCCATGTGTGGCCTTCAGCACTTTAGATAACACACTATCGGTAAAACCACTCGAATTGATTAATTATGCAGTAGTTCGTGTTACCGGTACTAATACACTATCTGTGTTGATACCTACTATGTTTACAATACTGCTCTCATAAAACAAAAAACCGCATTAAAAAAAAATCTAAATATTTATTTTTTGACTACTTTACACTTCTCCCGTCAGATGGAGTAATAGATATCGTATCTTTATTGGATTTTTTTTAAAAAAAGCTCGTCTGTTAAATTTATTTATCTAATTTCTTACTGAATAGAGACACTGGAAATATAGATTTGTTGAGTCACCGCTTATTAATTTACGGGGGCAAAGTTCTAGATTGGACTGCACGAATTTGTACATTTACCGTTTTCTTTTGCGGAACTACTATTGGAACGGCTTTATGATCACAAACTTTGAATTTTGAATTCTGAAAAATAATAAATATTTTTTTACGTTCTAATAGCATCGTAGTATAGTATCGTTCGTATTTTTAATTTTTATAATTGTTTATTTAGTCATATTCATAATAATTTCAGAATTTGAATTTGAATTTATATTTTTTAATTCATTATAATTGTAACATTTAATGGATTGAAATAAATGATTTTGAATTTGAATAGAATATATTTTTATTAAGTTTTTAGAACTTTAATTTCCATTTCTACCTATTCATATAATCAATATAGTAGTGCTAGTGCACAATGATATTTCATAATTGATTTTCGTGTGTATCGACAAACCAGCGAAATATTTGGTACCTTTCAGAATGCAATTATTAGTAATCATTTAAACAAAACACCTTTTAAAAAATACAACACCCATATTATATTATTGACCTTTCAAACTCTATTTAAAAACCTAAATGCCAATGACTAAAAATATCGCCACCTCGTTCATACATCTTTTCTATTCACACAGTATTCATTGTACGTACTTTGTACTTCCCAAGTCATTTTACTAACTTTCTCATACATAAATGTACATTGCAGAAGTAAAGCGGTAGTTACCTACCGCGTAGTCTGTAGACGCGCGAGTATAATAGACATTTCCCAAGCACATTACCTACTCGCGTAATTTGAAAGTTTGTACATTAGTTACAAAAAAGTTTGCTATACATACTATAGTACTTCTCGTATATTTTCGATTTTTACTTTTGATTGCAGTGATAATCCTTTTAGTTTGAAGTACCTAGTAGTGATTATTTTTTTATTAATATGATTTTTTTATTGAAATAATGAATTTTTTATTAACATTTTGTTTACTTTGCTAGTGTACCGAATTTTAATTGTATAATTTTATTTTATTTTATTTTTGAACTGTAAACCTTTTAAGCCGTGTCGTGTTAGTTTTTATTGAATTTTTGATACAATGTAAGAATTGTTTACGAAATAAATGAAATGAAATGATATAGTTTTTGCCTACCTCGTTGGTGTAGTGATAGCAAGCGACTCCTGAGCTCATGCACCTCATGTCATGTTTTCCATGAGGATTTTTCAGTAGCAGCTACGGACTCTTTATTTGTGCTCGGAAAGACTATTTGAGCTTTATGGCCTTAAGCCTTATATAAACACTGACACTTTTAACAAGTATGTTGCTAAGTATTCAAATATTTTTAAAAATACATGCAAGGCTGCCAAAGCCCTGCACATTAGCAACAAGATCAAAACTGCAGAAAACAAAATTAAGACAGTTTGGAAAGTCATAAATAACGAGACTAACAGGAAGAAAATACGTAACACTAGCTACACATTAGATACAGCGTATGGTCCTAAAAGCTCTAATCAGGAAGTAGCTCATGAATTTGTAAATTTCTTTACCGATATACCGTTAAAAACTACGGAGGCTCTTAATTCCTCTCCTGAAGTCTCAATGGGTTTATTAAAGGCGAATGTGTCTGGCTGCCTGGCTGAATTTAAATTTAAACACATAAACCCTATGATAGTTATTAAAGCTTTCCGGCAAATAAAAGTCAAACTGACCGAAGATCTTTGGGGAATGTCTATCAGAGTTTGTACATCCATAGTTGAGACTATTGCACCATACTTAGCTTTAATTTTTAATTTGTGTGTAGACCAAGGAGTTTTCCCTGATCTAATGAAATACAGTAAAGTCATACCTCTGTTCAAATCCGGAGATAGTAAAGATACTAATAATTATAGACCTGTATCCGTGTTGCCAGTTTTTAGCAAGGTTTTTGAAAAGGTAATGCTGAATCAAATGCTCAATCATTTTAACACCAACAGAATCTTACACGATCAACAGTATGGTTTCACCAAGGGACGTTGTACAACTGACGCCGGTGTAACCTTATTAAAGCACATTTTTACTGCGTGGGAAGAGTCCCAAGACGCCATAGGAATATTTTGTGACCTCTCCAAAGCATTTGATTGCGTAAATCACGACACATTACTTTTGAAACTTGAGCATTACGGACTAGGTAAACTTGCACTTAGTTTGATGAAATCTTAATTGAAGGATAGACAACAACAAGTTCAAATAAATGGTGTTAATTCACAGGGTTTAAAAGTAAAAATGGGGGTTCCGCAAGGTTCAATATTGGGTCCTTTCCTCTTTTTAGTGTATATAAATGATCTACCCTATTTATTGAAAAACCAACCTCATAATATGGTGTTATTCGCTGATGACACTTCCCTTATTTTTAAGATAAATAGACGGGCCCAAAATCTAGATGACGTGAATAATGCCCTACTTCAGGTCCATAACTGGTTCACAGCAAACAATTTAGTGTTAAATGGAAAAAAAACGAAATGTATAAGATTTGCTTTACCAAATGTTAAAAGTAGCGATTGTGATATAGTATTGAATAAAGGGAAGCTTGAATTTGTAGATAAAACAGTTTTCCTGGGGATTACGCTTGATTCAAGGCTACAATGGGGTTCTCATTTAACATCTCTTGCGGGGCGGCTAAGTTCAGCAGCATATGCTATTAGAAAAATCCGTCAATATACTGATGTAGGTACCGCTAGACTGGTCTATTTTAGTTACTTTCATAGTATACTGTCTTATGGCATTTTACTATGGGGACGGGCTGCAGACATTGAGTCTATATTTATTCTGCAAAAAAGAGCCATCAGAGCCATATATAATCTTCGTAGGCGTGATTCTCTAAGGGAACTGTTTAAGGAAATTAACATCATGACGGTACATTCTCAATACATCTATGAAAACATAATGTATGTAAGAAAAAATCTACATCTTTTTAATAAAAGAGGTGACAGACACAATTACAGTACTAGAAATAGAGACCAATTAGTTCAGCCAGGCTTCAGACTCGCTAAAGTAGACTCATCTTTCATGGGGTACTGTTTGAGATGCTACGAGTATAACAAAATTCCACAAAGTATTCTTGAACTGAATGAAACGAAATTTAAAACATGCATTAAACGCACACTGTGTAGGCAAGCATATTACAAGTTGGACGATTATATCGTTGATAAAAATGCTTGGCTCAATGCCGGTCCTGCTCCACAAGGACAGGGACGCATAAATGAATAGCATTACATATCCCAATCACCTGCGCTCTTGATGATTTATTTACTGCATCAGTGAGCGGGGTACACGTGGCTGAGTTTTTGGGCTAAGCATATTTAAACTTTTTGCCATCGAAACGCTAAGAAGAAGAAGCATTAAATAGTATGTTGGAGCTGCTGAAGATTGTACAACTATCTTTGCTTTGTATAAATTCAATCTCTTTAGTATTATATAGCCGCATAGCCCATATTGTGTGAGTACTATGTAATAGAAAGCTGTCATTCGCGGGAAACCTACGTCTTTTCTTGACTTGAATGTGCCCTGGCGGTTAGGAGTGTGTCATGCTCACTCAAATGTCTCGCTGATGGTGGCGCGTGTGTCGGATCATTTAGTTCCCTTCAAAATGGTTGAGTTGAATGGTGCTGATACATGCGTCATGTTCGTGAACGGGCGCTGTCAGTTGTGACTGGTCATCTCTTGGTTGCCACGGCTTATTTGAATTGTTTTTTTTTTTCTTTTTTGAATTGTTTACTATGGACACTTTTAACGTACACATCTTGCTACATCGTTCTCACATAATGTACCATCTGAACATGAATGATGTAACCAAGAGTTTGTAAAAGTATACTGATTTAAAAGAGTGTCCATGGAGTTTCTTGCCCGTTCTTCTCCATAGAGATCTACGTTAGGGAATGGGCAACTACAGTACTTTCACAGTTTTTATGCCTTGTGACTGGGACTGTAGCTATTGTTGTCTTTATTTCGACAATTCAAAAGTGCCTGTAACTGGCCTATTTGAAATAAATGCTTTGATTTTGATTTTGATTTTGATTTTGTTGACGGCAATAGGCTCTCCCCCATGACCATTAAATGGGACGTAAACATAAGTAACACAAATAAAGTTGGTAATTAATTATCTACTTCAAAGCATTTATTTGCATTATATACAGACTACAAATAGAACTAAAATAGAACACTGATAAGTCTGATGTAACAATTATCTAACATCACTGTATCAGGTGATAGCACCGTGCTGATAAGTTAACATAACATCTTAAGTTAGTTAAATATTTAAAGCATGTCATACTCGGTATCTTTAGCATTAAATTATTGTCCAAATATTTTCAAATTGCTTAAATTTTGAATTCTTTACTATTTGTTTAAAATGATTACCTAAGTCACGAGTTCAGATTTTGCAACAGAAAATGTTAATTACAGAAATTAATATTTCACATTGCGAACTTATATCTACCACCCGACCGTTGACCAAGAACTAGAAATTCGACAACATATAGTGTGACGTTCATCAACGAGCCCTGTTTGGATCTCTCAGAGATCCCATGCCCCACGAGTGGGAACGTTACAGACTGAATATGCTTTCGCTTTTGCCAAATTTTTTGAAGGCTTGACCAAAACTATAAGAAATAACATAACATAACATCACGCCCTGTTAGAAGTGTTAGGCAGAGAAGTACTTAACAGTACACCCAAATTTCGCCAGTTATGTTTAAGGCCTATGTAATAGGGGGCGAACCTATTGCCATCAGCCGGGCATAAATCTAGACTCCATGGCTGCTACTGAGAAATTCCTGATGGAAAAACCCAATAACACTTTGTCCGACCCGGGAATCGAACCCAGCACCTCATGCTCAGCAGTCGCGCTTGCGACTACTAGACCAACGAGGCAGTCGGCTATAACTAACTATAGGAAATAATTATAATGTTAGCCAGGCCTATTTGCCTGGCTTCTTGCAATATCTAGTTTTCCTTATTTACCAATCAACTCCGCGACCTGTTCCCCACCATAATGATTGCAAGATTCTGATTTCTACTGGCTTTATTAATTACAGTATCTACTTTGTTCATAATTCCTGAGATGTTCTGTCGAGGCATTTGTGGAACGTGGTACCATCCACCTGGTTGTAAGATCCTTCATTTTTTTTAAGGGATGAAGGACTTTACAGCCTGTTCCTCATACCCTGTTTTAAAATTCATTTCGCATTCGGGACACTCAGCTAAAATTTCGGATTTACCCGGGAAATTCCGGACGTATGGCTAACCTTCAACTTACCCTTTAAAAGTGGTTGCCGCTTGTCTATGTCCTAAGGTCCTCATTGATAATGAGATGAATCTCATTATCAATGAGGACCTTGTTTACTTAAGTCGTTCTGCTTAAGCCAAGAAATCCCTCGATAAACGATCCTGTAAGCGATTACAGAATATGAACCTCAATCAGGATCTCCTCACTTGATCTCGATTAAGATACCTTTTGATGGAATGAACGTGTAATTTCACGCCTGAAGAGGTTTTGTTGAATGTTATCATCGAATTATCTAACAAAGGCACATAATACTGATATGATTCGGAATATTTTTATGCAAGTACTACATAAATACTTGTGCTATACAACTTTAGTTTTTCCCAATTTCAGGGTTGGTCCTTTACAGTGGCGAAGGTTCCATAGAACTCGATTCCTACCGGCTTCCCTTTGAAAAATGGCACAGTCAGTATTATATAGACAAATAATATAATCACATTAAACATATTTTCAGGCTTACTTCTTACAAAAATTGACCCTTCGCTACTATCCCTTATTATAAGTTGTTTATAGTGACGAGCACAATAACTCAGGAAAAACTAAGGTCGAGTACCTCCCTACATTTTCAAAATAAGATTTATCTCTAAAACTCAATTACAGTAACAGTGATAACCCGTGGTAAGTGGTATGACCGTCAGACCGCCAAGTCATAGGTCTCAAGTTCGAACCCAAGACACGCAACTGCTTTTCGGATTTATAATAAATAATAATAATAGCCCTGACCGCCGGTAGTTTGGACCCTGTTCCCGATACCGGTGGGCTACAATTTTTTTATATTTTTAAATGTTTTTTTATATTGTTTTTTTTTTAAGAAATATTTAAAAATGTATAAGATTTGTATGAAAATAAATAAAGCAAAGTAATAATAATAAATTTATTTTCTATAACTTCAATAAACATTATATCAATGTAGTGTCAAGTCCTGAACTAGGACAGCCTGTATGACAGGGGGTTGAGGTTTTTTGGTTACATGGATCTGAATATGGAAGCTTAGACGGTGCTTACAGTAACTACAGTAGTAACTTACTTAAAATAAATATCTACTGTAGAAATTGACTTAGTATAAAAACTTAAGATAAGATAAAAAAAATAAAGGCATTAATGTGCTTGTTGTATAATTATCAAACATTGTGAGGAAACCAGCATGCCTTAGAGATATTTCTCGACGCCATTTAAAGCCAAATTAGAGGCCCATGGGCGGCATAAAATCTCTGACACCAGCCCCCGTAGCTTGACCTCCGTAGACAAGGATTTCTTTGACGGAAGAATCGACAAAATGACAGATTGTGTCGACACAATGACAGATTTCTTTGCACGATCTGTCATTTTGTCCTTTTTTACCGTCAAAGAAATCCTCGTCTACAGTGGTCATGCTACGGACCCCGTAGCATGACCACGGTTAGGTTAGGCACTTTCCACATGGCGAAAAACAAAAACATGGCAATTTAATGTAAACAAAAAATGTAGGCAACAGTGATGGCTTTCGTAATCCGGGATCAGCTCGGGATTAGTGCATTTACTTCCCGCTACGTCTCACGAGAGTGGCCTGAGTGACCTAGAACTGGCAACGTAGTAGCAAAAGGTTGCCCATCTCATTGGCCTGGTGATCATGTAAACGCTACCGCTGTGCATGAAAGACTCCAGTCTGGTAAATGCTGGTGTTTTTCCATTGGATATTTCACAGTAACAGCTCGTACTTCTCGATCGAATTTGTGCCAAGTTGATGGCAATAGGCTTGTTCCTATGCCTGGGAATTAAATGTATCTGGTGAATTGTCGGTGTACCAGTGGCGAAGGTTCCATTCAACTCGATTCCTATCGGCTTCCCTTTGAAAAATGGCACGGTCAGTATTCTATAGACAAATAATATAATCGCATTAAAGATAAGTACTCCGACTAAAGGGGCTGTCTCCACGAGCGAGAGAATCGCGGCGATATTATCGTCCTGCCACGTATTTCTATACGAGAATATCGCTGCGATTCTCTCGCTCGTGGAGACAGCCCCTTAGTCGGAGTACTTATCTTTAATGTGTATCCTGTATCCTCTTACAAAAATTGACCCTTCGCTACTGCGGTGTACATAGTACATAAGTACTATAATTACTCCGCTGCCTTGTTTTACTCTTGGAGTAATACAGGCCTGACGTTATAATAATATTATGTAGGAAAATTGTTTCTCAACTTTTGCAAGCATTGAGTACATAGTCTGTTTTGCAATTAATATTTGATACCACCACAGAGCATTGAACTTACGGTGTTAGAATCGATTCTGTGTTGTAAGTAAAGGGCTATAATCCGAGAGTGGGTGTAATGTTGTGAAACTAGTCGCTTAATATACCGCCGTCCTCGGTTTTGTAGTTATTACTAACTTACATTTAGTAATCTACGTTCCTTAAATGGATAATGGTGTTAAGTAACTTTAAACCTTGAAAAGCTGTCTTTTGTCAATAAACCAAATTTTGTTTTGAATATTACGTGTTTGTTTGACCGTGATCTCACAATAACATCACGCCTGTAATCCCCGAAAGTTTGGGCAGAGGTGTACCTAAAAGTACTGTCACGAGCACTAATATCTAAATCTTTTCTAAATTTAAAAGCAATTTTCGCGAGAAATAACGATTGTAACTTGGAGATAGGATTTTTTTTTTCATAAAATATGTGTTCCAGAATACTATGTTCGTAACCTCATGAAATTTTAAACACTGTTTTAAGCTTTAACGGTTTACAACTAAACTTATACTGAACAAACACGGAAGATATCCCGTAAGTGACAGTATACGTTTAACATGAACTTTAATCATAACAGTACGAGAAAAACACTTTTAAAAGATGTTACGTGTTAACATATTGGTGCTCATGACTATACACCTAATTTCGCCAGTTATGTTTAACTCCTATGTAATAGGGGGCGAAGCCTATTGCCATCAACTGGTCTCAAACCCGGACTCCGTGGCTGCTACTGATAAATTCCTGTTGGAAAAACCCAACAACACTACGCCCGACCTGGCACTCGAACCCAGGACCTCATGCTCAGCAGTCGCGCTTGCGACAACTAATCCAATGAGGGAGTCCTAAGCCTAACCTAAGTGCCTACTTAAATTTTCGGATCTATAGCCCGTTTTCACCAACACTAGGTGGTTACAAAGATAACTGCATAAATAAAAGCCCCTTGAATTTTGATCGCTCGGCTAACCACCGATAGCTGAAATTCCGTCAAGTTTAGATATTACTAAGTGTTTACGAAAACGGTTACCTCGTATAAATCTCAAGTTAGTCTAAGTATAGTAAACTAAGTATCTAGATTTTTTTGTAGGTGTGTAAATAACCATGCATAATAAGGATCAAAGTTCTCGTGGTAAAATAATAACAGCCGCTTGGGTAGATCTTAAGGTTAAGCCGCGCTTGCCTAGGTTGGTCCATGGATGGGTGTCCGCCTATTACATACCGAGTTTCCTTAGTGCCTCGGAAAGCACATTAAGCCGTTGGTCCCGGTTATCATTTGTAGATCTTTGACAGTGGTTACAGGAAATCCGAAAGTCCCAAAAGTTCCGAAAGTCCCGAAAGTCTGACAACCAGTCTTACCAAGGGGTATCGTATTACCCAGTACGAACTGGGTTGTGGAGGTCTCAGATAGGCAGTCGCCCCATGTAAAATGCTGGTATTCAGCAAAAGAATAAAAAAGATAAAATGGGAAAAGGCTAGGCAGATAATGATGAATAAAGACCAAATAAATGTTGGCAGTAAAGTAACTTCGGCCTGATCCAAATGGAATACTTCGAAGTCATCCTTGGAAGAAAGATAAAAATAAAATGTTTCCACTTTTTTTTGTTGAACAAGTTAGTTTATTTTCACTCATTTTCGTTTGTGCTGTTTATCAGAAGAGTCACTGAAAATCTTTTGGAAAAATATTAACATAGCGTATACAGGGTGGCGACGACAATACGACAATAAATTAAACTGCGTATAAACTCATGACGTTCCCAGTCTGCATACAAAAATTCAATCGAATATAGCCAGTAGTTAAGTCACAGGACATTATTTTCCATTTTCATAGCACCAACAGGGTAACGACCCTCGCGTCAGTATTATAAAAAGTACACACATGTTGCCAAGTCGCTTCTTCACAACTTTCCCAAATTTGTTCCCCTAAATTTTATTCCCAGATGCAAATTAGGGCAAATTATACATAAACCAATATTTATAAATGTCGTTCTATTTTATATAAACATAAGTTTATCTACTATATTATGTTGGCATCACGTTCATATATTGTGTGCATTATATACAGACTACAAATAGAACTAAAGTAATGATAAAAATAAGACTAAAAGTAAGCAATTTGTTTTGTATTTCGTTTACAGTTTTATACTATTTAGTTGATGTGTTTTTTATTTCGATGTTATGATTTATTTGATAATTTAAAAATATTCCTAAGAACTAGTATTACCACTGTTTTCATTTATTGTCGCATTGTCGTCGCCACCGTGTATTTACTTTGTGATATGATACTCCGTGCACACGGAGTAGATATCCTATCGGGTGACATTGCCAGAGTAGGTACAGTCACTCAACTAAGTGAATCGATCAGTAAGCACCAGATTAACCCATTTCCCTTCATCAAGCACTATCGCAAGCGGGAAATTGAGACCGTAGGCTAGTTGCCTTTACTTTTAACGGACTTTTTTACCCGACTACAGCGAAGCCAAAAGGAAGGGTTATGATTTTAGCAGTCTGTGTATTGTATGTATGTATGTTTGTATTTACGTATGTTCCTCCATAGCGCCTAAACTATTCATCCGATTTTAAACAAAAAATTAGACTCCAAATATATTGTTAGGACACATGTTAAAATGCACAAATAAGGTTCTTTACAAAAACCACAAATTACCCGCTGTTCAATTACTTGACCATTTATTATATTATTTACGCATGTGCAAAAATGAGGTGGCATAGTAAAATACAATGTATCATGTACCACCATTATTGACGCACGTTACCATAATTATAAACGGAAGCAGTGTTAGTATTAATTATCCTTTCAACAGGAATTTACTGTCACTCATTCAATTATAAAATTAGGCAAAACAGGAATTTTCGGCGCACTCAAAGCGGTAATTGACGTCAGCTACAATAATTGCGTTATTTACGTAGTCGAGCTGACACAAATTTATTTATATATTTTTTTTTTTTTGCTGAATTTTTCACACATGAAACAAGGATTAGGAATATCTGCCAACATCCTTTCGATTGTAATGGATGGTGTGTTGGTCGCGGGAGTCATAGAATTACCGTGACACTGGAACATAAAGGGCTATTGAAGGACATCGTGGATTTTAGTCAGTACAAGTCTGACAGTCCCTCCCGCTCGCCCTGGGTGGGAGGACTCATTTGATGATTTTACCACGTAAAAAAAAAAAAAAAATGGATGGTGTGTTACGAAATTTGGGTGAAGATTTCATGCTTGTTTGGTCCATGCCAATTCCTTCTCTTTTCTAGAGCTGTCTGCTCTCCAACATTTCACAACATTTTTTGTAAGACGAACACCTTAGAACTTCAGATATGAACATAATTATGTCTGTCTGTGCTAACTGCTTTGTTGATGTAGTGGCAGTGAGCACGAGTGTTAAGTATATATAAGGTTCTTAGGGAACTTGTTAGGTTTTTCATTGGGAATTATTCAGTGGCAGCCAAGAAATAGTTGTTTATCTCCTATTACTTCAACATGATGCAGTTGGCGGGCGTTACGGGTCTGCTTTATAAAGGTTGATGAAGAACATGTATGCAAGCCACGCCGCAGCTGACAAAGATACATTTTACGCACGCACTCTTCAGCCGGGTCACTTTGCGGTTTTGTATTAAAATGCAATGCGTTGCGGACGTAATTAAGTCGACAAAAAGAAGACCAGCGAAATCTGTGGCTAAAATCAAAAGTTACCTGACAACAACTACCGGGCAGGTCGAAAGATCCTCCTATTTGTATTAAGGATTTAAGAACTTCACACTGTTCTTCATACCCCTGAATTGTTTATCAACAATATCGCTTCTTTTCATCACTTGAACTAAGCTAGGTATGTGATTTGTTCGTTTTCCGCAAACGTAGAAAAATACACATAAACATGTAGCCCCGACCGTGACGTCAACGTTAACGAATGATTTCTTGGAATGGAAAGGATACGAACGGACGCGGCGACAGCTGATCGCGTCCCGCAAAATGTCGAAGCATACGATCGGTTCCATACCATCACTTGCAAACGTAACCGTTACTGCGCCTAGTCGAATAGTTTCATTCGGTGTTGATAACCGAAAAGTTCCGATCGGATACGACGACAGGCGAACGCCGAGCCGCCGGAGCCGATCGTGCGTCGTAGCGTACTTTCAGCTAAGATTGCGTGTCGCGGAAAACGCTTGCCGTCAAGCTACTGTGCGCGTAATATAGACTTTTAATACTGTGTACATGATTTAAAATCGATCCGATGCGATTCAAGCCGTTTGGTGGATATCATCCTATATAATAATGTTTTGTTTCATCCAGGTTGCGTGATCCCCCAACGATACGTTCTCGGCGTGATGGGCCTGCTGGGCGTCTGCAATGCGTACACGATGCGGGTCTGCCTCAACCTCGCTATCACGCAGATGGTCAACCGCACTCGAAGTGACTCGGATTACGTTGACCCTGATGCCTGCCCAAGCGATGATTTTATTAATAACGTCACTACTGTTGTTGCTGCGAAACCTGTGAGTATCAATATACTATGCATATGTAAGCTAACATCTTTTATTCATGAGGGTGGGCAGAAGCTACAGCACACCACCTACTTCAATCCTTAGCTGATACTTTTACTTCGTCTACATTCATGCATTTGGTGAAAAATCTTTGACATAATGTAAGCAAATACCGATAGGCAATTATTAGAAGGTGATTTTAAAATCATTTTACATGGGTTTTGAGGTCTTGGGTTCGATGCCCGGTTCTGGCAAAGTGTTTCTGGGTTTTTCCATTGGAAATTACTCAGTAGTACCCACAGAGTCTGGATTCTGGTTCGCCCTGTCGCATGGGACTTAAAACATAGCAAAATGTTGTGTCCACACAATTTTCCTCATGAGTAACACTAACAACATCCTTGTTTACCTTTTCACCCATTAAGTAAGTTTCTGGATAGAGTTTTATGACGTCAATTTAGAAATTGCGATCAGAGTTGCAATGGCGGAATAATCACTTTTAGTTGGTGTGGTGGGTTGTTTGTTTATAATCCTTTTTTGAATTTTCGTTGGCTTGGTTTCTTAACAAATAAATGAAATTGAGTATATTAAGAGTAGCATTGGTTCCATGCAAAGCAAATAGAACACTTGAAATTATTATTATTTTTTTTAATTTTATAATAATTTTGCTCGGACGAAGGCCGCGAGCAAAAGCGAATATGAAACATGATAATTTACCACCATAATTATTATACTAACCAGTTTCGACTGGTTTCAGTCAAACCGTTAGCACGATTACGTCTTTTACGAATATACTTAGTTATCTTTCACGGCACGGCGTCTTCAGCGGCAGCGCAGGCGCAGATGTCACAGTGGCTGCATGTTTTGGGGCTCAGGGGGCAGGATAGGAGGTGGAACGGAGTTTGTGACTCAGCTTACACTAGTGATCGACCGAAGCCGAAGCCAAAGCCGAAGGTTTAATAAAAGTAATTGTAATGTGATTTCTAAGAAAGAAAGAGGCTTAAATGTATATTAATATGTACAGTACCTATTCTAAGTACGAACGGCTTCCAATCTTCCATCTGATAAATTCGCATGAGCGCTATAACGAGGTCCCATGGGAACTCCTGAAGGGTCAATAAATATGTCAGCTTCTGTGTCATTTTCATTTTCAGCTGTTGTTTGCGCAATTGTAGATGTTGTTTATTGTTGTTAATTATAAGTTAATGGTGGCCATTGCACACTAATGGATGATGGCCAGTTGATCTTTGCCACCACTTCCTTTTCTAAGAATTAAAAATGATTATGACGGTTTAGCCAGTTTAGCATAGTATGGTCCCTTCGGCCTTGGTCCACTTCTGTATGATTATTAATTAATAATAATATGTTAACTATGGGTAGGTATTTAGAATAACAATAGCAAAACGAAGGTAACAATTATTTTTGTTTTGTCATTTAGTTATAATAAGTATTTTCAACGGAGGAGCTCGTGGCTAAATAATAACAGCCGCTCGGATCGATCTTTAGGTTAAGCCGTGCTTGCCTAGGTTGGTCTGTGGATGGGTGACCACCCATTACATACCGAGTTTCCTCCGTGCCTCGGAAAGTACGTTAAGCTGTTGGTCCGGCTGTCATTTGTAGATCTTTGACAGTCGTTACAGGTAGTCAGTGGCCCAAAAAGTCTGACAACCAAAGTCTTACCAAGGGGTATCGTATTATGGAGGTCATATAGGCAGTCGCTCCATGTAAAATACTGGTATTCAGCTGCATCCGGTTAGACTGGAAGCCGACTTGGGGTCGGCAGAGTTGGGAAAAGGCTAGACAGATGATGAAGTATTTTCAACGGATAATTTTGTTCAAGTCACTAAGTTCTGAAAGTCTTTTTCTCACTTAATAGAAACATTGGTTTATTGTGAACATTTAATTTTACACTAACCCTTGATATTTTGGTCAGTGACATGGATAAAGTGAAAAAAAACAATTAAAAAAAACAAAATGCTCCATGTCTCACATGGAGCATTTTGTTTTTTTTACGTTATGGAGACAACGTTATTTTTGTTACGTTATTCATAATTTAACTCAGATCCATTAAAACTACATGTGGGACAAGATACATTGAACATTGTGATTTATTATTCAAATACAAACAGACACGATGATATCATATTATACTCTGTCCTCATTCGAATGTCCTTTAGTGAGTGCAAAGAGACTTTATATTGCGAATTTGCATTTTAAAAGCATTTAACTTTTTGGCACCGAAGCTCTTACGTTCATTATGCTTGCACATGTTCGATAAATATTGTCTTGTGTGGATGTTTTTGTTTAGTTATGATATATAGGTACTAGAAATACCATGTAAGGACAAATGGCGTACTGCATATTTATTACATTTAGATACAAGTGGGGAAATATTGTCATTGCAGCCGAGGCGGAATTTGGGTCCGGGAACTGCAGTGACACGTATCAAACGACGGTTTTCAATAAACTTACGAAGAAATAAAATAACAGAACGAAAAGTATTTTTGTCATTATTCACTATGAAAGTATTATTTCATTTGCTTTTTTCCCCGCGCTTTGTCCTTGCAGGTCAATTAATAAAGGGTGTTAATAGACCCTTAACGAAGCTCGTAATTGCGACAATTTTATGCTAAACCATACCTGGGAACCTTCTAGTTACGGAGATATTGGGAGTCAAAATTCCAACATTTTCACAAGTTTTTTTTTAATACATATTTTTAATGTATGTTTTCTAATTTAAACACCTCCACGACCCTTGTACAATAGTACGTGGGTCAGTCCATCCATCGAGTCCCGTTCAAAACAACGACATACGATCACCAAGGCATGACTGAAACCATAGCAATAGAGGACTGTGAATTCCGAAGTTCTCAAGTTTTTGCATTAACAGTTGATGGTCTACTTTGTCGAACGCTTTACTAAAATCAGTGTAGACTGCGTCAACCTGAATCTGTTTGTTCACATGCTCTATCACATTTTCTGTGAACGCTATCAGATTTGAGTGAGTTGATTTGATAAAAAAAACCATGCTGATTGCCTACTAAGTGATTTTTCAAGTGACTGTAAAGATTGGGATATAATAACAACTCAAAAACTTTAGGGATTATGGAAATTATCGATATCGGTCTATAATTTTGAATATCGTTTTTGCGTCCATTTTAGAAAATAGGGGAGTGTGTTAACCCTTTTTCACGCGGTTGGAAAATGACCTGATTGAAGTGAGCGGTTAACAACATAGATTAAGCAAATGACTTAGCACACTTCGCAAAAAGGATTGTGGGAAGCTCATCAGGACCTGGTCTTTTGCGTACGACCACACATTTCAGTTTGCTAGCAACCATTTATCCTCTGTAAGTGTAATGTGACCTTAAAACATTCAGGCTTCCGCAATGCAATAAACTGTTCGATGTATTAGTTTGCTGTTTACAGAGTTACTAAGTTTGATGTACAGAATGCTTGGTTGAAGACTTCGTAAGGGTCTGTACACTTTGTATACCTAAAACGAGTCCTTTGTTTGATTTGATTTAGATTTATTTTTGTCGCCCTGAAGTAGGTAAATGTCTTCTTGAAAATAAGTAAATAGATAATATAATTCAGTAGAGCCTTCTTATTTCTGATGGCTGCAGCTCCCGTCCCGTTGTCCACTATACTAAAACGAACTACTTTAGTCACGTTGATTAACTTTATGTTCAGACTAGCTATTGCTCGCGGCTTAGCCTGCGTGGATGTCGAAAAATATCCGATTACTTACCTTCATACCCCTTTTAACCCTTCGGGGGTAGAACTATCAAAAACGCTGTAAAACACAAAATTTGAAGATCCTAACTTCAAAACTGACGGAGTTTCATATAAACTTCCATCCCCTATTTTACCCCTTTAGGGGTGGAATTCCAAAAAATCCTTTTTTAATGAATACTTACTCTTCACAAAGAACACACCCTCCAAGTTTCATGTCTCTAGGACCAGCGGTTTAGGCTGTCACCCAGTCAGTCAGTCAGTTTACCATTATATATATTATATATATAGAAGAAGATGTTACACTTGGAATGAAAAATGCGTAATGAAAGAGAATCATTTATCCACTCGAGTGCCAAGTTACCCAGCCAAATAACACCTAAATACACATGGATACCAAAAAAGTACCCAGTTTATATAAAATGTGCGATTTTAGCTTAATTTTGATAATTTTCATGAAAACTATATTCCCTTATACTACAAGTTAACACACTGTTGACACTAATTCAACAGATGGCTCGGCTGTTATTGTAAACATAGCATATTATACAAAAAAACTAAAGTTCAAATAATATAAAATAAGGTATGGTTTTTTAAACTTTTAGCCTGTCATACACATTGTATGCTCATTTCGCCCTTTCTATGTATACAGGATTCCGCTCCTAATTATAGTCGCCATAAACTTCGCGCTTAATTAGTAAGAAACCCGTGTAACTTGAAGTACGCAACACATGCATTACAATATAAGACTCGTTGGCGGTATATTATACCCAAGGCAGTGATAAAAACCAGTATAAGGTGGCCTCCCATTCTAATGGAACTCCGTTCCACGCTAGGCCAGCTCAAAGTCGACCGGCTTTTGGTCGACAGTACGTGGGCTAACTTACAGTATAATAAATAAAGATAATTTACAAGTCAGTCATCCTACAATTAATAATCACCTCGAGTACCTTCAACGATACCGACATACCGACCTTAAATTATGCTAAAATGGCGGAACAGATTACTAGGCAGGTATTAAAAATAGATTAGATTTGCTTGACGCCTGTGCACTAAGCAAGCAATGACGTTGGTTTAGGTACCTTGGCTTCGTCATCACAAACGAAGTTAGATCAGATGAATCAGACGTTCCTACATTTTGCTAAAACTGATCCATTTAAAACGTACTTATTAAGGGTCACGGTAAATTAGCTAGCAAAACTCCCCAGCCGAATCGATAACAAAACATAAAAGAAATGGTGATATGATTTTTATGGGTTGTATTTAACACGCTTTTATTAGCTACACCTGTAACAATGTAAAAAAATCTCAGAAGTTAAATTTGACCCACTTCACACTTCCCATTGAGCTGAAATTTTGTATGCAATATGTTTAGTTTAGATGACAATGCATGGTTAGCTAAGTGGGATTATTCTAAATCCAATATGGGGGACTCCCAAAGATGGCGGATTAGTTATTTTTTTATGTATTCCCATGATATGGGTATCAAATGAAAGGGTTTTCTGGGAAAAATACGAGAAATAACATATGTATTGTATTATTATAGTTTTATTTTTAAACTAAGTAACCTCTCGGGGGTGGATATAACTACATACTCGTATGTACCATCCTCCCGTATAGTCGCAGTTGTTTTTACTACATTCCATACTTTCTTTTCAGTACGCAACCTTCGATTGGGACGAAAAAACACAAGGATTAATTCTAAGCGGTTTCTACTACGGATATGCAGCAACTCAAGTACCTGGGGGGTACTTAGCTGAAAAATTCGGAGGAAAATGGACTCTTGGCGTGGGGCTGCTGAGTACGGCACTATTCACCTTCTTAACGCCAGTCGTGATCAGGGCTGGTGGGGCAACCTGGCTGTTTATATTGCGAATTTTGCAAGGAATGGGAGAGGTGAGTCTAATATTTTACCTTGAGAGAAAAGAGGCATATTCTAGGCACGTTCGTTTCATTGTAGATCTCATCTATCGCTTTACATCCGGCGAGATTGAGATCTGGAGCATGCCTAACAAACGAAAAAATATATAGTTATTTATGGTTTCAAAGTATGTTGATAAGGAAAAATATTAACTGTTGATCGTATTTATACATTGGTAGAATTCGAAAAAAAAATTACTTTGTAATTCTTTTTCCTCTCGACCTATCTAAGGATAAAGCATTGCTTCAACTGTCTTACAGTTTACATTTTGATGGCGTTAATTAAATTCTTGATGACTGTAGGCTTGGTACACACACACTAACTTTAGTCGCCGGGAATCAGCTTAGCGATTTCAAAATCTAACTTTTTTTTAACTTCAGGGGGGTTACCATGACGTCTTAAAGCAGGAGTAATTCCAGTGTGGGAAAGAGACAGAGCTATACAGGTCGTCTAGCACCATCTCTTTCCCACACTGGAATTACTCCTACTTATAACGTTATGGTAGGCCACCAGATTTTGATAGCCGATCTAAAAAATTATGTAAACGTGAGATTTTGCTTTTAGCAAGTTGCCAGCAAATGAAGTACGTGTGAACCTAGCATTAGAAAACGAGAACGTAAAATCGAGTCGTATCTATCAGTATTCAAGGAACAAATTAATTTAACTGGCGATTCTAATTACATTTATGGATTATATTTATTCCTGTACCTTTCCTCTCAAGCTTCAAATGGGTCAGGGTCATTGTACTTTTATGCTCGGCTATAACTTATCAGGAATGGCGCGCGAACAAAATATGCTAATTATTTATTCAAGATGAAACACAACAGCAATTTGTTTTCAACCGTAAAAAAATCCCTTGACCCACTTTCCCGAAGTTATTGTTTTCACTGTAATTAAGCTTTTAACATTTATTTTTTTTTGTCTTGAACAATATTGAGAGTCTTGAGATATTCTTACTACAAAAATAGACAAAAATTCTAAAAACTATACTACGTTTTTTCGAAAGAATTTTTAGAATCGTTGTCAGTTCGAAGCAATTTTTTTTAAATCTCTACTTTTATATACTAATATTATAAAACTGAAGAGTTTCTTTGTTTGGTTGAACGCGCTAATCTCAGGAACTACTGGTTCGATTTGAAAAATTATTTTAGTGTTGGATAGCCCATTTATCGAGAAAGGCTATAGGCCAAAATTTCACTCCGAAGAAGGTCGCGGGCAACAGCTAGTATTCCATAAGTATACAGTTTTGACTTCGCTACGATTTTATTCTAGGTATGTATAGATGACTGTGAAGAACTAGATCTACAAGATTATTTTATGTTATAAGCTACTTAATAACCTAATAGTACGTACCTAATAATCTAACGATTCCTCGCAACCTCAGACTATATACTTATACAACGTGTAACATAATAAACGCAAGACCTCTCGTGTGGTGTCTCAGACCATGAAACTGAACAACTTTTGTTCTATGATTTTTAGAAATTCATAACTTTTTTTTTGGTTTTACCATACATGTGGATCAGCTGATTGCGTCAATTCCTATAGAAAGTATTTTTTTTTTTTGCGAATTTCAAGAACTCGTAGAACAAAAGATGTTTAGTTTCATGGTGCGAGAGACCACACGGGAGGTCTTGCGTTTATTATGTTACACGTTGTATACGGACGCCAGCACATCAAGGTACTACAATCTGTCAAATTTCTTTAATAGATTTTAAACTTTATCGCTAAAGCGTTAGGTTCAAGGTTGAAATTTTACAGTTTCGGGTAGCTTAATTTGTCTGTACCTACTCAACAAGGGTAGACTAAACTCTTAACTATAAATCCGCCTTTCTATTACTTGAATGTAGTCAATAATAGGAGTACATAAGTGAAAATCTCAGTTTTCTAATGCAACGGTGCATGAATGAAATCGATTCAAAAGCGTCATGGGTGAGGTGTTCCATTCAACCTTGTATGAACTGGCCTTAGGCACTGGTATGTCATGTATATTATGTACAGGCTGATCCACTTACAGCAGTGGCGAAGGCTCCATACAACTCGATTCCTACCGGCTTCCCTTTGAAAACGGGCGCAGTCAGTATTCCATAGACAAATAATAAAATCACATTAAAGACATGTACTGCCGCTTATCTCTTGAAAAAATTAACCCTTCGCTACTGTTTTACAGTGCTCCAAAACATTTTTTAGAGTCCTCTAATCGAATGCTATCCGAAACACGTATGCTCAGCGATTATATTGTTTCAGCTCAAATGGAAAATATTTGTTCGATAAAATTCGTTCCTGGTCCGTTTTAGTCCCAAAATGTTAAAGTGTAGCAAATAGCAGTAAATACTGTTTTAAGCTTTCATGGTTTACAACTAAACTTATACTGTCATTTACGGGATATCTTCCGTGATTGTTCATCAACCCGCGATCATGGCAACAGCATCGATATATCGGGAGCTCAAAATAATAATTATTAATTATTTATTTCAGACATAGTCCATAGAAAAATTATAAAATTAAAATCACATTAAACACATATACATTAAAATAATCAATAAAAAATAAAATTACACATACACACTACAATCACATAACCAAATTACATTAAATTAACTATAAAATAAAATAATAACATTAAAAGAATCAATAACAAAATTAAACATACACAATATTAAATTAAACATACTGAAACATACTACATAATCATAATGAACAATCACGGAAGATATCCCGTAAGTGACAGTATAAGTTTACTAAACAGTAGTTTTAATAACTTTTATGGGCTTGCCAAAACCACCACCATTATGTATATTTGACTCATAAATCGCATGGAGATATAGATGTCCCCGTCTGTATAACGCCTGCTGCTTAAACTAAAGCAATCAATAGGGATACGCCGATTTTAATGAAAGTAAAAGTAAATCTTCATAAGATTTTCCTTTATAGCCATCTCATTGTGCAATAGTCACATGGATTGTCATAAGTAGGTTGGTAACAACTGAGTTTTGTAAAGCAGTTGGTGTTATGCCAAGGGTGGAACTTATACAATTATAAATATGTCTTTAGTTACCTGCTACTCCTAGCCAAAGTCAATTTAAGAGCGTTTATACGGAAAGTGGGCAACGTCGCAAATAGCTGTCAAATATTTCGCTGTTTTAATTAATTTGGCAATATTACTGTATGGAAATAAGAAATGTGGCTAACTAGTGAACTAAAATATTGATTATGAAATGCAATAATTAATATGGTAAAACTGAATATTTACTTTCAGATGTAAAAAAAGTATTTGGAAACTTTCCAAACGCCTTTTTTACACCTAAAACGGTTACAACATCAAATTCAGTGTTTTAATTGCATTTAATTATTAATATTCTAGATCACTAGTTAGCCATATTTCTCATTTCCATACAGTAACATTGCCAAATTAATTAAAACAGGTAAATATTTGACAGTTATTTGCGACGTTGCCAACTTTTTGGATCAACGCTCATATTTTCAAGTAAATATTATTAAATACTAGCTGTGCCCGGCATGCGTTGCAATGCACCTTTTTTAACCTACCCTAGCTACCTACCTTACCTAACTACCCTACCCTACCACCTACCCTACCTACCCTACCACCTACCCTACCTACCCTAGCGGTATGAAAAATAGATAGTAGCTGATTCTCAGACCTACTGAATATGCATATAAAATTTCATAAAAATCGGTCAAGCCGTTTCGGAGGAGTATGGTAACTAACATTGTGACACGAGAATTTTATGTATAAGATTTTCAAGTAAAAACCATTTTAATAAACACTATGAATGCAATAATACTGCACTACAATAGAACAGAGTTCTGTGTTTGAGCACTGGTCGACTTTTCTAGCCTTAATTAAATATTTGCCTGACCTCTCTCCTTTGTGTTCCATGGAATGAATTGAATTTCAATGGAAAAACAAGAGCATGTCGGTCACTAGCTGAACACAAAGGAAGATTCTTAAGGTTTTAGAAGGCAGGTACACTAATACGTTGCTGGCTTTGGTTAACAGAGAGCTTGGAACAAAGAGATGAACGCAGGAAAAAAGAATGTAACGTTTTTTAGACGGAAAATTCCTACTGAAGCTTAAATTTAGTAGAATTTCACGTTTTATATCTGTGAAAGTTATCGCTTGGACCAGTGTATTTTAACTAACTTATGCTTTTTACGGGGTATTCCTCAAAGCGCAACTATTTTTAAACACAACTAAATTATTCGAAGAAAAATAGAGAGGGGTATGATGGATTCATTAATTTTTTTCAAACCTGGTTGCGCTTTGAAAAAAAAACGTAAAAAAATTGAATTTGTGAGCGCAACTAATGGTTGCGCTTCGAGGAATAATTTAGTTGCGCTTAGTTGATTGCGCATAAAAATAGTTGCGCTTTGGTGAACCCCCTTTTAACGTGCAATGGTGAGCACTTGGGTTATTTTCACGTTGCATCTTAGTACATATTTATATCTTACCAATTACCTAGTACTAACTGGGTTGTGGAGGTCAGATAGGCAGTCGCTCCATGTAAAATACTGGTATTCAGCTGCATCCGGTTAGACTGGCAGCCGACCCCAATATAGTTGGGAAAAGGCTAGACAGATGATTATGATCTTAGGATTGATTTCTTTTCAAAAATCAAGTCTTTTAGTTTCTTGGTGATTTATTTATGCTCATGTGTATTAAACGTCATATTACTTCAACAGGGTCCCACGATGCCTGCGCTTATGATAATGTTGGCGAGATGGGTCCCTCCTCATGAGCGGTCGTTCCAAGGAGCGCTTGTGTTCGGAGGTTCTCAAATAGGCAACATCTTTGGCTCCTTCATGTCAGGAGTGTTGTTGGCTGATGGCAGAGACTGGTCATATGTGTTCTACTTCTTTGGAGGATTCGGTATTTTGTGGTTCTTGCTATGGGTAAGTTAATTTTCTATAAATAATTTATGTGACAAAAATATATTTTATTGATTTTTTATTTATTTATCGTGGGTTCGCGAGATGTGGAAGGTGTGGAGGGAGGTCTTTGCCCAGGAGTGGGACAGAGCAGGATAGGAAAAAAAATAAAAAATATCGTCACATAACTTTTTTTGTCTTATCCTGCTGACTTGGTATATGGGGGAAAATTTAATATTCGTAAGAAAATTAAAGGAAGGTATAAGCCAAAGACTAAGTGGCTCTAGGTAACTATTACATTTGTTCAAAAAACTCTGTTTATATGACAAGTGTGTCCAATTAATGTCCACCCAACAATCCTAGCAGACTATCATAATTATGTAAATAGTTACCAAAATAAATGTTAGAGAAAGGTAAGTACAGACGCCAGCACATTAAGCTACTACAGTCTGTCAAATTTCTTTAATATATTTTCAACTTTATCACTAAAGCATTAGGTTTAAGGTTGATTGGGAAAATTAGAGTTTCAGGTAGCTTGATTTGCCGTCTGTACATCGTCAAATTGACTGTACAGTCTAGAAACGTAAAATACAAAAAAAAAAAACAACCAATTACCAACATAAGCTGAAACAAACTGCGTCCAAAAGCACATTAATTACCGTCGCCGGAGTAGCTATAAATAAAAAAAATAGGCACAAAAGCCGTACATAAAATTAGTGGGAACGTAATCTGTACCAATAAAGGCAAACTAGCGCGGAGGTACTGATCTAAACTCTGTTTCCAAGAGTATGTGATGAAAAGGTGAAAAAGAAAAAAAAAAATTTTTTGGCTTGAAAAATTGTATTTTGGGTTTAAGTTTTCACTTAACAAAAAAATAACACCCCCACCTCCCCCTCTTTATACTATTATAAAGTTTTTGTTGATGATTATTCAGTTGCAATTTAATAAGGCTAATCAAACATTAAATTTTAATGTAGGTACTTATAAATACAGATGAATGTATTATCAATGATGTGCATAAAATGTTGTGTGTGTGTGATGTGTATTTTCAATGATTACGTGAGAAATAATTTTTGCTAAAGTTGCTCATGTCGTGCCTAACCTAACCTGAACAGAGTTTGTTTTCACTTTCATCAAATACTTTTGGAACAAAATATACGCTCGTAAATTGATGGCCAGCTTTACGGCCATTTTATGACCACTTGTCGGATAATAACATAGATTAGCGTTGAGTGATTGGTGTTGACTGATGCTGGGTTGAAATCGGCGTTTATCGTTTGTTTTGATTTCTGGATAGTGTTTTTATTCCTTCTATATTTTAATGTACATAGTTTGAATATTTTACTACATTTTATTGTGTTATAATAATAATAACTATTTTATTTCGGACGTTTTACATCCATTTGATATCATTTGTTAGTAAAACATGAACCTTAAAAGCTATGTTAGTAAAACATGTAGGTTCGACAGGTAATTCATACATAAACGGGCAACGCGGCATGCTTACGTCTGATCGCTGGGAAGCTATCAGTGTGCGCATCAGCAAACTTTCCCGACGCACTGCAGAAGCGTGGCAGCCGCAACAGCATCCTGACTGCATTGTTATATTGAATTCGAAGAGCATTGATGGCTTTCTGCGTACAGTCAATATACCCGACATCAAATAGCTCTAGGCGCGGTTTTTTTATTTTTTACCTACCACAATAGATACAAAGAAAAATAAATAATACGTTAGAATAAAATTATGAAACATGCTGTTAATGATGTTTTCGTTTCAAGCTGGAGAACATATCTACCCAGAGCTCGAGTCCAGTAGACCATAGCTCGCAACAGGGTGTTTTAACTACGTCATGCGTCATAATACTGAATAAGATTTTTATTTTTTAATTATTATAATCTTATAAATACCTATTTTGTTTTATATAAATGTTTAGTAGTCATTGTTTACATGAAGTGGGCTACCGTTGTAAGACGACTAAAAAGTCACGGTGTATAAAAATCCTCTTTTTTTGCTTTTTCAGAGTATGTTCTGCTTCAGCACACCAAACAGCCACCCGTACATATCTAAGAAGGAGCTCACGTACTTAAACAACAACGTGACCACTTCTGAGAGTATTGACAATAAAGACCCGGTGCCCTGGAAGGCGTTACTGCGGTCAGCGCCGGTGTGGGCGCTTGTTTGGGCTGCGGTAAGTAATGATCATTATTGGTAGCCAGGATAGCTTATATTTCGGAAATGTGACCGTTTAGAACCTAACGTGGTCGCTCACAATGGGCCTCATCAGAAGGCTTAAAGTCACCCAAAGGGCAATGGAGAGGGCTATGCTCGGTGTTTCCTTGCGTGATCAAATCAGAAATGAGGAGATCCGCAAGAGAACCAAGGTTACCGACGTAGCCCGAAGAATAGCCAAACTTAAGTGGCAGTGGGCAGGGCACATTGCACGCAGAACGGATGGCCGATGGGGCCGAAAAGTTCTGGAGTGGCGACCGCGAACCGGAAGCAACGCAGCGTGCGTTGGAAGGCCTCCCACTAGGTGGACCGATGACCTTGTAAAGGTTGCAGGGATCCGCTGGATGTGAGACGCACGGGACCGGTCAATGTGGCGACACTTGGGGGAGGCCTATGTCCAGCAGTGGACGTCTTTCGGCTGAAATGATGATGATGATGATGATGATGATGACCCTTTAGAAGATTTTGTCTCATACAAAACTTGTTTGTATTGATACCAGCTATAGTTTAATACAGGTTTTATGCATGGCCGCTATTTTCTTAATTTTTTTAAAGTAAAATTGGGGCAGGCCACGATTCATACAAAAATCTTTCAACCCCTTAAAGCAACTAGTTGGCAGACCTTTTTTTGTTATGAGTGGAAAGATTCTACGTACTCCAAGTATTTTTCCTCATCTTTATCTGTCATTCGAGATATCTTCTGGCAACACATTTTTATCTTGGTATATGACATACATATGTTAATCATAACAACCGCGGTATACTAGACTGACTAAATAGATATATTTAGTCAGTTATGTTACGAGTTTTTGATTTCGATTGTTCTTTCCACGGTACAAAAAAATCTGTTTTTTTTTGTTCTCTCTGTTCGGTGATTCTTTCAGTAAAAAATAAAATTACATTTGCAGTTGAAAAACCTGTGCTCCCATACATTATGTTAAGGAAAATATGTTATCCAAATACATTTTATAAGTTGGTCGACTATGACGGTACATAGGACCCTGACCAGGACATACTAAGTGACATACATAGTGTCAAACAGTTATGGGCGCAGAATGGGATACGGGTAAACTAGAGAAATAGCTCCTTTAACTTGTACACAGTTCATTGTTACGGAGTCGATTACTAACACTACTGTACTAACTTTATACTCTGAACTTAAAAGGAAACACAGAGCAGTTCCTAGACCAGTATGTGTCGCGACCACGATCGAACTATCACTGTCGATACCGTGGGACTACGGTCCGACACCATACCTCTAGAGCCCCGCACAACGCGTCAAAGGTGCTTGTCTTCAATTTTAAGTACATACTCATCAGGATCCAACATTATAGACAGTCCTACATCATCAATTTGAATGCCATCAAACATTTTACAAAAAAGGCACCGATTAAGTTGTTGTGTTGTTAGTTTTATTGTTAGTGTTAGTTAGTGTTTTAGTTGTTATCTAGTTGATTAATTTGTAATGGAAATTATACATACTTTTATTATTTATATACATATTATTATTGTAGGTAGGTAGGTATATTTTAATAAATTTATATTTTTATCTACTGACATAAATTCATTGAGGCTGTTATAAAATTAGAATTAAAACAATGACGAATGATCGAACTAAGTCACAATTAGGTACGTTAGAAACGATAACAGACCACAATTACGTAGAAGTCTGTTAGTCACATGAATTATTCTACAACACCTACGGTGAATCTACAGCCACTTGCATACCTACACCATGGCATCGACTACAGTAGAAATGCGTCGATTCGAAGCGAATCGAGTCGATCTGCATTTATTCCTTGTGCGTCCATCTCAGACGAATCGAAACGAATTGTCAAAAACATCAAAGTAGTCGTTTTTGCGTCATGGACAGCTCGCATGAAGTAATTTTTTATTTCAAATACTTTTTGATGAAGAAGAGGAGAGTATAAGAAGAAAGAAACGGAAATATCAATACTTCTTCATTCATTTATAAACAAAGATTTTTATGAGTTTTTAAAAGATACCTACATAAAAAATAATAATAAATACGTTGGTGCGCATCTGCTTCCCCGCGTCGACTGAGGCGCGCTGAGTCGAATCGTACTGCATCGGCGAAGAAATTCGCTTGTAGAGCAATGCGCGCGGTCTATACGATTCGGCGCGCCGTGACTCGTCGCTAATGGTCACAGTTTCATAGTAAATATATAGGAGAAGACTGCACAGAATAATTTCAAAACAACTATTTAAAGACTTACATAACTTTGTTCACGTGGGTACTTAATGAGATATTGTTTAATCGCCCCGTCACAACTGCGAGACCTTGACTGAATTATAAAACAGAAATACCGAATAGCAAACATACAGAAAAGACGGCAATAAGTCCAATTACTACAAATCGCAGTTATTTACGAAAAATTAATTTCACCACAATTTTTGTGCAGATAAAGACACGCGGAGTCTTGCGAAATATATTGTTTGAAATTGTTTAAATGGTTCAAATCCGAAGGGGACACATCGTGATCGCCATTAAAACTCGCAGTGTCATTACTAGTTTTTATGCAAATGCATTTTTTTTTTAACGTGGTAAAATCATCAAATGAGTCCTCCCACCCAGGGCAGGGCGGGAGGGACTGTCAGACTTGTACTGACTAAAATCCACAGTGTCCTTCAATAGCCCTTTATGTTCCAGGGTCACGGTAATTCTATGAGTCCCGCGACCCCGGCAGGCTTTGGCCCTCTAGAGGGGGGCCCCGTCATTATGCTGACACTCTTTGAGGCGCGCGTGGAACACAACGCGCCGTCGACCCGGGCATGGTCCATGGTCGGACAGCGAGTCGCCCATTACTCGCCGCCCGCATGCCCGCGCCTACAGTGGCCGGAGATCATCTGCCGACGTCCGGCGCCGTGGGCGTCTACCACTGCGGCTGGGGTGCAGGGAGGACGCTGTCCTCTCCCTCACGCGGCCCGCCTCCTCCTTCGCGAGCATGACTGCTTCGCAGAAGGAGGCGACCGCTTCCCACTCCGTCTCGCCCCGCAGCATGTCTTTATGCAAATGCTTCGGTTGGATGGATTGTAATGGGTGTCCAGGATGGCGATTTAGCAGGAGACTGGACCGTTGCCATACATAATATGATGAACCGTTGAGTTAAACCTAGAACCCGTACAGTTTATATCTGTGGTTTAAATAAGACGTAAGTTTAAAACAAATATCGTGAATAAGTAACGGCTCTGCGTCGTTCATACCCATAATTTGTATGTTCCTCATCAAAATGAACGAAATAGGCATACATCAGCTCCATGATTTGGTAAAGAAACAACATCTAATCTGCGTTTCTAGTCACGCTTGGTACATACCCGTCTTTGTCACAGTCTAAGCTGTCAATTTTGACTTCTAAATCATTGGGAGAGCTTGCCTCGTTGATCTTGTGGCTACAAGCACGACTGCTGAGAATGAGGTCCTGGTTTCGGTTCCCAGGTCAGATAACATGTTATTGGGTGACCCATAAGGAATTTCTCAGTTGCAGTCACGGAATCTGGATTTGTGCTCGATTGATGGCAATAGGATCGCACTCTATTACATGGGACTTCGACATAACTGGCGAAATGTTTATGTATTATTAGGATTAGATACACCTCTGCTTAACCCTTAAAGGATTTCAGGCGTCATGATGTTATGGGAAATGTTGCATTGGCCTTCTGAATGAGTTTAATGTTGTACTTAGCGCCCACGGCCACGGGCTGTTGAAGGTCGTCTATGAGCGTTGTTTACTAAATGATGCCTATTGATGTTAGTACTGCTTCGGATGTTGGCTTTGTCCTGTTATAAGTTTGGTATATTTACTTAAGTAGGTACACTTACCTACATGTTTCATTTCTGGATTGATGTGTGAATATCGTTAAGAGGGGAGATGGGCTGCGATTTCTCCATACGGATTTTGACGAAATTGGCGTGTCGTATTCCTCTTTTTTCTTCCTGAATAATGCATGTAGAGATATCAGTTTTTTTTTCTTAAAATCAAGGACTAGTGTAAACACGTCCCTGTCATTTCTTTTTTTTCAGCAAGTAATTGACCTTCCAAAATTGATAAAAAGGCCCAATTTTTGCGGCCGTGATCGGGGGGCACGGCAGTGCCCCCGCCAAGTCGAGCGCGAAGCAAACACTGCCGTACCATCCTTTACTGGAACCATTTCGCCGCATTTTCAGGCCCCTATTTGAGAACCTCTGGATAAGACCAGAACGCAGAAAGGAGATTGGCATGAACCCATGTATTTTCAGTATCACATAAGGGCTTACCGTTTCATAGAATGATTATATGGATTTGAATGCTACAATAGAGTATAACAAAATATGTAATGGTAAGATATACATTGGAGTTGGGGATATTAAATTGATTTATACATAACCTCAAAATGGACCACCAAAAATAATACTTAGAAGTACATACCTACTTAATGTAAACCAAGGCAGACCCTTTTAGATCATACATTTCAATCAGATAAAGTGGATAGATTGTACTTTATTAACTATGGAAGGATTTTTGTGTTAAGCACTAGTAAGATTTTAAAGTAGGGTGTTCTAAGTTGAGATAAGAAGATTTTTATTATTTTAGGCCATCCAATTGCTATGACGTCACTTACAATAGTAATAACGTACCGTTTGCGGCATTGGAATCCGCATCCTAGATGGTCCATGGTCCATCCACAAGATGGTTGTCAATAGGATAAAAGATAATGAATAATTTAAAATAGAATAGGTAAAACAATAAAACCATAGTATTTATAATAACTTTTTATTCTAAGGGTGCGTCCACATCTGGCGAATGTGCCGCAAATGTGCAGCTCGCGAGCCGTTTGCGAGCTGCCCGCGAGCTGCGCGCGTGCGGTTACAGCCTATATTTGGTGCGCCGCTCTAGTGCAACCCTAGCAAGGCTCGAGAGGGGCGCGCGAGCAGCGCGCGCGCTGCTCGCCCGCACATACGCGTGAACTTGAGCCTCAGTTGTGAATTTGCTTGAATTTGTGAGGTGCATCGCGGCCGGCACGCGCGCACCTCCTGCGCCGCTCGAGTACGGCGCGTAGAAAGCGCGCGAGCGGCGCGCGGACGGCGCAGGGGCTGCGTACGAACATAAAATGCACGCGCGCAGTTCGCAAACGGCTCGCGAGCTGCACATTCACGGCACATTCGCCAGATGTGGACGCACCCTAATGATAACAATATTAAAAAGTTATTTTCAATCACCATGTGTCGACGTATGTTGTCAGAGACATGAAAATGCTTCTGGTACTCTTCTTAAGTTGGGCAGAGTGATTGTTTGAGCTCGAAGTTGGTTTTCGTGTCTTCACAGAAGTTCTTGTTGTGGTTGTTCCCAACAAGTTACGTAAATTGGTTCATTTAATGTAACCTGTTAAAATAATTCAATATTTTATTTTGACGCATATGAACTTTTTATTGCCTTGAAATCGGATTCCACTATAACCCTGCTAATATACTTCTAATTATGGCCCGCCCCAGTAAGTATAGACTCTTTTCCGACTATCACCATTAATAACAATAATAAAAAATAGACAGGTCCATCTAGGTGAAGTTATTCAACACCAGCAATCAGCATCCTCCCTATCTTAACGTCTCTTTTTCTTTGAGTGTGTCATTCTTCCAGAAAATAATAGAGAAAAAAACATAGAATGACGTGGCTGTATCCTCTGGTCAATTATTGCAACTATCTGGGTTTCCTCCTCTGATGCATGATTGATATGACTCTCAGTCTCAATCACTGAAGTCATCATCATCATCATCATCATTTCAGCCAAAAGACGTCCACTGCTGGACATAGGCCTCCCCCAAGTGTCGCCACATTGACCGGTCCCGTGCGTCACCACTGAAGTACCACAAACAATACAGGTATGTTGCAGCTGATGCATTCCTATCGCCCAGCAAGAATTGCATACATAATCAGAAGTGTTGACCTAAAAACAATGTTTGTTCAGAAAATAGTAGTCATAAAAACTGTGTCCAATATTATAGTTGTCTTTTTTTAATGTTATAGCAACGTGGTGGGTCAAAATAAAAGTTCACACTTCATTTATAGATGCAGAAAACATTACACATATCACAAAGAACGAATTATGCAGGGTTTAAACGTAAAACACAAAAAAAAATCCTGACGTAAATATATTTTTTTGTATTTGACATAAGTGACAGCTGTGTTGCCAAATATAGATTAACAATCGATTCGAATCGATTAAAATCATCGAATCAATATGAAATTAATTTAGTGAAAGCAATGCTATTTAAATTATAATTATGTTGTTTAAAGTGAGCATATATTCTCGAATCAAATCAATCTACTTTATTTTTATTTAATGAACAATATTTGGACGAAAGATACTTTCCAAAACCAAAAAAAACATACATAATACTTGTGGAATTGCTTTGGCCGTCTATTCGTCTATTTAAATCAAGTTTTTTGAATAAACGATATTTTTCTACTTCACTAAAGTGATCATCGATTTGGGTTTATTATATGGCAACATTGACGACGTCATACATTTAATTGGTTCTATTTTATGCGTTTTGTTTTGCATTAATGCGTTTTGTTTTTGCACCCTAAAATCATGGTTTTCTAATTACTCCCAACAACTAAAAAAACATTTTAGCTTGAAAAATAACTACAGCTATAAGACCTTTAATTTGCATATAACTAGATTTTGAAACGTTTGAATTTGATGAGATACCCAATTAACCAATCTCCTTTTCGTCATCCAGTAAGCTATAATCATATACTTAAAATCCAAAATTTCAAGTCTGTAGGTCATTTAGTTCCGAAGTTAAGCGAAAGCAAAGTTTCGCATTTATGACACTCACTCACTCATGATCATCAAAATAGAACTAGTACTTCCCATAAACTCAGAGAGCTGAAATTTGGTACAGAGTTAGGGTTTAATGGCCACATAAAGGGAAAACTATAAAAACTAGGATAATCGAAGATCTGGAGTACCTGGTGACCCTGATTAGAAAACACAAGAGCCCAACCAAACTATTAGAGATCGACATACCGCCTTTACAAAAAATATTCAACTTGGTGGGCCGCTTCATTTGATGTTAAAAATCGAAGGTCTGAAGTATCTGATGAAGAACCCTCAGCTGGTCTCAGCTGTATTAGAGATATCTTTATGCAATATCTTTAATATCAAGGATATCTGGATAAAAACAACCTGCATAAAGACGCATAAAGGGGTCTATCAAGGGGTCTTTAATATTTTTTTTCAGATCATGGGATATCTTTTCCAAGTGGCAATTTTCCATCGTCAATGGGTAGCGGTTCTGGCGACAGATTGGTGCAATGGTATCATGGAACACCTGGTTTTGTACCCTTGTGTACCCTTCAACGTCCAAATAAATCAATATGCCCACGTTTCTACAAAAAGAAGTGAAATCCCACCAAAAACATTCTGTAAAAAACTAGCCAAGTCTTATGGAGCTGCTTGTTTATCTCTAAAAAGTAATGAAATCTAGACAAAGTCGTGTCAAGTCTAAGGTTCCTTACTGTGATTTCTTTATTATTATAGTTAATGTTGTGTGACTTGGCCGTTGAAGGGTACACAAGGGTACAAAACCAGGTGCTCCATGACACCATTGCACCAATCTGTCGCCAGAACCGCTACCCATTGACGATGGAAAATTGCCACTTGGAAAACGTTGATTCAATAACCAGTCAATTGTAGGCTTGATAAAGCTGCGTATTACAATAATACTTATGTATAGGCGAGCCTGAAACAAACAGTAAAAAAAATATTTCCAGTACAGACTGACTTCACTTGTGTACCCTTCAACGGCCAAGTCACACAACATTAACTATAATAATAAAGAAATCGCAGTAAGGAAACTTAGACTTGACACGACTTTGTCTAGATTTCATTACTTTTTAGAGATAAACAAGCAGCTCCATAAGACTTGGCTAGTTTTTTACAGAATGTTTTTGGTGGGATTAAAGGACTACCAGATAAATTCCAAAAGTTTTTAAAATAAAAAAAAATATGTGAACCTATATACCTTTTTTAACCTACATACCCTTTCTTAAAGTTTTAATGTCAAAAATAATTGAATCGGCTCAGTTTTCGAGGAAAAAAAAGGTGAATACGAAACGTCAATCTAGTCATATTTTTGAGAAATAATCGGTCAGAGCTGCAGCTGTCCCTATCGCACTCTACGGGGGCAGGCTTGACGCAGCGCGTCGGCAATAGTTTCTTCAAATACCTGTTTTTAAAATTCCTCGCAGGCCCTGTCTCCTCTTAAGGTGGAAGCGTCAGGGTAGCCCGCGAAATTCAAATTATCTTACGTTTTTTTGCAATTGGCAGGAGGGTTACTAATGTTACTAATGTTAGTAAAAGATAACTATACAGGTCGTCTAGCGCCATCTTTTTCCGACACTGGAATTACTCCTGCTTTAAGACGTCATGGTGGGCCACTTGGTCAGTGTCCGCTTCCACCTTAAATGTGCGAAACTTATGTCCCTTTTCGCCTCTCTCGGATAATATGTTGCGGGTAAAACATAATGGAAGACGTATTTTCGCTTGCGACCATGACTTATCGCATGACCGGCCGCTATCTTGAACAACACTGGTCGGACGCCCGGTCGTGCGACCAAAAGTTTCTTCCTGTTCGAAGCTTCTGCACCCAGAAGTCGTCGTCGTGGCCGCGTAGTGCGCGAGGTCCCTTATAATTTTCTCTATAACCTGTTGAAGGAGATCGAACCTACCCGCACCCCGCGTCCTAAACAAAGCGAAAGTTCACGCGAAAACGTGTTATCCTGCCTATGAAAAAGTTACTGGTCATAAAAAAATAAGAAAAAAGTCGGTCTGGTTACGATTTACTCGAGCCCAACCACAGCAGCTGTGAAATTGTGACGGGTGACGCCATTATTCTACGTGTATATCTTTATCTTTTATGTTAATCCTAATCATTTACTACCTAGAACTATAAAATCTTTATAGATATTCTCATTACGAACTCATGTATCGTTGTGGTCACTACCAGACCCATTAGTTGATTCATTTACCTACAAAAATAATTTAAAAAAACTAAATCGTACGTTAAATAATGCTACGTTGCCAAACGATAAAAAAATATGGGGTAAATGCATTAACTTTCTTTTTCTTTTTGGAATAGCGGGTTTAAAAACATCTGCATTCTTATTAGGCATTTGTCCTATCGCCAACGAGGAAGCGACTGGCTATCTTCATTCTTTTCGCTAAGGAAACGTATAAATAATGGTAGGTCCCGTGACAGTAAAAGAGTTTCATTTTCAATTACTAGATCAACTCACTTCTCGCTAATCACAGGTAATGGGATGGGTGCTTTATGAAAGGATCCATCCAGAAAAGCATCAAAAAATCAAAATAAGACGCGCTGTACCTATGTACATTCAAAACTTAGTTAATACCAGTGCGAATAGGTAGAATACGGGCAGTGATAGCCTAGCGTATTTCCCTTTCCGTGTCCAACTGGCGACACCGGTCTCGCGAAATCCGCACGCTTTTGTATTACTATGGAATTCTACTAGCCCGTGTTCAATTCGCGTCAACTGGGCACGCCTTTGTGATCAAGTGGCGCTGGAGTAGGTTTTACAAAATAGTGTGGAGTTGAACTGAACACTTTTGAACTGAACACTTTTTTTACTCCGACCAAATAGGTAAGGTTAGGTTAGAACTGAGACCAACTACTACGTAGCGCTCGCCGGCCGCTGCCGCGGCAGCGCTCGCCCGGCTCGCGCTTATTTGGTTACAGTTCTAACCTAACCTAACCTATTTGGTTCTTCTTTAAGTACTTTGATTATTCTCATAAACTCTGACTCAATACCCAGCACCTAATCGTATAATTTTCTTGAATTGAAGGCTCTGTGGAATTATTATTGGCTCCCCGCCTGCTCGGGCCGCATGATTTATTCCGAATATTTACGAACGCGCAAAATCATCAGGATTTGTTTTGAACAGACCAATGAAAAACCACCTTTAGTTCCATTGCACACTGTTTTGTAAAACCTCTTTTAACGTGGTTGATCGCAAAAACGTGCTCAGTTGACGCAAGCCGTGCACGGGTTGGTTGAATTGTGTAGTAATACAAAGGCGTGTGGATTTTGCGAGACCGTTGTCGCCAGTTGGACACGGAAAGGGAAATACGCGATAGCCTAGTGGTAGGACCGTCGAACTACCAAATTATAGGTCTCGAGTTCGAACCCTCTTGGTTGCATGTGAGCACCCTCTTGGGGTGGTTGTGGTCATGCACCTCTGATTTTTCGGATTCATACGCGTATTGTATTGTATAATTATCACTATCTTCAGTGAAGGAAACCATCGTGAGGAAACCAGCATGCCTGCGAGATATATTCTCGACCACATGTAAAGCCAAGTCAGCGGACCATGGGCGGTACAAAAACTGATACCAGGTTATGCACTTACCACACGAAAAAGAAACGCCGCGGATGCCTGTCAAAACGTGTTTATCACCGCAACAACTCAAAGAGAGGTGATGATTCGCAAGGGCCTCCTACGGAAGGAATGCATTCGTCGCAGACGGCGTACAAAAATCGTTAACGATACGCCACAGTGACGTTATCCGCCAGAACCGCTCCGTCATGAAGATTACTCAGCGATCGTTCAGTCGCTGTGAGGCGGTCACCCGTGGACTCAATCCCTAACCTTTTGGCCACGAGTTACAAGCTTAAGCGACAGTGACTGTGGAGAAAACCAATTCAATCAGTTGTTTAGTAAGTCAGGGCTGCGGGACTGTTCGAAAGAGATACCGTGGCCCTGGAACACAAAGGGCAAAGAAGGAACATGGATGGCTTTTAGTCAGTACGAGTCTGACACTCCCTTCCACTGCGCCCACAGTGGGGGGTCATTTGATGATTTCCGATCCGAAAAAAAAAAAAAAAACGGTCGACGAACGAACAACGGAACTCAAGCGATGGGAACAAAGCACATGAGTGTTGCTTGATGCAAGTCGCTACGTCCGAGGCAGGGAACAGGGCCTTAGATCGAAACCACACATTAGGAGCCCCTAAGACGACCAGAGCTATGCTACAGCGCACACTGGCGCTACATGACTCATTTAAGTCATATAGTTCGATCGAACTGAGCTACTCACGCAAAACGCCTTTCTCCCATCGCCTCCCCGCTCCTTCTTATGTGACATCAGCCTAAGGACCACTTGCATATTCTAACAGCCAACCAATTAAAGTAAATCCTTTGCTGACACTTATTGGATATATCGGAATGTCTTATGAGGCAAATTTTACTTCCTTCGATACACATTTACTGACAGTATCTCTGGGAAAACAAAATTCAATGTTGCTGACTATTTGAACACTGGGGAACCGTTCTACTGTAAATTAATTAGTATCATAAGTACCTAAACATAGTATAACGTTCCTACTGATCGGACACATTCTCTATGTAGCCGTGATCCACCACTCTTGTATTTTTTTTTTTCGGATGGGAAATCATTCAATGACCCCTCTCGTTCAGGGCAAACTGGAAGGGAGTGTCAGACTTCTACTGACTAAAACCCATCGTTCCTTCTTTGACCTTTGTGTTCCAGTGCCGCAACTCCGGCAGGCACCACGCGGGTTAAGTGCGTGTTGGTAAATATGACATATCTCCGAATTATGTAAAGAGGTCAGAAGTATTAGAAATAAATACAACCAGCTTTTAGATTGTAGGACTATGTATGTATGTATGTATGCTTGTAGAATGTTGTTGTGACATTTCCTTTATAATGGTTGGCTTAACGAGTCAGGCCGGGCGACTAATGGAGTAAACTGAACAAATAGTTTATGTGCTTAGGGAAACGGTATCGGATGTCTTGTAACGTGCTTACGAGAAAAATGACTTATATATATATACTTATATACGAGTTCATTCTGAAGAATCATTCTGAACAAGACATAGAATTTTTTTATCGATTATTTAAAAAAAATCTGCTGTTTCTTATTTTGACCAAGACCAAGGGCGGAGTGAAAAAAAATATTTTTCAAATTTGAAGATTCCTGTATGATCAATCGGTGATGCGTAGCATTAGATGTGTTCATGCAAATTAGCTTTTTAATTAAATATCTTACGGTGGCGCAATACCATTATGTACCACTTTAGTTGAATAAAGCAGATTTAAAAAAAAAATACCGGTTTAAAAATTCTATGAGGGGGGGGGGTCAGAATGATGTACTGAGTTACCCCGTAGGGTAACTCTCAAAGCATTTATTTCAATTACACCCTTACAGGCACTCTTAAATGTCAAAAAAGGCAAGCTACAGTCACGAGGCATAATAACTTGTGAAAGTACTGTAGTAACCCATTCCAAAGCGTAGATCTCTATGGAGAAGGATGAGCATTACATCATTCATGTTGAGATTATACATATAATGTGAGAACGATGCGATGTAGAAAGACATGTAAGTTAAGAGATTGTAGCAATATTATTTATTTTTTTATTTTTTATTTTTATGAGTAGCTAATCCTCGATCGAGGCGATGCCGTTACTATGTTTATGAGAGTGTGTTTTAGTATGAAGTTCCACAGAAAGTATGCTTGGAGTGAGGATTTCAATATAAGGTCAAGTTCCGTTTTCATAGGTAGGTACAATCATCATGTTATGCTCCTGTCATCATCCCAAATAATATTTAAGGCCGGCGTAGCATGTCTTCCAAACCATTCCACACGTCTAGCTATAAGCTAACGTCATAAATCAGTATTCCTCGGTTTTCCAGGGCATTCCCTTACCCATACCGCAGTATTATATTATCTGTGCCCATACTAATGTTAATATACTCCCAACAACATGAATGTACCCTAGTTCGAGAAGCGAATGGGAGCAAGCATTTATATGAAGAAAATCAAATGAATAAATAATGACGAGCGTCTTAATTTGATGGAATATTAAGATGAATATTATACGCTTCTTGGGAGCTTGTAATCGTGCTGAGCTATGTTGAGCTGTCAATGCGTTGCCAAGGCGTTATTGATCGTCTCGTGTATACGACTACGTAATTTGGGGGATCTTTATTATTGGTACTCTAATTACTATTATTATAACAGATGTAAGTATAGGGTACGATCTTCCGTACAATTTCCATTTATAATTAGCAACGAAATGCGCATGCTTCTCTGATACATTGGAACACTAAAGCAAGAATCTGGCTTATTAACGCTGACGATTTCATTGTGCCTAGAATCCCGGTTTTGTCTTTGATTTGATTGACTAAGTAAATTCCGTCATTCAGCCGCAAAAAAGCAGTCCAAGTCTTGTCGTCCCATTTGTTCACTTTTAAACCCAAACTCAAAGCATTTATTTCAATTAGACCATTACAGGCACTTTTGAATGTTAGAAGAACAAAGAAAGCGAAGCTACAGTCACAGACACAAGGCATAATTACTTTAGTTGCCCATCCCAAGGCGCAGATCTCTATGGAGAAGAATGAGCAAGAAATTCCATGGACACTCTTTTCAATCAAAATATTGTTACAAAATCTTGGTTACCTACATCATTCATGTGGAGATATACCTGTGGAGGTGTTCCTATACATATATGTGAGAACGATGTATAAAGAAGTGCAAGTTAAGAGCGTCCAGAGTAAAAAGACATAAGTCAGTTGAAAAATAAAGTGATAAAGTTTGATGTTCTTCTTCCAGGTTGGCCACGACTGGGGTTACTATACAATGGTGACAGACCTTCCTAAATATTCTCACGACGTTCTGAAGTTTAATATCGCAACCACCGGCACACTCACCGCTTTGCCTTACATCGCTATGTGGGTGTCCTCCTTCCTCTTCGGTTTGGTCTGTGATATTTGTATCAAGAAAGGATGGCATACTATCAAGACTGGAAGAATTATTCACACAACTATTGGTAAGTAGCTTTCAACCCAGCTGCTGAATAGAGAATTTGAAGTTGAGAACTTGTCAAACTCGACTATATGACAACACTAGCTTATGCCCACGGCTTCGCCCGCGTGGTATACGGTACTGTCCCACGGGATCGTTAAGTATCCTACATGTTAATCCAAGTTATAAACTATCTGTGTGCCAAATTTCATCCAAATCCTTTCAGTAGTTTTTGTGTGAAAGAGTAACAAACATCCATCCTCACAAACTTTCGCATTTATAATACCTATGGTCATCCCCTTAAGTTATTAGCGCAATAATATATAGCCTGTGTTTTATTCTAGACTATAGTCTATCTTGTACCAAATTTCATCCAGATCCGTTAAGCCGTTCTGGCGTGATTGTGTAACAAACATCCATCCATCCAAACTTTCGCATTTATAATAGTAGTAAGATAAGGTGATTCCTTCAATATCAACGTTTTGCATATATGTGGTAGGTAGCCGTTTGGTGGAAATCGTCTTTTATTCCTGTCATCGTTGCAGAACAGCTGCTTAACTGTAGAATCACTTGAAACATGTAAATTTTATAACACTATTATAACAGTGTTTTCTACAAAAATAAATGATTTGATGTGAATTTTAAATGCAAGACAAACATGTAAACATGTCTAAGCCTGGCCGAATACAATAAATGTAAATTAGTCGGTGCATTTTACTGGTAGTTGACGTTTATAGATTTCGGCCTTTCAGGCTAGAGCTTACAAGAAAAAAAAACAATTGGAAGCATCGTACAAAAAAAAAATATATATAAAAAAGAAAATGGTTTAAAAACTAATCGGTCATTTTTAAATTACAGCTGCCAGCGGTCCTGCCATTTGCATAATACTGGCATCCTACGCCGGTTGTGATAGAACTGCTGCGATGGTCTACTTTGTTCTGTCTATGGCCCTCATGGGAGGTTTCTACAGCGGCATGAAGGTAAGAAACTCTGTAACACCGTCTGAGTAATGGCAACGGACGTTTTTAGAATTAATGACACACTTATTCTAGGTCACACGGAAAACCCGTCAGCACTTTTTGTTTAAGCTTTTCAATTCGTTCTTTTGCAAATATTATTTAACTAGCTTAAACCCGCTGCTACGCCCGCGTGGAGTTGAGTCATGATACTTCGACCCTCAAAAAGGTTTTTGTCGTTTTCTTAGACCCGTATAACTGCACTTTCGGCAGTATATAGATGCTGAATGAGATAATAAGTTATGTTCCTTTGTTTGCACAATGTTGTTTGGTAAAAGGGGCCTCTTTCGGGGTCGTCCCGGGTTTCTTCCGGGGGGATTATTGTTGTTAGAGAGCGTAAATATTAATTAACGAACGTGTACTTCTCATTAATCTTTCCAACAGATAAATGTAGAAGAAAATATTTCTCATCTCTACCAAAACTTAGGAGATAAATAGGTGTTGGCAATATTATAATAATAAATAATAAATTCATTTATTTCAGGTAAATAACACCCATTGCCACACATAAATTAATAAAAATCCGATAAAATAACATAAAATCAAATTGAATAAATTAAAACCAAATACAATACTCGTACAATCAAACTAAGACATTATTGAATATTGAATTGTTTTCACTATTTCGCGCTAAAAAGGGCGAAGTAAAGAAGCTAACTTTTTTATATAGCATCTCGCAGTTCAGCCTATGAGGCTGGCTTCTGCTTAACTGGACTAATCCTGTGGATGCTTTGAGTGTAAGGCCTCCATCCAGGGGCTTAAAAACTACTTATAAAATAAGCGACCACACGCTAAGGGCACCACCTGTGGGGTACGAGCCGCGGTTTAGGGCGTCGTTGGGGAGGGCAGCAAGGGGCACGCTGGATCTGATTTAGATTTTTTAGGGGCTGATTTATTACTACTGGCTCAGCATCGCGGGCTGGCTCTGGCAATGGTCGGCAGGGCAGCGAATACTTAGTTTGAGCGCGCCAACCCCTTTAAAATATTGTATTGATACTCTTGATATAGGCCTACGTTTATGCCAATAGTTTGAAGGGCGTCAGATTATTCTTAACTCCACTGACTATCGCTTGCCCATCTAAATCACTACTAATACTACTTGCTAGCTTTTGCCTGCGGCTTCACTCGTGTGTAAGTCGGAAATTATTCCGCGGGAGCCCAACTACCTCCTACCAGGATTAAAAGAACCCTACGTCCTACTCCAGCCAGGTCATGGCGTATCTAGTTGTCTCACTCAAATCCAATCTGCCGTTAAGACTTCTTGAAAAGCAACAGACTTGGAACGTAACGTTTTAATTTTATAAAATGTACACGCCCGAGCTACAAGATACAATGCGACGCTTAATTTGTGGCTCGCCGATTATGACAATCGTACTGTTACTTTTGATTAATAAAACTTAGAACTATTATAAAAAAAAATTAAACATCCGAATTGACAACCACCTCCTTTTTGAAGTCGGTTAAAAACAAATACTTTCCTCAAATAATTAGCATTAATTTAAAATTCTCACTTTTTCAGGTAAATGCGTTGGACTTGGCTCCCAACTACGCGGGGACGCTGACGTCACTGGTAAATACGACATCAACCTTCGCCGGCATCATCACACCGTACCTAATCGGCCTACTGACGCCCGATGTAAGTCTATACAACTTCATCTAGGTTAAGTGCTTTCTACCTCGTAAAAACTCACGAGTGAATAGATTTAACTTCACTTAGCCTGGTTTACGATTGGATTTCGCATAACATTTTAAGGCGTTTATGTAGAGTGGGAATGTTTATTGTATCCCTCTGAATAAACGACTTATTTAATACCATCCTTTGTAAAGTGCAGATCTTCTCGCAGAATGAGCGTTCGTATTTTTTTGTGTAAAAATTGATCAGACATTGGCATGACATTTCTGAAGACTTCACTCTACACGAACGCCTCTAGCGACGAATTCATGCGCGATAGCCCCATTTCATAAACTTGGTCATAACTTTTGAGTGACAAGCCAGACGAAGTAAAAGCGCAGTAGCGTAGGTAACCCGACAAAAAGAAAGTAGCTTCACGTAAACATGCGATGTTTTGCACCACGATAAACCTTGCCTCCGTGAAGATAGTTGATTTTAAATTGCTTAAAATAATAGAAGTCGAGGGCTTTCAAAAACTCCAATTCAATAAACGTTGAATAAAACTTTTCAAATTCAATTCTTAACAAGCTTTAACACTTATACAAATTGATATTAATTCAATCGATTTATATAACCCATAAAAATTTACGTTGCTTTAAAAATAACATTTGGTTTTCCTTTTCATCTGGAATAAAGTGGATGATAATTATCATAATGTTTCGATGTCAAAACACAAACACATAAATCATAAACAAGATTCTACGTAAACAAAAGATCAACGTTTTCTGGTTTATATATACTTTTGAGAAGCAAATACTGTCATTACCAATTAAACTTGACCTATTTTCGGCCCTGAATCGTTTTCTTTTTTTGTTGCTTTTGATTTTCAGTTTTGAAGGTCCGTTCGTTCTAGTAAAATAATGGATGACGAAGATTAATGTTTTAGATAAGTTGGTCACGTTACTGAGGCTAAGATTGATAACTACAGTCAGTATAAGGAGAAAGTTGTTATGAAGCAGACGGTAGAAATTATCTAAGGTGCAATAGTAATCTGACTTTTTTTTTTGCGTGATCTTTACTTTCTTTCGTGTGTACGCCATGCGTACTTACGTCAAGCGTAGGTAAACAAGAAGGCTAAGGACATGAAAGCTTGGTTGATTGTGTTTATCACACTGATAGTTTTGTTGATCACACGTATTTCGTCCACCATAGTGGAAAAAAGATACGAGCTCTACGTCTAGTTCCATCTCTTTCCCACACTGAATTAAGATTAAAGTAATACCTACTGCTATAAGAGGTGGTGATACAGACCCTGAACTAATTTAGACAGTAGATCGAATCAGAAACATGCATCAAAAATAACTTTTTTTTTTTTTTTCCAGTCAACTCTGGCGCAATGGCGAGTGGCTTTCTGGGTATGCTTTGCCGTGTTGGTAGGCACAAACGTCATCTACTGCATCTGGGCTGACGGCAAGCAGCAATGGTGGGACGATGTCCGTCAATTCGGCTACCCCGAAGGTTGGAAACACGGCCCTCTGACCAGAGACACGGTCGAACAACCAGAGTCAGTCAGACTATCAGACCACAAAACAGGATCATCATGATTTTAGGATTAAATAACATAATGCAACCACCAGTGCAACTAGTCAGTGAAGAATAAACATAATGTAGTACAATAACAGTGCCTTATACTCTAAGTTCTTATGGACATAATAATAGATTTAGACGAGTTGTAATCGATTTTTTTTCTTATAATAAAACACCTTTTTATGATTTATGTTTTGGATTCTATATTCCAATTTTCATTAAAAAACAACATCACGCTTGTAATCCCCGAAGGACCAAATACATCACACAAATTTCGCCAGTAATGTGTAAGTCCCATATTTATGTAGGGTGAAAGAGACACCGACACGAAAATGGTAACCACGTATTCATTACATCATTGTGAGAAAATTTTTCATCGGTAAAAAAAAATATATATTCCTTTTCTAGTGTTAATGTTAATGTTAGTTACTAAGAAATTCCCGGTGGAAAAAACACTAGCACTTTTCCCGAGCCGGAAAATCGAACCCAAGACTTCCAATCTAATTGAGTTTTTTCAGTAAGCTAGAATTTGGACAACAAGAAGATTTCAAATGACACATTGATACAAAATGTTAAAAAAATCCCTGTCAAATCCGAAAAGAGCAATTATTATTAAAGGTTTCTTATTTTTTTAAAAAAAAAAAAGGTCGTTGAATGTGAAATGGTACAATATAAAGATGGTTTGGCTGTCTTTAGACTGATTCACCCTATCCCCTCATACTAGTATAAACTGGTATACCAATGACTATTAATACTAATGGGATATTTACCATGTTTACTGTTTTCGTTGCCGAAATATCGGGAACTCATAGAAAACAGTAAACATGGTAAATATCCCGTTAGTATTAATAGTAATGTTAGTGACCGTGATAGTTTAAAATCTTATAATACCAATGACATTGCCAAATAAAATAAGAAACATGAAATATTCATGAAAGTAAAAAATATTAATGAATTTTAAAATTGATTTTTGTCCCAAATTACCACCGTTTCCCTAAATTCTAACAATTTTTTAAAAACGTGACAATACCATCTTCGGCGTAAGTATGTTCGATCGTCAATTGTTTTTTTAGACGTCACTACCAAAGAAGCGACCTGTTGCACCCGTGTGTTGCCATATAAGTTTCCTCATTTTAGTACATTTTATTTAATTTTCATCGGGGTATTTTTATGACTTGTTCTCCAAAAAGGATTAAATAAATCCTACTTCGTATCCTATCCTACTAATCCTACTGAATAATATTATACATGCGAAAGTTAGTGAGGGTGTTAGTTACTCTTTCACGCAAAAACTACTGACCGGATTTGGATGAAATTTTGCACACAGATAGTTTATAACCTGGATTAACACATAGAATACTTTTATCCCGGTAGTACGATCCCGAGGGCCAATTACGGAACCTTACGCGGGCGAAGCCGCGGGCATAAGCTAGTAAAATCTAATCTCGATACATAATAATACCCTCACGGATCGAACAGGGTTTTTTTAACATCACAATTATGATAACGAAATGATCGTATGAAGGTTGCAGAGTAATTTCTTAACCGTAATCTTTCGGAATACTTTGTATCTGTTCTTTAAATATGTACATAAAGTACTGTTCATTGCATAATATAGTAACTGAATTATATAAAAGCTCTTACTATAAACAATTGCAGCTTGAAAAAAGAATTTTCACATAAACAGGTCGACCGGAATATGCAATTAAAATACGATCTCTAATTGCAAAGTTCCTGGTCTTCCATAATACCCACCGGCAAGCTCGTTAATTAATGAATTTATGAAACCCGGTAACGCAAGGTGTTGTAACGTAACATAATACGGTTCATTCCCATCTGCCCCCACCGGTCTGCCCCCACTGGTGGTTGTTGCAACTATTGGTCGCATCTACCACCACTGGTGGTGGTTGCGTCTGGTCAGTCGTATTTGCTGTCACCTTTGTCCCCACAGGTGGTAGATGCGACAAATAGTTGCAACTACCACCAGTGGGGACAGACCGGTGGGGGCAGATGGGAATAAACGACATAATACCACTATTATGTCTTACATAAAGGTAAAGTGTGGCTTAACCTAAATAAGTGAGTTTTTTCATTTACTACGAAACAAAACTTCTGCTACCCAAGATTATTTTAACATTAATGTAAGTACAGGATTAACACGATTCCTGAAACGTAAACAAACAAGCATATTAGATACTTTAAACTCGTAGTCGATAACTTCGAAGAAGGTTAATTAGTGTCGTCTCATCCATAACTTTTGATTGAAAGATGGAAATTAATGTTCCGTTACGATGTCGAAACTTACGTTAAGACCCTTAAGGAAGCTTTGACAGACTTCGTGTTGTTTGTACAATACAGGGTGTAAGGGAAAGCCGTCCGCAGACTGATGGGGTGAATTCAGTATATTATTATCATACTAAGTTGACCGGTACAAACTTGATTTGTTTTATTTCCTCATACGCAATGTATCGTAACCGTAGCAAAACGCAAGCAGCGAAAGGCAAGCACGACGACAAGTTCGATGAACTCTGTAGCTAGGCAGGAACTGAGGAAGTGAACAGCTGATGTCGTTCGTTAGAGTATTTCAACATCCATTGTTGGTTTTTATTTTTATTTTAACCGTATTATGTACATTAATGGAGTGCTGCGTACAGAGAATGGAATTTTACATTGATATAAAAGAATAGTAACTAACAAACGAAATAAAAGAACATTTTATAGAAAAAATCCTGTGGAATATGATTCAAAATAAGGAGCTGGATGAACTTTTTCAGTTTGCGGAGGGCTGTACCTTACACCCTGTATGTTATTAACGACAGAGCCTCTATAGGTAATTTTCTTATTATATTATTTACTAGCTGAACCCGCGGTGTCACCCGCTGCTCAGCCCCTAAGGGTCATAGCGTGATGTTATATAGCCTATTGCCTTCCTCGATAAATGGACTATCGAACACAAAAAGATTTTTTCAATTCGAACCAGTAGCTCTTGAGATTAGCGCGTTCAACCAAACAAACTCTTCAGCTTTATAATATTAGTATAGATTTTGTGTAGGTACACGCAATAGATAACACAGGAACAAAACGTTTTTATTTATTAACTTTCATGACAGTCTTAAAAGTCTATAACTAGCAGTTTAGCTGATGAAAGAATTTCTGTGTGAAACAATAATTGAAAGACGTTGAAAATAAAACAAAATAACTTTTAATACAATTTCAATAACAACTTTGAATAACAGTTAAAAATATTTCAAATATCCATATGAAAAAATTTAAACAATGTGATGATCAGAAGCATTTTGAAAAAGCACACTTAGGGCGGACTCTGTGCCTCAGGCCCGAACTCCGCCAAAACGAAACAAAATTATATTAGTGGTTTACAACATATCTCCTCCTCTCGTCTTGTCTGCTCTGCTCTTTGGTGGAGTCTGACCCTCATGAGTGACTCGTACGAGCGTTGACGTGCTTATATGCTCGTATAAGCGTGAGCCGCGAGACATGCCCCGCGGGCGCCCCAAGCGAAAACAGCTAGTTCCATTTTTGAAGCGCGTAATGTGGTGTGCATGTATACCGCCCTCACTGATGGTCGACCACCTTTCAAACTTATTACTTACGGCATTAAAGTGGAAAGTGGCAGAGCATCAGTGAGCGCGGTAGTACGTGCGTAAGCCGATACGAGCTTATACGCGCTACAAAATAACCTAGTCTGGAACCGCTCTTTTAAACACCAAACACAAATCCTTCAGACCTATTCAAAAATTTTACATTGTCGATTGTCTAATATCATCTTTATTTACCTATACTGAAAGCGCAAAATTTAATACGCCAAAAGTTAAAAATCAAATATTAAAGTAGCAGTAAAACGTGTAATATCATACTATATATCCATTAATATCATACAACCTCCATCTTCTTAATGTGCTTTGATTGTCGCGATTTCAGCATATATCATTATCTTCAGGTAAGTTACCCTGAATCTGTTCATTCTTGCGAGCGTTCCTCAGCTGTTGCGAGGCTCTCAAGACTTGCGCCTCAAGGGTCTTCTTTTTCTGCTCTAAGATCACCACCTATTCAAATAGAGCTTTATACATATGTTCCAGATAAGCAATTATGTACAAAATGAGAAAAACATGAGGTAACAGAAAGTGCACCGTATCTGCGCACACACTTTTGGACCTTACTGGTGGCTGTACAGTACACTCTTGGTGTGAAACTCCGAGGCAGGGCGAGAGCAAGAGTATACAATGCACAATTTTTTTTTTTTTTTGTATTACTCACGTGTCACATTGCAATTTACAACTTATATAGTAGCGCTCGTCTAACCTTGGTGTTCCTCACAAGACGCGAGACGAGACTAGATTGTGAGATATCTCGGGAGAGATAGATAGATTTTTCGGTCCAGTATGTACGTCACCGTAATATTTACTACGTCTTCGCTAAATTGGTCGCCATTCCCAAAAACGGCCAGGACTATTATCTACTAACTAAATAATATAAAATACAGTTTGTGACGATATCATGAAGCCCTACCTAAGACTAAAATAGGTATACTCAGATAATTATAATAAAGCTGTATTTACCTAAACATGATTTTTCAACTTGATATTTTTTTGAATTACCCAGCAAATTGAATTTGATAATAGTGTTTGCAAACAAATATTTTTGTTTCGATTTTTTTTTCATCAAGCAGGTGATTACCAAAATTCTTATTAAAACCACCACTTTTCCACAGACATAAACCAGATAGGAGCTTCTGTTTCTGTCTCTCTTTTCTCTCACTTATTTAGTCGCAAACTAAACTTTAAAGCTACACAAAATATATATTTTCTTAAACTTGTAGCCTGGTGCAGTAATTTCCAATATACTTCGCTTACCTTGTCCATAGAAGTTTGGAAGTCGCGTAGTAAATCTTTTCTTGTTAGAAGGCCAGCTTTCATTCTCTCATCTTCCACGGACCAACGCAGCTTATTGCGATGTGTCTGCTCATTAAAAAGAGCTCGTCAAAAACATGTTTCAAAAGCGTGATTTAAAACTGGGAACTTAATTTCAGAAATTTTGCTTAACGGGTTCGACCATAGAAGAAAAAAACGTGTTGCGCTGACCCCAAGCAACATGAGACAAACGCAGGAAGATCATGATTAACACGACATCGAGTCCACTGCTCATTTCATTTCAATTGTTCGGACCACGAGTAAAATATGCAATGCTGAAATCCAACATTGTATTGGTCTATTGAATTAATTTTCACGCGCATTTTGTGTTTAGACGTTTTAGTACGAGTGAGTAAAAGCGAATGACTGACAAAAAAACTGAAGCGTCTGATATCTGATCAGGCAATTGCTGCTCTAAGGCGCGATTTAGACAGAAACGGCGTAAGGTGAAGGCGCGGCGCAGGCGCAGCGCAGGCATGATGCCGCTTCAAAAATTCTTCATACAAAATGTACGTAGGCGACGTGTCGTGACTTACACTCCAGCGGCGCGGCGCAGGCACGCCGTTCTTTCGTTTTCTAATCAATTCCATGACTGTGCTGCGCCTGCGCCGCGCCTTCACCTTACGACGTCTCTGTATAATTCGCGCCTTAGAATTTCCAATAAAATCAAAAAACTAAAGGCGTTCTTTCACCGTGAGAGCTGCAGCTGCAATAGAACAGTTAAAATTCGAGCATTGCATTAGTGAGTGAAGAGAACCGAGCATTACAGTGCGCTGGTAGCGATAAAATTAGTTTATGTATAACATCGAATATTGGGATTGTGACATTGCAGGCTAGCACCTTAATGAGAAAAATAACTACCTTTACTTGTCCCAAAACTTCCCTGGCCCTGTAAAATTCTATTTCGGCGTCGCCAAGATCACATTCGGTGAAATCAATGACCTCATCAGTATGATGCATCTTCTCTCGTATGTGGGCTAAGATTTGGTTATGCTCTGTGCATTTTGCGCGGTGTTTGATAAGCTCGTCTTCACGTTCTGTCAGAAACGTAATATATATTGATAAGCGCAATTAACGGTGTCAGTCTCATGAGAGGATCTTTAGAACATTATCATTTGGCAAGAGTAATATGTTTTGTCGTTTTAATTTTCTTTGTCAAAAAATGTTTTTTTTTAAATCTCGTCCGTCAATCCGTTTTAATGACAACATCATTTCAGCTCGAAATCACCCGCTGGGTATGGGTATGGGCCTCTCCTTTCTTGTACATCCCGGTTTTGCACGTCTCTCCTCCAGGTGTCTCTCAGTCAACTTTCAAGATATAGTCCACACAACGCGCTTTTGGGCTGCCCTGATTTCTTTAGCCTCACCTTGTTCACCATTCCGTCAAAGTTAATTACATCAAAACCTATAAATGACTAGCTTTTGCCCGCGGCTTTGCTCGTGACCTAATCGAATGAATGTGAAATATACTTTACGACCTATTGTCATATCAACCAAATAAACATACAAAATTTCATAAAAATCGGTTGAGCCGTTTGGGAGGAGTGCGACCACATGAAAACGGCAGAAGTTTAAATTACCTTCAATTTTAGTGTTGTAGTTCTGATTATCAATATTAAGTTGTTCGTATTGCCATACGTAAAGTCCTGGGCCCAGGGTTTCCAGTTTCTTTACTATGGCTTCAAGTTCGGCGACAGCATTTCTCGCGCGAATGTACCGCAGACAAAGTGCAGAAGATTGTTCGCTCTTGCGTGTTTGAAGAAGCAGGAATCGTTCCACAGTCTGAAAATAAAAGTAAAATGAAATTACTATTTCAAAAAAAATGTATTAGAAACTGGTGATGATAGTACGTTAGAAAGATGTACTCGAAACAATAAATATAATCAAGGGCGTAGTGTTGGTTCTCACTTGGCCGGTTAACAATAGATGTCGCTACACGTCATACGCTAAACCATTTACATAATTATTTTAATAAACAATCAATACGTATCAATGTCCCGAGCAGCCAATGGCCAATCTTTGTTAAAAACATCCAGCTCATCCCGCCATCTCCATCTGGGCCTAAGATGACACTTGCCATTAAGAGCGTTTATACAGAAAGTGGGCAACGTCGCAAATAGCTGTCAAATACTGTTTTAAGCGTTCACGGTTTACAACTAAACTTATACTGTCACTTAAAAAAAATTCAATCGAGAGGATGGCTTCAAACTGTCAAGTACGGGGATTTACCAATGTAATATAATTTTTATTTAATTTTATCTATTTAAAAATAAATCTAATAAATCTATTTTTTATTTTTTATCTATTTATTTTTTATTTTTTCCATTGTAATGAATTTATCAATCATATTTTTAATCGATTTTGTCATAATTCTGTTTTATTCATTATTTACAGTTTTAATTTCATCTAATTGAATATTAGCGCTTAGTACTTACTAAGCTTAGCTTATTTTCCGAATTTATTGTTTTGTGCATGTGGTGTTTACCTTTAAGTAATTGTTGCGCTGTAATTTAATTTTTATAATGATTTATGTCACTGTATCCAGTGTGAACAATTGTTGGTAGACCTAATATAATAAATAAATAAATAAGTACGGGGAATCCAGTTTTGAGTAAGCTCAAAAGTAGCAGCCGGCATCGTAATAAGGACTCAACAAAACCTGGTGATACTGTAAGTGTGTTGCCGTGACTTAGTGTCGAGTTCCAGTAGTGCGCGTAGCAAAAGACAAAGAAAGAGGGTAGATAGATTTGTCTGCTCTTAACAATTTATTTTCCATCCACCCGCATTCTCCAGTCAACCCGCGATCATGGCGCTTGCAACAGCGGCAGCGCCGAAATATCGGGAGTTCAAAATAATGAACAATCACGGAAGATATCCCGTAAGTGACAGTATAAGTTTAGCTGTCAAATGTTTCCCTGTTTTGATTAATTTGGCAATATTACCGAATGGAAATAAGAAATATGGGTAACTAGTGAACCCTGATATTAATTGACAGCTATTTGCGACGTTGCCAACTTTTTGGATGAACGCTCTTAAGCAGAAACCACTAAGACGTTTATAACCTCATATAACAAGCAACAATCAGCATTCGGCAGAGTTATGTCATTCCTTCGCAATTCTAATGAAATACAGTAATCTGTTTTTGTATTATTTTTAATAACAATTGTAAACTGTATGAAGTATCTAATGATAATTATCTCTACATATAATAAAATCGTTAAAATCCGGTCCGATGTTCCGACTTGGCGCAAAAACTACTGCATAGATCCTGTTCAAATTTTGCACAAATATCTGTAATAGGCTTCTTCAAATGTTAGGCTATATATTATCACGCTACTTGCTTAAGGGGATGAGCAATATTGCATTATGTTAGTATTATTCAATTGTTTATCGTTTCAGCCATGATATGCGTAACAACGTCTATTTCAAAGTATATGTCAGCGAAGCAAATAGAGAAAAAGTTTCATGACCACTTTACGTGCATCACGTCGCAAGTTCGATCCCCAGTAAAATTTATTAATATTTTATTTTATCTATTTTATGTATATTTTTCCACGAGAACGAAGTCGCGGGCAACAGCTAGCCTAGAAATAAATAGGTCAATTTGTTGTAAAAGTTATAAACGGTATACATGTACCTACGCGTTTGTCAATTAATTAAAAGTCAAGGGTACCTACGGCAGTCAATTAACAAGACTAAATATTTAGTACAAAATAACAAAACGAAATTTCGTGATTAGTTCTGAGTGGATGTACGAAAATACAAATAGTGGAGTAAAATGGTGAAAGGAGCCATGTTTGATTTAAAAAACAACTGTATCATCACCATCCTTCAGCAGTCCACTGCTTGACCTATGTCTAAAGGGTGTAAATAGACCCTTAACATATCCGAAAGCCACTTATTCTCCCAGTCTTTGTGATCATTTTTTATTCTAGACCATACCTGGGAACCTTCTAGTTACGGAGATAATGGGAGTCAAAGTTCCAACTTTTACACAAGTTTTTTTTTAAATACATGTTTTTAATGTAATATTTTTACTTTACACACCTCCACGACCCCCGTACTATTCAATCGATCCATCAGCTTTGAGTGCTTTTCATCGAGTCCTACCGTAAAACGTGATTTTTCACCCCAAAAAAAAAGTCGATTCCCAGCAATAATTTTTGCGTAAAGTTACTTAGTTTGATGTACAGCATGCTTGGTTGACGGCTATGTGAAGGGTCTGTTTACACCCTGTATATGGAAAGACCTGTGCCTCTCCAATTGCACGCCACTCATCCCGATTCTCAGCTACTGTCGTCTACCTGCTATCAGACACCCTGCGGAGATAGTCGCTCTACCTTGCTGATTCTTGGTCTCCACTTACACGTTAGCAGGTAGCTAAATACTCTTCTTTCCATGCTTTGGCAGTACTCTGTTCTTAAGTGAATTTGTATATCAGCACCTATAGTCTTACCTTATCCGCGATGGGTTTTCCTTTTCTTGAGTAAATTAGTCCTGAACCGGTGGTCCTCTCAAGATTTTGCAATCCATCAAATTTCTTGTCAGCATGATCCAATCGAACAGCATATTTCTGCTCAACTTCAGCAACTTTCTTTTTGATCTGTGTGAAAATAAGCTTTTTAGTAAAGTTACGTTTATCATATTTAAGTATGAAATTTTTTTTTTTTTTTAATTTATTTACACGAGATAACATGTTTAACAGACGTAAATCACACAATTGCACAGGTAAAAGATATTAGCAATAAGGAATGATAAACAATATTAAATAGAAGTCGGTTAAATTATTTTTAAAATAACTTCAAATAGTCATTTTTCGTCCATTCTCTCGCAGAACAAGCACAAGAACAAGTCATCTTTCGTCCATCCTCTCAAGAAACTCAAACATCCACGACAAATGTCTATAGACCCATCTTGAGGGAAATAAATCACACTCCGTTGTCGATGTCAGCAGAGCATTCAGCATTGCCAGGGCGTGAAACAAGGGAGAGTAAAGGATTATTTCCACCAAACGGCTCGCATCGCATTGGATCAGAAAGATACGAACAGATGCGGCGACAGACGGTCGCGTCCGGCAGGATGTCGACGCATACGATCGCCTACGTACAGTCGATTGCGTTCTATCCGTTTCTGCGCCTAGTCAAATAGTTTCATTCCTACCGTGTTGACAGCCGAAAGGATCCGATCGGATACGACGACAGGTGAACGAAGCCGGTCGCGCATCGAAACATACTTCGGCTACGGTCGCGGAAGACGCCAGCGGTCAAGCTGCTGTACGCGGCTTGGTAATATGGACTTTAATTACTGTGTACACGATTTAATATCGTTTAAAGATTGTGAAATCCGTTCCGATCCGATGCGTTGCGAGCCGGTTGGTGGAAATCATCCTTTACAATGAGAAACTGTGCGTGCAGGCGGAACATCCAACAATTTGTGTCCACGCGGTCTCAGGTATTTGGGCATGGAAGGTACAAAGTCTCACAGCGGGAGCAACTAGGTCCGGGCAATCAGACTCTCCACCAATTGTAAGTTTATCTGTCGTATGATAATAATCAGTAATTCAGTATTTTACAAAACTCTAAATATTAAATGGTTACAATCAGTAAACTACATACAACAGCAACCTTTTTAGCGGATGCTAAAAAGGATTCGAGAATGAGAGGATTCTCATTCATCATCTGCCTAGCCTTTTCCCAACTATATTGGGGTCGGCTTCCAGTCTAACCGGATACAGCTGAATACCAGTATTTTACATGGAGCGACTGCCTATCTGACCTCCACAACCCAGTTAGTACGGGGTAATACGATACCCCTTGGAAAGACTGGTTGTCAGACTTTTGGGCCACTGACTATCTAACGACTGTCAAAGATCTAGAAATGACACCCGGGACCAACGGCTTAACGTGCTTTCCGAGGCACGGAGGAAACTCGGTATGTAATGAGCGGTCACCCATCCACAGACCAACCTAGGCAAGCACGGCTTAACTTAAAGATCGACCCGAGCGGCTGTTATTATTTAGCCACGAGCTCCTCCTTCTAGCATCCTCTCATTATAAACATTAAATGCTTACCTCAGTGATTTCAGTTTCTGCCTTCTTCTTCAATTCGTCATAAGAATACAATTTCTGTTGATATTTTTCTTCCATATCTGTAGCACCCTCTAGAGCTTTCAAAACATGTTCACATTTACGTTTTCTGAAAAAGTAGGTGTTTCTTGAAGTAAATTGAATCACATCTAATAATCTATACTTATAATAAATCTGTAGAGAGGTCAATTCTGTACATGAAATATATTTCCAAAATAACTATCAGGGGGTGATTAGGGATCGATACTGATGCCAAAAATGCAATCAGTAAAATTTTTGTCTGTCTGTCTGTCTGTCTGTCTGTCTGTCTGTCTGTATAACCGTTATAGAAACAAAAACTACTCGACGGATTTTAACGAAACTTGGTACAATTATTTTTCATACTCCTGAGTTGGTTATAGTATACTTTTCATCACGCTACAATCAATAGGAGCAGAGCAGTGAAGGTAAATGTTGGAAAAACGGGAGAAGTTACTCCATTTTTTAAGCTTCCGTCGCGTGTGCAACCTTAATGGTTAAAGCTACACAGAAATCATGTATGACGGAAATGTTCTCCTTAAAATTATATAAAAAATATCCCACGACAGCATATGTCTATCTTTTATGGTTGACTCACAATATCACGTGTAACTCCCGATAGCTTAGCAGTTCGAAGCTTTCTGATTATATTTGTCTACTCTTACGTTTATAACACTCTCAGTCATCCCTAATTAAAAAAGTTAACATTATTAACTATTCCATAAAAAAGAATCATAGAAATCGGTATAGAAACACCAAAGTTATACATGAAATACACTAATAGTATATATTTATTTTTATTTGCCTGCATCAATGCCACCTAAAAAACGATTATCTTTATCTCGAAATTCGAGAGAAGCTAAGAGAATAAGAAATAGGCGTTCTCAAGAATCAGCAGAGGAAAGAGCACATCGGTTAAACTTATTGTTATTCTTATCTCAACAAAAGTTTATAAAGATATCTTTGGATTCACTTTAAGTGATGCTGATTTTTGTATTACATTACCATCTATATATATAAAATGGTAAACTGACTGACTGACTGGGTGATATCAACACACAGCCCAAACCGCTGGTCTTAGAGACATGAAACTTGGAGGGTGTGTTCTTTGTGAAGAGTAAGTATCCACTAAGAAAGGATTTTTGGGAATTCCACCCATAAAGGGGTAAAATAGGGGATGGAAGTTTATATGAAAGTCCGTCAGTTTTGAAGTTAGGATATTAAAATTTTGTGTTTAGGCTGACAATTGAAAATTAATTTATACGTGTCTCAGCGGATGAAGGTAAGTAACTTTGTTTGTTCGGGTGGGATATTTTTCGACATCCACGCGGGCGAAGCCGCTGGCAGAAGCTAGTAATAAATATGAAAGTTTGTATGTATTATGTATGTTACTCCTTCATGCTGAAACTGCTAGACGGATTTTAATGAAATTTTGTACACAAATAGAACATGACCTGGAATAACACATTGAATTTAACGCGAGCGAAGCCGTAGTATAAAGCAAGTAGATTCGCTTCTAACTGTAGCGGGACTAGGACTGTTACACTTGCTCGGGTCAGCATTATTCGGCATAGCCGAGTGGGTGGCTTATTTTGGGAAAAACCTAACTACTTAGCTCGAAAGGTGCTGCATTGATCTGAAAATGATCCAGCGAGGGTAAATATCAAACGGAGTTTGCTGATCGGCACAAACCTAGTAAAAGCCCAATGGTATAATAAGGTGTAATAATTGCTTCGAGTCGGTTTGTTATTCAACAAAATTACTGCCGAACTGAATGTGTCAATCCGAACAAATGTTTAGCACTCTTAAAATACCCTTTTTCACTAACACGACAAAATGAATACTTACAGTAATTCGTTATTCCGTGTAAATAGTAAATGGCTTGTAAATCAGACACAACATGTGTGGGTAGATTTCTATTTTATCAAAATCTTGCAATTTTGTAAGTAAAATAGTTTACCTCTAGCTTCCTAACGAAAAATTAGAGGTATAGAAGAAACTGGCCTCATAATCTATTAAAACTCTATACTCCAGGCCAGGTTAAGGTCAAAGTGACACCATAGACGCTCGATCGACTGTACCCGTACCCAATTCTACCTTTAATATTATAGATATTTGCGAAACATTGTGAGGATGGATGGATGGATATTTGTTGCATTTTTCACGCAAAAACTACTGACCGGATTTCTATGAAATTTGGCACATAGATAGCTTATAACCTGGATAAACACATAGGATACTTCTTATCCCGGTAGTATGATCCCGTGGGACCTTTCCGAACGGCACGCGGGCGAAGCCGCGGGCATAAATGTTTTAATTTTCAACAATTTGTTCACCGATACAATAAATTACAAAAATATCGGCATTCTGCCATAGACATGACAACACGTTCGGCCTGCCTGCCAAAGTATTATACAATTTCTTGTTATTCTCACAGAGTTAGTTCAGTGGGCTAGTATTTTCTTTCGATAAAAATGAGCGACTTAGATGTTTGCGCCACCTTGCGACGATGACTAGATAAATAAATATTCAGACAGTTTTATTTTACGGCTGAAAAGTTTTACTCTTGCACGTCATGTTTTGTCTTGTTCTCGTTTATGATTTTATTGCTGCAAGCATTATGTCTGCTAGTGTATATTAATTAAGGCATCCTTTCAAAATGTTTTAATACTACTGCGGTTGATATTTTTTTACTTCTGGCTGATATTTTCCGTGTACAGTAATTCATAAGGCAAAAATGGAATCCTTAATATAAATATCGCATCCGTGTTTCTGGGTATCACACACCACACGCCATTTTGCTCGGACACTATAATTGTCCTCCTGACCGTTTCCGGTCATGGTGGCCAATCTCAGAGGTCATCGCCGCAGGAGGTATTATAGCGCTCAAGTGTTTACGCTGGGACGGGTGCACTCTCATCCCTCACCCTCATAGTCCGATGGGACGGCAATCTGACACGACCGAAGAGTGATTAGCCGTAGGACCAACGGCTTAACGTGCTTTCCGATGGTACGTAGGTATAATACCGCCAACTTCCAAACCTCGGACTGCTAATGAGAAATTCCTAATGGAAAAACCAAAATCACCTTTTGCCCGACCCGGCAATCGAACCCAGGACCACGCTGCAGTCGCGCTTGCAAAGTTAAGACTAGTCAGAGGCTTCTCGGAGATTATACTTATCATATTATTATGTATCTATAGGTACACTATAAATTAAAAAATAAATCGATAAATCCTTCTTTGCCCTTTGTGTTCCAGGGCCGCGGTATCTCTTTCGAACAGTCCCGCAGCCCCGGCAGGATAAATATGCGATGCTTTCGGTTATAATTGCAAAAATTACTCTGAGTTTTCGAGAAATACTGTAACCTCGAACTTATTTTTGTCTCCGTTAAAAAACAATACGGAACAGGCGCAAATCGGTAGGTATGTATCGCCAGAACCCATCACTGTGCGTGGTCCGACATAAACTCGGCCGGTTTTTATTCTTGTTTCAAACATGAACATTAAAATAGTTCATGCTGTGGTGTAGAGATTGGGTAAAGAAAATTAGTAATAAAGATCTATTCAAACCTAAGCGGTATTCGCTACCGTTTGCGGTAGAGAAAGCCGAGTGGGTTATGCAGTAATATTACTGTTCACACCAAAGCGGATTTCGCTACCGTCTGTATGCACTTCTACCCACAGCGGCAGCGAAAGCCGCTCAGGTCACTCTAGTCGCGGAACTTGACACTAAATACCTGAGGGAAACCCACGCGGTATGTACCTCTAGCCACAGCGGCAGCGAATACCGCTAAGGTTTGAATAGGCCTTTAGGCGTGGTACACACTTATTCCATTCGACACATTCGATTCGTTGGCATTTGTCCCACACAAAAGCCGACCCGAAAAATTATTACAGTCATCATTATCATCTGCCTAGCCTTTTCCCAACTATGTTGGGCTTGGGGTTGCTTTCCAGTCTAACCGGATGCAGATGAATACCAGTATTTACATAGAGCTGCCAGCCTATCCGACCTCCACAAACCAGTTCGTACTGGGTAATACGATACCCCTTGGTAAGACTGGTTGTCAGACTTGGGCTGGCTACTTGTAACGACTGTGAAAGATCTACAATTGCAATTGACAGCCGAGGCCAATGGCTTAGCGTGCTTTCCGAAGCCGGAGAAAAACGACTACTTTTTTATCACCCGTCTAGGTTTGGCCACTTGTTGTGTACGTGAATATAATAAGATTTTTGGATTTACCGAGTTTAGGTACACACCAAAGCATGTCGGCAGCATGTCAACTGAACGCGTACGCAAGTCACCGATACGCGCGCCGGCTTTGTTGTGTGGCGATAATGCCGACCCCAGCAAGTGTGTAGAGAATGCCTTAAAGGTATATACCACAAAAAGTAGGTATTACAGCAACATAGGACAAAAAGTACTACAGCACCATAAATGAGACAAATGAAGAACTAGCATGAAAATCCTAAATCACGCAGTTAATCTGAGACTTAAGACTATATAGGGTGTAAATAGACCCATAACATATCCGAAAGGCACTTATTCTCCCCGTCTTTGTGATCATTTTTTTATTCTAGACCATACCTGGGAACCTTCTAGTTACGGAGATATTGGAGGTTAAAGTTCCAACTTTTCCACAAGTTTTTTTTTTTAAATACATGTTTTTAATGTAAGATTTTTACTTTACACACCTCCACGACCTCCGCACTATTCAATCCATCCATCCATCAGCACAATGCTTTGAGTGCTTTCCATCGAGTCCTACCGTAAAACGTGATTTTTCACCCCAAAAAAAAAGTCGTTTCCCAGCAATAATTTTTGCGTCAAGTTACTTGGTTTGATGTACAGAATGCTTGGTTGACGGCTATGTCAAGGGTCTGTTTACACCCTGTACAGAAAAACCCGACAACAACAATCAGGCTGTAGCCCACCTGACATAGCACCCGTCTGGTCGGAGGATCCTTCCATTTCTATGGGGAAAGAAGAACTTTACACCCTGTTCTTCATACCCCTAAAGGTATAAGTACCTACTTGTAATATTCAGCAAGTCGTCTATGCAGTATGTTGTTGAGCAACTGTTGGTGGTGGCGCTCATTCGTGAGGTCTCTGTGAGCTTGCATGTACTCGTCCCGGTCTATATGAACAGCAGTCGTCGTTAATACAATTTCTTCACTCTGTCGTCTTTCTTCTTCTTCTATTTCCTGGTGAGTTACTGGAAAAATAATTGAAGTCCTCGTAAATGTAGCAGAATCATCCGTTAATATTCCCACTGCCGCGACAGAGACCACCACATAGGCCCAGTGCTGGTTGGTACTTTCGGATCTAATGCATGCTGGTTTCTTCACGATGTTTTTACTTCACCGTTTTGAGAGCAGTGGTGATGAAATAAATTACACAAATTATTGCATAGGTTCGATCCCACGGTCTACAACTTGTAAGTTGGGGCCCGGTACCACTGGGACCCTACTGCTCTAAGAAATAACTGTAAGACATGCAGAATTTAAAATACACTACCACCCGTGTATTTTATGAGATCGACTATAACTATTGTGTAGTACAAAAGTAATAGAAATAGTTTATTGAGTTACCGCTGGAATCACTGGAAACAGAGCTGCCATCATCATCTTCGGCGTCTCCCTCGGTTCTTACTTTCTTTTTTTCCTTTGGATGCTCTTTCGATTTATCCTAAACGTTCAATCGTAGGTTTAAGGCCCGCTTGCACCATAAAGCACTAAATATGTTTAGCTTTTAAGGTATTCAAAACATCATTCTGTCTGTGCCAATTTCCAACGAGTTGCATACTTACATGAATGCTATGTTAAATATGTCTAGCATAAAATTCATTATTTGTGACGCAAGGAGGCCTAAATGTATTAATTTTATTAGTGTTTCATAATTTTTAGTTTTACGAATTTAGGATAATACGATAAATAATTTATCCTAATTATCCATAAGGATAAATTATTTATCGAACTCACTTGGAGCGCGGAAGCAACTGACTAGATTTCCGCCATCGCTATTTTTTGGGAAACTACCTAGAACAGTTGGTTGTTTTTGATAGGTACTTTAATTGGGGCTAAAATATGAAAAACCTGATAAAAATTATAAAGGGTGAAAAAAAACCCTTAACGAAGCCGAAAGACACTTAATCTTGCAGTCTGCGGTATTTTTGTACTGAACCATACGATATCTGGACTATCCGGATGGTTAGGAAACTTGCGGTTACGGACATATCGCAGATTAAAGATCGACCTTGTTCACACGTTATTTAAATACAAGTTTTAAATGTTAAACTTTACTTTAATACCACCATGACCACTGTACTACTCAATGCATCTATCAGCACAATGTTTCGTGTGTCATACATTAAGCGCTACCGCAAAAAGTTTCCCAGCAATAATTTTTGCGCAGTGTAATATCATTGATGTACAGAATGCTTAGTTGACGGCTTCGTGAAGGGTCCCTCCCTTTACACGCTTTATTTGTAGGTAATGCAGTATATGCAGTATAAGTAGATAACAAAATGCGTCACTTGCTCTAACTTAAAACACTGAGTCCAAACTATTGCTGATCAGGGAAGTTTTAACAACCGTCTAGTAACAAACTATTGGCTTTAAATCAGTGTCCAAATTTAAAAAAAAGGTCAAAAACCAGCCAAATATTACAAAAATAGGTAACTTATAAAGTGTCATTATTACAAAACAACAAAAATTTTATTCTAAAAATAAACAATGAAAATACTGAAGTGAAAACGGATATGCAAAGCTTTACAGGACTATAATACTCGACCAGAATATTCCTGCGTAAAGGTGAGTATCGACTAGAGCATTTTCTCGAGCATTTCTGTGTAATGTAACGTTCTTACGAATGGTACAATACAGGTAAAAGCTCAGTTTCCAAAGGGTGAAGGGAAAAGTAAAGGGTGATACATTAGAACATATCATAGAGCGGCTCGTTGTTCTGTTACAAGTAAATGTTCGAGTCTATACTCGCCTTTACGGAACGACATTTTCGAATCGTCGACATCGTAAAATAAATAATGAAAAGAACGTCATAGCAGTAATTCGTCAGGCTACACCCACGGACATTATAAATGCTAATAATGAAGGCACAGGGGACAGGGTTCGTGCTATGTTATTATGCTAAGTTCTATGAAAGCGGACATGGCGTCAGTAACAACTCGATTGCGTGCAAATTCTATCACGTTAATTAAATTGAAAAAGACAAAAACGAAGCGGCATACCTCAGTTCCGGGCATGATCGCGTGATTCGTTTGAATTACTCGACTTTTATTGATCTGCTTAAGGTACAACCCGAAATTATTTCACTCCATTATCTTCCCAGCGCAACATGCGAAGACTGTTGAATGGTTGCCATGGTAACTAATAAACGAGTATCGAACGGATTTCGAAGTTTTGATGTCAGTTTGCAGATACAAGCGGACATAAAAAATGAGGTTTTATTTTGAACACGAAATAGCCATTCTTTACTTTACCTATAACATTTACAACTTAACATTAGGCTGTTTAAAAAATAAATAACAATAATGATCATCTTCCTGCCCTTGTCCTATTCTAATTGGGGTCGGCGCAACATTTTTACAAATACCGGCCAAGTGCGAGTCGTACTCACATGCACACAGGGTTCCGTAGCACCAAACAATATATTAAAAATATTTTGAAGACTCATTCATAATTATGTTGTGTTGTATTACATTCAACCGCAAAACTGAATTTGTTTTTCATAGTATGTTAATGAATAACAAAGTAACTGTTGCAGTTTGATGAAAAAGTCCCGTATCTCAGAAACTAAACATCAAATCTTATTCAAACCAATTTTCGTTGATTTTTTTTTACGTTTCTGTAATCCTACATTTTTTCAGAATTGTCCTCCTCTTACTTTAGAAATTAGAGGGAGGTCACACACATTTTACCACTTTGGAAGTGTCTGTCTTTTACACGATTGAATTTGAGAAAAAATGATTTTAGAAACATCAATGTCATTTTTTAAGACCTATCTATAGACAGCCCTCACATTTTTTTTAGTTTCAGTCCCATGTATGGGGAAAATCTATTTTTTTTAATTTTATTTTTGTATAAGAGTCGTAAAGCGGTTCACAGAATACATACACGAATGAAGTGGCTGTGACATACGGACAGACAGACAGACATGAAGAATCTATAAGGGTTCGTTGTTTGCCATTCGGCTATGGAACCCTAAAAAAGATATTACAGTAAGAAAGGCAACAAAAAAAAACAGTTTTTTTTTTTCGTTCATCAAGTTTTATCTTAAGAATTTAAAGCATCACTAAGTAGCACTCGAAAATTAGAATAGACTAAAACTGAACGCTACGTGTTGAAGTGCTTGATGTGAAAAGGTGATTATTCTCGCTTATAGGTCATGGCGACACTTGGGGGAAGCCTATGTCCAGCAGAGGACGTCTTTCGGCTAAAATGATGATGATGATGATAGGTCATCCAATGTTACACTGATTAAGCTATAATTCCTCAGAACAGCCATCTATGTATAATTTTGACAGATTTTTTGTGAAATCTAAAAAGGGTAAACGACATCCGAAACAATATTCTAAAAAAGTGAAAAATAACTTCACTTTCGGAAGTCCGTGTCAAAAAGTCAATGAAATATTTAGTCAGCGGCTTCCGAAAGTGAAGATATATTACACTGTGTGTGTTTTTTCGGAAGTCGGTTATTTTACTTAGCTAAAAAGTTTTTGATAGTTATAAAAATCAGAAATAAAACGAAAGGACTGTAGTCAAAGATCTGAGTCTTTCCTAGCTTACATTCATTTGTTTAGCTACTCTGTGAGTCAGAGCACTCAGAGCGTATATCGGGTTCGGAATTTAAGAATGGATCCACGTGGCGACAAAAAATTCTTTCTCGACGTGTGCGGAATGCTAGAAAGAGAGGCAGTTAGCAACGCAAGCCACCATACCGTCGTGATACTTAAAACAGGTGTATCTATTATAACACGTGTTTATATATGTATGAGACGTTTTGCGAGCGTACGGCAAGGAAACGGTCTTTAAGAAATAGTAATATCACTCCAGTATTTTTCAAAAGGGTAGACAGCAGGCAATGCACCTACCAGCACCGTACATTTAACATAACATCACGCCTGCAATCCCCGAAGGTTAAAGCAGAGATGTACCTAAATAATACACCCACATTTCGCCAGTTATGTTTAAGTCCCGTGTAATAGGGGGCGAGCCTATTGCCATAAACCGGGCACAAATCCAGACTCCATGGCTGCTACTGAGAAATTCCTGATGGAAAAACCCAATAACACTTTGCTCTACTTGGAAATCGAACCCAGTACCTCATGCTCAGCGGTCGCACTTGCGGCCACTAGACCAACGAGGCAGTACCATCCATTTATCATACAATGGTATATTTCTTGTTAAAATTTAAGTTTTTGTACTTGTAGTATGTGCCAAATAAACGTATTTTTTTTCTCATCATCATCATCATCATTTCAGCCGAAAGACGTCCACTGCTGGACATAGGCCTCCCCCAAGCGTCGCCACATTGACCGGTCCCGTGCATCTCGCATCCAGCGGATCCCTGCAACCTTTACGAGGTCATCGGTCCACTGCTGCTTTTTTTCTCACACACAATATCTTCGAGAAGGTTTGCCTGTCTAAGTCGTTTTGATTCAAGCCCCGCATGAAGTCGTTGCGTTGGAAGGCCTCCCACTAGGTGGACCGATGACCTGGTGAAGGTTGCAGTCACACGGGGCCGGTCAATGTGGCGACACTTGGGGGAGGCCTATGTCCAGCAGTGGACGTCTTTTGGCTGAAATGATGATGATGATGATGATGACAAGTAAATCAACATTCGACCCTGTTGAAAGCTGAAAGTGGGCCCCTGCCCGAAGGGCTCTCGCTGTTTGAAACTATTCGTAGTATATGTTTAGCGTTCTCTTGAGGAGCTCGTGGTTAAATAAGAACAGCCGCTCGGGTTGATCTTTAGGTTCAGCCGTGCTTGCCTAGGTTGGTCCGTGGATGGGTGACCACTCATTACATACCGAGTTTCCTCCGTGCCTCGGAAAGCATGTAAAGCCGTTAGTCCCAGCCGTCATTTGTAGATCTTTGATAGTCGTTACAGGTAAATGTGGCCTTCAAGTCTGACAATCAGTCTTACCAAGGGGTATCGTATTACCCAGTCTAACTGGGTTGTGGAGATCAGATAGGCAGTCGTTCCATGTAAAATACTGGTATACAGCTGCATCCGGATATCCGGATAGTCCGGAAGCCATCCCCAACATGGTTGGGAATAGGTTAAGCCGGTGATGAAGTTGGTTCCAGCTTGCGAGATAGGATACTTTTTTTTTTGCAAATTTATGCACCTACCACTGTCTGTCTCTGCATCACCCAAAGGTTGACTGGTAGAAAATGCCTATGGCATTAAGTCCGCCCGTCACTTTGTGCTTGAAGTGTTAATAAATAAATACTTGTCTTGTCGACCCAATAGGTGGTGTTTGTACCTGCTACTTATGTTAGTGTAATATGGTTTTTCTGGAGCATGAGTGACTTTGTCATGAAGGCCCTGTTGGTAAACATTTGTGAAATTGTCTACGGATATTGTTTTTAAAAACAAGACGCGGCATTACTAGTATGGACTATGGCCATGCGCCAAAGAAAACATTCAGCCCTGTAATTTAAAGGTAAACGCACACTTATGAGAGCCGAAGGAAGCGAAAGACCCGAAAGAATCGAATTTTAGAATTACTTGTATGAAATCTTATGATACCTCGCACACTAAATCCGCGCCAAATCGGACGTATAGATAACTTGACACGTATGGTGGAACGTTCCGTTCAGCGTGGTCGATTCTTTCGGCGCGAACAAGTGTGCATTTACGTTTGCTGGCACAACGGAGATTTATTTTAGAATTCTTTTATGTAGGTAATCGACGGGCTACAATATAATTTTACGTTAAACCATGATGGTCTTTAATTTTACCAGTGAAATCACTGCACAATTTTTCACAGCGGGTCAACCAGAGGCATAAAGTAGAAAAGAGGCATAAAATGTTAGCCATCGGAACCCAGCAGCAGCCCATCAGAAGTACTGGCCTTTTCCCTCACCCGTTTTTTTTAGGCTACTGACCTCTGTTGACGTTGGCAGTGTCACAGCTCAACTCTGGGCCGCTGCCAGACTTTCGACAATGCTCATCCCGAAATAACTACCGTCGAAAAGTTTATACGACATTTTTTTGTTGTAAAATGTTAAAGACTTGGACCGCAGTACATCAATCCAGAACATTACAGTCAAAACGTGCGATTTATTTTTTAATTTATTCATAACAGTTTGTCACTTGATCGTAAACACATTTCAATTAAAGTTTAGAGTCGTTTCGTCTGTGCGAGTGTCGTAAGAGGCGACTAATGGAATAATTAGCATATTTACAATTAATCATAAAGATATGCACTATAGCATTCCCAAGCAGATAACAAAATGATTCCTTGTCCGTGTTTTCATCTTTTTGGGGCTGACGTACCTCACAGGTGCGCAGACGCAGCACCCGGTCACTACGGAAAGTGGACAAGGGTTATAGCACCAGGATGGGCGGGAGCGATGACGTAAGACGCAAGCTCGGAGAGTAAGAGAAGTAAGAATGAGGTGTGCGAGCTGGAATGTAGTTACGATGAATGGAATGGAAGAGGAAGAGAGTTAGTTAGTTCCCTTTTTTCATTGTGCAATTTTTTTTTTTTTTTTTTTTTGTGTGCACTTGTGGCATGTGCCAAATAAAAATGTTTTCTTTCTTTCAAAAAGGCGCAGGATAAAAAAAGAGATAGGAAAAGGATATAAATTTTGTTACTGGCGTGGAGTAGCAATGGCAAGCAAAATGGTGTGGGTAGTGAGTTGAAAGAATGTGTGGTGGATGTTACAAGAGTGAACGATAGAGTGATAGCTGTGAAAGTGGTTCTGGGCAGTTTGGTGATAAATATAGATAGTGTTTTGTATTTGTTGTGTGTTGTAGTTAGTGTCCGCCGCGGGGGACTTTGTTTTATAATATGTAGTGATTTAATTATTTTTCTTATCCTGTGCGAGACAAAAGGATTTGACGGCACGGTTGGCGCAGTGGCCGAGCGATTGACTGCTGCGCTTCGTGTCGCGGGTTCGATTCCCGCACGGAAAAAATATTTGTATGGCCTACAGGTAGTTTGTGTATGTGAATTTAAATGTTTGTAAACGCACCCACAATACAGGAGAAATTCCTAGTGTTTTTAAAAAAAAAAAAAAAACTTTTATTTTGTATTTATGTTTAAATTATTATGATAACTGAGTGTTAATAAAAAAAAACACGATTAAATTTTAATAATTTATTCAATAAAAAAGAATTATATATAAGAAGAACGTACATAACATCAATACACACGATAATGCAAATATATTGAAATGAACAACACACTCTTTAGGACGCATTCCGTAACTGTTTCCGTACTGTTAAACTGAAACTTACCCACTTTATTCCTAAGATAGCGTTTACTGCGCTCCTCGCTCTGAAATTTCTATAAATAAGCCTCCGATGTTTAGACAAGAGTAATTTTATGTCGTGTTGGTCCCAACTCATTTTTTTTCTTATATGGATGAGAAATTCCTTTACTATAAATATAAGTTTCCCTTTGCGTCTTATAAGTTTTGTAAAACTTATAAGAACATGAGTTCCATCATAAAATATTCAAACTAATTACGGAAGTCATCTATACAAACATAATTATATGCATTAAGTATAATATACAAGTATGACTAGAATCAAGTTACACATAGTCTCATGGCAGCATAGTAATAGTACAACATATTTACACATTAAAGAAAAGATTACATTATTTTAATTAAAAAACCGCTATTTTATATAACATGATGCTTGACGTTAACTTCGTTAATCCTATAAGTCCGAGGCGAAAACATAAAGTTTACATACGTGTTTTTCACATTAAAATATTGCAAGCCGGTAATAAAAAATGTCGCAATAAAGATTATTTTTTCCGTCGCTTATAAGATTAACAAGGCGTACTAATAATATAAACGTCACGATTCACATTTAGGGTGTAATTAAATTCAAGGTAACAGAATCAGTCGAAATCGTCTAAGCTGACTCTGACGGTAATTATGCTAGTGATGCGACTCAAACAACTGACAACTGTCGAGCCAATCGGTAGAATTCATTGCCATTCGTGATCGAAAGCAATTTCTTCGGCGAATTCCGTCGTTTTCGAAACCAATCGGCTGTAACCACAGAAAACTTTAGAAACCGATGCACGAGGAATTTTCTACCGTCAAAAACTTGTCTGCAATTCCTTATTTTCGAAAAAAGTTATTAAATGATTTGTTCAAATGATGGCTTAATTATGATAACTATATTAAATGGAGATTAGATCAGCTAGTACGTTTAAGTATATCACCGATTTTACTTTGAACAAAAGTCCATCCCGACGGATCGAACAATTTCAAATGGCAAAACGACCGGGCCGCATCACTTAGTCTTATTTTCATAGAATACATTACATGGAAGACTTGAACATAGTTACAGCTATTGGTCATTTGAGCACTGTTCAGTAAAGATTTGAGGAAGATTTCCCAGGACTGAAGATGTCGCGTGACAATGGTTTGCTGGAAGCGTCATCGGCCTATGATGGTGGGTTCATCAGCCATGGCCAGCTCGTCTGTTGCTGCTTTGTCACCTTTCCTCTTGCGGGAGTACCAGAGGAAAGAGGCAGCAGCGAAGAGATTGACGAGAACCACGAACCAGGCCAAGAAGAAACTGATGTTATAACTGCGGAAAAAGAAGTAATTAATGTGATGCAAACCGATTACAGATTTATAAAAGTAAGAAACCGGAAAAACGTGTGTACAAAATTCTACAATGGAATGCTTTCAACGTGAAATGATAATGCACGTATAAACAATGGACGTTAGCCGCACTTAACATGCATTGGTCCGATCGTATACAAACGTCTATCAAAGTAGTTAGTAATACGTCAAAAACACATCATTGTAAACAGGAGCCAATACAATTTTCCTATAAACACACGAATGTTGTTCAATAGCCTATACGTACACAGTCGTTTTTAAACAATTATTATGAAACTAAACTTATGGACTGTGTGAAGGATGTTATGGCTAGGAAGTAAGTGACTGCTGAGATGACGAGTAGTACAGAAGTACGGAAAAAGAAAACATGAAAGAAAGAAAGAAATAAAGAAAAAATGCATGTTGCGCCGACCACAAACAAATTGGGAAAAGAGCAAGAGAAATGATATTTATACAAGGTGGCGACGACAATACTACAATAAATGGAAACACTGCAGCACTTGTAATACTAGTTCATAGAAATATTTTGAAACTACAAAATAAATCCTAACAACGAAGTAAAAAAAAATGTTAACTATTCGGTGCTAGCCTATTCATCTGCATCATGTGGAAAATGCTGAAAACGAAAAATAATATCCTGCGGTTAAACATTCAATTGAATTCGTATGCAGATTGGGAACGCCGTGAGGCATACGCAGTTTAATTTACTGTCGTATTGTCTGCCACCCTGTATAATGAAACTTAACTGCACGGACGAAAATATATAATACATTAGCGGTCTATAACAATATGGGCTGAAACCTTCAATACTTACTAATGATAGGCCTTGTCGGGGTAGACAAATTTCACGTTTTTCTTCATATGATCCACGGAAGACATCATAACTTGCACTACCACGAATGTACACGATGCTGCAACAAAGAATAATATGCTATGAAACGTTACCCAAATAAAATAAAAATATGAAACCCAAACAGTATAGGTTAACATCGAGAATGTTGACGTCACGGTTGGTGCAGTGGCTGAGCGATGGGCTGCTGCGCTGCGTGTTGCGGGTTCGACCCCGCACGGAACAAATATTTGTATGACCTACAGGTAGCTGTTCCGTGTCTGGCTGTTTGTGTATGTGAGTTTACATATTTGTAAAAGCCCACCACTTTACAGGAGAAATTTCTAGAATGTGGGCCAGGTTTAAAACAAAAATACAATATGTTAAAAAAAAACCTGTCCGATCCGAAAGGGGCATATAGCCAAATAACAACATAACATAACATAACATTGGCAGAACATTGCCAAATATAATAAGAAACAAAGTATTCAGAAAAGTAAAAATATTAATGAATTATAAAATTCATCAACAGTCTTACCTTTAATCTTTGAAACTATACATTCATCTCATTGTCAGATTGACCTATTTAGGGACAAGCCATCAGACAATAAGCTTTAAACAACCTTCCCCGTTAACTAATCAGAAATATTGTAAAATACTTACTGCTAATGAAGTGTATGCCCGCGGCAAGACGCTTGAACATATACCGAGGGTTGTGGAAAGTGTACACGGAGAAACCACAACCCATCGCCATGACGAACAAGCTAATGATACCGAACGATATCATAGTCCGTACGTAATCTAAACAAAGGAAAATATTCATGTAAATGCATTATAAAATATTTGTCGGATTGTCAGGATTTATTCTGTTAGGCTCGTACAGCATGTAGGCAGAAGATGGGTTTCGTACACTGGGTGCGATACACTGTTTTTATTAAAGTAACAAACTACTTGAAATTACAATTTAACACAATATCACGGGGCACAATGAATTGGGTACAGTTCCGGGACGTCTTAACTTCGGTGCGATCAGTCACTCAATGTCCTCCTAGCTGCGAGCTCAAAACATCATGACTCTGTAGAAGCGCGCTATGGTGTGGGTAGACTTGTAAGTAGGTCGTGTGATGTCACTACTGGCGCGCTTGCGATTCATATTATGTCCGTACCAATGACCGACAGACAAACATACAAACGTGACGAATCTATAAGGGTTCCGTTTTTTGCCATTCGGCTACGGATCCCTAAAACGGCGAATACGAAACGTCGATCACGTCAAGATTTTTGTGATATAATCGATCTGAGCTGCAGCTGTCCCTATACAGGGTCAGGCTTGACGCAGCGCCACGGCGATAGTTTCTTCAAATAACTATTTTTTAAATTCTGCGCAGGCCCCATCCCCACTTAACACAAGTACAGTATAACTGATTCCATTCATCGATCATTCTTTGTCAAATGTCCAGTCTATTTCTCTGTCGAATGCGCTTTCCCAGGAATTCAGGATGGCAACCATTCGTTTATCTTTTAAATTATTACAGTTCGCGAGAAGTGTCAGCTGAAAAAAAGCTGGCAGCATTGTTGTTATTGTTCTTTGTCTCTATATTTTAGTATATCCGTGTATATGTTTATTTACGTTTATTCAAAATCTTAGTATTAAATTAAAATTATTTTCACATTTATACACCTACCACTGTTTTTCTTTGCATCGCCCAAATATTGACTGGTAGAAAATGCCTAAGGCGTTAAGTCCGCCTCTGTTTTTTGTGCTTGAAGTGTTAAATAAATAAACACCATGGCATAGTGCGGGACAGCGGCAAATGCACGATTTATATCTGGTTACAAACGACTTGACCTGCCTTTGTTACTTGATATTTTATTCTAAACAGAACGTTTTAACAGCGAAAAATCAAACGGGGTTGCATCTTTTTGCAGTGTCCCAACGAGACCCGAAGCCTTAACACGCCTGCGGGACGTAAATATAACGTTAATCCGAACGACTTTTGAATCGCAAATACAACATAACTATCTTATAGCATTTTAGATAAATTATTATTTTAAGCGTTCAGCACAATAAGTATAACCCGTAACAATACTATGTGCGAAACGAATATTTTAAAATCGTTCCAATTTTCGCTACGCTACTTATCACCCCGCGCGATCGCGCTGTATTGTGAGTTGACCCGCCGATTACTGCGCATTTTATCAAAACTTTTGAAATAAATTGGTAATTAACGTTATCATACTAATTTTAATGTTATAATTATTTTCTTTTAGTTTAATGTTTATTATAAATTCGATGCGAAAGGCAGAGAGCATTGTTGTACAGACGCCAGCGCATCAAGTTACATACAAACAAACTGTCAAAGAAGATCGGCATTTTGGGGCTCTCTTAATTTCAGAAGCGTTCATTAATGAAAGTATGTACAAGTACATTATATGAAGCAATTACAGGGCTTTCCTTTCCATGTAATATCTTATTTTTTTTAACCTGCACAAAGTAAGAAAAGAAGAAACAAATGTGTTACTAAATCTGAACATCTAAACGCAATTATTTGCAATATCGAAATGTAGAAACAGTGACCGAAGCAATGGAGTTACCATAATATTCAATAGAATATTTGATTTCTGTTTCTATAATAATACTAATTAGCAGGATTTTGGTGGTAGTAATAGTAAGTTTCATGAGATGTTTGCTAACTAGTATGACAAGCCGATTACTTTGCTGCGATAGCTCATCTGTTTAGTCCCATCAAATCTCAGCCATTTTGGGTAAGACTTCTGATTAATCCCTTAATCTTTGAAGAAGATTAAGGGATTAATTCTGAAGACCTTCACCAATAAGGTCAGTACATTATTTAATTTGAGCAAATGATGAACAATATAAAAAAATGATATACTTACTAGCTATATTTATATCATACGCCAGGTCACGTGAGCGCGTCGAAGGTTGTGCCAAATAATTGGTGCATTCTGTAAAGACAGAAACAAATTAATAACACTATCATTAGCAACAAATTAATATTGGGAGATAGGTTAAGTTAGGCACATTAATGCTCCCATGGGGTCACAGTTGACCCTAAATTTTAGGATATATATTTTTAATATTTCATGAATATAAAGGGTGTAAATAGACCCTTAAAATATCCGAAACGCACTTGTTCTCCCCGTCTTTGCGATCATTTTTTTTGTTGTAGACCATACCTGGGAACCTTCTAGTTACAGAGATATTGGGGGTTAAAGTTCCAACTTTTTCACAAGTTTTTTTTTGAAAACATGTTTTTAATGTAAGATTTTTACTTTACACACCTCCACGACCCCCGTACTAATCAATCCATCCACCATCACAATGCTTTGAGTGCTTTCCATGGAGTCCCACCGTAAAATGTGATTTTTTGCCCCAAAAAAAAAGTCGATTCCCAGCAATAATTTTTGCGTAAAGTTACTTACTTGACGGCTATTTGAAGGGTCTGTTTAGACCCTGTATAACTAAATAAAACTTTTTTTATTATTAAACTGCTTTATTTTTTCTATAATATTTAAAAGGAACAACAAGAATTAAGTACCTAATTAAACAAAAACAAACCAAATTAAATAATCATCACAAATTAATAATTTGTACTTATACTGAGAACTGAGATCAAAGTTAAAATCTCTACATATAATAAAATCGTTAAAATCCGGTCCGATGTTCCGACTTGGCGCAAAAACTACTGCATAGATCCTGTTCAAATTTTGCACAAATATCTGTAATAGGCTTCTTCAAATGTTAGGCTATATATTATCACGCTACTTGCTTATGGGGATGAGCAATATTGCATTATGTTAGTATTATTCAATTGTTTATCGTTTCAGCCATGATATGCGTAACAACGTCTATTTCAAAGTATATGTCAGCGAAGCAAATAGAGAAACGGTTTCATGACCGCTTTACGTGCATCACGTCGCAAGTTCGATCCCCAGTAAAATTATACTTTTTGTAGTTGGTTGTAATTTTTTTTTGATAGAGATTATTATTATTTATTTTGTCTATTTTATGTATATTTTTCCACGAGAACGAAGTCGTGGGCAAAAGCTAGTTATAAATATTTTTAGGAACTCTACGAATCACTTTTATCACACAGTTGGCACTTGGCAGTATATTTCAGCCTGATCATTGCACACAAATTTGGTGCATTTTTTTTATTGTGCGGTTAATGCCTCGATTTAACTAGCACTATCGTGATCACTTTGTGTTATCTCACGCTCAAACTCAGACTCAGAATCTGACCCGCTACTAAAATGCAAACTTCGACGCGAGTTATGAAGAAATTCGGACCGCGGCAAGTGCTTCATTTTTAATGCGAAAGTGCTTTGTCCCCATGCGAGTAATTAAGGGTTAAGCAAATTCTTCTTGTTCTCACGATGTTTTTCTTAAGCAAATTGCCTACCTTTTTAAAATATATTATATTAAATCAGTTTGAAAACTCTGACAACCAGTCTTACCAAGGGTATCGTATATTATAGCACTAACTGGGTTGTGGAAATCAGATAGGCAGTCGCTCTGAGCTGCTGGACAGTAAATATGTCATAAAAATCTATCTTGTCTTGTAAGCACGTAATTTTGTAATAATGTAATAGCTATTAAAGTTCAGTAATCTCCATTTAAACATTTAACATGTTATGGGGCATGTAACCCTATTTCGCTCGCTACAGTAGGTCATTGAGTGCTAGTGCGGACCTATGGATGTTTTACGTCGCTAACTACCGGACATTTGCTGCTTATCGCGCACCTACCCGGTTATGGGCGCCTGGTACTACCTGGTACTAATACGCGGTTTATTCCACTGCGGCAAGAATACCGGGGAGCTTACAATGGCCGTAGATTGAGTATTGAGCTGTGTATTGTGAAATTTTGTCTTTTTAAGCTAACAAAACCACCTACTTTTTATTAACGTTTTGTAATCCTGTACTTGCGAAGTGTGGTTTATGAAACACCCTGTAGTTTTAGTCCGAATTCCAACTTAGTTTCCCAATACTTAATCAACCATTACTTTTAAGGACTTAGCTTAATTCCTACATACAAGAAATACTGTGGTAGGTCTACGTATAGAATAGAATATTCTTTATTATGTACAGCATACAAGTAACATTCATAAAAGTAAACATTTCGCATAGGGTGACACAATGGGCGATCTCATTGCTTAAAGCGATCTTTTCAAGACATCATTGTTTGCGATATTGTCAGTTTGTATATTCATTTGTGAAGGAGTGAGAATGCTTATAGAGTATGTTTCTGAAATAAAGTAAGTAATTTCTTTCCTGTAGGCCACGCGGAGTAAGGGCTCAAACACAAAAACACGTTAACGACGACGCAACGTGCCACCGCACGGCAACGTGATGTTGCACGTTGCGTCACGGTGCCGTGACGTGGAAATCCACGTCGAGCAACGTAAATAATCACGTTACGACAACGCAACGTGCCACGTTGCACAGCACGTCGGCGTGACGTAAAATATGGCTGAAAGATATGGATGGATTTTCTTTGTATCTGTTTCTTCTTTATCCGTCTTCTTAATATTAGCAGGAGGAGAACACGTCTAGTGTGGTCCATTTCTCGAAATTAACTGCGGCAATTCTACAAATGCGCCACCGTCACTACGACGTCGTTCAACGTGGCACGTTGCGTTGTGGTAACGTGATTATTTACGTTGCTCAACGTCGATTTCCACGTCACGGCACCGTGACGCAACGTGCAACGTCACGTTGCCGTGCGGTGGCACGTTGCGTCATCGTAACGTGTTTTTGTGTTTGAGCCCTTAGCCGTGGGCCAAAGCTATACAAGTATAAACGGTGTTGTTCAAGTTCAGTTCACTTCTTCGTAGCGGACGCTGCTCGCTGGTAGTATTATTTTCGTTGGCTTACACTTCGCGACTTTAAAGATATGTTGTACATTGCCACAATTTAAGCCCACAGTGTGGTTTAGTTAGTTAGCTAACTGAATAATATCATGAAACCAAATACTTTCGATATATTTTTCACTCACATTTGGCATTAAATTTTATCGATACCAAGACAAGTTAATTTTAATCCAACAAACGATCGCTATTTATGTATCCGTTTGAGTTCCCTTGGTTACGAGAGAAGTAATAAATTTTAATGTCAAAAGATTAGATCACCGAGTTAAATGTCGCGGCTAAGGTTCCTGTGATTTATGTATTTTGAGATGGTCGCATAATACATTTCAATCCGTCTTCAGTTGTATTAATTAACATTTTACGAGTTGCTTCTTCATTTAATAACCTCGTCTATTATCAAACACTCGGTGTACGACTAAACTTATATTGTCACTTACGGGATATCTTCCGTGATTAATCATTATTTTGAGCTCCCGATATTTTGACGCAGTTGCAAAATAATGAACAATCACGGAAGATATCCCGTAAGTGCCAGTATATGTCTCGTCTATTATTCCTATTTGTTTAATAGGTTAAGGTATATTTTTCACCGTCGACGAGACACCGAGGACCATTTTCTCGTTTAACAAATGTAGGTACAACGGATGTAGGTCCCGTGTTAGTAAAAAATATGCATTTGTATTAAGAGTTGATCGACACACACACTGCCGACGAAAACTCTCTAGTTTGTCACAATGACCAGAGCTATCAAATTAATAAAAACCTCGCTCAGCGACCTTCGATTGGCGATCATAAAACTTACTCAGAGACTCTCACTTGGTTAGGCGTGAATTATACAGAAACAGCGTAAGGTGAAGGCGCGGCGCAGGCGCAGCGCAGGCGTAGAATTTACAAGGAAACGAAAGAACGGCGTGCCTCCGCCGCGTCGCTTGAAGCGGCATCATGCCTGCGCTGCGCCTGCGCCGCGCCTTCACCTTACGCCGTTTCTGTATAAATCGCGCCTTAGGTAATATAATAATATAATACCAGCAACTAATTGTGCGTTTATTTAGTGTATCTTAGTGTGAGTCAAAACGGGCATAAATATGTAAAAGGTACGTCTGTCACAAGTGGTGTTCAAATACTACTATCCAGAATACTAGAACTTGAGGATTGCCAGACATTTATGAGCGAAGGGAAATGAATGGTGCCATGCTATTTAAATCTTATTTCAGTAACAGTATGTACGTAGGTACTTCTGTATCTATGTGCTTAGCGTTTCGATCGACTGAGCAATATAAACAATTATCTAATGGCTCAGTGAATTAGCCGAAGATTAATATCGACTAGTCATGCTTATTTTCGAAGAAAAATACAAACGCTTTTTAAATTACAGATCGGTACATGAAGTTTGTTTAATTAAACCCGTTGTCGACAATGCGATGTGAGTTAAAATCGGCCAATCTTATAGAAACCCAGCACTCCAATAGCATAAACACACTTTTTTTTTTATCGTGGTAAAATCATCAAATGAGTCCTCCCACCCAGGGCAGAGCGGGAAGGACTGTCAGACTTGTACTGACTAAAATCCACGGTGTCCTTCAATAGCCCTTTATGTTCCAGGGTCACGGTAATTCTATAAGTCCCGTGTCCCCGGCAGACTTTGGCCCTCTAGAGGGTGGGGGCCCGTCACTATGCTGACACTCTTTGAGGCGCGCGTGGAACACAACACGCCGTCGACCCGGGCATGGTCCATGGTCGGACAGCGAGTCGCCCATTACTCGCCGCCCGCATCCCCGCGCCTACGGTGGCCGGAGATCGTCTGCCGACGTCCGGCGCCGTGGGCGTCTACCACTAGCATAAACACATTTTACATCACAATCCTGAGGGCATAAACAACCAATCATTACTTATTCTAAACATTGGCATTAGCGAAAATATGTAACAGCACTAGGTACTTAACAATAATAGAAAGTGCTATCTAAATCAAACTGGCAACGAACCATATTTTATTCTTGAAGCTATAAGCATTTAGATACTCATAGGTATAGCAGTTGTTAACAATGTGTTGAATTACTAATGAACGAGACTGATGCCAAGATATTTATGCTGTTGTATGGAGGGCCCAACGCTACGTATAATATACATGAAATTCAATAATTATACAACATTATTTTTAGTATATGCGAAACCTGAATATAGTTTGTTCAGAATGAGTAACTGAATCCATTCCAATAATTTTTAAACCATGTTATATTTTGTCCCAAAAATATTTTAAAAAGTTACAAGTTGGACACCGAGCGACATTAAGTACCTATCGCAATAATTTAGGTACCTACTGCCAAATTATGTTTATCAATGAGCTCAAGACAACGTTGGAGGTCCGCCCGCGGGCGCGCTTCGTGATGACCACGATTTTGTGCGGACAACCAGGTAACAGAACAAGCTTATAACTTTGTGATTTTTCATGATACAGTTTTGAAATTTTGTACATAGATTCTTTACACAAAAATACTCGACACGTGTTTCAGGTTTCGCATATACTAAAACTAATGTTGTAGATGGGTAAAAATGATTTCTCTCTAGCCAAAAGATGTGATTTTCTTGAAATTTCAAAAGAAATGTGCCTAAGCTTACATCAACCATAATCAACAACAAAAATCCAAAATGGTTCTTAACGCCTATTTAATGAGAGATGTCAAAATTAATATTTGAATTGAAATACGAGTGATGGGCTAGCGAGGATACACCAGACTCCACCTGAAGATGGCGGGTTACAAGATAGTTTGTATTTCTTAGATGAAATACACGCAAGAACGTTTAACGACTAGTGGAAGTCGGGCAACTCGTAAAGAAAGATAATTATGTTCCTCGCTACGCAACTGCACTCTGTTTTGTAGGTATGTTGGTATTACACGTACACCGTTCCCAGCTTCGCAGTTTCTCTGCAAAGTAAACTTTATTTACTAGCTTTTGCCAGCGGCTTCGCTCCCGTTAATTTAGTATTTGACAATCAATTCCGGCTCTGCTTGTAATAATATAATTCAATAATTATTCATAGATTCGAAAAACACGTGGCGCCATCTATTATCATAAGAACGTTATTATTGTATTCCTCAGGAACATAACTTTTTTTCGGGATGAAAGGTACCCTCTGTCCGTTTCTGTACACCTGACAACGCATATGCAAAATTTCAGAAAGATCGATTTAGTGGTTTAGGCGTAAAAAGGTAACAAACAAACAAACTTACTTTCGCGTTTATAATATTAGGAAGGACAGGATTTATATGGCTCCAACTTACTGTTATCCAAGGATTTGGGCAGTTAGCGAATCGAAAGAACCAATCTGGTATTTTTATCGATGACTATAAATCTTATTGTGTGGGCAGTAACTGTTTACTCTTTGTGAACATTTTGACGGTTTCCGCTGCTATGCGAGATTCCTGGTAAGTTTTTTTTTCGATCGTTATCGTGAACACCTGGTTTAATGATTTAATAATAACGCAGTTCATAGCTGTTAACGTTTACTAATTTATATGTAAAACATATACCAGTCAGCCACAAGAATAAACAGACTGAATTAAACAATGTTGGAAGCTGTAACATTACTTCGAGTAGGTAAGAAACTATGCTCGAAATATCGCGTAAACAAAGAAAGCGTTTAATGAGTTCGTGACGTCACTTTATTATAGGATTATTATACTCCATTCATTGTATGTACGCGTAACAACGATATTATTTACCCTAACGTTCTCCCAAAGTAGTGGAAAAAATATTTTTACTGCAAACCAATGTGAGCATTATAAGATCATCTTTAGTGTGAACTTATACTGTCACTTACGGGATATCTTCCGTGATTGTTAATTATTTTGAGCTCCCGATATGGGCTCCCGGTTTGGTTCCACCCGCGATCATGGCACTTGCAACAGCGCCGAAATATCGGGAGCTCAAAATAATGAACAATCACGGAAGATATCCCGTAAGTGACAGTATAAGTTTAGTTGTAAACCGTGAAAGCTTAAAACAGTGATCAGCCTGGTTTAGTAGAGTGGTAATGATTTTTATTAGAGTCCTACTACTACTAAACTATCGGTCTATAGAAAGTCTGCAGTCTGCGAGGACTCTTACAATCTAAACGCGACATGAGGTAACTACCCGCAGCGCGACTAGAGTATTGTCTGTGTTAGGCCCGGAATACAAAGAGTGCTTTTAATAAAACATGTTGACATCAAAACACAATTATGTGCTAGAATCTGGGTTGTTTCGCTTGAACAAAAAGCTCTTGTAATTGTTCGAAGAAATAAATAAATTACCTGGGACATACGGATATATTGGGGGTTCCAACTATTTCACAAGTTTTTTTTAAATAAAAGTTTATATTGTTATAACTTTACTTGAAACACCTTCAAGACCCCCGTACCACCGGCACAGTATTTTGAGTGCGTTACATTGAGTGCTACCGTTAACAGTGATTATTAACCCCTAAAAAAAAGTCGTTTCCCGGGAATTTTGCGTAGAGTTACTTAGTTGATATACAGAATGCTTGGCCGGCGTTTTGAAGGGTCCGTTTACACCTTGTATATTTAAACGTACAAAACTACCCATATCAGTAGTGACCCCATTGTGTAGACTCAATACTGGAATATTCGTGAGTGATTTGACGTTTACGGAAAAAAGGAATTACCATTATGATTAAAATATAAAAAAAGCAATGCAAAAAAAAACGGCCGACTTCTAGAAACTACCTACCGACAAGTACAAAATAACGTGAACTTCGGAAGTCGATGACTTTTTTAAAAAAAATTGATGACGTGTATACTGCCCTCTGGGACTTTAGGTCCATTATTGGTTCACAGCAAACAATTTCGTAATAAATTAAAAAAAAAGACTCATTTAGTCTTTGTAAGATTTGCTTTACCCAATGATAAAAGTTATAGTGATTGTGATATACATAGTATTGAATAAAGAGATACTAGAATTCGTAGATAAAACGGTTTTTCTGAGGATTACGCTTGATTCAAGGTTACAATAGGGTTCTCATTTAACATCACTTGCGGGGGCGGCTAAGTTCAGCAGCATAATATGCTGTTAGAAAAATAAGTCAATTTACTGACGTAGACACCGCTAGACTGGTCTATTTTAGTTACTTTAATAGTATAATGTCTTAAAGCATTTTGTTATGGGGACGGGCTGCAGACATTGAGTCTATTTTCATTCTGCAAAAAAGAGCCATCAGAGCCGTATAAAGTGTGTTTGGTTAACGGTTACCGACACTTTATATTATAATACTCGTTTCTATCGACAAATAAGCGTTTCTCCATATAATAAACGTTTATACTCCTAACCCAACACCCCGCGAATGGCAGCCATCTTGTACGATTTTTCACTTCGAATTTCTTTTAAACATATCAATAGAAAACACATAATAATTTTAAACATATTTGTCGGATCATTTAGTTCCCTTCAAATGGTTGAGTTGAACGGCTGATCCATGCGTCATCTCTTAGTTGCCACGGCTTATATAAATTAATTATTTTATTTTAGAATTGCCTTTTTTGTCTTTACTATGAACACTTTTAACGTGCACGTCTTGCTACATCGTTCTCACATAATGTACCATCTCAAGATGAATCATGTAACCAAGATTTTGTAACAATATTCTGATTTATAAGAAAGTCCATGGAGTTTCTTGCCCGTTCTTCTCCATAGAGATCATAGAGATCTGCTTTGGAATGGGCAACTATAGTACTTTCACAGTTTTTATGCCTCGTGACTGGGACTGTAGCTACATTTCATTGTTGTTTTTGTTTCTACAATACAAAAGTGCCTGTAACTGGCCTACTTGAAATAAATGCTTTGATTTTGATTTTGAATAAAGAATCTATTTAAGTCAAAATATTGTTATATCTGCATTAAGTGTTTTAAAATAATAAAGTGATAAAAACGACACAGTTGATATAAATAAACTTTTACGACGGCAAAATTTACAACTCTCATAAAATATAATACGGAAAAGTGTTACTCAAAGTCACATACCTAATATTTTACCAGAAAAAAATGCTGCATATAAATCGCATCAAGAAAGAAAAGAACATCGTGATAATAATCAGACAAAACTACTCAAAATTGATCTTTCGGGGCTTAGTATTCCTAAATTGTTCAACGCAAATGTTGGTAGTTTAAACACTCCGCGTGTCTGGTAGGGTCTGGAAGATTCCCCAACGGCATTTTATTTCAATCAAATTTGAATTTATTAAGCTGCAGCTCTCAGTTGCTGGGCCTTATGAACCACTCAAAGCCTTTCCCCAAACTGCAGTCCGATTCTGCTTCGTTGGTAGATTTCAGATACTAAAATTGATGTCAAAACTACAGCTCAAGCTATATTCACCAAACTGTTACGGTGGATGTATCTACATTAATATGCGAGCGCTATGCTGGTGAGCAGGCTGCAACCTGTCCCGCTCCGAGCCGGAGCGTTACCTCTTAAACTGACCATTAAATAGTGTACAGCGACCTAGCCAATTTGATAGTCGTCTGTCACTTCCCTTCCACATAAGTACCTACTCTCGTACCTAATTAAGATGGAAGCGCCAGGCTAGCCGGCGTAATTCAATTTTCTTACGATTTTTGCAATTTGCATGTCAGTGTCAGATTATAAAGGGTGTAAATAGACCCTTGACATATCCGAAAGGCACTTGTTCTCCCCGTCTTTGCGATCATTTTTTTGTTCTAGACCTGGGAACCTTCTAGTTACGGAGATTTTGGGGGTCAAAGCTCCAACTTTTTCACAAGTTTTTTTTTAAATACATGTTTTTAATGTAAGATTTTTACTTTACACACCTCCACGACCCCCGTACTATTCAATCCATCCATCACCACAATGCTTTGAGTGCTTTCCATCGAGTGCTACCGTAAAACGTGATTTTTCACCCCAAAAAAAAAAGTCGATTCCCAACAATAATTTTTTCGTAAAGTTACTTAGTTTGATGTACAGAAAGCTTGGTTGACGGCTATGTGAAGGGTCTGTTTATACCCTGTATGTTGATGAAAATATAAATCGCGCCAGTAACACGTATATAATATGTGAAACCTAGAATAAGCTTGTTATTGTGAGGAGAAATAAAGAACTTATTACTTATTATAATGACTATTTCATAAAAAAGTCATTCAACGGGGTTAAATGAACTTAGAGGGTTGTATTAATGATTTGATTTAATGATTGATTTGCTTATCTTTCTCGGCTTTCACGAGGTTCTCATCATGCGGGACCATTATGTCAGCAATCATTGCGCGCCGCGCTCTGATCGATTCCATTACCACTATAACAGTCTTATTGGCTATATTAATATTATCATTAATGATATCATTTCATTCATTCATTCTTTTTTTTAATTTTTTTTTATTCATGTATCATCATTTTTTTTTTTATCCAATTGCTTTTATTCGCGGGGGATGTTGGGGTAATCCTTCAATATAGCCCGTGACATTCAAAATTCTTACGTTTTCTGCGCATTGCTAAATTAGCGTTTGACAAGTTTGAGATGACGTAAGGAAAATGTCATGAGGAAGGTTTTTAGCATGAATGTGGATGGCTATAAAAGTTGAGGAAGACCAAAGAAACGATGGATGAACTGTGTGGAGGATGATATGGCTAGCAAGGAGGTGTCTGATGAGATGACGAGTATTATGGAAGAAGAAGACATGCTGTGCCAAAACCAAATAGATTGGGATACGGGCCGAGGAAAGATGTCGAACAAAGTTTGACAAGTTCTCAACTTCATATTCTCAATTTAAAAATCGGGTTCGAGTCGATCACATCACAATGATAAATCAATCCGTCAGACTTATGCACTTTACGAACATCTTTACTTCAAAAAACAGTTCTGTAAATCACTGGAATGTGGTTTTATCTCACTATTTTAAACAAACGTTTGTATTTGAATGACGAACCACAAACGTGTTCGTAGTCACGTATTGTACCTATTAATGAAAATGCGAAAGTTTTTTATTGTGAATAAAATAGACGATTGAAAAATGTAAATAAAGGTTTAGGGCATTACCGGGAAGGCCTTTTATTGCTTAAACAAAATCAAAGCCATTGCCATGTTAATCTATAAAATTCTGCATGTAACAACGATTTGTTGCAGATTAAAGGAGATGTTATTGGGCCCAGTATGTGTACAGTACCTCGAAAAATCGAGAAAAATCCGTGGAATTCGGGAAAAATACAGATAAATAGCTTAAATGCATACTTTTCTTGTAATCATTTCAAATTTTTAATAATTATTTTTATCGACTTTCAACATGGCGTCTCACCAATTTAGGTACTCTATGGTTAAAAAACATTGACAGTAAACCACCCGTAACCATAGATCGATCATTGATCATAGATCGTGAACTGTCTACTGTCACTGCAATTTCTTTCGTTGTCGATCGTGTTTTAATGTTCGGTTTGTTTGAATTTCTTGAGTTATTTTTAACAATCTCGCTTTAGTTTTTTTATTTAACTTAAATGACTAACGTTGTGATTCTCTTTTACAATGTAATATGACAGAAATAAACATGTCAAACGTCAAGAATCAATCAACATGATAGCTTACCGCCATGACATTTGTTGTGTGTTGCAATTTCAAGTGTATGTTCTTGTGCTTTACTACCAAACAAAGCCAACTTAAAGTAACTGGATAGTTGAATACTGTTTTATGTGTGTTTCCCCATTTTTGAGTATAGTGTACAAAGACCTGGCCGGGGCTCCATACAATTTGAAACATCTCCTTTAAGAAATAAAATAGTACATTTTTATTTCTCCAAAAAAACTTTGTACTTACTAAATAACAATTAATTTGGCAATATTACGTCCTAAAAGATGCTTCGTGCATCTGTAACCGAAATAGGCAATGCTTGTAATTCGCATATCAGTGGCAATCCTCTCGAAATATTTTAAAACAATAACAGCCAGCCAAATGCAGTTGATGAGTTGTACTACGTTACTGAATATTCTACAGTGTAATTAACAAAAGGGATTGTATGGGCACCTTATTAGCCATTTTACCCGACTACAAGATAGAGTTATGTTTTCAGCCCGTATGTATGTTATCATTCACACTAGAAACGGGATATTTACCATGTTTACTGTTTGTTTTGAGTTCCCGATATTTCGACGCTGTTGCAAGCACCATGATCACGGATAAACTAAAGTTCGGATTCGGTTCGGTGTCAGTAAACATGGTAAATATTATGTTTCTAGTGTTAATGATAATGTTAGCGACCATGACAGTTTAAAAACCTATATCGTATTTATGGTAATCTGCACGATTGTTATTAATTATTAAAACATCATGATCAACGGTTGGCGCAGTGGCTGAGCGATTGACTGCTGCGCTTCGTATCGCGGGTTCGATTCCCGCACGGAACAAATATTTGTGTGGCCTACAGGTAGTTGTTCCGGGTCTGGCTGTTTATGTATGTGAATTTAAATGTTTGTAAACGCACCCACGATACAGGAGACATTCCTAGTGTGGGGCAACGTTATAAAAAAAAAACGGTTTTCTGTAAAGTCGGTTTACTGACGATAGTTGAATGGTTGCATTTTTCAAAAAATGAATGTGCGTTGAGCAATTGTTTTATGGAACGCCTCAGAGCGAGGTAACGCCTGATTTTTTCGTGCGTTATTTCTGAATTATAAGACGTTGTCACGTCAAAAAAGAAAGGAAGGTGTACTTACACCCACATTCTGCCAATTATGTTTGAGTCCAATGTAATATCGGGTGAGCCTATTGCCATGGACCGGGCACAAATTCAAACTCCGTGGCCGCTACTGAGAAATCCCAGGTGCCCCCAAATCACTAAGTGATATTGGTGGCTCCAATATCACTTTGCCCCACCTGGGAATTGAAACCAGGACCTCATGCTCAGCAATGGCGCTTACTCCCACTAAAACAACGAGACAATCTAAGCGAAGGAACTAACCATTCATGGTCGCGCAAACGTATAATTTTTTTCTTAATAAAAATATTTCTGATTCCTGGCTTCAAATAACTATGTAGTATTAAATTCTTGTGTCCTATGATATGCTATGACAGCAATAGAAATGGTTTAGGACAAAGCTTAATGAAACCAGACTAATGCCTCGAAAGAATATTGATAACGTGACATAAACACACATACATACACACATACACATATTCCTGATGTTATTAAGAAAAGTGTAACTTAGATCATTCTTTCACACTCAAAAATGTTTTTTTTTTACTAGTTAATAAATAGGGTGGAACCAAAGAAATAACCTTTTTTCTTTTGTGATACAGTACTAACTCAAAATTTTCACGTTTCAGGGCATTTTCAAAAGCTTTCTCTTAACCGGCGGGAACCAGTTAAGAAATATTGCCCTAACTTAAACGCGTGCCACGTTTTTCACGTGCACGCGCGTGATGCCATTATTTCGGAGTGTCCGAGCAAACATGCGCGGGGGCGTCTCTCACGACTCGCGCTTATACGGGCTTATAAGCGCGTCAACTCACTCCAAAAACGAGTAAATACGCGCCGAAAAATATATATATAAATTGATTGATTGACAAATTCTAAATTATCGCGAGCGAAGCCACCGGCAAAAGCTAGTTATTACTAAAAGTAATAACCTCCATGTTGAACGCGGACTGCGGAAGGCAGCTATTACATGTCTCAAATAGGACGTTCAAGCTCGTACTATCAAGGAACTCGTTTATGTCTAAAAACATATTATGAGCAACAGAAATGGAACTATAAACTTTAAGACAATGAGCCTGAAGGAATGCGCTATCTATGAACTTTTAGACAACACTTGTGTAGTGTATTAAAATAAGGAATATACGAGAAATGAGGCGTAGCACTCCATCGATCTAAGGCAACGCTTTTGAGCTTTAAAATGCTTTCTCTTTCACTACAATTGCCCCAAAATATTATGCGAAATCTTAAATTTGAGAATTTGTTTGAAAAAAAAAAAAAATTTTTTTTCTTTTGTCTCTTTTTTCGCGCTTCGAGGAATAATTTAGTTGCGCTTAGTTGTTTGCGCTTAAAAATAGATGCGCTTTGAGGAATACCTCTTTATTTTGACTTGCAACAATATTGTAATTATAATACGAAAGGTAATAAATCAAAACCAATGAACTTAAATTGGTTACTAATTCCTCCGTCAGAAGAATCGAAACAACAAACAGAATCAACTATGCAGTCTACAAGGATGAGCCGTCCATTTTTATATAGTTTTGTTTATTTCAAACTCAGAGGTGAAAAAGATAAACTTCACAGTGAATACTAAGTAAAAGGTGGATGGAGTATTACATGGCTATGCTATTAGAATAGAATAAACTGGTTTCAAGAAAACGAGCAGAGATAAAGACTAGTGAGCACCAAAAACTGTACTTCTAAAAAAGTAATTGCACAGTAAGTAGTTGTTCGTACAAACGAAGTGCTCAAACACAAACTGTGAAGAGAAAACCGTAGAAATAACGACAGATTTGTAGGTGTTAATAATAGGTAAACACATTGTGAGCGATTAACTGCTTGCGTCTGGGCCAACGCGTTGAATTTACGAGGAACACTACAGCGCGCGTCATTTTAATAAAATGTACGGTTTTGCACACCATTCAACTGTTGATCTCTTGACGCAGAAAATTATTAGTTTCGAGACCACATGGTGGCTGCAGAAATGCATGGGTGTTCATTTTCAAATGATTCCTCCGACACTTTGTATCAACATCTCAATTGCGTAACACATAGTTACAATATCGATTTGTAAATATTGGTATTGTTTATTGTTAAAATAATTAATTGTGAAGTTAAGGTTTATTGAACTTACTATGTAATGAATTACTGTAGTGATCGTGTGGTATTTCCGCGGCACTAGGGCGTGTGAGCAACGAGAAGTCTCGTTAACTCGCCATTAGAAAATAATTGAAGTATTAAGTAATTAAAAGTGAACAACATTGAGTTGTGTAAATGAGAACTGTAACACGACTTAAAAGAGTGTGTAAGGAGCGTCTTTAGGTGCGTTCAGACCTGGCGAATGCGCCGCTCGCGAGCGCGCGAGCTTGCGTGCATTTCATGTTCGTACCCAGCCCCTGCGCCGTCCGCGCGCCGTTCAGCTACGTGCCGCAAGCGGCTCGCGAGCGGCGCATTCGCCAGGTCTGGACGCACCTTTAGCCCGTTCTTCTAATAACCAACCAGGTTTGCGAATGGGTCAACTCATAGAAAGTTTATAAGTGCCTGTAAATGGTTTATGAGAAATAAACGTTAAGAGATTGAGTCAAGTGTTGAGTGTGATTTCAACTACCCACCTACCTATCTACCAACAATGAAGAATCATATTGTCGCGTAGTTAGAAACTGGAAGACAATATCGTCGGGGATAGTGCAAATCCGCGAATCTACCATACGTAAAGTGCGTGTATCTGCACTACGAGTAGGTTTACAGGGGACGGTTATAAGTTTGTTAAGTTATTTTTGTTTATTTCAATGATTTTTGACCTCATTTTTACATGAATAGTAACAATACATGTGTTCTATGTATAGTTAACAGTAGATAGTTAAAGTTATATATTCAATCGCTACGACAATGCGTTGTTGAAATTAGCTACATTAATTGTCAGATACGCGGCATTATACAATCCTAGTTCCGCGGATTTGCACTATTCCTGACGATAAGGCGGATGACGTCGATATTTGGGGATAGTGTTCCTCCTACTGCTTTACGTAACGTATTTACGTTTTTATAATCTGTGGAAAGGATTATTTCCATACTAGTAGAGAAAAATGAAAAAAATCCGCAAGTGCGAAATACATTGCATGTTGAACCTAATCGTAGTACAAACAGAGCCAGTTTCGAGAAAGTGTATTGAAAAAACTGTTTCCAGAGGAGAGTCGTGTTTCTTCTAGTTTGGACTTTAGCTTCAACCTTCTGTCTGTCAGACTGCGAGAATTAATTGAGGATTAAATGTTTAACGGTTCTTAACTAAAAAAAGAAAACAACGTGATGGTAAAGTAAACCACCGGGAACTAATGGACAAACTGAGTGAGTAAAACCAGAAGGTGTCTGTGAAAAAATAAACAAACACGTTTGCTTTAACACGGTGTAGAAATTCACGTGAGACTTTCAAACATTTCAACTTTTTGTTCTACACTCGGCTTTTTAACCGCTGTCGAGCGCAACAGATATTTGTCGTGTTTTTTTTTTCGAATTTTCGACGTGGCGTCGCATTGTTCAGTGATGGACCGCTATTTTTGCAACAGCATCAGTAACGTAAAAGCCTCGAGTCTTCAAAGGAATGTGAATTGTATATGCTAATATTGTTGTGGTTAATATTCCTCTAGTAAAACGGATTTTTGTTTTATTTACTAATGCACATTCAAAATCTAGATCAAAGCATTTATTTCAAGTAGTCCAGTTACAGGCACTTTTGAATTGACGAAACAAAAACAACAATGAAATGTAGCTACAGTACCAGTCAAAATGCATAAAAAACTGTGAAAGTACTGTAGTTGCCCATTCCGAAGAATAGAACTCTATGGGGAAGAACGGACAAGAAACTCCATGGACACTCTTTCAAATCAGAATATTGTTACAAAATCTTGGTTACATCATTCATATTGCGATGGTACATATGTCAGAACGATGTAGCAAGACGTACTCGTTAAAGGTGTCCATAGTAAAGACAAAAAAGGCAATTCAAAAATAAAATAATTAATTCAAATATGCCGTGGCAACTAAGAGATGACCAGTCACAACTGACAGCGCCTGTTCACGAACATGACGCATGGATCAGCAACATTCAACTCAACCATTTTGAAGGGAACTAAATGATCAGACACTCGCGCCACCATCAGCGAGACATTTGAGTCAGCATGACATACTCTCAACCGCCAGGGCAAAAAAAGACGTAGACGTTCAAGCCAAAAAAAGACGTAGGTTTCCAATGAATAATAGATGCTTTCTAGTACATAGTAGTTCAGGTACATTTAATATTAAATTGTTTGCTGGACCAATTATGTACTTCAAAGTAGAGCATTATTCACGTCGTCTAGAATTTGGGCCCGTCTATTTATCTTAAAATTTGGGAAGTTCGCAAATAACACCATATTTTGAGGTGGGTTTTTCAATAAACAGGGTAGATCATTTATATGTACTAGAAAAAGGAAAGGACCCAATTTGAGCCTTGCGGAACCCCCATTTTTACTTTTAAACCCTGTGAATTAACACCATTTATTTGAACATGTTGTTGCCTGTCACTCAAATAAGATTTTACCAAACCAAATGCAAGTTTACCTAATCCGTAATGGTCAAGTTTAATTTGCATTGGAGCAAATTCTGCTGAACGGTTTTAAATGCCGCGCCGTAACAAGCGGAACTTTCGGCGGTAATATATTTGATAATTACCAAATATGGGAATTATATACTGTGTGGAAGAGATATCGACGCACAAAAGTATTATAAAAAAATGCAAGCGCAGGTATTAAAAAAAAAATGAAAGTGCAAGTTTTAATAAAATAATTTCGAATAAATCTGCTGTTTCCTACAAAAGTTTAATAAATTAAATGCAAACGGCAGACGGCACCATCAATAGCTGATGCCCGCGACCTTCGTTAACGAGTCATTATTATAAAATAGTGGGTTAGAGAGAGTGGGTCGTAGGCACCTATAATACAATTCTAAAGAAGCACATCACACACCATTCCGCATAATAAAAATGCGCGCAATTTTAAAACTGCGATATCTCCTAAGATATTCATTGAAAAGAAATAATTTAAGTGCAATTTTGTTCAAAATTAAGTACTTGTGAATAGTAACGTATTTATTTGGATAAGGATAAATACCATGTTTACAAAAACACCTTCGCAAATAATGCATTATTTTAGAACAAATTTGATTACCATAAAAACGATTTAAATAGTGAGTCAACCTTAAAAGATTGACATAAATGCTTTCGCGGACTTTTTTTAGAACTTTTTTTAAGAGGAACAAGTCCGTCATATGATTGTTGCGTAACTTTAACCGTTTACGTAGGGCACGCAACGGAAGCTTTCAAAAGGAAAAAAATTTCCCAGTTTTTGCAACATTTTTCATTGTTGCTCCGCTCCTACTGGTTTTAGCGTGATGTTATATCACTTATAGCCTTCCTGGATAGATAGGCTATCCAACACTAAAAGAATTCAATTTTCAATTCAATTCGAACTAATAGTTCCTGAAATTTGCGCGTTCAACCAACTAAACAACCAAACTCTTTAGCTTTTTAATATTATTATAAATTGAAGTCGATAACAATATTATTTCTCGGAAATATTTGCATTAATCGCTAAAATATTCTACTTATGTTTTTCCAAACAAGGCTTCCCTCGACAGCCTTACGTCTTCATCCTTAGACACTCGATGACAGTCATAGTCCAGCTAGGTCAAAAGTTCACATCAAGGTGCATGAAATGAGCCGAGACACGATAAAGCTGACGCACAAACGTATTAATAAAATAATTTCAATTCGAATTTGGGTAAGTGTATACATATTGGTGGTATTTATTCATAACCTTCTTGAGATAATAGGTACTTTAAAAATCAACTTACTTGAAATATACTGTCCCGTCAAGCCGGAAATATTCATTGGTGGCGGTGTCATAGTCTTATTAGTTGGCTCAAAGACGTACCGGCACATCTCCCATACTCCGGTATTGCTTGACATGAAGTATCGGCCCGTCGGCAAATAAATACCTGGAACCAAAGAGCATATTAAGAAAGGAACAATCGGTCGTATTAATGACTCCACGCGAACGTTTGGCACTGCTCCAAGCAGTTAGCATTTAGTAATTAATATAGATCAAAAACAAAATCCGCTGTTTATAGGTGCCAAGTTGTTTCACGTCGACTTGCGAATTGGTTAGACATGTTGTAACGTGTTATTCGATGTGAATTTTTAAGTTGTGTTCGTTTTGCAATAAATGTATGGCATTTGTTTTATGGAACGATCCGGAAAAACCCAACGACTAGTGGTTCACATTAGCCCTGGATTCACATAGTTGGTAGTCATAGAGAGAAAGAAGCCTTTGCTCATCAGAGCGATGATATAGACTAACAGTAAGGCTGAATCAAATCAAATCAAATCAAAATATTTTATTTCACATAGGCCTCGATGGGCACTTATAAAACGTCGACAAAAAGGTGCACGGTTCGGGTTGGTCGTTTCCTATGGAGAAGAACTGGCAAGAAACTCCATGGTTACTCTTTTCAAATCATTTGGTGTTACAATATTATTATGGATACAGCATTTGTACTTAAGTATGGGGGGACAGGCTGAGGCCAAACGAGCGTAATTTTTTGAGCTGTGAGTCGCCGAATGCAGTGTGGTACAAACAGGACTTTAGTATGAAACCGAATGGAGCGCAAATTCCGCGACTCATGTTACGCGACTCACAGCTCAAAAAATTACGCTCGTTTAGCCTTACAGTAATGAAATGGTATGGGAAACACCTATTTGAAATGCTTTGGTCCGTTTCGTGTTTATACGTGTGCGGTGTATCTTAAAACTCGAACGTCCAAGTGGACACCTTTCGATTAATCGGTTTCGTTTCTATCTTCCGACCAAAGAATAACTAGGAAAGGTAAGTTTGTTTACCAGTTTTAGAATCTAAATCGCTCGCTAGTGTGTGTGTAACTTCAAGTCAGTTTCGATATATGAACTAACATTGTTTGTGAAATGTACAAACTAGGCTACCCTCCTTTATTAACTACTCGTTCCGCGGTTATTTAGCTCTGTAGAAATAAAAATATTTCAGAAATTAAGCTTTAACCGTAAAAAACTTCTGAACAGTTTTTTTTTTACAATAGTTCCCATCATTATTCACAATAGAAATAAATGGATAAACCAAAAATCCACTTCGTCTCGTTTTCCTTATTAATTTCTTATCAATAAAATTAGTGCGACACGCTTTTTAAGATCCATAGACCTAGCTTATAAAATAAGTTCAAGGGATAGGAATATGCGAATCCGTGCTGATAGATGAGGTTCAACCCTTATAGTAGCATTATTTAAGAAAGAAAAAGTATTTATTAGACTCGCACAGGAAAAAAACAAAAAAAAATTGTTGGTAAAACAATAAAACAAAAATTATATAAAAAAGTTAACATAAGAAAAAGAGAAAACAAATAAAATTGGTTCTATACGAGGCCAAAAGGCCCCTATCTTAGCATGATGCAGCAACATTTAAAAAAAGTCAAAGCGCTGGTATTCTTATAGCCGCCCCAAGTGATGCCACCGGTCAGATACGAATATACATTATTTGAATCTTAATACAGTATGAGCAAGAGAGATACCACACACTGAAGTGACATAGACTACTATAAACAGGCCCTGTACGTACAGTTTGCGACCGCCGAAGGGATGGTAACAAACCGTGGAAGGGAGACGACTTGCATCGCATCGGCATCGCAGTAGTTCGCGTCGCTGTTATCTGCGTTGCGAATTCACATCGGGCCCATTCCATTTTAAATTAGGGCCATATTACGAAACTAGCGTATTATGGCCCTAATTTAAAAAATACAATGCTTGTAATTGCCATGCTAGAATCTTTGTGTTGTATAACTTCGCCTAGCTGACGAGAACGGAAATAGATCAAAGGCCAACGACCGCATTGCTACACGCACCTATACATACATTTTAACATGCATGTAACGCGTTTTTTTTCTTGGGAGTATGCAGTACGCCACCTGTTACGATCTTATGACCCACAGGAATTACTATTATTTATTCTGTGTCCACAGTGAATTTTTGCAGCGATACAAACGCAAAATTGCCGTCGCGACGATTCTGTATCGTATAAGAAACAGTCGCGTCTAGTGACGCTGTCGCACAATTACATGTGGTGGGCAAAACCCCTTACATTACACCATTTGGTTTGTCTACGTTCATACATGTTTGGAATCTTAACGATTGTTACAAATGAGAAAGTGAGTTTGTTTGCCAAGCCTTAACGGCTGAATGGTTTTTAATAAAATTTTATACACAGTTAGACCACTCATCAGTATCTCCACACGGCATTTCTGACCTCCTTTTTGATTAAGTCGGTTAAAATACAAGTCTGACTGAACATTTGCCGGTGAATGAACACGGTACCTATTTTTTGTATTTTTTCCAAAAGCAATCGCTAACTTAGAAAACAAATAATCAAGTTTTAGGGGCATTTTAATTCTCGCTTCTATCAACTCAAAAATTGACACTCTTAATTTTAAAGTAAAAACAATTAATTTTAAAGCAAAAACAATTAATTTTAAAAGTGAAAACAATTAATTTTTAAGTAAAAACAATTAATTTTAAAGTAAAAACAATTAATTTTAAAGTAAAACAATTAATTTTAAAGCAAACACAATTAATTTTAAAAGTAAAATCAATTAATTTTAAAGTAAAAACAATTAATTTTAAAGTAAAAACGCGCGAAACTATTTTTCAAATAAATCACTGACGGTGTGAAAACGGGTAGTTTGTATGAACCATTTCATTATTCAGAAACTTGAAACTGGACTAAACTATTAATAAGGTAAATAAGAGCAGGGGAGAGTTGAACCTCATGGAAACACGACATCCGCGCGGCGGGGTCCTAGTTAATTATAAACTGCCCGATGCATGTTATACGGCTTCCCCAATTTTAAAACAGCAGTTACGGGCGGTGTTGACTATAAATAGGACGTCTCATCACTTCCTACGGACGTCGTAATAAATGAATGACGAAATGCTCTAAGATGATGAATAACAGTTTCTAAAAATGATTTCATAATCTACTCGTCTTTTAATTCTTTTTTTCGTATTTCCACTGATGACCTTTGCTTGTAAAATGTTTACTTACTTCCTTGACTTGGACTTCGTACCGATAAGACCATTTTCAATACTACATAATATTTCAGTATTCGTTTTATTTAATACCACTGTAAAAATAGCACTAAGAAAACTATAACATTACAGTATGCCGTACTGTGCTCTTCCAGCTGTCATCGGTATCGCTATACATCTGTGAGGTCGAAAGAAAAAAAGACATCGAAACTGTTTGAAATACCTTGAGTTATTATTGGCTTTAGAAACAATAATCACTTGTTCAAAACGTCAATCGTCTGCTCATATGAATGGTCAAAAAAATGGAATCATCTACAACATTATTTTTAGTATATGCGAAACCTGAATATAGTTTGTTCAGAATAACTAACTGAATCGATTCCAATAATTTTTAAACCATGTTATATTTTGTCCCAAAAATATTAAAGTTACAAGTTGGATACCGAGCGACACTAAGTACATATCGCAATCATTTAGGTCCTACCTACTGCCAAATTATTATTATCAGGGAGCTCAAGACGACGCTGGAGGCACGCGCGCGGCTGCGCCTCGTGGTGACCACGTTTTTGTGCGGACAACCAGGTAACAGAACAAGTTTATAACTTTGTGATTTTTCATGATAAAGTTTTGAAACTTTGTACATAGATTCTTTACATAAAAATACTAGACACGTGTTTCAGGTTTCGCATATACTAAAACTAATGTTGTATATTTCGCCAGCTAACTGAAGTGTGAACGGAGGTTCGAGCAGTAGACATCTACATCGACTAGTTGGCATCAAAGTCATCTTTTAACCGTTGCAATAGCCTTAAGTACCAACGCAACTGACCACACTAGTTCCAAACCTCCGCAAATGTCTTAGGCGCTTGGTTCCGGAAGTGAAGAATCGAGGTCAATCAAGTTGTCACTCAAGTGCGCCCCATAGCTCACACGTCACACCAAGCCACGCTATATGTTTGCAGGTCACACCCTCCAAAACCGTTGCTTATAAAAAGTCACGCCATCTTCTGCATTCGCAAGGAACGAACAAAAAAAAACTATCCTTTAGAAACGCTTTGAAAGGCGTTTCATGAAACGCCTTTCAAAGCGTTTCTTTGACTCTACCATGAGACATCTCCTATGTTTCTTCATTAACTGTAAATAGTTTAAGGATTCATAAAACTACCTACCCAATAAAAACTAAGTAGGTACCTGAAGTAAATAAATACTGAAATGATATCCTGAGTATCAAATATAAATATTAAGAGTCAGGCAGGTAAATTCACATATTTTTTTCGTGCTTTAAAGTGCCTGGCAGCTGTCGACCTGAAGCATCTGGCAGTGTTAATAATTATTTTTTTAAAAGCCCGTGTTCTGATTTTTTTTATATGTTGTATATTCAAAAAAAAATATAGCCTATAATAGATAGGCTGATAAACACATTACCCTCCTTTGCGTCGCGCAATCGGGAAAAGATCAAGGTTACTAGATGGTGAACAATATTAATAAAACAAAATAGGTACAAACACGTACCTATTGATATTAATATGTTTTCTACTACTATGACAAACGATATTAAACAGACGGACCAGAGCCAACGCACTGAAATACATGCGTGAATAAATATTTAGAATTACAGTGAATCATTCTTGATATTTATAAATATTGAATTAACAAATAAGTTCAATTTTGTGTTATCACTTTGTATAGGTTCACTTAGAGAATAGTCACCAAGTTTTTAAGATCTCCTGGAGGCCTGACATTCAAGGCATACACAGGATAGTTAAGCAGCCGAAAAGTTCCTAGTTTAACTAGAAAAATGCTATTAAAAAAAGAAACAGAATGCGACCATGCCGCCTTTCATTTCACATAGTCTTCTTACCATTTCCTCCTTCTATGTGCACCCACTTCTCAGTGCATACGGCTGCAATCCAGAGAAAAGTGCACAGTCCTATAAAACATGTGCAGCCGAATAGGATACGTCTCTCAATAACCAGTGCCTGCAGCAATGGCCGACGCTCTGCAGCGCCCACAGAAGATGCCGTTGACATTTTATCAGTCTCCATGTTTGGTTTTCTGTAAAAAGTGAAATTTGTTTCATGAATTTTACTCAAATGAGTTATAGGAGATACTAGGGCTCATTTGCAACAGTTTTGACTCCGATTACTTGGGGCCCAAATTCGGTTATCTTGTAGAAATCAAACTTTCAAAGTTTTTAGGGTTCAGCCTCAGTCGGCAAAAACCCTTATAGGATTACATTGTTGTCCGTCTGTCTTTCCGTCTGTCAAGGCCCTTTTTCTCAGAAACGCGAAGAGGTATCAAGCTGAAATTAATATCAAATACTCAAGTCTACTACTCCTTAGAGCAGTGAAAAAATCATAACAATGTCAACGCGATCAAAAAATATGAGCGTTTATGTCGCATATTTTGCGATTTCACAACGGAATCAAAACCTATAGGGTATCATGAAATTTGACAAGAAGCAATATCTTACAGCACATGTAAAGAAAAAAATCGAATAACCGTAAATATGAAGTTTAATAACAAAATACCTTATAAAACCTTAAATAACTTTATACGGAACTCTCGGTGCGCGAGTCCAACTCGCACTTGGCCGATTTTTTTTAAATTACCACCTCGCCATGACCCGCTAATTGTGAGAATGTCATTTATAAACAGTGCATTTAGCTGCCTGTCCATTGAAGCGGAGCGTGGCTGCGGAGCGGAGAAACTGCGAAATATTAACCAATAGGAACTGGAGCGGAGCGCAGATTTTATGCAATCCTATTGGTTAATTTTTCTCCGTTTCTCCGCTCCGCAGCCTAGCTCCGCTTCAATGGACAGGCAGCCTTTGTCATGAAATTTTATACTTGAAGGCGTGGTGGTAGGTTCCACAACTAAATCAAATAAAAACACGGGAGGACTGATACTAAACAGACATAGACAGTGGAATGACGTTCTCAAAATGGCGGCTGTAGTTACAATTTTGTCCACCTGAACAGCTAAGTTGGTGTCACTATATACAAGTCATTGAATATATTATGGAAGCACGCCAAAATGACCAGAATTGCAGCGATGTGTGACAATATCTCATCGCTGCATTAGTCACACTGTTTACCAGCTAGACATTTCAACTAGTCGCCGAGTCCAATTAGCCGAAGAATACTCAAAAGGTGGAACGACGTTTATTCATCGGATTTTCATGGGACTTTTTTTATTGAAAAAAGCATTATTTTAAAGCATTAGTCACTATGAGTATTAGAGCTAGTTCAGACATGCGGGAACCGCGCGGTTCCCGCATGTCGCGGCTTGATTAACCGCGCGGTTATGTCTGAACGATCACTTAATAACTCATAAAAATAAGACTCTCGCGATTTCCATGCGATTCTGAAATCGCGCGGTTCCCGCCGTGTCTGAACAAGCTCTTAGACCTGGCCATCGGTAAAAATGAATGAATGCTCTGTTTTCCCCCTCACTGACTATTTACTGCAACTATACAATTACCACCCACCTTTTTGTACATTACGGGTAATAGCCGAAGTGCGGCTACACTTAGTTCTAGCCGGCTAAACCTAGGTTAACAACCAACAACGACAACAATACGACAGTAATTTAAACCGCGTGACGTTTCCAGTCTGCATACAAAAATTCAATCGAATTTATCCAGTAGTTTAGTCACAGGACATTATTTTTCATCTTCAGCATTTTCTACACGATGTTGATTAATACGCTAGCGTGTATAGGTTAACGACCCTCGCATCGGTATAAACACAAAACACATGTTGCCAAATTGCTACTTCAAAATCCTTTGCCATATTCGTTCCTTAATTAATTTTTAATTTCCTGATGCAAATTAGTCCAAATTGTAGATATACTTAACGTTAGTAAACCAATATTTAATAATGGTGTTCTATTTCGTTAACAGTTTTATACTATTTAGATTGTTTGATTTTCCATTTTTTGATGTCAATTCTAGGATTTATGTAATAGTTTTAAAATATTCCTATGAACTAGTTTGAAGGCACGGTTGGCGCAGTGGTTGAGCGATTGACTGCTTCGTGTCGCGGGTACGATTCCCGCACGGAACAAATATTTGTATGGTAGTTGTTCCGGGTCTGGCTGTTTGTGTATGTGAGTTTAAATGTTTGTAAACGCACCCACGATACAGGAGAAATTCCTAGTGTGGGGCAACGTTTTTTTTTAAAAAAAAAGAAAACTAAAAAAAAGTATTTTCATTTATTGGCGTAGTGTCGTCGCCGCCTTGTAAATAAAAACGAGTTTTAAGCTTGCTTTTATTTTCCACTATTGTGAGCTCCCGATATTCCGACGTTGTTGCAAGTGCCATGATCGCGGGATATCATCCCTTTTCTCGACGTTTAGGAAATAAAAATATTTTGATTTTCAGGAGTCACAAACGTCAAATTCGACTAATTTACTACTTATACAGATTCTGTACATCAAACTAAGTAACTTTACGCAAAAATTATTGCTGGGAATCGACTTTTGTTTTTGAGGTGAAAAATCACGTTTTAAGGTAGGACTTGATGGAAAGCTCTCAAAGCATTGTGCTGATGAATGGATTGAATAGTACGGGGGTCGTGGAGGTGTGTAAAGTAAAAATCTTACATTAAAACATCTATTTAAAAAAAAAAAAACTTGTGAAAAAATTGAAACTTTGACCCGTTACTAGAAGGTTCCCAGGTATGGTCTAGAACAAAAAAAATATCGCAAAGACGGGGAGAACCTTGAGAACCTTTCGGATGTGTTAAGGGTCTATTTACACCCTTTATTATTGATAGTCCGCGCTTTGTAACAGTCTTAAAATATGAGACATTTCTCCATACAACACAAACATTTACTGAGATTTGATTTATCATTATATTTCGTACAATCAATCGAATCAGCTGCTACGTGTCACCGGATAATAATATTAGCTACGTGAAGAGCATAAGCTTTGCTATCGTTATCTACTTAATCCATTTGTCAATTGTGTAGGTATACAGCTTTTAGTGATACTTGACTGTATTTTGTTCGTAGTTACGGTTTTTGTAGGGTATACAGATATTTAAAAAAAAAAAAAAAATGAGTATGCAGTAAAATTGAGACTATTTTAAAAATAATGCTGTTATTCTTTTCCTGTTCTCACACACTACTACTGTCTACATTTATTTTCTAATTCTTTCTTTCGCAGGTTTACTGGTAGACATTAATTTTTAAATAAGCAAAGCCTACTAAAGAAAGAGAAAGAAGAAAGAAAAAGTATTTATTAGTCTGTACAGGATAAAACAAAAAAGAAATGGTTAAGTTAAATAAACAAAATTATACAGAAAAGTAAAAATAAGAAAAAAAATATAAAAGAAACGATATTGGTCCTGTACGAGACCAAAAGCAGCATAGTGCTGTAACATTTAAAAAAAGTCACAGCCCTATGCTGATAGGGCCCTAAGTGATGCCACGGTCAGGTACGAATACAAATTTATAATAAAAATAAAGTGTACAACGAATGAACAAGTATAAATATGTAATGTTATAATAAATACCAATTTAAGAAGAAGAAAACAATAATTACTACACCCAGAGTAACCACAATGTTGTCTATGTCATGAGTGACAATGGCAACACTAACAAACAGAGTCGTGGGCGCAGACAATATACCCCTTTTTTTAAGGAACATTAATAACTCAGCGAAGAAAAACCTAAACAATAAATCAATACTGTTATCGTAGTAGATAATGTGCAGTGATCGTGTAACATATTCATACTTTATTTGTCGACTATTTCGGTCTATCCTTTGCTACTCTTCATTCTTATGTGCTGTCGACTTCAACCTGAGTACCTACAGTTCTGAGTTTTTCCAATAAACTTTACTGTGTCAGTGTACAATCAATCAAAAAAGTATCGGGAATGGATGATTTGTTTATGGTTCCAAATTCAATTTTTTGTTGTTAGATTGGCACAACTGTTTTCCATTTTGGCGCGGAATTTGAGTTGATCTGTTATTTAGATTAATTAATACAATGCTGTTTTTAGTTAGATCATAGATCTTGTATGTACGGAGTCCCTGAAAATGTTACAGAAGGCTTACGGTGAATTGACTTTATCAAAACACGTGCTTATGAGATAGAAGATTTGCCTCGCTCTGGTTGGCCATCAACGACTTCAACTGTTCATCGCAAAAGTGAAGGAAATAGTGGTTGAACACCCTCATTCAAGTTTGAGAGAGATGGCCGCTGAGCTTTCTGTGTCTCACGAGTCGATCCGTACCATTTTAAATAATCACTTGGGTATGAAACATGTTGCCCCGCTCGGCTAGTCCCAAAAGACCTGAATTTTCTCCAAAAACTCAATTGCATAAGAGTCGCTGAAGACATGCTAGAACGAGTCAATTCTGACCCAACATTAATGTTGTTACTAGTGACGAGACGTGCGTTTACGAGTTTGACAAGCAAACTAGTCAAAAAGCTTCGGAGTGCCTTCCAACTGAACCGAAACCGAAAAAAACACGCCAAAGTCGATCAACAAGTCAGAGTCATGTTGACCGTTTTCTTTCGACTATGGCGGTGTTGTGCACTCGGAATTCTTGCCGAAAGGTCAAACAATAAATAAATAATATTATTTGAGCGTTATGCGGCGTTTAAGAGAGCAAATTCGACGAAAAAGGCCAGGTTTGTGGAAAGAAAATTCCTGGATTTTGCACCACGATAATGCGCCTTTACACAAGGCCAACATAGTGAACGAATTTTTGACCAAAAACTCAACAAATACCATCGAGCAACCACCTTATTCACCATGCTTCAACCGACTTTTTTTTTTTCTTTTTCCTAAACTCAAATTACCACCTTCGTGGCTCCCGTTTTCATTCGGTAGAGTTTTCTACTTTTTTCGGAATTGAGTTAAATTAATTAATTAATTAATTTTTAATTAATTAATTAATTTTAATTGAATTCCGAAAAAAGTGTTTAAAAATGTTTTGATGATTGGATTATTCGTTGGCGTAAATGTATCGTTTCTGAAGGAGCATACTTTGAAGGCGATAAAATTACTTTGGATGAGTAACTAACATTTTGTGTAGGTATTATTGATCATTTCCTGGTACTTTCTTGACAGAGTAGTATGTTACCGGAAATGTACGAAACCTAGGAATTTTAGTACAATTCCGTAGTTTTACACATTTCCTAAGTAGGCTCCGAATTCTCAATTTTTCTCATTTGCTCGGGTGTCAAAGTCTTTCTCTCAACGGAACTCATCGACATTATCAGTGTTGTCCTCCAAAATAGCTGTTCTAATGAACACTGTTTTAAGCTTTCACGGTTTAAACTTATACTGTCACTTACGCGATATCTTCCGTGATCATTCATTATTTGAAGCTCCCAATATTTCAACGCTGTTTCAAGCGCCAAGATCGCAGGATGACTACAGAATGCGGGTGAATGGAAAATAAATTGTGAGGTAAATAATTGTTACTTTTTTTCCGAAATGTCATTAAAATGTTTGATTTTGTCATCGATGAAAGATGAGAAACGTTCTTCTAAAATAGGGGAACCTAGGAGGTGTAGGGAAGTTTTTTCTAAAATTTTGGGGGCAAAAATGCTATAAATTAAATTTTTCTATAGTCCATTGTCTATCGGTAATGTCAGAGAAGTAAATTTCGTACTTTGAGGGGTTAAGGTCCAGGCCAAAAGATTTAAATTGAGGTTTGAAGAGTTGTAGGTCATCCAAAACGGTGTCATAATCACCTCCTAGCGTTCCATCATCTAAATACCACACGTTAAATTTTGAATTTAGTTGTTGAATTAGGGATGAATAGCCAAACTGAAAACGACAACTCCCAGAGGGTCACCTTGTTTAGAACCAACTGCACATTCTAAAACGTCCTTGTAAAGTAATTTTCAAGGGTGCCTAGAATGATTTATTCCCTTTATGTCGAGTCCCGTTATGTCGAGCCGAAAACATAAAACCATAAATATCGGGTTATACTTTTTTGACTTCAGCCAACAAAGTGTCCCCCTGTTCACGGAGTTAAAAGAGTTTTTGACGTTAACCTTGAGGATGATCTCACCTTTCTTTGAGTTTAAAAAAGAGGATAAGGCGTGTGCGGCAGCCTCACAGCCCCCTCTGGTACCAAAAACAAGTTGAAGGGGCTGGAACTTAGTTGCAAGCGATTCACTATACAACTTGCAATATATTTTGGCTCCCATACGCCTGTAGGTGCAACCAACGGCATTGGGACGAATGACGCCGTCTTTCTTGCGCCGAGCACACGGGTTAGCCCCATCGACGACGGCATCGTTCACACCGTCGGGGAGCATTAAGTTGATCAGAACCCCAAACTCCTTCAAGAGCGACATACTAGCGTCTCCAGCGCCTGAACTGAACAAATCTTTCAAATGCTGTGGAGTCAGGCCGTCGAGGCCGCCAGCAGAACCACTCCGGAAAGAGCTCATGGCTGCTATCAAGGCGCCACCACACCACTGCTGAACAGTATCAAGTCGCTGTTTTAAACATTTGTATTCGCCCACTGTATTGTCGCTCACTTGGTAGGTATTTCAGGAGCCCATTTTCAATATTTTTGACATCTTTAATTTGAATTTTTATTCGCGCGGTTTAAATACTACCCTTTTGAAATTCATACATTTACAATTACAATTCATATTACCATATTACCTATTGATAGGCTAGAGCCTAGGGCAACAATAAGGTTACATGACATATGCTCATAAATTTTGTGAGCAGGTTGTGTAAAATAAATATTGCAAAGAAAATTCACGGTTCAAAGTTAAGTTTCCAGAACATTCATCATACTCATCATCATCATCATTTCTGCCGAAAGACGTCCACTGCTGGACATAGGCCTCCCCCAAGTGTCGCCACATTGACCGGTCCTGTGCGACTCGCATCCAACATTCATTAATCTGATTATTTTATTTTGCAATCTTCAAACGTAATAGTACCGTAACAGCTGTAAGATATTGTTTCGTTATGAGTAGATACCTTCTACTTACTTTACTTTTTAATAATAAGATTGTTGAATAAGTTACATGCTAATAAATCAAACGATTGCTACAACAAAACTTACCTGTTGATACGGACGAGTAACTTTGCCAGATTCGATATCATGAATGACGTGATATCATGAATATTTTAATGACTCCAGTCATCTTTCATGGCGATTATGCTAAAGTTTAACAATACCACACCAATAAATTACATTTTCATTGTTATTAATTCCACAAGTGAACACATCAAATGTTATCGTATGTTTTTTTTATATTTCGTATCGCGTTTGTAGATTAGGTACACCGATTTATAGTACGGAATGCCCAAAGTACGGGCGGGAACTGAGTTCGTAAAAAGTGTGAGCACGCGGCCGGCGCGGTGACTCGTCAACTGATCAACTGAAGTGAGCTGCGCCAATCCGCCTGTTGCCGGGCTTTCGTACCTCGATCGTCCAATAATGGCACGCCGCCGTCACGCCGCCGCCGCCCGCCGCCCGCCGCCGCCCGAGCGCCCATCTCCTCGCTTAACGTGTTTGTGTAAATTTTACGAAACAAGACGGTTTTGAACTTTGTAACAATTCATCAGGTTCTTCAATGAAGACATATTGATCGGCTATATACACTCGCTAACTACCAAACCGACTCACCCTATACAACCGCGCAAACATTACCTACATGTTTTCTTCAAAAACTATATAGGTACTCAATTTACAAAACCCATATTATGTGTCCACTTAGAACCTGATTAATAAGCGTAGTTTTCCTTTTAAATTCGTTTTTAACCTTTTTTCGTGTTTTTTTTTAATGCTATAATAAATGGAAGTATAATAGTACTGTCTACATTTTCATTATGTGGTCACACTATTCTGTCTATTTTCTTGGGATTAAAAAAATAATATTACCTCAGCTAAGAGGTAAGAATTACACAATTTTAGATACCTATTATCTAGTAGTAACTTTTTACTAAAAGTTAGGTATCTAATAGTCCTCTCGTCTAGCAACTAGTGCATGCACTTATGTCAGTGGACGTGAGGATTGAGGGACCAGTTTTAATAATCTCTTATCTTCAAATTGCATCGATATGCTTTTACCATTTTTTTTTTACAAAATATCTTTCGTCTTTTACTAAAACTTTATACATAGAAAAACAAAGATTTTATTTATCTGATTCGGTTATATTAACTAAAATATTTTTCTTTGTGTGGTAGGACCACAGTTTAGTCGTTATAACTTTTTTTATCTTTGAATCTTTGTGGTCTGTTATTTAGTAACTATCTTTACAAATTCTTTACTAAATATCTGTAGTTACAAAAGCTTAATCTCCCAGATACTTTCCGAGATCTGGCTGATGGCCTGTGAGGACTGAGGGACCGCACTTTAAGGCTGTAGTGTAACATATTTACAAATTCCCATATTTGTTCTACAATTGTTTTAAGTCTACTACTAAATCCTACAATTTCTATTTTGCGAAAAACGAGCGTGGTCCCTCGGTTCACACGCACATCTGGCTAAAGATTTAATAAATTAATATTCAGAATCTAGTCACGAATTATCTCAGTACTAGTTATAGTTAATACAGAGACCAATAGATGGCGCTTATCTCTTCCCCCAATCGATACAGATCATTGTTATAATTGTACTTGCAACCCACAGATGGCAGGATCAATATTATGACGAGACATTATAAGTTGGTTATTAATTAGACTAACTAATATTCTAAGCAGATAGGCACTGTTACGGCGACATGTATAATAAAAAATTAAACTAAGTAGTAAATATGAAAAGCATTTATTTCACATAATCTTTTGGAGACTTTATAAAATAAATCCGTGTTCAGTTTATGTACAACACAACACGCAATGCAACATACATTGTTTCCATGTAGTTACACGACCGCAAATTCTAAACAGTGCTGCTGGAGAGTTTGTTCCTCCACAACTGTATACCGGGCTAAATAAGCAGAAGCACATTATATCCACATCATTTAAAATGATTATACGGAGCTTAATTGAAAGCCATCAGTCAGCCCGCTCACTGTTTGCATAATGTCGCCTTAAGGTGTAGGTATGAACAATAAAAATTCTGTTATTACACACGGTTAATTTTACTTCATTCTGGAGCCGAAACACTAACTCCAGTCGAATAATAGTTACTATTGGCATTTTTATTTTAAGACATCAGCGTTGATAAAAATGACACATTTTTTTGGTGTTGCCCAAGAAAGTATTCCGTTATTATTTTTTGATCTACGTAAATGACCTTTGCAATCTAAAGCTAGAGCATGGCACTTTATATCTTATGATATAAGCCTAAGTTATCTTAGGCCGCTTTCACATTAGGACGTTAGGTGCGCGACAGTAGCGCGGCAGAAGCACATTCGCAAGCAAAAAGTACGTTTTTTACCGTTTGGACGTTAGATGCGCGACTGTCGCGCTGCTAAAGTCGCCTAAATGTGAAAGCGGTCTTACGCTGACGACACAATTTTACTTTTTTCGGCTGACTCAGAAAATTAAGGCTACAATCTTGCGGCAACACGGATTTAATATTGTAAATAAAAGGCTTTACAATAACTCACTAACTCAAAATGCATAGACTGATAAAATAAAATATCTTGGTATTGTAATAGGTGAAACCCTTTCTAGTAGGCTCTAAATAATAGAATTGGTAAGCTGATATTCGTATTTAAAAAGCTACAATTTGTTACCAGATCCAAAAATACTTAAGTATATTTTTCTCTTTGTAAGTCAATTTTGACTTACTGTATTACTTCATGGGGTGGGGCGAGTAAAACTTATTATAATATTATTAAGTTATTGCCCATTGTAAGAGCTCAAAGAGCTATTCTCAAGCTACTTGCCGCACTTTCCTATTCCCCACTGACTTCGTGTATAAATCTTGTGAAGTAGTAACAGTTCGACAGCAATTAGTTATTTGTTCATTATTATGAGCACTGAATTAAAAAAACACGCATCACTAACATACAGCACTGAATTTACTTAAAAAAAGGCCGAAAGATATAGTTTGCCCTCAAAAAAGTACAAAACATGCATTCACAGCCAAATTTTATATGTACCTCGGACCGCTAGTCTATAACAGGCTAAATGAAAAAGGAAACATCTACTCCTTAGATCATAGTAACTTCAAGAAAATCCTTAAAGACGCCCTTAAAAATATTACCTATGAAGAAGTTATTACTTGTGCTGAAGTAAATATTGTTCGCATTATTGTCATTTTTTTAATAAGTTAGCTATATTATTATTATTATACTACTACTTTTTTACGTAGGTACCACTAAGATTAAAATGATAATGTGATTATTTAAACAATTAATGTTACCTCAATCGCCTGAAACACAGGATTACCTAGTTCAGGCACAAAATCATGGGTGAACTTGACATAGATTTAAGAAAAACTGTAATCTATAAAATATATATACTATAATGTAGGTTAAATGAAAAGGAAACATCTACTCCTTAAATTACAGTAACTTCAAGAAAATCCTTAAAGAAGCCCTTCAAAATATGTCCTATGAAGATACAGAGAAGTTATTACTTGTGCTGAAGTAAATATTGTTCGCATTGTTGTTATTTTTTTAATAAGTTACCTATATAATTATTATTATACTATTACTTTTTTACAGGTACCACTAAGATTAATATGATAGGTAATGTGATTATTTAATTAATTAATGTTACCTCAATCGCCTGAAACACAGGATTACCTAGTTCAGGCACAAAACCTGGGTGAACTTGACAGATTTAAGAAAATCTGTAAACGTTGTACCTTATATTTTTAAACCAATTTTATTCTGTTATTTATTTTATCTAATAAAGAAGTTAGAAATTTTTCAATTCACTTCCACTATTTCATTCATAAACGCAAGATCGCTCGGTGATGACGTAGCGCGACACAGCTGTGCGAGTCTGTTGATACTGCGCTCGCGGTGGGTCAACGGACGTGATTTTTTTTAATGTTACTTATTGAAAGTCATGGTTTTCGGTTCCAGAACAACCAAAAATTAACCGTGCAGCTGCACATGAAAAAATCCTGTCTCAGGTTGTATTACTGGCACAAGCCAGGCAAACCAAACTGTTATGTGAACGTTATGTTACGGACTCTTTTCAATATAATTGTTGAAATCCTTTATATCACTCCATACAATTGGTGCATAGAATATCATAACTAACCAAGTTATGAAGATGGTGCTTATGGTAGGCCCGACTCCGCAATAAATCTGAAAAAATAAATGTGATAAGAGACATACCAGTAAGACAACAGCTTAGAAAAGTAGACGGTCTTTTTAAAGTCGTTTGAAGATCGCATGACAAAACCAAGCATACAATCAAAATCAAAATAAAATATTTAATTTCACATAGGCCGCACTTATAGAACGTTACAAAAAAATGAACGGTTCGGGTTGGTCGTTTCCTATGAAGAAGATTCGACTAGAAACTCCATGGTTAAGTACTCATTTCAAATCATTTGGGAATTACAATATTATCATGGTTACAGCATTTGTACTTAAGTATGGGGGGACAGCGTAGGCCCGCAATAAGTCGTTATTTACTTCCACAAAAGATGTAAAACAAGAAAAAAGTTAACAAGCAGCTGGGAATCTACAAAGCCTATAATTTTCACGCATTCACAAACAATCTGTAAAAAAGAATCTATACAAAGGTAAGAAAATATTGTTAAATACTAAATTAAACAAGTGACACAAATATTGTCATCAGTGCTGTAACTATTCTGAACAAAAGATGTAAAAATTATTGAAAAAATCTGATTCGAAAGAAGAGAAAAAATCTGATTCGAAAGAAGAGAAAAAATCTGATTCGAAAGAATAGAAAAAATAAGAATAAGAATAGTTAGAGACATCCACATATTTGTGCCGTTTATGAGCTACCAGGGAAGCCGCATGCGCAGAAGGAACTAAAGCCAAAATTCTTTATCTTTAACGTAGTCCTTGATTTTTTGTAATATGCTTTTTTAATAAGGACACGAACTTACCATCGGTCTATTACCACATGAGTAGGAAAACGGAACAGAGGTTAAGCTTCAGACAACCGCGCGAATCGGTTGCACTTCTACAAGCACGCGGGGCATGTGTGCGTGACCACTGGCCGCTTGTCGCGTACGCGGCGAGACTGGAAAAAACCGGTTTACGCTGGCACAGCCAGTGGACAATCTCAGGGTTAGCACGGCACGGTGCCATGGCAACCAAGGGGCACGTTGTTTGTTTTGTCAGTTGCAAGATTGGTTGCAAGTTTGAATATTAAAATTAAAATGGTTGTTTATTGTACTGTGTGTATGAATAATAGTAGAAAAAACAAAAATATATCATACTTTAACTATCCCAAGGAGTACAATAGGTAAGTAAATATTTGACTATTACTTTTTCAAGTAAGTACCTATATTTTATTGTATGATCCTTTTTTTTAATAAGAAGAGGATACTACTCGGTGTGTTTTTACCCGACTGCGGCGAAGCCCAAAAGGAGGGTTATGTGTTTGACCTGTATGTATGTAATGTCTGTTTCTATGTTCCCTCGTAACTAAGGAGTTAAGGAGCCCGGTAAGCCGAAGATTATCGAGTTACGACAAGGACAGAAAAAGAAAGTATGTATGGGAGAACAAGATAGAATGAGTTAATGGTCTATATCGTCCCCGCTTGGGCAGGGCACCGCCGTGTCCTCACGGCGGCGATAGGCGGAGACCTCTCGCGCCCGGCATTGGTCGAGGCCATGCTGCGGGGCGAGACGGAGTGGGAAGCGGTCGCCTCCTTCTGCGAAGCAGTCATGCTCGCGAAGGAGGAGGCGGGCCGCGTGAGGGAGAGAACAGCGTCCTCCCTCCACCCCAGCCGCAGTGGTAGACGCCCACGGCGCCGGACGTTGGCAGACGATCTCCGGCCACCGTAGGCGCGGGCTTGCGGGCGGCGAGTAATGGGCGACTCGCTGTCCGACCATGGACCATGCCCGGGTCGACGGCGCGTTGTGTTCCACGCGCGCCTCAAAGAGTGTCAACATTATGACGGGGGCCCCCTATAGAGGGCCAAAGCCTGCCGGGGTCGCGGGACTCATAGAATTACCGTGACAATGGAACATAAAGGGCTACTGAAGGACACCGTGGATTTTAGTCAGTACAAGTCTGACAGTCCCTCCCACTCTGCCCTGGGTGGGAGGACTCATTTGATGATTTTACCACGATAAAAAAAAAAAAAAAAAAAAAAAATGGTCTATATCGTATTTGGTACCAACTAGTTTTCTTATTTTGTTAACTTATTTACATTCTTTTATTATACTCCCCCTGCATTTTATGCTTCACTTTATTTTCGGCTTTCTTGTCATGGGTGTCATTTTCGTGGTTTTTGGGTTCGCTGAGAACTAAAATTAGGTCAAAATGAAAATTCAAGATGGCGTCGACGAAAATTTTCGGTTTTTTCTTCATGGGTGTCATTTTCATGGTTTTTGGGGTCGCTGATAACTAAAATTAGGTCAAAATGAAAATCCAAGATGGCGCCGACTAAAATTTTCGGTTTCGTGTCATAGGTGTCATTTTCGTGGTTTTTGGGGTCGCTTATAACGAAACTGAGGTCAAAATGAAAATCCAAGATGGCGCCGACGGAAATTTTCGGTTTTGTCGTCATGGGTGTCATTTTCGTGGTTTTCGGGGTCGCTGATAACAAAAATGAGGTCAAAATGAAAATTCGATGGCACCAACATTTTTTTTTTGTTTTTTTCGTCATGGGTATCATTTTCATTGTTTTCGGGGTCACTGATAACGAAAATAAGGTCAAAATAAACAGAGATAAAAAACTAAAAAAAAATGTAATTCTCATTTTTTTTCTTCGGGTTCCCCTGACTGAATTTTCACCCTTCGCCACTGGACTGTATCATACTCAATAATAAAACTGTATAACAAATGTTTTGTTTAATTTGTCTTAACATATTGTGACAACCCTACCAAAATAGGTAACAATTTTGAACGTTCTTTAGAAGCTTTAACTCTGTTCCGTTTACTTACTTATGTGCTATTACACACTAGGAATTTCTCCTGTATCGTGGGTGCGTTTACAAACATTTAAACTCACATACACAAACAGCCAGACCCGGAACAACTACCTGTAGATTATACAGATATTGTCCCGTGCGGGGATCGAACCCGTGACACGCAGCGCAGCAGCCAATCGCTCAGCTACTGCGCCAACGGTGCCGTCGAATCTGCACTTCCAACTCACTCATCTTCCGGATATTGCTATCTTCTAGCACATGAGTAGGAAAACGGAACAGAGTTAAAGCTTCATACAACCGCGCAAATCGGTTGCACTACTACAAGCACGCGGGGCATGTGTGCGTGACCACTGGCCGCTTGTCGCGTACGCGGCGAGACTGGAAAAAACCGGTTTACGCTGGCACAGCCAGTGGACAATCTCAGGGTCAGCACGGCACGGTGCCATGGCAACCATGGGGCACGTTGTTTGTTTTGTCAGTTGCAAGATTGGTTGCAAGTTTGAATATTAAAATTAAAATGTTTGTTTATTGTACTGTGTGTATGAATAAAAAAATAGTAGAAAAAACAAAAATTTATCATACTTTAACTATCCCAAGGAGTACAATAGGTAAGTAAATATTTGACTATTACTTTTTCAAGTAAGTACCTATATTTTATTGTATGATCCTTTTTTTTAATAAGAAGAGGATACTACTCGGTGTGATTTTACCCGACTGCGGCGAAGCCCAAAAGGAGGGTTATGTGTTTGACCTGTATGTATGTAATGTCTGTTTCTATGTTCCCTCGTAACTAAGGAGTTAAGGAGCCCGGTAAGCCGAAGATTATCGAGTTACGACAAGGACAGAAAAAGAAAGTATGTATGGGAGAACAAGATAGAATGAGTAATGGTCTATATCGTATTTAGTACCAACTAGTTTTTTTATTTTGTTGACTTATTTACATTTTTTTATTATACTCCCCCCCTGCATTTTATGCTTCACTTTATTTTCGGCTTTCTTGTCATGGGTGTCATTTTCGTGGTTTTTGGGGTTGCTGATAACTAAAATTAGGTCAAAATGAAAATCCAAGATGGCGCCGACGGAAATTTTCGGTTTCGTGTCATAGGTGTCATTTTCGTGGTTTTTGGGGTCGCTTATAACGAAACTGAGGTCAAAATGAAAATTTGATGGCAACAACATTTTTTCTTTTGTTTTTTTCATCATGGGTATCATTTTCATGGTTTTCGGGGTCACTGATAACGAAAATAAGGTCAAAGTAAACAGAGATAAAAAACAAAAAAAAAAGGTAATTCTTATTTTTTTTCTTCGGGTTCCCCTGACTGAGTTTTCACTCTTCGCCACTGGACTGTATCATACTCAATAATAAAACTATATAAAAAATGTTTTGTTTAATTTGTCTTAACATATTGTGACAACCCTACCAAAATAGGTAACAATTTTGAACGTTCTTTAGAAGCTTTAACTGTGTTCCGTTTACTTACTCATGTGCTTCTAGGCTCTTCTGTGCAGACATGATCTCCTCGAATTGAGACATAGTAGTTGTGAGTGATCTACAGTGACAGGTAAAGAGTGATGTGAAATAATGAGCTGGCAGGTGGTGTACAATTTTATGGCTTGAGTAAAACGTGCTGCGAACGTGTGTACCCGTTGTTTAGAGGCTATACAGGGTGTAAACAGACTCTTCACGAAGCCGTAAACCAAGCATTCTGTACATCAAACTAAGCAACTTTACGCAAAAATTATTGCTAGGAAACGACTTTTTTTAGGGTGAAAAATCACGTTTTTCGGTTCGGTCGGCTCGATGGAAAGCACGCAAAGCATTGTGCTGATGGATGGATTGAATAGTACGGGGGTCGTAGAGGTGTTTAAAGTAAAAAAAATACTGTAAAACATGTACCTATTTAGAAAAAAAACTTGTGAAAAAGTTGGAACTTTGACCCCCAATATCTCCGTAACTGGAAGGTTCCCAGGTATGGTCTACAAAAAAATATGATCGCAAAGGTGGGGAAAACAAAAGCGTTTCGGCTTCGTTAAGGGTCTATTTCCACCCTTTATGTATACTGATTATATGAAAATGAATTTAAAACACTGTAAATTAATTTTAATTATAAATTCAGTTTTACGTCACGTCTTACGTTAATAAAGTGTTTTCTTTATTTTTTTAACGAATAACGAAATTGGTGTAAACGCAGCGTTGGCGAGAAAGAAAGAGAGGACGTAACGTACCATTTTACCTGTAGACACTTTTGCTTTACTTTGTACGATCAGGTTTCCGGGAGTTCCTACAGGTATCATGAAACAGAAGGAAGCAGCGAATCCGGAAGCAACACAATAGTACAATGGATGTACTTTTATATTTTGCGCCTGAAACAAGAATAAAGAAAATCAATTACGCCAGAACGGCTGAACAGATCTGGATGAAACTTGGCACAGAGATAGATTATAATCTGGTATAGCACATAGATTACTTATTATCCCAGAACTAAGATCCCGTGGGCAATTCCCGAACTCCACGAGGGCGAAGCTGCGGGCATAAGCTAGTAATTAATATAGCATTTATGTCCTTCCCCAGGTCGAAATCTATCTCCTCGCTAAATAAAAAAAAAAAAAAAAAGGTAGCAAACAATCAAACAAGAGTAACTTTCGCATTTATAACAAACTAGCACTACACCCGCGACTTCGTCCGCGAAAATTGTGATAGCTCGGCTAATATGCATGATCTATCTATCTATATAAATAAAAAGAGAAGGCCTGACTGACTGACTGACTGACTGACTGACTGACTGACTCATCAACGCCCAGCCCAAACCCTTGGACCTAGAAAGCTGAAATTTTGCACAGAGGTTTCTTTTATAATATAGACAAGGAATAAGGAAGGATTTTTCGAAATTCAACCCCTAAGGGAGTTAAATAGGGGATGAAAGTTTGTATGGAAAATCGTCATTTTTGTAGTTTAAACCATAAAAATTGGTGGTTACCATCCTGGTGAAAAATTAAAAACCACGTGTTTGAGTATTTTTCGAAATTCAACCCCTAAGGGAGTTAAATAGGGGATGAAAGTTTGTATGGAAAATCGTCATTTTTGGAGTTTAAACCATAAAAATTGGTGGTTACCATTCTGGTTAAAAATTAAAAACTACGTGTTTCAGTGCTTTTCGAAATTCAACCCCTAAGGGAGTTAAATAGAGGATGAAAGTTTCTATAGAAAATCGTCATTTTTGTAGTTTAACCCATGAAAATCGGTGTTTATCATTGTGGTTAAAAATCACGTTTCAGTGTTTTTCGAAATTCAACCCCTAAGGGAGTTAAATAGGGGATGAAAGTTTGTATAGAAAATTGTCATTTTTGTAATTTTAAACCATGAAAATTGGTGTTTATCATTATGGGGAAAAATAAAAAACCACGTGTTTGAGTATTTTTCTAAATTCAACCCCTCATAGAGTTAAATAGGGGATGAAAGTTTGTATGGAAAATCGTCATTTTTGTAGTTTAAACCATAAAAATTGGTGGTTACCATCCTGGTGAAAAATTAAAAACCACGTGTTTGAGTATTTTTCGAAATTCAACCCCTAAGGGAGTTAAATAGGGGATGAAAGTTTGTATGGAAAATCGTCATTTTTGGAGTTTAAACCATAAAAATAGGTGGTTACCATTCTGGTTAAAAATTAAAAACTACGTGTTTCAGTGCTTTTCGAAATTCAACCCCTAAGGGAGTTAAATAGCGAATGAAAGTATAAATGGCAAACCCACTCATCACGAAATATCGAAAACCGCTTGACGTATAAACTTGAAATTTGGCAGGAAGGTAGTTAATAGTTAGTAGACTTCCGCTAAGAACGGATTTTGCGACAGGGCCGGATTAAGGAGATCTAAGGGCTCTCGCAAGTTTGTATGGAAGTCCTTCATTTTTTGTGCTACAAATTTGAAATTTGGCAGGAAGGTAGTTTATAGTTAGTAGACGTTTGTTTAGAACGAATTTTGCGATAGGGTCGGATTAAGGACGCATAACGGCTCTCGCAAGTTTGGATGAAAGTCCTTAACTTTTTGTGCTACAAACTTAATAATAATCGATGGGTCCTACGTATAAGGGCCAATGCAACATTTTGAGCATTTTCACTTTTTTGTATTAAATGCTTCCTTTTACTGTAGTTGATAACGTGCACTAAAAAAAAATACACATTTATAGGTGAAAATACTATTTTTTGCTACAGTAAAAGGGCCTATATGGCACAATTTTAAACGTATAAAGGCTAAACTGTTATTTGAGACTTGTACGCGGGGAGACACCCACGTCTTTGTTTACTTTATCGGTCAGTTGAGCAATTCTACGTCACACGGAACGATGCAGCGCTGTGATTATAACCAATTATTTTAGTGAATAATAATTATTATGTTATTAGATATAACTTAGTGAAACATGACGTCCAAATATCATTCTAAGTTTAGTAGAAGTCGGAATTTAGTTAATTTAGCAATTGGTAATGTAAATAATAGTGACTCGAGTGATGGATTAGGTTATAAAAACGACGAAAGTACACACACCGAGCTTTGTAAGTATTGTATTGTTTTTGAGTATTATCGTATGTTAATAACATTCATTTTTACGTAATTCATAGTTAATTATAGTACATGTAATTGAAAAAAAACACGAATTCTGGATAGAAGGGCCAATGTTGGTTGTAACAGGGCTAAAGAAGGCTGTGATGATTTTAGATTTTGGTCAGATAATTGGACTGGCCAAAATAGAAATAGGATAATGTTTTTTATGTACCTTTTGTGCAGCTAAACAGCTTAGTATTAATATTAAACATACTTTCCTTGAAAAAGGACATACACAGAATGAAGGTGATTCCATACATGCCACAATTGAGAAAGCTTCAAGACATAAGAATATTTATACACCGTCTGAGTGGAGTTCATTAATTAGATAAAGTAAAAGGAGCTCCTTATAATGTTATAGATGTATCTCAAAATATAGTTTTCGACTTCAAAAAGATGCAAGCGAGTGCTTGTTTTAACTGGACTAAAAATTCACAGGGACAAAAAGTGCCTTGGTCAAAAATCAAACAAGTTCGTGCCAGTAAACATGAACCAAACATTCTGTTTTATAAATTAGATCTATCTGAAGATGCTCTCGAAAACCACATTAACATTTCTGATCTTTCTGTTAGAACAAGAAGAAAAATGACTGATAGATCTACGGAAATACCCTTAAAACTATGTTACAATCAGTTGTTACCAATACATCCATCCAAAAAAAAAGACTTAATTGATTTATGTCGCAAAAATATTATTCCACCAGTTTATCATGAGTATTACGAAAATTTGGTAGCATCTAATGATAATTCAATGATTAATACTAGTGATAATGATGACAATGAGTGATTTTGTTTTCTTTTTAAAAAGGTTTATTTTTTTTGTTAGGCATTTTCTTAATTTTTATTTTATTATTTTTTCCTCTTAGATCATATTCTAAGAATCTTTAATTATGTTTAATAAGTTTTGGTTTTATAAAAAAAGTATAATTTGTTATTATTTTAAACTTTAATTAATAACCTAGGTTGAGGTATCTACAATAAAAAGCTGATTGATCTTTAGTCCATTGTGATTTCGGGAGGTTTTTTAACATTAAGTATTGATTATTTGACTGCCTTTCCATTACAGAAACTTCGATAATTCATTAGAAAACAAATAAAGAAGTCAAATTGTTTTATAATTGTTTTTATTTTTGTGACCTAACTGAAGTTTGAGAATATTACATCACCAAGTAATATAACGTATAAGTGTCAAAGTGAATTATGTCATAAAATAATTATATTATTATTGTTTGTTTAAGTTATTTTTCATTTTAAATATTTTCTATAAATAATGGATTATTCAAAAGTATTAAAATACACGTTTTTTTCAAAATTAGCTTATGCCAAGTAAATCGTCCAAAGTGACACTTTGGCCTTTTTACTAGTTTTTTTCAATATAATTAAAATTAAAAAAATGACGTAAATAGGCATATCTACATTAATCAAAAAACTAATATATATACAAATAAATCGATGTATCTAGAATAACGAACATATGTTTCATAGTAACTATGCAAAGTTTCACAAACATCAGTTGAAGCATCTAAAAAATATATCAAATTGAAACTTTGAGAGCCCATATTGAAAAGTTGTCAATTTGCACATTGGCCCTTATACATAGGACCCATCGTATTTGGCAGTGAGGTAGTTTATAGTTAGTAAACGTTCGCTAAGAACCGATTTTGCGACAGGGCCGACTTATGGAGGTCTAAGGGCTCTCGCAAAAAGTCATTTAATGTTGTATACAGAATGGTATTAGAATAAAAAGTGCCCAACAAGGTTCACTTTGAAAAAAAGTTGTATAGCGCCAAAATACACTGATTTTTAAAGCCATATCGTTGTCTCAACGCCATTTAATTTTGTTTCGAACCTCTGCCGCCCAGAATTACAGCACCCAAAAGGACGCCGTTTGTAGTCATATCACCTTTTGATCTAGCAGTCAGTTCTCACACAAAACATAACATCATGCCTTAAAGCCCCGAAGGGTTGGGCAGACATGTACCTAATTGTACACACACATTTCGCCAGTTTTATTGAAGTCCCATGTAATAGGGGGTGAGCCTATTGCCATCAACCGGGCACAAATCCAGATTCCGTGGCTGCTGCTGAGAAATTCCTGATGGGATAACCCAATAATACTATTATTCATAGTATTTTTTCATTTGCATATTTTAATGTTAAGTGGAAGAGCGGAGTCACCTAAGGGGGCGTCCATTAATTACGTGAGACGTTTAAGGGGGGGGGGGTCGCGCCCAGTATCACCCAATCTCACGAGGGAGAGAGGGGGGTTTCGGCAGATATAACCGGGTTTAATTGGGTCTCACGCGAGATTAGGAGGGAGATGAGGGGGTCAACCCAAATCTCACGAAATCCCACCAAGGGGGGAGGGGGTCGAAAAATCGCCTCACGTAATTAATGGACGCCCCCTAACAAAAGCATCTTCTTGCTTAAAAGGTGATCTCCAAATCATGTGTGTGACAACTTTATGTAATTGAAACAAACAAATTTTTTTTTAACACTTTGCCCGACCCCGGGAATCAATCCCCACGCTTAGTAGTCGCGCTTGCTACCACTAAACCAACGAGCCAGTCTCACACATGCACACCAAAATTTCCACGCGAACGAAGTCGCGGGCAACAGCTAGTATATTTATAATTTATAGCCTATAGCACTCACGAATGATGTAGCTTTCTACCAGTGAAACAATTTTTAAAATTGGTTCATTACTTCCGGAGATTACCCCTACATACAAACAAATTTTACCTCTTTATAATATTAGTATAGATTATATTATTATAGATAATGTTATTTAATTAATCTAACGGTGCGATTTAACGGGTAATAGCTGAATTATATTAAAAAAAAAATATATATATTTGTTTTTTTTCTGTTCAAAGCTGCTGCCAGCGCCTGCTAGCGCTACTGACGCTCCTGATCAAAATTTTGTATGATAATAGTGCGAACTATATATATAGGGTAACTGGCTATTAGTGACCGATACTTAAACACGTGATTGTACTCATGATAACAGACAACTGTCTCATTACTATCGTACCGTGCAACAGAGGATAGGCAAAGTTACGCGGCTAACAGCTGATAGGTAAAAAGGCGGCAATGGTGGGGCGGCGACGGTGACTGGCTTAAATTATTTAACTTATTGGGTATTAACCCTTGTTAACAACCGGCGACTTGTACTCGGTTCTTTTTATTTTAGAATTAAGTTATTTGAAGGTATGCTTTTGGCAAAAAGTAAAAAAAAAGACTAAATTATTGCGTAATTTTTGTTCGAAATTACAGATTAAAGATACACGACTCACCAGTTCCATTACTATCGGTGTAAACACTGTACACACAGCGACGTTAGAAGCAAAGTTAGTAATTACAACCACACTGATGATAATGACTAGAAGAATCAGTTTCGGGGGTAAATTTTCTAAGCTTTGTTTCATAAAATTGCCGAGGTTTCCATTTAAACCTGAGGTGTCAGCTGCTTGCGATAGTGAGAAACCACCACCTAAAACAAAACAAAAAACAGGTGTACAGGGTGGATTTTCGGGACTGGGCAGTACCGTTACTGATTAGCCCGAAGAGCGGATTGGACGTTAACCGCTGTAGCCATAATATCCCAGTCATATAAGGGTTTCACCTCGGAATGAGAGATAATAAGCTGTAAACTCGTATACACGTTAATTTTGGGGTTCTAAGATTATTCAAGGCTAAGCAGAACCAAAGTGGACTCAAACTATCGCCCTGAAATATACCTCGCTCTATCCTTATTTTCTCGCTATTCCTCTGGATTTGCCGACATCCTGGACAGCGAAGGACTGTCCTCCATTGCCCCATACTTGACACCAGGAAGGTGCGCAGAGTTGCATCAACTTTATATAACTCTAGTACCCTCATGAGCCATGTATGTGGCACAGAGTCATAGGCCTTCTTATAGTTTATCCAACATGTCGACATCCTTTCGGGAACAGCGAACCTGTTGACTAATGACCATATCAATGAGAAGTAGTTCCTTAGTACCGCGGGACCCGTTCCTACATCCATTTTGAGAAGCAGACATGACAATTGTTATCAATTTGTTCGTTAATCTGAGCTCTAAAAATAGATGTAAGAACTTTATAGACCGTCGGAAGACAGGTAATAGGTCTATAATTTTTGGACTTTCAGTACTATCCGATTTATGTAGCAGGTGGGTTATACTTATTGTACACTTTCTGCTTCTGGAAGTCGATGCGCTCTGTGATACGGAACATGTAGTCTCGAGGACTAATATCAGTCCCCGAGAACGCCCGCCTAACAAAACGCATCACTCTAGGGCGAGTATTGCCCTCCTTAAGCAGATCAGTTTGCCGATGAGTGCTCTGGCCCCACCAATACGTCGTTCAATCCTGTACTGCCATCGTTGAGGTCTTCGCAGTTATCAAAATAGTTTGACAACTGCGAATCCAGAACAGCCACCAGCGCCCTATTTTTGTTATGAATGGGCAAACGAGGTATGCGTGGTCTAAGGTCGGGTTGCATGAATCGATATTCACCTTATTTCCTCATTGCACTGGGTACTTACATTAGTAACCATGTCATTACTCACGTCGTTATCGCGATTTGGTATTATGGTAGACTGTGGTGGAACCACAGCCTGCGGCAGCAAGCCAATGACATGGCAACTCTGCATTTCAGTCCGCAAGCGATCAAGTACGGTGTCATCTACAATACGATTACGCTGGATGACCCGCACTTGATCCGATAGTCGTTGTGCCGACACGTTGATAGCTGGCTCAAACACCTGAAACAGAGAGAGCATCCGAACACGGTACGCGGTCAAGTTGTTTCCCCTCTCTGTAGACCCATAATATGTGCGCATGACATTTGCATTGATGGATTGCGTCCATCGCATGCGCTGCACACTCCCGCCGGGAGCTGGGACCCCATCAGAAGCCGTTGGGCCTCTAGGTCCTAAGCCGTCCGGCGGCCGGCGTCCTCCCCGCCGACGAACAGGCGGTGGCGTCGTGGGCGGAGAGAAATACTCGTTGCTCGAGCACAGCACTCACGACGGGGCTGGATTCCGGCGGCGGTGAGGCGGAGCTGTGCTACGGGTCCGGAGGCGATAGGCGTGCGCGTCTTGCTGCTGCTATGGTCAACATTTTCTTGATTTCATTTTTATTTGTCCAATTTTATGTAAATTACAAGACATCTGTTGACGTTTAGTGTTCAGAAAATTCTACTATTGGGCGTATAAAACATTTTTAAATTCCATTTCAATTTCTTGTCTGCGTCGTAAGTTATTCAAGGTCAAACGACCTTGAATAACGACGCAAACTCGAGATTTTATGAGACTTTTGAGCCAACTTTTAGAACACCAAAATGAAGGTGTATACGAGTTTACAGCTTATTACTCTCATTCAGAGGTTGACCCCTTTGCTTAATTGACTGGACGAGAGAGACTAAGACGACTTCAGGAAATGTTTAATTTATTGGGATGTTGCCCTACCTGTTCGCTATTTTTAAACAAGTATTGAGAGATACAGGTATAATATTATATATTTATACACGGCTTGCTATCAAAGCTGTAAAAATTATTGAGATAGATATCACGAAAGCCATTTCAACAAATCACTGTAACGAGAAGTAGTGGTCCATTACTGGGTCACTGATGTCGATGATGATTACTTGTATTCTGCAAATCGCCCGCCCGCCTAAGTTTGCTAATGTAACTTTTCTTTGTTAATGACCAGTGATCGGAATAGGCTGACTATATTTGCCTAAACTTCGGAGAACAGAGACAGAAAGTGGACACTTCCTTACGACTATATTTTTTTTCCCCGGGATTCGGGAAAAATCTTCAATAAGTTGAAAATAAATATAGTCAACCTATTCCGATCACTGAATGAAAGGACGAACGTATTTGTAGCGAGATAATGGAAACAAACCTAATAGAAAACTGAAAGCATAAGGAGTTTGCGCATTTAATATCTGCCAGCTCAAAACGCTTAGCGATCTTGACTTTGGTAACTCGTCTTTGTCTGAAAAATATCAAAATGTTAAATTAATGAATATACTTTGGTCTACGGGAACAATTTTGGTTTTTCAGCAAACCAAACCCGAATCTGATACTAAAAATTTTTTTTTTTCTTCTGGCCTATACGTGTTTAAAAATGACATTGAGGTTCCTAAAATCATTTTATTTTTCCAAGTCAATCGCTTGAAAGACATACACTTCCAAAGTGGTAAAATGAGTCTAATTTCGAAAGCAAGAGGAGGAACAAAAAAATAAAAAAAAGTGTGAAAAAAAATCTGAAAGAATGTGGGATTGTAAAACGTAAAAAAAACTTTCAACGAAAATTGGTTTGAATAAGATTTGATGTTTAGATTCTGAAAAACATTTAAAATAATCTATTGTTAGTATTTTCTCAATATGCTCTACTCAGCTATCAAGTTTTCACCCTGCAAAACCTTCAATTTAATTAATAAATGAATTATAAATCTTATTTCATTCAAATTAGGTTTTGCAGGGCGAACAATTTCTATTATCATTTAGCAAGGTATAACAGTACGTACTACTTCCAAGCATGGGTGCATTCAGAAAATTGCCAACTTCGACAGTAAATAGGTTTCCCTATTTTGAATGCGCGTACGCTTCAAGGCAATCGAATAATAAACATCGACAACACAAGTTCTAAATAAATAAAATCGACCAACGAAGAATCGACTGACGAAAAGAGAAAATAATAATAGGAATGGTTTTAAAATGAATGGAACGGCTCGTGGCTAAATAATAACAGCCACACCACACAGATAGGCAGTCGCTCCGTGTAACATACTGGTCATTTAGCTACATCCGGTTAGACTGGAACCCAACTCCAATATAGCAGGAAAAGGGCTAGCCAGAAATGGCTTTAAAAGAAATGGTAACCCCAAAGTTAATGCGGTAGTTTACTTACATTTGGCGGTAAAGTTTTGAAAAAATATTTTGTCTCGAGGTAAGAGAAGCATAATGTACGAAACTATCATAGCCAAAGCAGAGTCCCGAATGCTGTAAAAAAAAAGGTTGCTATACAGTTTATATACTGCAAAAAACCATAGCGTTGTGTTTCAGTTTTAAGGAGCTTCAATCCAGACGTTTGTATGGAGCCACAAAAAATATGCTTAAACTTAACTACTAACTTATGTCTTTTAAACAGGGGTTCCGTTAACACGTGCGTCCGGCAGCATAGGGGGTCATCAATAGTGGACCTTTCGTTCGCTACCCCTGCTGTCGACACGGGTTCAGGGTTGGCGGGTCCTAGAGAGTGTGGACACTATTGGATCACTTGTACATTTGTATGAATGTCTCCACCTCCTTGTGCCCAACAGTGTTTCCACGACCTGACGCTCGGCAGTTATGAATAAAAAAAATGATATTGGTGCCCGAATTTGAACTCATATCCTCAATACCCGAGAGGCGAGCCGTTAACTAAAGGGCCATCACGCTATCAATGTCATTGTGGTGTCATTTCTATGGCTACTATGTGCGAATGAAAGTAAAATCTATCTATGTCTCTGTCTACCAAATCAAAATTAATAGGTAAATACATATTAAAAGTTGCAAACTCAGTACGAACAATCTGCCATCCTTCCCGAAATATGCGCCCAAAAGGTCTCCCCAGCCCTTAAACATTTGTGGGGAACGGCTGAAGAATAAAAGCATTGCACCGCCGAATAATATGACAACCATCTGAAAATAAAACACTTTTAACCCTTAGTTCGACCAGTGGCCGACATTGGCCCCGGATCGAACGATTTGTAAGTCATGGGGAGAAACCTTTTCCCAGCAGTAGGATAACACAGGCTAAGGCGTGCACCTTTTTGTCGACGTTTTATAAGTGCCCATCGAGGCCTATGTGAAATAAAATATTTTGATTTTTTGATTTTGAAGAGTAACCCTTAGTTCACGACTCAAAAAGAAACGTTACTGTTCTTAACTAAAAATATAGCATTCTAAAAAAAATATAATATTACTAGCTGTTGCCCGCGACTTCGTTCGCGTGGAAATTTTGTTGTGTATGCGTGTTCGATTCCCGGGTTGGGTAAAGTGTTGTTTGGTTAATCCATCAGGAATTATCAGTAGCTGCTACGGAGTCTGGATTTGTGCCCGATTGATAGCAATCGGCTCGCCTCCTATTACACGGGACTTCAACATAACTGGTGTAATGTGGGTGTACGATTAGGTACATATCTGTGCCTAACCCTTCGGGGATTACAGGCGGGATGTGTGTGAGAACTGAAGGCCTGATCAATGTGATAATGTGGGTGATGACTACAAAAGGCGTTTTTTCGGGCGCTGTAATTCTGGGCGGCAGAGGTCTGAATGGCGTTGAGGCGACGATATGGCTTAAAAACTGGAACAGTATGGTGCCATACGACTTTTTTTTCAAAGTGAACAATCAAACGCCTTGTTGGGCGCTATTTCTTTATTTATTCTAATACCGTTTTGTATATAACATTAAAATAATTGTTTAATGACCGTGTGAGAAGCATGAATCACCCAAAAGAATGCCTGCCACTTTTAAGGTTTTTCCTTGGAATTTGTTGACCGTCATTGTAAAAGCCAATTTTAAGGGAAATTGCAACTTCTTAAATTGAAATGGCTAGTTATTTGTAATAAAGGGTATGCGGGGAATTAAACCGCTCTCTCATTTAGCCACTCCTGACTGACAACAAATATAATATTACTGCCCAGCTCTGTGTTACGAAGCCTGGTTCCATTGCACAGTCTGGGAGTTAACCCCAGGGAGTTGAGAAATTCAACGGGGTAGGCAGTACTTTCATCATTAGCCATCACAGGGTCTATGAATGTCGACGCCGACGATCATTTATTTTTTTTAATTTGATTGACACACTCGTTCTTTTGCGACAGCACTACCCCTCACACAACTACCTTTAATTTTTTATATTAACCCCAAATTTGCAAAAACGTGCATGATGTGATGATGTGGATGTGCGTGCATCCTCTGTAGACACTGGATGGGAAAATTCTTCGGAAAATAGAGTGTTCCCATCTGCGCCCGATTCTAGACGACCCACTCCCATTTGCAGCAGCATATTCGCAAAGGCACCTGCTTCGTGGTCGTTGTAAAGTTGGACGCACATGTTGCAAGTAAGATGGATCTTTTCGATCCCAGACAACAGTGGCGACGCCTTGAGACATTTATTGAGGCGTTTATTTCATCCGCCGGTGTGCCCCTCTCAATAACTTGCAGTATCAGTCTGTAGTCGCCTGCGAGCAAAACGACAACGCCACCCATCAGCGCCTAGTTGCCGCGAATGTCCTGCAAGCTGCGGTTCAACGCCTCTTATGCACTTTAAACTTGCACTGCTGCAAAAAGACTCCCCGGCCGCTGTTTTTGGTGATGTTGCATGTTGAGGTATCTTCACTTGCAAGATTCAGCGGCAATATGAAAACGGAATGTGCAGTCCGGCCACCGTTAAGCAATGTCCGAGGGAGCCACAGCCACAGCTATGTGACCGCACGGTTGGCGCAGTGGCTGAGCGAATGGCTGCTGCGCTGCGTGTATTGGGTTCGATTTCCTCACGGATCACATTTTTGTATGGCCTACAGGTAGTGGTTCCGGGTCTGGCTGTTTGTGAGTTTAACTGTCTGTAAACACACCCACGATACAGGAGAAATTTCAAGTGTGGGCCTGGACTGGGCAAGGTTAAAAAAAAACTTTGAAGCTGTATATAGCGGTCTTTGAGGAGTTGGGCCAGCAAAAGATTCAGCACAAATGCAATGTGACGGCACAGTTAGCGCAGTGGCTGAGCGATTGACTGCAGTGCTGCGTGTCGCGGGTTCGATTCCCGCACGGAACAAATTTACAACGTCGTTGGTTTTATCTAATTTTATTTTTTGTTTTTATTTTAAAGTTTTAAGAGATTTTTTTCGGCCAGTGAAAATTGGTCAATTAATATTTGTTAATTTATGATTACCTAACTGTCTTTGAATGGTTAAAAAAAACAAAAAGCATATTAATCTACTTTATAATGATTTGAAAATCATAAAGCATTAGAAAAAAACAAAATATCTAGTTACAAAAAGTGAAAACAGGCTGGGGTTTGAACTCGCCAACCATTTTTATTATTTTTGGAATAAATTATCAAAAAAAGTGGAGACTGGCTGCGACTCGAAATTGCGAAACCTGGTTTACAGGGAGGTCTGTGAACCGTCAGCCTACCTCGCTTCGCTTCGATGACAAATGGGCTAAAATAGCCGTTCTTTTCTAATGCATTGTATGACAGTTCCCAGTTGGCAACCAGTTGCGGAATATGGACATAATTATTAGCATGATAATCTATCTCTGTGCCAAATTTCATCCACATCCGTTCAGCCGTTATGGCGTGATTGAGTAACAAACATCCATCCATCCATCCAAATTTTCGCATTTATAATAGTAGTAAGATACAAAAGACAGATATGATAAAGATACCTAAATATTTTTCAAGTAACGAATTACGTGCTTTTTTTAACAATCAAGACGCATCAGAAATCATACATGACATTACAATCATCCACCATCCAACAAAGACGAATTTATTTTTGGGAGCTAACAATAATAGATCTAACCGTAAATAATAGTTGTGCAAAACTAAGAACAACGACCCAACAAAATAGTTTCAAATTAATTTCAATAACTGGTATTATTTTTATTGGGAGCGATAGGTGAAATTGAAAACATCGAGTCTGACAGCACCTGTGGACAGCACACAACGACGTTGTCAGTTCAGAACACCATTGAACGGCCAGATTCAAAGATGAGGAAAGAGATTTCACCAATGATTTAATTTTATTCATTAGAATTTACTAATTATACATAAAAAAGAGAAAATAAATAATAATAATCTCTATCAAAAAAAATACAACCAATTACAAAAAGTATAATTTTACTGGGGAACTTGCGACGTGATGTACGTAAAGCGGTCATGAAACCGTTTCTCTATTTGCTTCGCTGACATATACTTTGATATAGACGTTGTTACGCATATCGTGACTGAATCGATAAACAATTGAATAATACTGACATAATGCAATATTGCTCATCCCCTTCAGCAAGTAGCGTGATAATATATAGCCTAACATTTGAAGAAGTCTATTACAGATATTTGTGCAAAATTTGAACAGGATCTATGCAGTAGTTTTTGCGCCAAGTCGGAACATCGGACCGGATTTTAACGATTTTATTATATGTAGAGAAGAGAAGAGAAGAGAAGAGATATACTACGACTTCACGTTCCCATGTGATGTTCCCTAATAATGCCAAAAGAATACGCGCTCACGTGAGCGAAGCCGCGGGCACAGCTAGTCCCCAATAAAATGGAACTTAGCATACCTAATTATCAAAATGTGGGTGCACTGGTACACATCTGCGTACCCCCTCAAAGCATACAGGCGTGATGTTGTTATGGTGTTGTGTAAACAATAAACATCCAAGCGATTGCAGCAATCACGACAGATTTGCTGTCTATTATTGAAGAGTTCTATTGATATCTCCGAAGATTAGCATAAGATCTTCACCAAATTTAAATGGGACCACCGCGAAATAATATTTGTCTAAACAAAAAAACAATCATCAAAATCGGTTCACAATTGGCGAAGAAATCGCTGAACATACACACAAAAAAAAAAACTCCTCCTTTTGGAAGTCGGTTAAAAATCATCTTTATCTATCAAAAGTGAACGCGTAAACAAAGTTTCGTGACCGTGCTACTAACCGTTGAAGAGATCTCTCTTGAGGAGACGATCCTGGATGCAGGATTAAGGAATGTCTGTCATAAAAATGTGTTGTCACCAGAACCAAAGGTGTGTGCAAAATTTCAGCTAAATCGGTTGTACAAAATTGAGTTGCATTCCACCCGTACAAACATAGTAGAATTATCAAAAACGCCGAGACACGTATAAATTAATTTTCAATCGTCAGCCTAAACACAAAATTTGAAGATCATAACTTCAAAACTGACAGACTTTCATACAAACTTCCATCCCCTATTTTACCCCTTTAGCGGTGGAATTCCCAAAAATCCTTTCTTAGTGGAAACTTTCTCTTCACAAAGAATACACCCTCCAAATTTCATGTTTCTAGGACCAGCGGTTTGGGCTGTGTGTTGATATATCACCTAGTCAGTCAGTCAGTCAGTCAGTCAGTCAGGACTTTGAATTTTATATGTATAGATATATATATAGAAGATAGATGAAGTATCAAAAATGAAACTAACAATGACGCAATATAAAATTTCAAAACGTGCAACCGTGTATGTTATGTGTGTATATGTTTCCCACATACTAAACTTGACATTCATATCCAGCCAGCCATTCCTACCCTTTTTTTTTTTTTTTCGGATTGGAAATCATCAAATGACCCCCCCCACTCTGGGCGGAGCGGAAGGGATTGTCAGACTTGTACTGACTAAAACCCATCCATGTTCCTTCTTTGCCCTTTGTGTTCCAGGGCCACGGTTTCTCTTTCGAACAGTCCCGCAGCCCTGGCAGGCGTCGGCCCTTGCAGACCCCTACATCGTTGCTGACATCTCTTTGAGGCGCGCGTGGAACACGAACGCGCCGTCGACACGGCCTGTCGTCATAAGACGGCCGGACGGCGAGCTAGCCCATAGCTCGCCGTCCACAGCCCGCGCCTACGGTGGCCGGGAGCCGCCACGTGACCCCCGACGCCCAGGGCGTCTCCCGCGGCGGCGCCATTCCACCCCTCTATTGACGATTAGCCGACATCTGTTGGATTCCTCTTTAGACCCAAAAATATGATGCAGAGGCGGTCAGTGAGTAACGAAAAGAGATGATGATAATTAAAATTCATCGACACAGGCTCAGCAGTGTCGATGAACGACCTAGGACCTCATGTCCTAGGTGCCTGATCTAATCGGCAGCAAATACTGTTGCAGTGTTTAATGTACTTACTCCCTCCCAATATGACAAAGATCCTTTTTTCTTGACATCTTTGTCAATAACTGCTGCTGCGGCCTGCTGTACGGCTAGTGGCATTAATGATCCTTTCGCTGCTTTGCTAGTTGGTCTGGAACATTGATTTTGTATGTGTTTATATCGGAAACTTTTGGCCCTTAAACCCTAAGTAACTTAAGGTCATGAAGACCCTTTCGGCTACGTATACTTAGGGTAAGTCAGTTCGCGAATACTACCCCATCTCGCTCACTTAGCGCTGAGGTGCTATTATGATTCATGTTAGCCTATCTGCCTTTTTGGAACCAGATATCGACAGACGAAAACTGTTTCTTTTTTAATCTGTAATGTCTTCTCAGAGGAAAAGGTGATGAAGGTGAGATGCCAGAAAAGGCAAAGGATTAAGAGGACATTGTCAACAAATAAACAAAAACAAACAATTTTATAAGCCGGAGAAAATATATCAAGCATTTTAACCTTAGCACATAACATGGGAGCAGCATGGCAGCCGATGGTTCTTCTGCCAATATGGCAGGTGCAATAATAATCCATAATAGCTTGTCGACCTTCCAAGGCCGTATAAATGCCGATATAAACATAGTATGGATCGGATTCAACCTCAAGTACGCAGACAGAATAGATATTTTGTGGTTGAATAACATGTCTGTGAATTGACTTACGGCTCAGGTGTTTAATTCAAAAATGTTTATTATGTTATGTTCTATTTAAATAATAAGTTATACCAAATAAAAGATATTATTAGAGAATAAATTGAATATTCTTCATACAAAGTAAACTTACCTTAAAAATCCAAAAAATACAACCGCAAACCACAGGTACACAAAAGCTTCTATAATAATCATATACGGCACACCAAAGGCGGAAAACATAGGAAAGGATAAGTACTCTATATCCGTCTTCCTGAAATAATAACAGATTACTCTAGTATGTATAACCGTGCTGAAGTGAGGTTTTATGCAGCTGAATTATTATCAAAATTTTCTAATCGTTATTGAAATAGTCAACTTTAATGACATGTATAATAGAACAATCAAAGATGCAATTTTGTACAGAATGATATCCGAGTGCAATTAGACTTGAAATACTCAAAAGTAGAACGTAGTTAATAGTGGTCAGATTTTCATTGGACTTTTTTATCGAGTTCCTAGAGGGGTGAAAAAATCTTTTGAGTATTTTTATTTCGTATATGAATAACTTCAAATTCGACGAATTTATAACATAACACATAACATTCATATTGTGGCATAATAGATTGACCTGTGTGTATCTATTAAACGCCTATTGGACTGTTTATTAGTTCATTGTTTTCGATGAAATGCATAACTCGAAATATTATTTCAAGTTCTTCTTGAAAATTTTCTTCAACTATTTCTGAAATATCGAATTTTAAGACAAATTTCTTTTGTCATTGGTAAATAATAATGATAAACAAGGAAGGGATCCGGCTGCCTATACCGACGACTTGACCTGGCAACATACAACACGCGTACACTCCGGACCGACGAGAGGGAAGTTTGAAGAGAGGGAAGTGTGAAGAGAGGGAAGTGTGAAGCCCGAAGAGAGGGGGAGGACACGATAATCCTGAAATCCGGCAACCTGCTCTATTTCCGAGAGTGTGACTGACAGTCCCAGGGTGGTGTTGGGTTTATTGTCCACAAGTCCCTCGTGAATAACGTGGTGAAGATCGCGAGTGTGTCGACCAGCGTGGCGTACCTTGTATTCGCGCACCTTGTTGAGGCGTCCAAAAAAGCGCTCCCTCAACGATTGCTGCATTTCAGTTATGTTAATGCCTAACTCTTCCGACATACCCAAATACTTATAGCTTTCAGATGAGGAGAGGCATCTTAATTGTCTCAGGCATCCAAGAGCTGAATTCCCTCGGATGCCATAATCTCTCCTCGCTTACACGTACATTAAATTATAGATTCAGTTGTTATATCTTGTAAATATTAGAGATTTTGTAACTATATCGTATATTACTTACTGCGCCATAAATCCTTTAAATACTAAATTTGTACCGGTACCAACAAGTGTCCCAATTCCACCTGCAACATATTTTATTAAATTCGTGTGGTGCCCGACTCACTTCCCCATACTCTTCCATCGGGTGTCGTAAAAGGCGCACAACGTTTACATTCCCAGGTATACATCAGGCTTAATTTAGCCCAATACAATAATTAAAATTCTAAATGAAGGTACGGCAACTGCGGAAAGTAGGCAAGGGTTCCCGTATTCGAACGGGCGGGTGCGCGTGCGCAAGTTTGCAGACAAATAGATGTAAGATTGAGAGCGAGCTAGAACGATGACTGGAAGAGAAAGGGAGTAGGCAGATGTTATAAAAAAGTGACGGATTAAAAGAAATGGAAGTTCAAGTTTTATTTATTGTGACTGCGAGGCCAAGTGGAAGTTTTGGATAGGATTTGAAAGAATGTGAGGGATGTAAAAGAATGAGCAACGATGTAAACCTGACCGAAAATTTGAGAGAAACGCAACAACGCAACGCAACAAATACATTTTACTGTATTAAAAAGTTGTGCTTATGGGTGCATTGCAACAGTACAGGCGTCTTGGGAATATTTGAAGCGCAGTTGTACATTGTTGTTGTAAATTCGTTAAAAAATTACAGATAACTTTTAAGTTTGAAAAAAACAAGCCAAAACATCCCAAAACTCATTCTAAACTACCCACAGCCGAACATAGGCCATTCCTAACTCCCCATAGGTTGAGTATAGCTGGTCTAAAGGGTAAATAATGCAGGGGTCAAAGTAATCACTATATCTCCGTAATCAGGAAACCTCCTCTCAGGTGTGGTCAGGTACAAAAAAACAATGACGGGAAGAATGTGAATCTCGGCTTCGTTAAGGGTGTTCTTAGACGCAATATAGACCGGCTCATGGCTCTTCGCAGCATGTCTTCTTACATACTTGTCAAGAAATACGTTTATGGGCTGATTTCAATGGCCATGTTTTTTATTTAAAAAAAAAACGTTGCCCCACCCTAGGAATTTCTCCTGTATCGTGGGTTCATTTACAAACATTTAAATTCACATACACAAACAGCCAGACCCGGAACAACTACCTGTAGGCCATACAAATATTTGTTCCGTGCGGGAATCGAACCCGCGACACGAAGCGCAGCAGTCAATTGCTCAGCCGTTGCGCCAACCATGGCATCAAAGCCGTGTTGGAAGAATGAAGGGTATTGAGTAGTTGATTTCCAAGCATCTATTGAAAATAAACTACTGAGAACTTTGCCAAACATCCAACATCATAATAAAACTAACGATACGAAACGATTTTCTTAATGAATGAGGGACAAGAACATACCATAACATTGTATTGATGTGTATACAAAGAAGCATACTGAGTGTAAAGGGACCCTTCACGAAGCCGTCGCCCAAGCATTCTGCCCATCAAACTAAGTTACACTGCTCAGAAATTGTTGCTGGGAAACGTTTTTTTTGTGTGAAAAATAAGTTTTTACGGTGGGTCTCAAATTAACGCAATCTAACTGAAAACATTTTTCTAAAGGTGCTCCCTCGCCGGGAGCATTCGCCTGTAATGTAACAGTTCAGATTCACTTGTTTCCATACAAAATCAAATCTTGGACTGTTACATTACAGGCGAATGCTCGCGGTGAGGGAGCACCATAATGTTTCTAAAACGTGAAAAAGTTATATCTTCGATAATATCTCCTTAACACTACACTTGCGAGCAACCCAATCGACTCGCGCCATAACGGCGCAAACATAGATATTTTTTTCAAGAAATACCTACGTAGTTTTTAATGGGCTTACGAGTAATATAAGTTAACCCATAAGTTGACACCAATATCATAGGAAATATTCAGTAAGTACTCCTATTCAGTAAATTATGCAATATAAAAAGGCATTTGATTTGCATTACGAATCACACATTTAAAAATCCGCTGGTTTACGTTATCAGTGGATTATCAGAAGTTGACCGGTACACGTCTCAAGAAATTGCATTAACAATGTCTAAACCCAATTGATAAGCTAACAAACAGGTAGACAAAATAGATCGACGGTTACATCTGATTTTGTAATATTAGTTTAAGTGGAGCTACTGAGGAGTTAGTGTAAGGGAGATTTATGCTAGATAGTGTTTGACACGAGCCCTGCATCAAACATTTTCGTTACAAGAAGTTCATGCTGAACGGTACAGTTGTCAAGTACCGTACGAGTTTGGGCCCTTAGCATCGAGCAGTCAAAATCCGTGACGGTCTACCATCTATCATTCCCTGTCGATAATCCAGTGGATACTTCTATTATAAATAAATAATTTAAATCAATACCGCAAGTTGCTGAATATGTAACCGCACAAAAATAACTCGATGTTACATCACTTGCAGTCAGATCACCATCTCCTGTTTTATCATATAATTTAAGTACACCTTGCTGTAAATAAATAAGTTAAAAAAAATTAGTGCGTAATTGCAAGTTCAATATTGCATTACAAAATGATAAAAACATTGTGTTTTTTAAATGTTTTTGTCTCTGTGCCGAACTTATAATAAATGTGCTTATGATTATACCTGTCTTATCTATAGTCTGTTTTTTTTAACCAACGAGTACCGAAAATTTTGACTGCGTTTCTATTAGTCCACGTAATCAACATAAAGTCCGTTCCACACAAACGCTGTAGTTACCGTATACATTCAGTTGAGTCATAGCCTACCTGCGCATCGCACGTGTTTTTTTTCACAAGACGTTATGGAATAGCTACGGTCGAAAACTATTCTCATAATATAGATGACGCAAGAACTGCTCAAATAAAGTCTACTAAATTCTCACCTACGCCAGTGACATTTCGATCACTTAGAGCTTGTTCAGACACGGCGTGAACCGCACGATTTCAGAATCGCCTGGAAATCGCGAGAGTCTTATTTGTATGAGTTATTAAGTAATCGTTCAGACATAACCGCGCGGTTAATAAAGCCGCGACATGCGGGAACCGCGCGGTTTCCGCATGTCTGAACTAGCCCTTAGTGATAACTTGCTCACGAAAAATAATTAATTATGCCGGTTTGTGCTGTTTGCAATTGAGTGGGAAAACCGTGTAATAACACCAAAATCACTTTTCATCGGTAAGTTTTGTTAACCCCTGTAGGGTTGCTGTTGGTGAAATTAAAGCCCCATTGACTTGGTGATATTTTATTGGCAACTTGCTTATTATACTTTTACAACAGTTACAATAATTTATATACTTATATATAATATATATATATATATATATATATATATACTTATATATATATATATATAAATATATATATATATACTTATATATATATAATAATATATATATATATATATATATTAACACTAGGTTGTAACCCTAAGTGGAGGGATGAAAGGGACTGCATGGCTATAGCCTTTCAGACCTCCCCTAGCTGTCTAGTTCCTGAAGACTGCTAGGCTATCGAAGCAGGAACTAGGTTTACTAAGGATCAGGGCTGGCTGCGTGGCTACTGCGCTCAGAACCTCTAGCTAGTGGTAGACAATTTGCCTCATGTCTACTTTAACGACTCCACCGAAACAAACACTTGTGCCGCACACCGATCGGATCGCGCCTTTATATAACCACAACGCCGGACAAACACAATAAAGGAAACGGCTCTGTCGCAAAATGTCCACTTGTTTTAGTTTATGTGCATGCACATAAACCAAAAAGTAAGTAAAATGAGGTGGCAGTAAATCTGACAAACTTCGATTTCTATTACTTAATTGAAATCGAAGTTTGTCAGATTTACTGTCATCTCATTTTACTGATTAAACATTACTACTAAAAAGGGTGAGGGTAAAAAAACTGGGTATCAGTAAAAAAACTGATCAAGAGCTAGTACCTACTAGCTCTTGACCAGTTTTGATGAAAGGAATTAATGCCTGTTTGAGGAAGGCGACATTTTGCGTAAGGGACATTCTGAGAAAGTGACATTTTACAACCTGTAGTCATTTTGAGAAGTGGTCATTTTGCGAAGGAGCCAAGAAAAGAAAATACTCACATCTTCAAATACTTTTAGCAGAGCGAAATTTATAGGAACCATCATGGTTGTAGCTGCAGTGTTTGTAATCCACATGGATGCGAAGCAGGTAACGCAGCACATAGCCAAGAGTAATCTGAAAAAAAAACGTGAATACATAAACTCATACTTTTAAAATGCTTAGTGAAATCAAAGTCTTAACCCGGTCTAATCGTTTTTTGCGAGGCGAACAAGGCCAGAGATCTAACAAGATAGAGGTTTGGATGAAGTAAGGAAGCTTTTGCCCATCAGTAAGACACTTGATACAAACAATGCTGCTTATTGCAGTGTTGTTATAATATTTAGGGATGAGTGTTAAGAAATATTTCAACAATGCGCGTCTATGTGTTTGGTTGCAATAATATTTCCTGTAGGCGCGCGAAAGCGCTGCTTTCCGATCGCGCGTCGCAGCCTACTTTCGGCTAAGACCGCGTGTCACGGAAGATGCCTGCGGTCAAGCTGCTGTGGCTTGGTAATATAGACTTTAAATATTGTGTACACGATTTAATATCGTTTAAAGATTGTAAAATCAATGGAAATTATCCCTATACACGGTGGAAACTTTCAGCGGGGCAGTAAGGTTAACTACCTTAACCGTTGCAGCTACACGAAAATGGTCTTGAGGAGATTATCCATAATTTTTCAAGAGATTTTGATCCCTATTCACAGATTTTGTCATGTCGTGTTGTGGTTATTTACCGACTTCGTGATCATTTGTCTTTAATTTTTATTTCTGTTTCACAAGTTCTTGCTTAGAACCTGCATTGATTTCCTACGAAACGTATAAGAAATTTTTTTTGCGACCTGATTTTTTCAGTACTTACTATAACGATGGTTGGTCCAGTAGAATTTTTATCGTTTTTTTTTTTCAAAATATAAAGGAAAAGTTTTTTGCAATTTGACTTTTTTAGTACTCCAACCTGGGTTGGTCCCACTGAAAAAACTGAAAAGCATAAAACAAGCACATTTTATTTCCAGTTTTTTCAGTCGGGTTTTTTATTTTTTTGAACTACTTTTTTATATCCAGCTTTTTAGTTTAGTAAGTTGAAAGATTTCGCAGACGATTTAACTTTTTTTATTATACGGGGCGTGCCACGGCTTCTCAATTCAGCAACCGAATGTTGCTGAATTGGGGAGAGCTCGCGCGCTTATCCTACTCCTTAATGTCGATATTCTATGATGAAATATTTATGGTGATCCTGATCACATTCCGAGGTTCGTGCATGTTAGGCAAGTACCCGTCCGTCTGGTTAAAAAAGAAGGGAGTAGAGTTATCAAATAAAACGATTTGGCAAGTAACGAGCAGAATATGCACGACGACGCAACAGCGACGGGCAATTGCTCGCTGGTATGCATAATTGCGGTAAGCGGGGAAATTGTAAGAACAAAATTACATTACCTTAAGTGAGAGTATCCGATACTTTGTATAGCACAATATGCCATGCGTCTATGTAAACACGACTGTTCCACCGAGTTCGATATGACCAAACTGCCCAAAAACATCATGACAGTATCCTGTAAAAAAATACTCGATACAATACCACTTATAGTACAGTCGAACAAACTATTTAGTTTACATGTTACATGTATGGGTGAAGCCATAGTTAAGGCGCATACCCACCGTGGCGCACGGATAGGCCACGCACGTGTGTTAAGCTTCGCTTTGCAAGAAAATGTATGTGATTGGTCCACTGCAAACCACGGACACGCTATGCATCAATTTACGTCATTAATACATGCGTGGCTTGCTCGAATAAAGCGCTCACATTGCTCAAGGCTGTCAACGCCATGCATGCTGTGAACCGCATGCACATTATACACGAATATTAATCCACGACTACTATGCCGCGGTGGGCCACGCACGCTACAGTTGTACATAGTGGTCCGTGTGTATTGCAGTGAAAACGTAGATCCACGTTGTCAAACAAATGAATCCACGCAGCTAAAATGCACCGCGTGCCCGTGCACTGCGGTGGGTATGCGCCTTTATGCACACAAACACTAAATAAAACGTGCGGGCATCAATTACAATATTCCAATTTATAGTAATCAGTAATTTATGTTACTGATGGAGATATAATATACAGCCCATAGTGGAACATCATCCTTCGAGAAAGGCCTTGTGTAGAACATCAGACTATCGACCTCAATTAGGGTTGTGGGCATGCCTATCGTGCCCACAACCCAATCTTTATAACGTATAAAGATATAACGGCTCTTAAAGTCGACTCTTGCGACATAAATTTACATTATTAAAAAAAAAGATGTGATCAAATTATATGTAAAAAAAAAGAAATGATTGTGGTGGTACGTTGTAATTTAAATAATAAAACAGATAATGAAACAAATAATAATTGTTACACTACACAATACTTAGCGAATCACTTTTCACCCCCAATACCAATTAAGTGACTTATTTTAGTTTATCTAGTTAAGGATTAAATTACTAAAGAAAACAAACATGCTGGATGAAAATTAAAAATAAAGTAAAAATTTATTCTTACATTCATATATCTTGAACAGCAGTCTCGGGTAGACATAATGCCGAGCAAAGGGAACACTGCCACTGGTATGATTGCTGTTATCGCCAATGGGAGACATTCTGTCACCCAGAAAGAGGCCATTATCAAAAGCAAGTAGCCAACGTATTGGGATTTCTGGAAAACAAGAAATTAATTAATTTATTACTTTAAGCACATAATGCACAGAGGCGGACTTTTTGTACCAGTCAACCTTTGGATGAGGCAGAGACAAACTGTGTCTGTTCTAGATAAAGAAATTTAGAAAATTCTTACCGCTATGGGTAGTGACACCCAAAATACGAATGTCAATATAATTGGGAGAAACACTACTGCTACGCCTCGCCAATGAACAGCTAAAAACAGTTTTAGTCTTTCGTCAAATGTCAGTTCTGGCTCTTGTTTTGTAGCAGCACTAAATGGATTTAAACTCCACTTGGCCTCTTGTCTGCAAAACAATGTTTTTCATAATTAGTGATATCCACTAACTCGCAACCGAAATATGGCTAATCCCTAAGAGAGGAAGCCGGCGCGAGTAGTAGGAACATTTTTAATTTTAATTTGAAGGGGAACCCGGGGAATGCCGTACACCTGAAAGAAACACAAACTCACACAAACAACAGTATGTTACTTTACAAGCTTGTATAAATAAAAACTCAGATTTGACCTAAACAAACATTGCAATTTAAAACTTGCAATGTTATTAGGCGATAACTTTTAAAATACTTCAGAAAGTTGTGTCATGCAGCTCCGTGGACGTCAGCTGCGGTTCGGTGGGTGGGCTAAGCAGTGGTAGCCTCCCACGCACGTTGAAAAAAAATTAATTTTAATCGTTTACTCCCGATTGAAAATTAATCAATAAGGTAGTGGATAATACGTCAGCTGGTCACACGACCGTGATTAAAATAATATATGTTCAGTCATTTCTTATCAATTGAATAAATAAACATGTCAGCTGGCTATATCTCGGTGGGAAGATTGTCAGCTGATGCTCTGAAGGGTGTAACGCAAGAGCCAGACAGGAGCGGTCTATTCGGTGTTTGCCAACCTCATTCTTTGACGATCTTTTTCCTTTTCGTATATAATTTTAAATGCATTAACTGACGAGTTTTACCCTTTTTTTATATTACACATTACATTACAGGACCATAATAACTATCAGCTTACAAGTTTTTATCCGAGAGGAAATGACTTTCAATGTAGTTACATGTGTATTTTAAGATCAAGTCGTTTGCAGCTAGGTATCTCTTTCTGTCGTACTAACAACTATATTTGATGAAAGAGTGCCTATGAAAAGGTTTCAAATCAAAGCGCGTTTTCCATGCTTGTTATTGCTGCGGCAACGCGTGTTAAGCGCGAATTGTACAGAAACGGCGTAAGGTGAAGGCGCGGCGCAGACGCAGCGCAGGCGTGGAATTTATAAGGAAACGAAAGAACGGCGTGCCTGGGCCGCGCCAATTGAGTGTAATTCACGACACGTTGCCTACGTACATTTTGTATGAAAACGTTTTGAAGCGGCATCATGCCTGCGCCACGCGTTCACCTTACGCCGTTTCTGTATAAATCGCGCCTTATATTATTTGTACCGGTTTGTGCACGTTTATCGCCACCTTAGATGGCGATAAACGTGCAGAAACCCGTAGTAAATTTGATTTAAGGATAAACAATGATTTAGTACTTTGTACTTACGCAGGCCCCATTTTAAAAAGATTCTTTTTATGATTCGTAGAATTACAATTATTTTTGTTGGAAACTCAGTAAGCTGCTCCACAAACGGACGGAATATTACTACCGTTCTCTTTGACTTCTGTCATTTGAATAAACAGAAGAGTGCAATATATACTTCAAACTTTAAATTATAATCTAGCCAGTATTCTTGTTAAAAAAATATTTTTAGGATTATAATGCCGCAACAAACCTAGGGTCGAGGTAGATGGGCAGGAAATACTCTATGTCGATGAGTACGTTTACTTGGGCCAGTTAGTTTCTTTCGAAAACAGGCAGGAAAAGGAAATCGACCGCCGAATCGACAACGCCTGGAAAAGCTACTGGTCCATGAAGACGCTAATGAAGGAAGATCTGCCGATATCCTTTGAGCAAACTCATCGATATGTGTATCCTGCCTGTCCTAACCTACGGTGCTCAAACCTGGTCACTCACCGAATCACAAAAGTCCCGCCTTGGAGTCTGCCAAAGAGCAATGGAGCGCAGCATTCTGGGTGTAAAGAGAGCTGATAAAATACGAAACACTACGCTGCGCTCTAAAACAGGGATCACAGACGTAGGCAAAAAGGCTGCCAGGCTGAAATGAGATTGGGCGGGTCACGTGAGCCGCATGGATAACGACCGCTGGGCAAAGGTCTCAACACGATGGGTGCCTGAGGATGGACAGCGCCGCCGAGGCCGGCCCAGAAAGCGGTGGCGAGATCACTTGGACGCGCATTACGAAGGCTGGTTCGAGGTGGCGCAGGAGAAGAGTACCTGGAAGGATATGGGGGAGGCCTTTGCCCAGCAGTGGGACATACAAGGCTAATAAAAAAAATAAAAATAAAATGCCGCAACTACGTTGACGCGGATGCATGCCAGGAGTCTTTTAAGCAGGTCCAGAGAATATACAAACAATATCATCTGCCTAGCCTTTTCCCAACTATATTGGGGTCGGCTTCCAGTCTAACCGGATGCAGCTGAATACCAGTATTTTACATGGAGCGACCGCCTATCTGACCTCCACAACCCAGTTAGTACTGGGTAATACGATACCCCCTGGCAAGACTGGTTGTCAGACTTTTTGGGCCACTGACTGCCTAACGACTGTCAAAGATCTACAAATGACAGCCGGGACCAACGGCTTAACGTGCTTTCCGAGGCACGGAGGAAACTCGGTATGTAATGGGCGATCACCCATCCACAGACCAACCTAGGCAAGCACGGCTTAACCTAAAGATTGACCCGAGCGGCTGTTATTATAGCCACGAGCTCCTCGAGTATACAAACAACAAAAGTCTTAATTATACACAATTTATTCTGACATATCGCAGCAACTGAGTAATATAGGTAACTTAATTTCGTCGGATAATTTATCAAATCGGGCAGGTAAGAGTCGTTTTTTTTTCGTTTTACTTTAATGCGACGACATTTAGACACCTTATTTTATTAGTATAAAATGATATTAATAATTTGTTACTGTTCAACATTCTACAATTTATAACTTACAACCCTGTAGTAGGAACAAAAAGATAGACATCCGGCATCCCAACAGATTCTAGGCTCTTATGCTTTTAAAGCGTAGGCCACACCGCCAGCTGGCGGGCGGGCGAGCGAGGCGAACGAGGCCTTTTTCATACTTCGTGCGGCTCTTTCGATAGTTCGCGGTGTGAACCAAAGTATGAAAAGAGGTGAAACGATGCTTCGTTCGCCTCGCTCGCCTGCCCGCCAGCTGGCGGTGTGGCCTGCGCTTTACGTTCATTAAATTTTGATTTTGTTTGGTTTGGAAAAAAACCCATCCATGTTCCTTCTTTGCCATTTTTGTTCCAGGGCCACGGTATCTCTTTCGAACAGTCCCGCAGCCCTGGCAGGCATCGGCCCTTGCAGACCCCTACATCGTTGCTGACATCTCTTTGAGGCGCGCGTGGAAAACGAACGCGCCGTCGACACGGCCTGTCGTCATAAGACGGTCGGACGGCGAGCGTTTTTTATTTCCACTTTCTTCATCTCAACACTTGGATAATTAGAGCTTCATCAGTGGTGGTTTTCCCAGTGCGGTGGAATATAAACCCCTGCGTAGTTTTGCCTGCTTCGTGCATAGCCATCTGGATTTGTTGCTTAGTGATATCTTGAAAAGTAATCTATATCATTATGTCATATTAATTTATTCCCGTCTTATCATGGCTGAAGCTACGGAAGAGCCAACTGAGACACAAATAGAGAATCAACCTGGTAACGAGTAAGTATTCTTTGCGTTGATGATCTATACCAGTGCGCCCAGGTATAATAAAAGGCCTCTATTAGAATGTAAGAACGATCAATATTCCAATACGCAACAAATTGCACTGCCTCGTTGGGCTAGTTAGTGGTCGTAACCGAGGCTGCTGAGCTTGAGGCCCTGGGTTCGATGCCCAAGGAGAGTCAAGTGTCATTTGTTTGAAGTCACGGAGTCTGGATCTTTGATCGGTGGATGGGAAAAGGCCTCAACATGAGACTTCAACATTATTGGAGAAATGTGGGTGTAAAGAAAAAAAGAAAGAAAAGTTTATTTGACACATAATAAAAAAGATAGAAATTAATAAATAACAGTTGTACTATCACATACACATTTGCCTAACCCTTTGGGAATTACAGGCGTGTTGTAATATTATGTTTTGTTGCGAAACTGAATGAAACAACGAATAACCTTGAAAATTTCATTTCTTTAGCTCCTACATACCTATTATTCATCCTTTACACTATCTGAACCTACATCTCATTTATACGCAGGCTTGAAGATCCGAAAATCCCATGGTTGAAAAGAGTTGCATGGTTCCTAGGCACTCACTGGCACGGCCTGGTTTGCGTGATAACTCCTTGTATATTAATTGTTGTGCTTACACCTTTCCCTCCGATGGTTAGATCTTATCACACATTCTTTAAACTGATAATAATTATACCTAAGTATCCCGCCGACCGCAGCAGTTACGACAGACAATCGCAATGGAGACTAGCCGAGTACACACGAGACATAATGCAAAAGTGTTTACGCAAACACAGGTGTTAGTACAAACAGGGTTACCGGGCGTCGGGGGTCACGTGGTGGCTCCCGGCCACCGTAGGCGCGGGCCTGTGGACGGCGAGCTATGGGCTAGCTCGCCGTCCAACCGTCTTATGACGACAGGCCGTGTCGACGGCGCGTTCGTGTTCCACGCGCGCCTCAAAGATATGTCAGCAACGATGTAGGGGTCTGCAAGGGCCGATGCCTGCCAGGGCTGCGGGACTGTTCGAAAGAGATACCGTGGCCCTGGAACAAAAAGGGCAAAGATGGAACATGGATGGGTTTTAGTCAGTACAAGTCTGACACACTGGTCATTTGATGACGAACAATTAGAAAAAAAAAAAAAACTACCCGAAACTGTATACTGTGTTCCCAATCAACCTTATGTTTCAGCGATAAAGTAGAAAATCTATTAGAGAAATTTGACAGATTGTAGTAGCTTGATGTACTTGAATTTCTAAGGGTTATTAATCGAATCCAATTGCGGCCTAAATTTGACCTTCGCTTCGGTCGGACACTTCTGATGTCTCTCAAAAAAACAATGATCTTTATTTTTGTCATGATTAGGTTGCTGTAGGATAGCAGCTGTCAAAGGTAAAATAACTGTGAAAAGACTGTACCTATAAGTGTATTTTAACACTCGTAATAATTTATTATTTTTCAGAAATATCAGTGGTGTGCTTACACTCTTCTGTTAATGGCCGTATTCTGGGTAACGGAATGTATTCCTTTGCCAGTTACGTCTTTGCTCCCTATCGTTATTTTCCCCCTGACTGGTGTTATGGATACGCAGACAACGTGTAGATGTTATATGAATGTGAGTTTTTTTTTATAATAATCCATACTAATATTAAGAGGGGAGGTGCTGCGATTCTCCATACCGATGTATTCCCCTTTTTTCTTCCTGAATAATGCCTCTAGAGCAGGCCCGTCCAACATACGGCCCCCGGGCCATCCCCGGGCCCCCATAGGTCTTTCATCCGGTCGCGAATTATTTAAAATTTATAAGACATCAATAATATTGCGCGAACATTGTTTAAAAAAATGTCGCGACGTCAGTTATTCCCGCGCCATATTTACCCACCTCACCTACCCACGAATACAGACCGCATCATCGCAGTCTAGTCCGGCGAAGCTTGTTTTTTTTTTAATTAAGACGTCACTTTGCATTTCTTTTGGCCCACTACTGATACAAAAATACTAAACTTGGTCCTCCATTAAATTATGTTGGACACCCCTGCTCTAGAGCATTTTTTTTTCATAAAATCAAGGTGTACTATAGACACAAATTAAACAAAAGTTGGAAGCAGGCGGGGCCCATTCCATTTCATAATTTTATATTCAATTGGGCCCTGCCTGCTTCCAACTTTTGTTTAATTTAAAATGTGATTGTTTTATGCCATTCAGTTTTTTCCGTCGGATTTGTTTAGTTTTTTCAACTCCTTTTTTTTCAAAATCAATGGGTTCGATTCCCGGTTAGGATTATAGATTTTTCAAGAATCCAATAATGTAGTTTTAGTTTTCATCAAAATCGGGCTCGAGAGTCCTTTGAGTATTTTTCGCTATTCCTCATAGTTTCGGATTTGACCATCCACGCCCACTTGAAATTTACCATTTTGGAAGAGTCTATCTTCCAAACGATTGACTTTGAGAAAAAATGGTTTTAGGAACCTCAATGTAATTTTTAAGACCTAACTACAGACACCTGGCACGTATAGGTTTGATGATTTTTTTTTTAGCGTCAGTTTCACCCCTTAATCTTTTATTTTTGTATAAAAATCGTAAATTCATCTACCTACCAAGTTTCAACTGTGTAGTCCTAATAGTTTCAGAATAAAGTGGCTGTGATATACATACGGACGTACAGACAGACAGACATGACGAATCCCTAAAGGGAGTCCACTACGCATCCTCGTACGTCGCACCTCTCACTCGGCTATGTTGGTAGCCATTACACAGTTCTACAGCGCCGTAAGACATCTTCGCACCACCTTGATGTCTCGCACATCTCAGGTGAAAAACTCTCTCGTCGGCGACGTCTCGCCTCGTCGGTTGCTATGGTGCGTAATTCGCGGCATAATGTTGGGTGTGAGCGGCATATTTACGATATTATAATGTGTTTCTTGCATGAAATTGCATGAGTTTTTCTTTATGAACTCAGGATATGATTATGATGTTCTACGGAAGCATGGTGCTTGCCTGTGCTGTGGAGCAGTCAGGATTACACCAAAGGTTGGCTTTATTTACCATCCGGATAATTGGCTACTCTCACTACAGGTTTTATTTCTTTTCACTAATTTTATAATAAATATTCACTAACATTATAATTATTAAACAAGGTGTAAACAGACCCTTCACGAAGTCGTCAACCAGTCAACTACGCATTCTGGTCATTAAACTAAGTTACTCTACCCAAAAAATATTGTGGGGAAACCACTTTTTTTTTGGGGTAAAAATCACGGTTTGCGGTAGGACTCAAAACATTGTGCTGATGGATGCATTGAATAGTACAGAGGCCATGGAGGTATTTAAAGCAAAGTTATAACATTACAGTCTTGAATTCCAAAAAAATGTGTAGTGTGGAAAAGAAAGTTAGAACAATGACATCTTACAGCACGAGTTATTCCAGTGTGGGAAAGAGACAGAGCTATACAGGTCGTCTAGCGCCATCACTGGACAAAACAATAATCGCAATGACGGGTAAAACAAGTGCCATTCGGCTTCGTTAAGGGTTTTTTTCACTCATTATTTTTATTAATTGAGATTGTTTTGATCTTGACAAAAAAATACAGATTGCTGTTTGCGATGTCAGCCACGACTATGTTTATTTCGATGTGGATTACTAACACCGCAGCGACCACCATGATGGTCCCTATAATATTTGCCCTGTTACGGATTTTTGAAAATGTGGGTATTGTTGTAGATAACTTTTATTGCGGTGATACTTCATGTACACATAGATAAGTGAGACTTCTCGGTGGCGCTTCCAGCGAAGTGATTCCGTGCTCTGGGTATATCACACTTTCCCAATATAATTCCAAAGAATATCAATAGCTTTTTATTTTAATTAATTTTTTTTTCAGCTTTATAAACACTCTTTAACACATTGTGAACCTAACTCGTAGGCAGCTTGACTGTAATAATTTAAAATGTTCGTACAATTCCAGCAAAACCTGTTAATCATATATGAGATGGACGATAACGATGAAATGATAGCATCCGATGTAACATCTTGTTATTTTTGTACTGTTTCTTTTTCAGCAACTGTTGGTGAGTTCTGCTTCCAACTCTTCAGTTCTGTGTGTAGTTTGATATCTCAACTTCGACCTCATCACTTCATACCTAAGATTCTGATTTACCCATATTGTCTGAGTTAAAAGAATCCTCAGTTATCACTAGATATCTCTATCTGTATTATTATTCGATTAAAATTGTGTTTTAGGAGGTATTGGAACTTTAGTGGGAACTGCTACGAACTTAGTATTTAAAGGACTCTTCCAAAGGTAAATGGTAGTTAATAATTTTATTTCTTCCCGAGTAATTTGTAATTCTCGACTACTATTTTTTGATAAAAATTTTCATATCCATCTTTACTAATATAATAAAGCTGAAGAGTTTGTTTGTTTGGTTGAACGCGCTAATCTCAAGAACTACTGGTTCGAATTGAAAAATTCCTTTAGTGTTGGATAGCCCATTTATCGAGGAAGGCTATAGGCTATATAACATCACGCTACGCAAAAAGAAAACAAATCAGAAGCGGCGGTCGAAACCGCGGGGCACAGCTAGTTATTTAATATATAATTAATCAATGAGGTCCCAAGTCGTCACTCATTATTACTTCGATTCTGGCCGAACAGTATTATTATGTTTTTCCATCAGTTATGCAAACGTTCACAGTTCATACTTACAATACTCGATGCCACACATTTTGTCTGGCGGCCCTGGGATCTTCATCATCATCATCATCATTTCAGCCAAAAGACGTCCACTGCTGGGCATAGGCCTCCCCCAAGTGTCGCCACATTGACCGGTCCCGTGCGACTCGCATCCAGCGGATCCCTGCAACCTTCACCAGGTCATCGGTCCCCCAAGAGGGAGACCTTCCAACGCAACGTCTTCTGGATCGCGGTCGCCACTCCAGAACTTTTCGGCCCCATCGGCCATCCGTTCTGAGAGCAATGTGCCCTGCCCACTGCCACTTAAGTTTGGCTAGTCCCTGGGATCTTGCTCTATAATTTTTCATACAACTGGGGTACCCCATTGATGCAGCCCACTGTACATTGGCGAAATGTGGGTGAACTTTGTAGGCATAGGTAGGTACACCACTGCCAAATCTTTCAGAAACTAGAGACAACGTGCTGAATTGCGTGTTATTACATAAAATTGTTTTATTTTAGGATGTTTGTTATGGCACCGGAATATTTATCGTTTCCAAAATTTTCTGCATTTTCAATTCCTTACATGTTTATGCTAGAAGCTGGAATTTACTTTTACATGGTAGTTGTTTACTTTGGATTTCTACGGTGCGTTTAACGTTTATTTCGTAATTTTAGGATAATCATCGGCCTAGCCTTTTCCCAACTATAATGGGGTCGGCTTCCAGTCTAACCGGATGCAGCTGAATATCAGTATTTTACATGGAGCGACTGTCTATCTGATCTCCACAACCCAGTTAGTACTGGATAATACGATACCCCTTGATAAGACTGGTTGTCAGACTTTTTGGGCCACTGACTACCTAACGACTGTCAAAGATCTACAAATGACAAATGATCATAATAATATCCTAATTATTATGATAATTATGTTTTTTTTCCTGGTGTAAATAGAGTATTTCGGACGGACAGATTGACGGAAGATGGTCAGATGGTCTGGGTCAGAAATTGCTAAAACGTTTATTTTAAGCTTAATGTTTTATTAGTCAAGCATGTGAAATACCGATTTATTTTAAGGCCCAAGAGTCAAGCTGCTAAAAATGCAAAAATAACTGACGACGGTGTTTTAGCTGCTAAGAACGCGGTTGAAGAAAACTGGAAAAAAATAGGGAAAATCACTTTTTGGGAAATTGTAAGATATTTTGTAAATCTCAATTATTTTTCTATAAATCTTCCAAAAAAAAGTCAATTACATCATGAACAGGGTCCAATTAACTGCACTTAGAATTTTCTGCCCCCCCCCCCCCCCCACAGAATGATGTACTGAATTATCAATATATTAATTAATTGGTGTGTCGGTGTCCCTTCACACCTTGTATAGGGCCTCACCTATTTATAAGCAATTCAGAAGAAAAAATTGTGGGCTTTCCCTAAATATAACGGTGTCATCCACCTGGTCCAAATGTTCTATTTTAACGAATATTCATAGTGAGGTAAAACAACATTTTCCTAAAAAACTAATTAAGTAGTATTTCATTGATTTGTCGATCAAATCTTTTATTTGTGATACATGGGTAACATGCAGGTGTTCATTACATAATTATACAATAATAATGATCAGCCACTTGGGCATACAAATGATTAAATAAAATATTGAAAATATGAGTCTAAAATTACAATTATTTGATATAAATTCAATTTTTGTTCAAATATAAATTATATAACTACTATTGGTCATGCATGACAGACACAAGACAAAACAACAATAAATTAAAGTCAAGCGGACATGAAACATTTAAAAAGTTCTAGTAGCTAAAAATTCAGCAACAGAGTAGTAACATTTTTCTATAACAAATTAGAACAATTTCTTTTTAAAGACCTTAATATTGGTACATTCTTTTATGTTATTAGGAATCTTATTGTAGATCTTATTGTAGTATTTGTGTTACAGATGGTTATAATATTGTTTAGTGGCGCTATATTGCTGTTCTTCAGTCGTTCACCACAAATATTTTATGGATGGGGTGACTTTATTCCCGATTACTTCAAGTTGGATAATTCTAGATTGTGCGTAAAAACATAAAACGATGTATATTAAAAAAAATCTAATGCAAGCCAAAGCAGCATTATCTCTTGCTGGCTTACTGGCTGCACTACTCATCCGACTAGAGTCTTGCGACAGCAACGGCGGAGGAAAAAACATTGCTCAGAGCATGTCATAAGTCACAGGGAAGCGACAAGCGGAGCGACACGCGGTGGTTCTCACACGAAGGAAACAAGAGAAGCGCGGGCGTGTCCCTTGACGCAAGTAGCTCATTCAGTTTCACCGAACATGAAAGCGTCGGTCGCATGATCGCACAATGACCGCTTAGGATAGGACACGGCCTCATCTCGTATCAATATAAGCGATCATTGCTTTCCTTATGTCACTCACTTGTTCGTATCTCTGGAAGGCGCCCTCAGTCGGCGCGATGACACGTTCGGGTTCGCCGAACAAAATAAATGCTACGATTACGTATTCGCTCAGCAATCGCTTTGGACGCCTTGTTAATAAAAATATACAGTGAATGTTTTTATTTTTAATTTCAGCGTATTGGACTCTGCGCCGGCTTTGCTCATTTGTTTCTTAATGCTTCTTTTGCCATCTACTTTGGATATTTTCCAAAACTGCTCCGCAAACAGTAACGTTGACAAATATACTTGTTTGATATAATTACATTTAGTTCAAATAAAGGTATACAGGGTGTAAGAGACAGCCGTCCGCTAACTGAAACGGTGTCGGGCAGAAATGGACCTTCGACCTGAAACAACTAAACTTTTTTTTATTTTTTTATCGTGGTAAAATCATCAAATGAGTCCTCCCACCCAGGGCAGAGCGGGAGGGACTGTCAGACTTGTACTGACTAAAATCCACGGTGTCCTTCAATAGCCCTTTATGTTCCAGGGTCACGGTAGTTCTATAAGTCTCGCGACCCCGGCAGGCTTTGGCCCTCTAGAGGGGGGCCCTGTCATTATGCTGACACTCTTAGAGGCGCGCGTGGAACACAACGCGCCGTCGACCCGGGCATGGTCCATGGTCGGACAGCGAGTCGCCCATTACTCGCCGCCCGCATGCCCGCACCTACGGTGGCCGGAGATCGTCTGCCGACGTCCGGTGCCGTGGGCTTCTACCACTGCGGCTGGGGTGGAGGGAGGACGCTGTCCTCTCCCTCACGCGGCCCGCCTCCTCCTTCGCGAGCATGACTGCTTCGCAGAAGGAGGCGACCGGTTCCCACTCCGTCTCGCCCCGCAGCATGGCCTCAACCAATGCCGGGCGCGAGTGAAACAACTGCACTTGCCCTATTATTCTATAAACATGTTTTTAATCGACGCTGGGTATTAATGTTAATATATTTTTGAACATTCTTGTTTAAATAATAACTTTTCAGTTGACAAACTACCAGAAGGACCAGTTCCATCACTATTAAATTGGGTGTTGATGGATGAAACGATGCCTTACAGTTTTATGTTCCTGTTAGGTAAGATCTACATAAAATTATATAGGTTTTTGTTTAAAATAATTAATTATTGTACAGATTCAGTTAAACACCAAAACTATTTCGAAAAGGTTTGGAAGATTTTTGTATGAAGGCCTGAATAACTTCCGCCATTTTAATTTAATTTAAAAAATAGCGGCCACGCACTGATCTTGTATTAATCAATTGCTTGTATATTTTATACAAACAAGTAGGTATTGTCATCATCTGCTTAGCCTTTTCCCAACTACGTTGGGGTCGGCTTCTAGTCTAACCGGATGCAGCTGAATACCAGTATTTTACATGGGGCGACTGCCTATATACCTCCACAACCCAGTTAGTACTGGGTAATACGATACCCTTTGGTAAGACTGGTTTTCAGACTTTTTGGGCCACTGACTACCTAACGACTGTCAAAGATCTACAAATGACACCCGGGACCAACGGCTTAACGTGCTTTCCGAGGCACGGAGGAAACTTGGTATGTAATGGGTGGTCACTCATCCACAGACCAACCTAGGCAAGCACGGTTTAACCTAAAGATCGACCCGAGCGGCTGTTAATATTTAGCCACGAGCTCCTCAAACAAGTAGGTATTGTATGAGACAATATCTTCTAAAGCGTCATGCTTTCGAGAAATAATCTATCAAAGTTAAAATCTGTTCAATGTCGGCACAATCAGGACACTCCGATTTCTTGATTGATGCATTGGTTCGTTGTTCGTTGTCGTAGCACCATTGACAGTTCCAAGATGGAACTACTGATTGTTTTTTTTTATCACTAGTTCCATTTTAAAAGATTCAGAAAATAATGGAACTAATGTTGAATTTGTTATCATTAGTAATCTGTTCCATTCTTAAAAGAATATGAAAATAATGGAACTAATGTTGAATTTGATATCACTAGTCCCACATTATTATTTAGGCACAAAAAACAATCAGTAGTTCCATCATGGAACTGTCAATGGTACTAGTGACAACGAACCGATGCATTCATTTGATGCCAGTTACTGAGTATGCGTGATTTTATGCGTGGCTAATAAAATCAATGCTGTACTGATGTTGTTATCAGTGAACAGATTCTTGCTTTGATAGCTTATATCCATTTATGGCTCTATCCATAAATGAAGATCAGAATCCTCTTCACCACCTCGGTCGAATCGGGGCGGAGCACTGGATACATTTTGCAGCTGCACCTTGATCGTTGGCGAAGCTTGCGTAACTGGGTTACTCCGTGAGTCGAGGCGTAGTAGATCAAGTCCGGTGTCATCCTACATTTGGTTACGCTGGATGACCCTGGCGCCTGGGGCCTTACCATGACGTCTTTAAGCAGTCTTTTTTTAACCTTACTTTGTGTTTTCGTACCATCACGTCCTTAAAATAAGCTTATTGTATTCCTGCTACAAATAACAGTTTTGATGACGTCAAACATTCTTGCTATTTGACGTAAAAACAGTCCTGCTTGTTGTCAAAACGCCGACCAAAACTTTTTTAAATAATTAATCCAATTTCTTACACATACAAGGTGTAAACGAACCCTTCATTAAGCCGTCCAGTAAGCATTCTGTGCATCAAACTAAGTAACACTACGCACAAATTATTGTTGGGAAACGACTTTTTTTTTGGTGGGAACAATCACGTTTTACGGTAGGACTCAATGTGACGGTCTCAAAACAATGTACTGATGTATGCATTGAATAGTAAACAGGTCAAGGAGGTATTTAAAGTACAGTTATAACCTTAAAAACTAGAATTTTTAAAACAAACTTGTAAAAATGTTGGAACTTTGACCTCCAATATTTCGATGACTGGTTCCCAGGTATGGTCCAGAACAAAAAAACGATCGCAATGACGGGGAGAACAAGTGCCAAAAAGTGTAAATATAGGGTTTCTTTTCAAGTTAGGAAATATTGTACAATAAATGTGTCTAAAATGTGATTAAATTTATTTTAGGAGGCGGATTTGCGCTCTCAGAGGCAGCCAAGAAGGAATATTCAGATTTGAATGGAAAAATTGGCATTATGCTAAGAAGTCTTAGCATCTTTCCAAACTTCTTTATCATCCTGTTAATAATTGTATTCACTGTTTTCGTAACAAACTTTGCCTCAAATGTGGCAATATGCAATATTATCGCGCCAATAGTGATGACACTGGTAAGATTTTTTTATACACTAGTAGTCCCCACGCGACTTCGCCCGCGAAATAAACGAAGCGCACGGTCAGTCTCATTGGAGTGGGTAGATAGAAATTTTAGAATTAAATATATGTTTTTTTACAGGCTACAGAAATTAATATAAACCCATTATGGTACAATATTACCGCTGGTATTTCATCTTCGTTTTGTTACTGCTTGCCAGTAGGCACTCCAGGGAATTTAATTGTTCAGAGCGCTGCTAATATACCCACAATGAAAATGGTGAGTTGAAAAATCTGAAAAGATGTTATTTTTCAAATAATATGGAACAGCGCATACGGGGATTGCTTAAGCATGCTTGAGCAAAGGAGACATATTTTTTGTTTAGACAATAGGCCCACCACATAAATTATAGCGTATAATAATGAAACGTATATTGATTTCTTCCTTATAATCTCCAGATTACATTGGTAATATTTGCTAAGCTTCGTCTAACGGGAATATTGAGAAATACGGATATGTAAACGATTGTATCTTTCACTTATCTGTCTTCTATCTTCTTCTATCTATCTATACTTATAATCTTCTATATTTATATAAAATGGTAAACTGACCGACTGACTGGGTGAGATATCAACACACAGCCCAAATCGCTTGTCCTAGAGACATGAAACTTGGAGGGTATGTTCTTTGTGAGAAGAGTACGTCCACTAAGAAAGTATTTTTGGGAATTCCACCCCTAAAGGGGTAAAATAGGGGATGGAAGTTTATATGAAAGTCCGTCAGTTATGAAGTTAAAATCTTCCAATTTTGTGTTTAGGCTGACGATTGAAAATTAATTTATACGTATCTCAGCGTTTTTGATAATTCTACCCCTAAAGTGTTAAAAAGGGGGATGAAGGCAAGTAACTATGTTTGTTCGCTACATTCCCGGCGGATATTTTCCGACATCCACGCGGGCGAAGCCGCGGGCAAAGGCTAGTTTTATATAAGTGGGTAAATTTTTTTCGCTTTAGTTTGTAGGTTTGTTTTTCTACACTTTTGTCTAAACTACTGTATCACTGTATAACAAACTATGTTGACTATGACTATACGTAAGATTTAAATAATAATAAAAGGACTACTTATTTTATTTAAAAAAAAGATAAACAGATCAAACTTCTACAGGTTGGACATCCTTACGACAATCAAAAACTAAAACGTTTAGTTTGTTCGCGTGAAAAATTATTTAATTATATTATTGATCCCGACTACAGAACCCTAAGCTGTACGGGTGCGTGTTCTAAAACTCACTTGGCCTGTTTTTAGGGTTCCGTACCCAAAGGGTAACCAACGGGACTCTATTACTAAGCCTCCGCTGTCCGTCCGTCCGTCTGTCTGTCAGCGGCCTGTATCTCATGATCCGTAATAGGTAGACAGTTGAAATTTTCACAGAATGTGGATTTTTATTGCCGCTATAACAACTAATACAAATAAATTAAAGGGGGCTCCCTTACTACGATGGTTCGGAACCCATGCGCGACCAACATGCGCGAGTCCGACTCGCACGGTCGTTTTTTTCCTAATTAATTGGAATGGTCGTAGTGAAACACTGATACATAGTTTTTATTTTAGTTTTCAACCATTTGATTTGTCAATTTAATCTGGTTATTACTTACAGATTAAAGCAGGAAGTGGCCCTACAGTTACAACAATATTATTTACGTGTTTAGGTATTTATTTTTGGGCGCCCGTTATATGGCCTGACCTCAATAAGAAAGCGGAGGACTTGAGTTGGATAAATGAATAATTTTAATCATCTCAGAAGTATCTATCTAATGTATCTTTGGGTTAAAATATTTTTATCAAATATTTACTATAATTGCAAGATATTTTGCCAAAACCTAGTCTTGAAAATGTTGTATAAAACATCTGCTGAATTGTCACATATTCCAAGGTGCAGCTCCACCCGAGCGCCCCTCAGGACGTGCGATACAATTAATTTGCTCCAAGGAACTAACTGCGGTGGCCACACACCCAAAATCATATTCAATCATACATGACATAAAATTATCGTTCAAATAAAGCCAATTTCATGGATATTAAAAACGTCTTTCTGTGTTTTATTTCAATTTAAAGTTGTCCGGCCTCTAAAAACACCCGTTACATTAAGTACTTGATTCGCCTAAACAAGGCCTGTAACACCGTCTACATGTTTAAGTTATTAAATAATATTAATCGTACTTTTTATCACACTCGGATATCACTTTTAAACTGAAGGGATCAGATGTTTATCGGTTTTTGTATTATGTCACTTCTACTAATTTCGCGTTAGTTTGTTTTACAGAAACAAAATTTTGACAAATTTCGGAGCAGAACATTAGTCCCGCTTTGGGGCGAGTAGTTCCACCTTTGGGGCAAATTGTTGCACTTAGATTATGACAATATACTGTCAGAGTAACACAGGTTTTCATAATAAAATAACAATTTTGATAAATGTAAGCATGTTATGTTTATGCTTCAAAAAACAAATCATACCCGGGGTGAGTTTAGTAAATTTTATGAAATGGTCATGGACGTATTATACGACCATGGAAATGATCCATTTGAGTGAGAAATTTAGCGCCCTCTTTGTCGCGTGGAGGGAGGCTGCTGTCGCCTTCTGCCCTCCCAAACCACGCGTACTTCGCAGAGCCGGGCGTTTTCGTTCCTCAGTCCATAAGCCAGCAAGATTGTTAAATCTTAGTGGGTCAAGCATCGGCTGGAACTTGATGTTATATAGGTGTCCGAGTCTTCGCTTGAGCCAGAGGGAAAGAGCCTCACGTCCCACTCGCCGCGGGACACGCTCCGGGCATCGGGGGCCACGTGGTGGCTCCCGGTGCACCGTAGGCGCTGGCCTGTGGCCGGCTAGTAATGGGCAAGCTCGCCCTCCGTCCATGACGACAGGCCATGTTGACGGCGCGTTCGTGTTCCACTCGTGCCTCAAAGAGATGTCAACACACGTGAAGGGGTCCGCAAGGGCCGATGCCTGCCGGGGCTGCGGGACTGTTCGAAAGTGATACCGTGGCCCTGGAACACAAAGGGCAAAGAAGGAACATGGATGGGTTTTAGTCAGAACAAGTCTGACACTCCCTTCCACTCCGCCCAGAGTGGGACCGGTCGTATGATGGTTAACCAACCGAAAAAAAAACCACTGGTGAGAAGTATTTATTTTCAGCTGCGCTGCGATCGTGACGTACTGTGATCTCAGAGCGGGGGTTCAGGAGCTGTGACGAACATCCCTTAAATGAAACCCATTAATTAGTTTTTCAATTTAGTGAAATGTATAGGTAGCACTGTGGTAGCAAGTGAATAACAAATCAAAAAAATTGGTTAAAGACACAGAATGAACAACAGTTATAATAATTGAATGAGCGACAGAGCATTCAGAAAATAGCTCCAACGCACGGACTTTGACTCCGAATAACTCGGTTAGTAGGTTTAGAACATAATTTATTATGATGCATTAGGTAACAATCAGAATACAATTAGTTAGGTCGATTAGTTATTATAGTAAGTAGTTGGCTATAATGGTGAAAAAGAATCAGCAATATTGACCGTAGCTTGGTTGGTTTCGCCCGCAGCGGTATTAAAAAATGACATGCCATGGCGCACCCCTCCTAACCTTCTCCGGTATGGCAATAGCAAGTGCGAAATCCGGCCGTCCTGCTCACGCGTTCGTCTTCGAACAGCGTTTTGGTCCAATGTAGAAGCTGAAAACACACAAACATTATAATTACTTAGTTTATGCCGCATTTTAACTCAAGACATAATATGTGACTTGCTTTGACATCGGACTGTAGCTGAGGTGTTCGAACAGATTAGAGCATGCTTTCCCGTCGATGGTTAACATGCTACCACTGTTTATGGCTTGAACTAGATCAACGTTCACTATTATCAATCTAGTATTGTATCACCACTAATAATACAACAGCGGTCACTACGAATGCGTGTTGCTTTTTGCTGTTACTCACGCGCAGGTTTGGTGGGCGTTGCCGTTGGTATCGTAGTGACTGCTGCGAGCTCCCGCCAGTTTATGCACTCCTATTTTATGACACGAATGTGTTTACCACTATTTTATTTTTAAAAAGTAAATAATATTATGGTCACTTAAAAGGCGTCTGAACTATTCAGACATCCGCAGGGAGGGGGAATATACCAGCTCCACATATATCAACAGCAGATGGAATGGATGTCTTCGGAGTGGCTATCGCCAAACTTGACGCATTCTTTCTACCTAAATAAAATAAGATCTATGAACATCGCCTTTTTCGATTGATCAAACAACAGGTAAATGTAAAGTTTGAAAAATTCCTAGTACAGCTTAGACAACAAGCAGACAAACATAGTTTAAGGACAAAGATGATCAAATAATCGATCAAAAAAATGATGAACACAACAAATGAAATACAGAAAAATGTTCCTCTACGAGCTTAGAAAGAGAATTCTACCGGCAGGAGACACAATAACACTAACAAATATAATTGTTGAAGCAAGAAGCTGTAAGTCGACAAATAAAAGAATTCGGAGGAAGCAGCACATCAACTGAAAACATAAAAAAAAAATGATTAGAAGTGGAAACAAAAAAGCAGTATATGGAAGATATGAGAGCTCAGGACACGCGTCTCAAGACAGCAAATGGCCAGCAAAAGAAAAAGATTGCCACAAATGTGGGCCAACGGGACATTTTTAGACAATTCTGCGGGACAATGACACGAGACAAAACGAATAAAAGGAAATATGAGGGAATCAACAACAAACAAAAAGAAAATTAAAAGAAAAAAAAGAAACGATACAAACCAGCACGCTAGCATTACTACCGTGGAAACGAGTTTTGTCGACGGAAGGATCGACAAAATGACAGACTGTAGAAAGATTTATTTACTGTCGTAAGGATGACGATTTAAAAAAATCAGAAAATAATTGTTCTATTCTTCAGTCGACAAAAGTCTACAACTTCAAGCATGGCGACAATTTATTCTCTACTTTTGACACGTTGGTGTTGAAACAGTAGAAACATTTCTTCTCAACAAATGTCAAATAGTAGACTATTTATTTATATAAATTGTCAAATAGTAGACTATTTGACACTAATCTGTAAATTACACCACTACGGAATTCGTGGAAAAGCTGCTGACCTTCTTCTTTCCTATTTATCTAATAGGCAGCAAAAAGTAAATGTAAATGGGGCGACGTCCTCCGGGTCTCTAGTCAAAATGGGCGTGCCCCAAGGTTCAATTCTCGGTCCTTTCCTATTTCTTGTTTACATTAATGATCTCCCTTATATGATGGCCAAATTATCGGATATAATTCTATTTGCTGATGACACTTCGCTAATTTTTAAAATAGATAGAAAAGATACGAATGTCTTACATGCCAACGAAAGTCTAACCGTTCTCTCGAAATGGTTCGCAGCTAACAATCTTTTACTTAATGCGAACAAAACAAAATGTCTGAAGTTCTCTTTACCGAATGTGCCGCAACGGGATCTGGATTTAAATCTTGACGGCAAAAAACTTGATATTATAGCGGAAACTGTATTCTTAGGGATTACTATCGATTCAAAATTGCAGTGGGGCGCGCACATTAGAACTCTTTCGGGTAGATTAAGCTCAGCTGCATATGCAGTAAGAAAAATAAGGCAGTTAACTGATGTGGCTACAGCTAGGCTAGTATACTATGCTTATTTCCACAGTATTATGTCCTATGGCATTCTGCTGTGGGGATCAGCAGCAGACGTTGACTCGATTTTCATTTTACAAAAGAGGGCAGTCCGCGCGATCTATAAAATGAGTCCTCGCGAGTCCCTCAGAGAAAAATTTAAAGAGATTGATATACTAACCCTGCCTTCACTTTATATTTTAGAATGTATTTTATATGTCCGCAAAAATCGAGGGCTTTTCAAAATTAGAAGCGACTTTCATAAGATAAATACACGCGGTAAACACGAAATTGTAATACCTAAATTTAGATTAACAAAAACTAGCAAGTCTTTTCTTATAAACAGCATACGCTTTTATAACAAGTTGCCAAAGTCAGTTATAGAACTGACCGATGGAAAGTTCAAAAACCACATCAAACGTGTCCTTATTAAAAAAGCATACTACAAAATCAAGGACTACGTTGAAGATAAAGAAGTTTGGCCTTAGTTCCTTCTGCGCTTGCGGCCTCCCTGGTAGCTCATAAACGGCACAAATATGTGGATGTCTCTAACTATTCTCAATTTTTTTTCTCTTCTTTTGAATCAGATTTTACAGTAATTTTCAAATCATTTATATCTTTTCCTCAAAATAGTTACAGCACTGATAACAGTATTTGTGTCACTTGTTTAATTTAGTATTTTACAATATTTTCTTACCTTTGTATAGATTCTTTTTATCGATTGTTTGTGAATGTGTGGACATTGTAGGCTTTGTAGATTCCCAGCTGCTTGTTAACTTTTGTTAACTTTTTATTTTGTTCTACATTTTTTGTGTAGTAAGCAACGACTTATTGTCGGGCCTACGCTGTCCCCCCATACTTAAGTACAAATGCTGTATCCATAATACTGTAACACCAAATGATTTGAAAAGAGTAACCATGGAGTTTCTTGCCGGTTCTTCTCCATAGGAAACGACCAACCCGAACCGTGCACCTTTTTGTCGACGTTTTATAAGTGCCCATCGAGGCCTATGTGAAATAAAATATTTTGATTTTGATTTTGATTTTGATTTGACATCACATCGAACCTAGACAACTTTTACTATTTTTTACTATTTCTGTGTATTTATTGACCTTTATTGATTTTAAAAACATGTCGGGGTCCTACCATCGCCGTCTCCTCAGTTTTTAGGCCGAGAATAGGCCGAGAAGAATGCTGTACGAGCAATTAACAGGGGGTCTTGACCTCCCTGCTGTGTACGGCAATGGTTTTATCAGACAATGCCAAATGGCCCTTTTCACCAACACTAAGTGACACCTAACGGTATGCCTAATGCCTATTTTCACCATTAATAAGTGACACGTAAATAAATGCCTTATTCCTGTTTTCACCAACACTAAGTGACACGACGAGGGATATACGTAGAATATCTACATCTCTAGCTACTTCCCCTTTGCTATGGAAATAATTTCTGTCTTTGACTTCATGGAAAGTCAAGTCTACGGGTCGCCCCATGCTCGGGCAGAAGTCATGTCCAGTTGAATAGACAGAGCTTTGTCTATTCTTGGTAGAATAGAGATGGAATTGGGTATGCTACGCGTGCAGATAGATCAAATTAATAGAGTCCAAAGACATACAATTTGTGCTCAAAATCGATGACGACAGTGTTTTAGATTGCCATATTGGCCGAATGAAGGTTAAAATGCACCAAAAAAACTCACCAGGTGGGTTCCCTGCACTGAAGGTGGTAAGAGACTGTTTTTTATAAATAATAAAAAATAAATAGACAAAATGGCAGTGTTTATTTAAGGAATAATAACAATTAAAAATTTCATAACATAAGTCACGTATGCACCTATTATACGTTCATAAATTCGAAAGACACACCGATTGACTGTATCTGGCTAGGTACGAACATTGACTAATTAGTACGTAGCACGTGAATAAAATCGTCACTTATCACTTCTCGATATGCTTTATATTCGGGGTGGGAAACCCAAGTACTTGGATCAGACGGGTGTCGTTCTGCGATAGGGGTCGGTGCCCACTGCACGGTCGTGGCGCGGCGGCGGCGGCTGTTCTTCACCGCCTCTTGTGCCCGCACCAAAAGTCACCATTTCTTCTTCACGTGATGGTGGAGGCTCCACCGCCGAAGTGTCCAAAAAACGGCCGCTGGCCACTGACGCCTGCGACTGAAATATCGATGCACTCCTTAATCCACTCAAGGTATTCGCACTTTGAGGCACCTCTTTGAATTCTTCAAAGTAATTGTCGCAAGCCGTCGGTCGCGGTGCCGCCGGAAACCCGTATAGTGTCGACGACGACAAATCCTTTAATGATGCTGAACTTAAATTTATTCTCCTATTTTTATTGTGTATTGAACAGTGTGGCATTTCATCGCCGTCGAACACGAAGCGCCGTCGCTCTCGTGGTGTTGCCGCTGAAGATCCTGAAGGGGGGTATGTGTCCCGTTTCATCATTCGCCTTTCTAGTAGCGTGGAGTCTCGCTCTCTGAATTCTGTAAAGGCATACTCACGATCCCACGCACGGCAATCAGCTTTGGCTTTTTCAGTTAGCTCTGTTATCCAATCTTTTTGGTACCACTGAAGAAATAGGAATATAGCCGAGGTGCCTGCCAGCTCGGCAGCCACGAAGCCACTGAGGTATAACCCAAATGAATACCCGTAACTATAGGACATTCTGGGAGTTTCAAAATAAGTCATGTAGCGCAACTTGTGGCCTACTTGTGATTTGAAGACGGATATGTACATGACGATTCCGGTCAGCATTATTAAACCTGAAATCAAATAAAGTTTGTATTAGAATAAGCATGCTTTCAGAAGTGCGCGGTTTTTGAATCACGTGGGAACCACGTGGTTTTTTTTACAGCTTTGCTCTGCATGCGTTGCAATGCTCCTTTCCAATGCAGTTTTCGTACGAACTACCTCCTTATACTTTTTACTACCCTACCTAATTACCTCCCTACCCTACCTTTCTATCTACCTCGTTTGAACAAACTACACCTTGGAATTTATGATAGCCTAGTACGCCGTTTAGTACGCCAAAAATACGATTTTAAATACCAAACCATATTTGAGTTATTTGATCATCCCACGGGAGCACCGCATCTTTTCGAGATTAAAAGTAGCCTATGTGTTAATCCAGAATATAAGCTTGATACCAAATTTCATCCAAATCCGTTAAGCCGTTTGAGCGTGACGGTGTAACAAGCATACACACATACAAACTTTCGCTTTTTTAATATTAGTGTGATTGATGAAGTGAAGAAATCTCCAGTGCGAGGATTATTCCATTGATGGTGATGTCATTTTCAAAATTAATTACATATTGATTGAAGAAACTAGTTAAAACTGCTGACCGACCACTTTCAATAGTCACTTTATTCCACTCACGGGTCACAAGCGGGCCCCAAAGGACTACGTTCACATAGAAATTGTAAGTGCGACGAATGCTCAATGACACTAGCAATAGCTATTACACTCGTAGGTGGCCAGATTCAAGTCTATTATTGAGGAAAAAGATATGAAAAAATATGTGGTTGGTACTCCATTGTAATTATGTTTTAGATTATTTTGATGATAATGGGTACTATATCATCTGCCTAGCTTTTTCCCAATATTGTTGCGGTCGGCTTCCAGTCTAACTGGATGCAGCGGAATACCAGTATTTTACACGGAGCAACTGCCTATCTGACCTCCACAACCCAGTTAGTACTGGGTAATATGATACCCCTTGGTAAGACTGGTTGTCAGACTTTTTGGGCCACTGACTACCTAACGACTGTCAAAGATCTACTAATACGGAGGAAACTCGGTATGTAATGGGTGGTCACTCATCCACAGACCAACCTAGGCAAGCAAGGCTAAAGCTAAAGATCGTCCCGAGCGGCTGTTATTATTAAGCCACGACCTCCTACTAAGCTCCTAATACTGGGTACTACATAACTGCGTTTTAAAACCTTCCTTTTGGTGATTTAAGCCCAACCAGTTGCTAATATTGATTTTTAACGTAACTGCTGCTTATTCGGAATTACAGTTTATAAGTGTTTACTTACCAGATATAATAAAAAGGACGCCTGCAATGAATGTGCAAAGCCGTCGACCTTTCACGCAGTGCCCTAGGACGCAACACAGTGCCCCAACGGCTTGGGTAAACACAGCCAGGAGCAGCGGAGCTGCTGACCGGGTCACCACGTCTGAAACACGTGAAATATCTATTATTAATAGTAATATTGTTTGATATTGGCTTATTTGAATTGATTTTCTTTTCTTTTTTTTTTGAATTGTTTACTATGGACACTTTTAACGTACATCTTGCTACATCGTTCTCACATAATGTACCATCTCAACATGAATAATGTAACCAAGAGTTAGTAAAAGTATTCTGATTTAAAAGAGTGTCCATGGAGTTTCTTGCCCGTTCTTCTCCATAGAGATCTACGTTAGGGAATGGGCAACTACAGTACTTTCACAGTTTTTATGCCTTGTGACTGGGACTGTAGCTATTTTTGTCTTTGTTTCGACAATTCAAAAGTGCCTGTAATTGGCCTATTTGAAATAAATGCTTTGATTTTGATTTTGATTTTGATAGCCATATTTTTTTCTATTGTTCTAACCTTATTTTGAATTAAATAGGTAATTTATTTTGCATGAACACATCTAATACTTCGTATCATCGATTGATCATACAGAAATTTTAAACATAAATTTGTCTTCTAAAACATAAATTAATCTTAGCTCACAAAACGGCAAAGGAAAACATCGTGAGGAAACCAGACCCAAAAAAAAGAAAAAATTTGCCATCTCCCACCCCGTATTTAGACCGCTGACTGGATTACGGTCCAATTCCTCTCATACAGAGGAGTACTGTATTTCAGCAATAGGAACATTATAGGCTGATTAAGCTTTTGCTTATGTATATATCTAGTGGAAAATTGAAGAAACAAAACTCACATGGTATCGCGTTTGTCGAGTCACTCGGGTCAGGCTGCCATTGAGATAATGGAAAATAGGGGATGTCGAGACACCGGAACACTGTGCTGCCAGCTGAAACATAAGGTTTGTATATCGCACCTTCGGTAAACAAGTGCACTTTTTGTGATTTTACAGAAGAGCCATTTTAAGATTTTTTTACTTTCAATACCGTATTATTCTGCTAATACTAGGTAGTATTAGAAGTGATTGATCTCTGCATGAAATAAGCCAGCCAATCAGAAGTATTTTTAATTTATGATTTTTTTTAGTTAAGAAAGGAACCAACATTAAAATAATTTTATAATTACGCTTTAATTTTGAGCGATTTTGGAATTAAAAAAACATTTTTAATTGAAAAATGTTTGATTTTCTTACTAATTAAGCTATTTTTAGGAATTGTATGTTGCATACATCTAAATATGACTAAAAAAAGTCTATGGAGAAACACGCTTAAAAAAAAGGAAAATTAGAGAAAGACATCTTGAAAATTATATAAATCTTTGCAGAACAGTAGTTGTTATAATTTTTATTTAAAAAAGGCAATTAATTAATACCAACAGTATCACAAGGTCATTCTGTAGAAAAACCTATAAAACAAAATAAAATTTTCTCAAAGTAGGAAACGGTTTTGGCAAATAACATGATGTGTTCATAAAATAGCCATAAGTGTACTAAATATGGAAAGCCATATTTTTTAGTACACTTATGGCTATTTTATGAACATTTATATTTGGAAAGACAAAGTCGTTTCCTACTTCGAAAGACAAAGGTCCTTCCAGGAATATGAAACAAAAAAGAACATAATTATTTATCTTTACGGCTTTGACGCGCCAACTGTCGACTGATTCGGGTGAATGCCTGGAGGGAAAGTACTCTAAACACTGGAGATAGAAAAATTTACTCAAAGGAAACATTCCTTTATTTTTTTTAAGAAATAAATCTTCATTCAAAGATTTTCGAAAATTCGCTTGCCACACTCGGGAATCGAACCGGCTAAATTCCAAAAAAGTAACACCCTGTATTTTTATGGCATCAATCGATAGAGTCAATCATATGGATCAAATCTCTCTAACAAACATGATATTATAAATTAAATGAAACGAAGACCATGAAATGGGTGGGATGGTATCTGGACAGAAATAGATATTATCTGGTATTTGGGGTCTATCGGAATATAGAGATTTATAAAATTATAAAATGTTGTGCGTATGTCTAGAATTTTGTCTCTAATGACTTGTTTATTGCCGTTGCTGTCTGTTCCCACGATTCACGATTTTCCACGATTTATTGTTTTGTATTCCTTGCTTGGCTATTTTAGGAGCGATTCTTTTCTAATGCATTTTGTACTATTGTGCTGTTATAATTACTTAGACTAACATAATTATTCAAATTTAGTGCTATGCCAACAACATTACATTATTTATCTACAAGTCGAATCCATAAATTACCACCTTTTTAAGTCGGTTAAAATGTAATAATGCAGGCCACTACAAAGTCGCAGCTGGTGGTTAGAGCTTCAAGCTACCACTATAACCAATCATAACACAAATTCAACATTATCAACCTTCTAGAAGCTGCGGAATACCATGATGACTTGGTCATATTTGTTCCATATCATTTAAATAGCACAACATAGCAAAACATCATGCCTGTAATGCCAGAAGGGTTAGGCAGAAATATATCTCATATTTATCCAGCTAAAGTCCCTTGAAGTAGGGGGCGAGCGTATTGCAATCAACCATTATTGAAAAACCCACTAAGGGTTAAACCTCACCTGGCAGCACGGAATCGCACTTTTCTATGCTACTATGCTTTTCTGTCGCTCAGAACGAGAAACAGAACGTGCTGCCGATAGCATCGTCGATGCTGCCGCATTCCCGTTCTGTTTCTCGCTCTAGCAAATGACGGTTCCGGAACCGCGACAGAAAAGGATAGCAGTGATAGCCTAGTGGTGTGACCGTCGGACTGCCAAGTCCATAGATCTCGAGTTCGGGCCCAAGACAAGCACCTCTGATTTTTCGGATTCATTTGCGTATTGTATAATTATAATGTTCTTCGGTGAAGGAAAACATCGTGAGGAAATCAGCGTGCCTGAGAGATATTTGTCGACGGCATGTAAAGCTAAATCAGAGGCCCATGGGCGGCATAAAAACTCTAACACCAAGTTAGGCACTAACCACGCGAAAAAGAAACAAAGAAATGAAGGAAATGAAATGGACTGAAATGGGAGTTCCACAGTCACGGACGCATCAACGGACTTTGTAATGGAACGAAAGTGGGCCGGCTCGGACGGTGGGACAATGCATTTCCTACCAGCTGCGACGGAACCGGAACGCATTGTAGGACCGCGACACACGCGCAAGTTTCCTACCCTATTGTACTAAAAAGTATCCACTACGCTCTGTATTCCAGACCGATACGTTTTATGTGTTTATCAACGTTTTTATTCTAGAATCTAAGTCATGTAAAATTCAATCAGTGCATGAGAAAAGCATGTGGTATATAAAGTTCTTGTCCAACCGTGAGGTATGCAGTCTCAGGAAATACTTCCTAGAAGCCGACGTGGCGATGCACCTAGATGTGGTTTCAGTAGACAAAGGCCTCACCCCGCTCTCATTGGCGCAAGTCTATAGTATTAGCCACTAATGACCGCAGGGAGCTAAGGCATCTTCATGGACGCTTTTACCGGGCCCTAACATGGCCCCGATGTTAGACTTTTTAGCGTCCGAATAGTGGCTGTGTTTTGGTGACCTCATCGGGGAAACCGAAGGTTTTGTCTGTGCAATAATGACGAAGTTATGATGACGAATAACTACCGGAAACATCGTCCAGGCAAATCAATCCGTCACATTATCTCCGGGCTAACGGAGAGTACTTGCACAGACACAACCTTGTAGCCAGGATTATCCAACAGCAACTTGCTCTAAAATACAGCCTTGTGGAATCGGAAGTGCCGTTCTTAATAGGTATGTGCCCGACCCAGTTCTCGAAAATGGCAATCATCACTGACATCGCAGGACTCGTATTGTTAGGAGGTTCTTCTCTCAAGAGCCCTGACCAACGGTAGCTTGGACCCTGTTCCCGAAATCGGTGGGCTAAAATTTTTTATATTTTTAAATGTTTTTTATATTGTGTTTTTAAGGAATATATCTGAAAAAAATGTATAAAACAGGTAGTCAGTGGCCCGAAAGTCTGAAAACCAGTCTTACCAAGGGGTATCGTATTACCCAGTACTAACTGGGTTGTGGAGGTCAGATAGGCTGTTGCTCCTTGTAAAATAATGGTATTCACTGCAAGCCGACCCCAACATAGTTAGGAAAAGGCTAAGCAGATGATGATTTAAAAATGTATAAAATTTGTAAAGAAAAAAAAGGAAATAATGGTTAAAAAGGTTAAATAAACACTTACGATCTGTGTGACATAATCTCCATAACCCGGACACGGTTTGCTTTGCAACTAGGTCATGCCGTCCCGTACCATTGTACGAAGGGTTCAGCATATTCTCCTGTGTGTGAAGCCAGTTGTTGGTCGATACTGCTACCAGAACTGCTACCACAGCTGTACCAGCTGACAAAGGCGTCAGTAACCAGAGGCACGCTACTGACGAGTCGATTTGAGCCACTAAAGTTGGTGACGGAGGAGACGGCCTGAAATGTACCAGAAATTGATGTGAACAGATTGTTTGATAATTAAGCAACCGATCTATAATGTGTGTGATAACACATATTATAGATCGGTTTGTTTAGTCAGAGGCTAAGCAGTGTTTGCCTGTAAGGATCAATTCAGTAAGTCAGTTACGAGAACGGAAAGTATCGTAGCCCGCTATACGAAGCACAGAAATACTAAACTGCATTGCGTACAGTACCTGTAGATAACAGGCGCAAGGCGACGGTCTTTCTCACGTTTTGTGACACAATTCTGTTTTTTTTTTAATTTTTTAAAACTAGTTGTTTCCCGCGACCCTCGTTCGGGTGAAATTATTATAAAAAATATCACTTCCCTTTTTGAATTGGATTTTTTTAACAATTTCAAGGGTGGGTTTGTCTGCTCATAAACACCCACCCGCAATAACTACAGTTTATCCGTGATCATGGTGCTTGCAACAGCGCCGAAATATCGGGAACTCATATCAAATATCCCGTTAGTATTAATAGTAATGTTAGTGACCATGATAGTTTAACATCTTATAATTTCAAGGGTTTTAAGCTTTTTGAACAGAATCCTAATTATTTTTCTAAAATAAAAGTAGCCTATGTAATTTCCCGCCCAGCTCGAGAAGGCTTTATAAAAACAAAACGACTTTTCTTTTTTTCTTGAAGAGAGTCCGATGCAGCAAGGACACTAAACAAAATTACATTTTTATAATATTAACACAGTGTGCTTTGGAGCACGAAAGAAAAACCTACGGGCCATATTTGACAAGTGTTTTTTTAAATAAAACTAGTGACCTGCCCCGGCTACGAACGGCTGCATTTTACTAATGAAGAAAAAGTGAAATAAGCTACTAAAAAAATTAATAAATTAATATCAATTTTTTTTCAAAAAATTAATGTTTTAATATCAATGTTTTTTCAAAAAATTAATATTTTAATATCAATTTTTTTTCAAAAAAATAATATTTTAATATCAATTTTTTTTCAAAAAATAAATAAATTAATATCAATTTTTTTTCATGCAAACCTTGTCCTGGTAACATTAAATTTTCTTTCATGCAAATCAAAGCCAAAGCACTCGAACTGTTCGAAGTCCGAGTTGATCCATCATACATGCGGAAATTGATTTTAAGGTTATTGTTTGTTTAATATTAAGAGTAATAGAGAAGTATGGAAGAAGAACACATGCTGCGCGGACCCCAAATAAATTGCGATAAGGGCATGAGAACGATGATGATTTGTATAAATATGATGGTTACATTTTAAATTTATCATTCATTCATCATTCATTTTAATTCATCTTTTTTTTTTTTTTTTTCTTTTTTTTTGTTTTTTTTTGGAGGTTTTAAATACAACATTTAAGATAAAATATAAAGTTGCGTGTTACCTGGGCGGGCGGCGGCTGGCGATGGCGCCACTGAGCGTAGGCGCAGGCTGCGCACGTGCGCCGCGGGGTAGCGAGGCATGCACGCACTGCGCACCGCCTGCCCACATTCCTCCCTTCCGCTTCACTGGAATAGCACAAGCATAAGTATAAGCATAATAAGTATGATCAGTCTGTCATGTTCCCCATGCTTGGAGACAGGAGCGTGGTATTAGCCACCACGCCAGTCCAGCGCGGGTTGGTAGATAAAATGTCTTCGAATTTTAGGTTCTAGGACATGCCGGTAACCTCACGATGCTTTCCTTCCCCGTTTTGGGTGGTGATGACATAAATTGCTTAAAGTAGCGCGCCTAGCTGAGTTCGATCCCACAAGTTACCACTACATACAGAGTGGGTAAAAAATCGTGGGCCCTGTATCGTGGGTGCGTTTAGAAACATTTAAACTCACATACACAAACAGCCAGACCCGGAACAACTACCTGTAGATCCTACAAATATTTGTTCCATGCGGGGATCGAACCCGCGACACGCAGCGCTGCAGAAATCGCTCAGCCACTGCGCCAAACGTGCCGTCAACATTGGCACTGGTGGATATTGATATTCAGTGGTAGTTTCTGAAGATTTTAAGTAGCGGCATCAGCTGAATTTGTTCGTAGACCAACCCTAAACCCGCAATGTAATAAGGTTAAGGACGTCCATAATAAAATTCAATTATATCCTCTCTCTGTCTGAATTCGTGTTAGAATTTGGATCTATTGGATCGACCCTATTTCTCGCTATTACGACGTTTTACTGTTATGAGTTTCGGTTAATACATTTTCCTTAGTTTCTTGAGGGATATTTAAACATTAAATGCGGAATCATTTTCGTGTTATTTTGTTGTTAAATGTTTTAAGAATAAATGAAAAGAAATAACGTCTTAAAATCCACATCCACAGTTTTGATGTTGATCATTTTTCTTACTTACTTGTAATTTTTTTAAATATTCTATATAATCGATATAGAAAAACGGCCAAGTGCGACTCGGACCTGCGCAAAAAGGGTTCCGTAGCAGCAAACAATATAATAACGATAGTTTTAACGCTCATCCATGGGTAAATTTACACTCAAGAGCAAAACTAAATTTTCATGGTATGCAAATGATGGAAACGCGATTTTTTTATCGCAGAATGGGCTAGGCCTATCATTACGAATTTGTTCGCGTTGTCCCGTAAATACATGTGTATTTAAAAAAAAATCTTTGACTACCTAGTATCTAGTATGTGGTAGGTATGGAGCCGGCAATCATTTACTTCGTGTCAACCGGTAGATACAATGTTTTTCGAACAAAATGTAATTTATGTATCAACGACCAAACTTAGAAGACTTTCAAGTTTCCCCACTCTCCGTTTGAGCGGAATAATACTGCAAAATGGTGTTTATAAAAAACATAAATAAGTGTTTGCATAATATCAATCAATTAGCACTTCCAAAAACCTAAATCTTTTGTACCTCACAAGTTTCGGAATAATTTAATTTAAAGAAGCTAAGTTTATCTTACGAAAAAGTTACCAAGAAGTTAATCTTTGTGGCTATTACCTTCCCTTGGAGTTTCATACCTTTTTGTCCGACTTGTGGGATAGGGAGGGTAATGATTACACCTTCCACGCATTGTTTTGTTTGTTCTTGTACTTGTTACTTGGTAGATATTGTGGTGGCTGTGTCGGCGGTGTGGTGTACGGTTTACTTACGGCCGAGATTTAGGTCTCGACTCGCAAACTGTGCGGTTAGCTCGGTTTTGAGTTTGACGTATTGTTTTTTGTAGTAAAATGAGCTTAACTGACTATAATCGTTCTAATATATCACATCAAAGTAATGATGTAGTAATCTTGAATAACATACAGGGTGTATATAGACCCTTCACATAGCCGTCAACCAAGCATTCTGTACATCAAACTAAGTAACTTTACGCAAAAATTATTGCTGGGAATCGGCTTTTTTTTTGGGGTGAAAAATCACGTTTTACAGTAGGACTCTATGGAAAGCACTCAAAGCATTGTGCTGATGGATGGATTGAATAGTACGGGGGTCGTGGAGGTTTGTAAAGTAAAAACCTTACATTAAAAACATGTATTTAAAAAAAAATTGCACATAAAGGCCAAAAGAGACCAGGTAAATAAAAAGTTTTGTGAGTTATATGGGATATTAGGTAGACAGTCGTGACTAAGCCAAGAACTTACTACTTACTACCGATGACCGCAAGGAAGTATGGCAACGCAAGGAGCTTCACGGGTGCTTCTACCGGGCTCTTCATGGGCCTGATGTAGATTTTCTAGTGTCGGTGTCCTGGCTACTTTTCGGCGACCCCCTTGGGAAAACTGAAGGTATTGTCTGTGCGATTGTGAACGAAGTTATGTTGACGAACAACTACCGGAAATATATTATGAAGGACGTCACCTAATAAACATTCACTCTTTATGTGTTATTCAACTATTTCTGGCACACGCGCTTAACACTACCACATCCATAACACACAACAAACATACACTCATTTCATTCACTCCACTCACGACAAGCACAAGACACCTCAAACACTCCCACACACAATCACCAAAATTCGCTCTTCACTTTTTCACTCTCACATAGTGCAAGTTTACCACAAGATCAAAAATGCACCCACTTGACATAGTCCTCTGGCACGTTTGTCACAATAGAATTATATAAGCACACCCTATGGGCGGACACTTCCCCCTTAAGATACAGGCCTAGCCTAGTTTAGGGGACAGGGTTCCACCTTTTGTACTTATGTACCTCATGCTAAATTAAGAACATTTAGCTGTATACAGTGTAATGTACTTGAACTTTAAGGTATTAAATGACTTATTTACAAAGTTGTTAGTTTTTTTCTAGAATACAGGTGTAAATTTTAAGAAACGAAACGATTTGAAGCTTTAATTTCCGATCTAAAGACATATTCAGTCACCTGCACTTATAATGTTTATACGGAAGTTTAAAATACTAATATACTTAATAATAATATTAATACTTAATAATATTAAGTATATCAGTATATTTTCAAACTTTATATCTATACATATAAAATTCAAAGTCCTGACTGACTGACTGATTGATTGACTGACTGACTGACTGATATATCAACGTACAGCCCAAACCGCTGGTCCTAGAGACATGAAATTTGGAGGGTGTATTCTTTGTAAAGAGTAGGTATCCACTAAGAAACGGTTTTTCGAAATTCCACCCCTAAGAGGGTGAAATGGGGTGTTGAATTTTCTGTGCAACTTTTTATTCTCGAAGTCGATTTACTTGAAAACGTGTCTACATATACTTCAGTTAAAATGATGAGATACGTGTATCACAGTTTTTCCAAAATCTTCCCCAATTTAAAATTCAATGTCTTGACTGGCTGACTGATATACCAACGCACAGCCCAAACCGCGGGTCCCAGAGATATGAAAATTGAAGAGTGTATTCTTTGTGAAGAGAAAGTATCAGTTTTTCGAAATTCTTACCCCTTAGAGGGTGAAATAGGGTGTTGAATTTTCTGTGAACCTTTTTATTCTCGGGGTCGATTGACTTGAAAATTTGTGTACATACTCTTCAGATGAAATCGAGTAAATCCGATGTCCAATTTCAAACCAAGGTATCAATATTTCACGTATCTAATTTAATTGATATAACTTTAAACTAATAATTGCAAGGTATAAGCAAGTATCTGTAAATCTATGTATGTATTACAGATAGATACATAGATTACTTATTATCCCAGAAGTAAGATCCCGTGGGCAATTACCTAACTCCACGCGGGCGAAGCCGCGGGCAAAAGTTATATTATATAAAGTTTGAAAGTACGACTTACGTGAGTCGAAAGGTACTCTATGACGAATTTCTTAATTGAGAATATTCATCATCGCAATGTACGGAACTACGAAAGCTTGCTATGACGAATTACCTAATTGAGAATCTTCAACATTGAGATGTACGGAACATTGAAAAGAAAAGTGTTAATTTAGTGTAATATGTTTGAAGGTGGGCAGGGTGAAGCCAGGAATTCTGACTAGGAATATTGATTTTTCAAAAATGTAATGATACAGTTTTAGTTTTCATCAAAATCGGGCTCGAGAGTCCTTTGAGTATTTTTGCTATTCCTCATTCAGTTTTGGATTTGGCCATCCACGCCCATTTGAAAAATTCACCCTGTATACATAAAAGAGAAATACTCTCAGAATCTCGATTGTGGACATTCTCAATGAAATCATTCAAATTCAAATTCAAATTCATTTATTGCAAATATGGGTAGTTATACAGGTGGGTTTTTAAGAACAGGAAAGTTGTTAGTGTCACCATATTCTGCACTAGGCATGCAACATTTAGTTCGGAACGTGGTTAGTCCCTAAATTAAAAATTGAACCCCATACTATTATGAAAAAAGTCCTATCTAAAAGTTGTAATCAATATCCTACGAGGAAATCGCTTTTGAATTTTGCTGAGTGTAGCTGTATACATACAGGGTGTAAAGGAATCCTTTTCGAAGGTGTTAACCAAACATTATCATATATTACATCAACTAAGTAACCCTACGCAAAACTTATTGCTGAGAAACGACTTTCTTTTTTGGGGTGAAAAATCACTTTTTACGGTAAAACTCAATGTAACGCACTCAAAACCTGGTGCTGATGGATGCTTTGAATAGTAAACGGGTCAAGGAGATAATTAAAGTAAAGTTAAAATCTTAAAAAGTAGTGTTTAAAAAAAAAATTGTGAAAAAAATTGTACTTTGACCTCCAATATCTCCTTAACTAGAAGGTTACCAGGTATGGTACAGAACAAAAAAAAATATCACATTGAAGGGAGAACAAGTGCCTTTCGGCTTCGTTATGGGACTTTTTACACCCTTTATTAGTGCTTGTGACTGTACAAACGTAAGTGTACAGAGGGTTGTGATGGGTTAGTTAAGACGTTGAGAACAGGATGGGTAACGCTCTATCAATCTACTATAATTGCGAGCCAACATAATCTCGGATCAAATACTGCAAAGCAGAAAAGAGAAAACGATATACCGAAACGTAGCCCCAAGGGTGTATGGGAAAGACTTTGATCGATGGTTGCATGAATTTAAGCTGTTTATGTTTTTACTCCAATCATTATTTTATAAAAAGGTTGGTAGCGTGATATCGTGATTATTCTGAACTTATAAATTCCATGCCCGCAGTTTGGCCCGCGCGATGATCGATAATTGCCCCACGGAATCGTATTACTGGGATAAAAATCCTATGTGTTATTGGGAAAAGTTTTTTGCAGTTTCTGACTTTTTTTGTACTCCAACCTGGTTGGTCCCATAGAATCATATGATCAGTACTAGAAACAGGATTGATTGGCATCAACAAAAAATGGTGTAAAATGGCCATTTTCTTGCTAACTGTAATATTTTTTTAAAATCTGTGAACGGTGATCAAATTTCACGAAAACGAGTGAAGCATTTAAGAGAAAAGGGGTGTATGTAAATGTAAACAAGACGAAGATTATGGTGTTTGAAAGAGATGTATCGGTATGTGATGTGAAAATAAATGATAATAGTGATTAAGTTTATAAAGGGCGATATTTAGAAAGTTGTTTGAATATTGCTCCAGGATACAAGAATCGAATCATGGATATTATTTTTAAAAATATACAGTAAGTAAATAATTTCCAAATTTTCCTTCAGAGCTTGACTTCGGAGCTTGGCTGTTAAGTAATATATAAACCGGGACATTTAAAAGCTTCTGTCATAATGATGACGAAATTTCTCAGATTAATTAATTGCTTTGCTATGAGTTAATGTCTACTAGGAACTTAGGTAGTACACAAAAATAAATAAAATGCAGGTAATTCTGGCAGGCAGGCAGGCTACTTCACTAACTTTATTCAGCTTTATCATTTCAACGGAAAAAAGCAGAATATTTTTCTTGAATAACAACGCGGAAACAAACACTGAAATCACAACAGCGCTTGGGAAACCAAAATGGGGCATCATTGCCAGCGACAACCAAACGAGTTTCATAACTTTTATAAGTTTTGTCTCTGCTGAGACGACTTTAGACGTTTTCATGGAGATCCGTAATAATGTTGAATCATTAAGAGGACACAGGGGTTGCGATTCTCTACACTAATGTATTCCCCTTTTTTCATCCTGAATAATGCCTCTACAGCAATCAATCAATTTTATATTTTTCATAAACCGTGTATACTTTTATACAGGGTGTAAACAGACCCTTCACATATCCGTCAACCAATCATTCTGTACATCGAACTAAGTAACTTTACGCAAAAATTTTTGCTGGGAATCGACTTTTTTTTGGGAACAAAAATCACGTTTTACGGTAGGACTCGATGGAAAGCACTCTAAGCATTGTGCTAATGGATGGATTGAATAGTACGGGGTTCGTGGAGGTGTGTAAAGTAAAAATCTTACATTAAAAACACGTATTTCAAAAAAAAGTTGGAACTTTGACCCCCAATATCTCCGTAACTATAAGGTTCCCAGGTATGGTCTAGAACAAAAAAACGATCGCAAAGACGGGGAGAACAAGGGTCTTTTGTATATGTTAAGGGTCTATTTACACCCTTTATGCATTCAGTAAAAAGCTGTTATTTTGAAATTACAAACAGACACTACAAATTTATTTATATGTACGAGTGTGTATAGATTTACGGCGCGTATTGCACTTTTGTAGGAAACAGCAGATTTTTTTTTAAATAACCTATAAAAAATTCTACGTGGGGGGCTCAGAATGATGTACTGCATCATATCTGAGAATTTGGCTGGTCTTTGGAAACTAACCCTGTATATTAGGCTATAGTAAACCTATGTGTTATTCCAGGTCATAATCTATCTGAATATTAAATTTGATCGTGAAAGGGTAACAAGCATGCATACACACGCATAAAACCTTTCGCATTTATAAAATAACTAGCAACTGCAACTATCGGGAAAAAACTATCTAGGTGAAACTAGGTATAGAGAAGGTATACCTAGTACAATTATAAACGGTACCTACACGTATTGCAAAAAAAAATCCCCAAAATTTTTGTTGGATTTTATGATTTTTATGAAAACTACCTTTACAAATGAAATTTTGATGAGAAATAATATTTTTATATTAGTTCAAGTTATATTTTGGTTCAAGACTATGACTTCAGAATACTATTCTGAACGCTTATTTGTGAAAGAGACAGCGCTATACAGTTCATATTGCTCGTTGTTTTTACCTTGTTATAGCAGGAAATAGACAAATCTTATAAATCGTTCGTTCTTTCCCCGCACTAAGCAAGAGTAAAACATTAATGTTTTGTGGAAGTCATGGTACCAAAGTATCAAAAAACGTAATTCATACTAATTACTAATAATATTATAGTCGCGGGCAACAGCTGCTAGTCTTATTATAAGCTTGAAACAAAACTTTACTGAAACAAGCTTGTTTTGTTAAACGTCATGGATATAGTCAAAAATGATGTATAGTATATAAAAATGATATTTAGTAAAAAACGATGAATGATATTTGTATTAATATTAGATTGGACACTTCTGGATGATAAGCTGTGAACAATCTGGAATCTGGGCTTACAAGACTAATAATCATCTGCCTAGCCTTTTCCCAACTATGTTGGGGTCGGCTTCCAGTCTAACCGGATGCAGCTGAATACCAGTATTTTACATGAAGCAACTGAAATCATCAAATGACCCCCCCCACTCTGGGCGGAGCGGAAGGGAGTGTCAGACTTGTACTGACTAAAATCCATCCATGTTCCTTCTTTACCCTTTGTGTTCCAGGGCCACGGTATCTCTTTCGAACAGTCCCGCAGCCCTGGCAGTAGCCTAGTCAAGCTTAGATCTGTCTGGACTTACAAAACTATTTTGTTTTATACGAAAATGCTATAATACAATTACCTCTCGATTGGAGTCCAAGTACCATTCTACCCATGAACAATGCGAAAATGCTGCTAGTAGCCATTCCTGTCCATCTCCATAGAATATTATCGTTGATTGCTCTTGGGCCTAAGAAAGGGACAATCGAGAACTCATATTATTTTGTTCGTACATACCAGTAAGGCGATGAAACGTTAAGTTTGATCGACGCTATATATACGCTGCCCTAAGCAAACGCTACCCACCCTTTTAGGATATTATAGTTACTATTATTGCCCCTTTTATTTTGCTGGGTAAAACGCTGTTCATATAATGTGTGTGCGTTGCGATAATCGTCATAAAAGGTCGTTTAAGTTAATGTTCGATTGGACACGGTCGGCCCAATTATGATATTTTTGTTATGCCAATTTGGCTTTGGAATATAATAGTACATTTTGATATAAGTGGGGAAAGTTTACCATTGCGACGTACGTTGTTGCGAAAGTTCTTTGACCAACCAATCCGAATCTGAACCAATTTGGACTTAGTATAAGAAAAAATGGAAAGAATTGAATGTTTTTTTTTATTTCCGCACTAGTTGTGTTCAATTAAAAAATTCCACGAATGTGAAATACATTGCATGTTGAACCTAATCGTATTGCGATAAGAGCCAGTTTTCGAGGAAGTGTATTGAATTTTTTTTATTGGATATTGTGTTTTAACAATTATTCTGAATAGGTACCTAAAACAAATTTAATACCCCTTATAATATTTAATGTTATTTTACTGAACGTTTGATAGCCTCCATGTTTCCTAACCGTTGAAACATGAAATCCGTAGTCATCTTATTACACTAACAGCAAAAAAATCCAGAGAGAGATATCTCTCAAGGCCTACCTTTGAATTAAAGAAGGTATTAACAGCTAAAATGACTGTTTTAAGAATATTTAAAGACCTCAGCTCGCTCCGCGCATTGGGTCATTAAAAGGGACTGTAAAAGTAGAAAACAAAGACGTATTACGTAAATTTACTATACCGTTTCAATTTTGTTAAGTGGTGTCGAAAGTCTACAGTTTTGTAAGCAAAATAAAACTGTAGCTATAAAAAGACAGGGTCGCAGCTTTAGCTGCCATCTTGGTGAGAGATTAACAGCTATAATCAAGCAATTGGGTGAAGATTACAGCGATTTTTATGTCGCCATCGACAATGGAGCCGTGAGACGGACCCTTGAGCGCGTCATCAATCAACCTCGTACTCAAACCTGTGTAATAACAATGACGAGCATACTCGCGGAGAAATTCCCTCGGAAAATGTACGTGCGAGTAGGAAAGATGGTGTGTAATAAATGTAGATTTAATGCGTAAGCGATATCGACTCGAAATGACACCACACGTCGTACGCACATAATTATTCATCGCACAACGGTAGGCGAAGTTCCGATCATGATTTTGTTTTTAAGGTTTTAAAGTATATTATTATTTTCCTTTATTAATTTCCTTACAAATAAATTACATTTTTAAATATTCCTTTAAAAACAATATAAAAAACATTTAAAAATATAAAAAATTGTAGCCCACCGGTATCGGGAACAGGGTCCAAGCTACCGGCGGTCAGGGCTCCAGAGAGAGAAACCTCCTAACAATACGAGCTGTGTCCAGAAGTACCGCTCTCTGAATCAAGCCCTTGATCCAGCTGCCTAACGAGAGCCTCCTCAGATATTGATCGAGGCTCTTGGCAATTAAGCCATGGGCTGATACAACTATCGGCACAATGATCGCTGAGTCCACATCCCACATGTCGACAACCTCGTGAGCCAAGTCAAGATACTTGATTTGCTTATCTTTCTCGGCTTTCACGAGGTTCTCATCATGCGGGACCGTTATATCAACAATCATTGCGCGCCGCTCTGATCGATCCACCACCACTATATCAGGCTTATTGGTTACAATAGTCCTGTCAGTGATAATGGATCGATCCCAGTACAATGTGATACTGCCATTTTCGAGAACTGGGTCGGGCACATACTTATAGTACGGCACTTCCGATTCCACAAGGTTGTATTTTAGAGCAAGTTGCTGATGGATAATCCTGGCTACAAGGTTGTGTCTATGCAAGTACTCTCCGTTAGCCAGACGAGGACACCCGGAGATAATGTGACGGATTGATTCGCCTGGACGGTGGCATGCCCGACATATGTCAACCGTACCATCCTTCACAATAAATCTTCGGTAGTTATTCGTCATCATAACTTCATCCATAATTGCACAGACAAAACCTTCGGTTTCTCCGAAAAGGTCCCCAGAACGTAGCCAGGCTACGGACGCTGATAGGTCTACATCGGGCCCATGCAAGGCCCGGAAAAAGCGTCCGTGAAGCTCCTTACTCTGCCATACCTCCATGCGGTCGTTAGTGTCAAGCACTACAGGTTTGCGCCAGTTCTCTTTAGCCAAGGAAAGCGGGGTGAGGCCTTTGTCCACCGCGACCACATCTCGATGCATCCCCACGTCGGCTTCAAGGAAATATTCCCTGAGACTGCATATCTCGCGATTGTGGAGAGTCTTAGCATTTAAAAAGCCTCGACCCCCACACTTCCGCGGGATATACAGTCTCATAACCGAAGAACGCGGGTGATGCATACGATATGCCGTCAACAATGTACGGACCCTCCTATCTAGGGCGTCTAGTTCTGTTTGAGTCTAGTCTTTCTTTCTTTCTTTTTTTTTCTTTTTCTTTTCTTTTAAAGTATATTATTATTAGTATACAACATTATTTTTAGTATATGCGAAACCTGAATATAGTTTGTTCAGAAGAAGTAACTGAATCGATTCCAATCATTTTTAAACCATGTTATATTTTGTCCCTAAAATGTTTGAAAAAAGTTACAAGTTGAACACTGAGCGACATTAAGTACCTATCGCAATAATTTAGGTACCTACTGCCAAATTATTATTATCGCTAACTTTTTAATAAATATGCTAGCAATAAGATATTGCTATCCGTATACTGGTCGTTGGAAGCAAAAATACACACACAGTAACTTCGAACGTTGAGACTTGTATTTTTATTTTTTGACTGAAAGTGACAAAAGACACCCTGTCTTATAAAATTGTTCCGTTCGGCAGAAGACGGTGTAAAATATATAACTTTACTATAAAAATAGGCGTTCGCGACGATTAAGGCTAATGGCTCTACATTTTTTTTAACGGCTCATTGTGCAGAAAATTTATTTTAAGTTTGATTATTTTAAAACGTGAAGTAGAAGAAGAACGTGCTTTTCACCTTTTTTTTATAATAATTCTACGTATACTGTGTTGAGTGTCTATCGACAGCTCTTCAAAAATGATATCGAGATTCTTAAAATACATTTTTTCTTAATTCAATGGATGACGATATAAATTCGCTTCCAAAGCCATAAAAATTGTGTTCCCCCCTCTAGTTTTTAAAGTAAGAGGAAGAAAATCCTAAAAAAAAATTGGATTTGTAAAACGTATAAGAACTTTCAACGAAAAGAGTAAAGTCCCGACAAAATAAAATACCTTTTTAGAATCCCTTTCGTAGTGAGCACAATCATTGCGAACCGCAACCTGTCCAACAAAGGTTTAATTAGGATACTTCCTTACACGCTACGTATGTAAGTGACATACTGTCCTAAACAAAAGGAGCTTATAACCCACTTCACTTGGAGTTTCCTTCATAAAGTTAATCCTGGCCATTCCCTAGACGGTGCGGGTCGTTAGGAAAATTTTGTGCGCTTATAAAAAATGTTTTAATAAAGTCGGATCACACGAATAACAAGGTAGACGTGTCTTTGTGGTATGTGAAGAGTCAAGAAAGAGACAGAAAGCGAAACGCACTGGTCTAGTCCAAAATCAAACATCATCATCGACCTCATCTCTGTCCCCAGGACTAGATTGAGGTCAAGAGTAATAAGCCCATTTAGTATAAAAAAAAAAACAAAAAAAAAACCTGCCTAGCCTTTTCCCAACTATGTTAGGGTCAGCTTCCAGTCTAACCGGATGCAGCTGAATACCAGTATTTTACATGGAGTGACTGCCTATCTGACCTCCACAACCACCACCAGTGACCTCCAGTTAGTACTAGGTAATAAGATACCCCTTGGTAAGACTGGTTGTCAGACTTTTTGGGCCACTGACTACCTGTAACGACTGTGAAAGATCTACAAACAACAGCCGGGACCAACGGCTTAACGTGCTTTCCGAGGCATGTAGGAAACTCGGTATGTAATGGGTGGTCACCCATCCACAGACCAACCTAGGCAAGCACGGCTTAACCAAAAGATCGATACGAGCGGCTGTTATTATTTAGCCACGAGCTCCTCTAAAATCGAACAATAAGTTTTAACATAATGTATGCCTAGTAAGCCGAGTTAGGACAACTGATCTTTGATTTTTCCAGGATTTTTAATGGTACGTAATTGAAAATTCATTTTCAGATATGCACGTTCTTGCTGAAAGTATTAAATGTATGCATAATGTTTATTCGGTTGTGGTCGTGTTTTTCAAACGATTTGGCATCGTGAACACCACTCATGATAATTACTAATGATAATTAATTTGACTTAGGATAAACGTAATTGATTTATCACTGTCGGCAAGATAGCCTTTTGTAGAAACGTTACACATTCACAGAACGCAAAATACGTGGTTGGACGTGGAGTGGCAGACACCCACCCGATACACAATACAGTAAGAACAATACAGTGGCAGTAACGTTTCTAGCTTCAGAACCCCAATGTATTTGATGATACTATCTAAAGGCTCCAGAACTTGCCGTCTTATGACGGCAGGCCGTGTCGACGGCGCGTTCGTGTTCCACGCGCGCCTCAAAGAGATGTCAGCAACCAGGAAGAGGGTCCCCTTTCTGGTTGCTGGGGCCGATGCCTGCCGGGGCTGCGGGACTGTTCGAAAGAGATACCGCGGCCCTGGAACACAAAGGGCTAAGAAGGAACATGGATGGGTTTTAGTCAGTACAAGTCTGACACTCCCTTCCGCTCCGCTCAGAGCGGGACCCGTCATTTGATGATTTCCCATCCTAAAAAAAATTATTAAAAAAAAAAATTCAATAAATTAATAATTTACTTGGGGTCGGCGCAACATGCTTATTCTTACATTCTCCCCTGTCAACTATCAGGCAATCATTTTCCTACTCCTTTGTCTTTCATATTATTCCTCACACAATCCATCCATCGTTTCCTTGTTCTTCCTCTCCCACTCCATCCATCAACATTTATATTCATCAGTACTTGTTTGAATAGTTTTTATTTTTGCCGCGGTCTGTTTACCCGACTGCGGCGGAGTCCAAAAGGAGGGTTATTTACCTATTTGTTTTTGTAAGGCACGATACGGTTAAGGTCATGTGTTTGTTATACTTGTCACTATACCCAAACTTGACACATTTCTTACATTTACACATAACATAACATCACGCCTATAATCCCCGAAGGGTTAGGCAGAGGTGTACCTAATAGAACACCCACATTTCGCCATTTTAATTTTATGTCCAATTTAATAGAGGGCGAGACAATTGCCATCACCCGGTCGCAAATCCAGACTCCGTTGCCGCTACTGAGAAATTCCTAGTGGAAAACCCAATAACACTTTGCCCGATCTGGGAATCGAACCCAGGACCTCATGCTCAGCAGTCGCGCTTTGCGACCACTAGACCAACAAGGCATTAAAACCAAAATTTCTTACATTTCTACATTCGAATAGACTCGTATCTCTAACGATGTCTACTTCATACTTGTTTAGCTGTCTATCATCACCCCTACAGCGAGTTTGGCACAACTTTGACATCTGGAGATCGTTCCCAGCGGGAGGATTTGGAATCTTCTCAACGTTTTCGGCAAAGAATCGTTGAAAACAAAAGAAACCACAGAATCGTTTAAGACATTACGCCGGGCTTTTTCCAGTTCAACGTTCGGATCGGGCATAAAACTTTCATTTAACTGCCTCCCAGGATTTACTCTGATAAAAGAATAAAGTTATGTTATGGCAGGGGTTTAACCTGATGCATGTAAATATGGGTGATGTCACCGGTTTTAAATCATAAAGTTTGCATCGATGACAATACATATAACACTGTTTTTTTTTGTGGATCTGCGAATTCACCTTGAGCAGGCTGGATTTTTTTAATGAAACCTACTAGAAGTTAAATTAATTCTAAACGAAGGTCAATTGGTTAATTAATGAAGATATTCAAGCGACAGTTTAATTTAATCGATGTGATTTTTTACCCGACTACGGCGGAGCCAAAAGGAAGGGTTATGATTTTAGCAGTCTATGTATGTATGTATGTTTGTTAGCTACTATTTACGTATGATCCTCCGTAGCGCCTAAAATATTCATCCGATTTTGATGAATAAGGTGTCAATCGATTCGTTATTATGGCCCGGGTAACATAAGCTACATTTTATTCAGTAGTCAGGTTTTTTAGTTGTAGTATACCACACAAATTCTTGTTTAGACGTACGTATCTAGTTAATGGATTTGTGTTTATTGACCATATTTATTACCATTCGTATCATTGCACCTATTTGGTGAGGAGCTCGTGGCTAAATAATAACAGCGGCCCGGATCGATCTTTAGGTGAAGCCGTGCTTGCCTAGGTTGGTCTGTGGATGGGTGACCACCCATTACTTACCGAGTTTCCTCTGTAGCTCGAAAAGTACGTTAAGCCGTTGGTCCCGGCTGTCATTTGTAGATCTTGGACAGTCGTTACAGGTAGTCAGTGGCTGAAAAAGTCTGACAACCAGTCTTACCAAGGGGTATCGTATTACCTAGTACTAACTGGGTTGTGGAGGTTAGATAGGCAGTAGCTCCATGTAAACTACGGGTATTCAGCTGCATCCGGTTAGACTGGAAGCCGACCCTAACATATTTGGGAAAAGGCTAGGCAGATGATGATGATCATTACACAAATAGGCAACTCTATTATAAAACTACTTCATCAAAATTACGAATTAATATTACTATTAACGCTGTCAAACCAAACTATTTGCTAGATAAAGCAATACAAACTGAAAGTTCTTGTTTGCACGATTAACGAAATAAACTGTTGTCTAGTTAGTATTCATGGGGATCCTCTCATTGTGTATTCAAGTAGCGGAGTAAAATGAAATATGGACTATTCTCCGTGAATTTTGAGCACAAGGTGTGTTAGCAATACTCTAATAGTGACTTGATATTGGTGTTTTTCGTCTGCGTTCCCTTAATTTATGGCTTGCTTTTTTGTACTTATTATCATTACTTCGTCTAGCTAGATCATTCATTTCATTTATATATTCAATAACAATTACATTTTGTCTGAATGTTACATTAAAAATATATACAACATTAATTTTAGTATATGCGAAACCTAAGTAACTAAGTAACTGAATCGATTCCAATAAGTTTTAAACCATGTTATACTTTTTCCCAATAATATTTAAAAAGGCTACAAGTTGGACACCGAGCGCCACTAAGTACCTATCGCAATCATTTAGTTACCTACTGCCATATTATTATCATCAATGAGCTCAAGACGACGCTGGAGGCGCGCACGCGAGCGCCCCGCGTGGTGACCACGTTTTTGTGCGAACAACCAGGTAAAGGAACAAGCTTATAACTTTGTGATTTTTCATGATACAGTTTTGAAATTTTGTACATAGATTCTTTACATAAAAATACTAGACACGTATTTCAGGTTTCGCATTATATACTAAAACTAATGTTGTATAAATAGCAAAAAAAAAACAAAAAACATACATATATTGATTAATAAGAAATAGTAAAATACACCATCACTATCACAAGTTAAATTATAAAAACAAATAGTAAAACAATGTCAGCATAATAAATTCATTAAAATATTTAAAAACATGTCATATAAAATAATAAATAATCAACAATGCTCAAAAAAAAAAGATCATAATATCTGTTCGTCTTCGTCTATATTTTTAACGTGTGAACGAGGTTACGTATTTATTTTTAAGGTTCTTCCTAAACCTGTTTGGTCGTTTCGTTCAGCGGGATTGTTAATAATATTTTTTTTTTCCTTTTTTTTTTAATTTTCCGGGTCTAGGGAACAACGAATCCAATTTTGTTGTGTATTTTGTTTTTAATAACTAATAATATCGTAATAAATATTTTAATTAGATAATGGTAAAATTGACATCTAACAAAGCGTTTCCTAAACAAGTTATTTTTTTACTAAAATTATTAATATAAATCAAAAAGCAGTTTAATTACTTCGAATTCGACGCAAACAAATATTTTAACAACAATCTTTGATGACTACTCAAAGAGAGAGCCATAAAGTTTCCTTCCAACCGCGCAGACAGCATGAAAAAAAAACGTTAATAAAACCGTAATACCATAAAACTGGGCACACAAAGTATAACATTGCTCTCGAACAGAATCCAATAACAAAATATCACACTTTCCGTAACATGAACAAGAAATGGCAGCCCTCTAACTCGATTCGCGAACTACTCTCAGAATCTTCTTAATGCGAAATGTTCCAAATGGATACCATTGTTTTCTTCCACAAAAAGCATCAAATAAGTAGGAGAACGAATACAAAACGAAGTATAGAGAGCACTCAGTATCGTAACAGTGAAGCGAGAATACGATATGTCTCCATCACATTACCATACATTCTTGAAATCGACGTGGGAATGGATACCTATTCTGCAGTGATGCGTAACTTAGGAAACACCTCTTTGCCGAGCCCGTTTTATTTTCGTTGAATTCGTTTTAGGGTTAATATATATTATGCGACGGCGATGTAAGTAGGGAAGGGGGGTAGAATTTTAAAAGAGGCATTTCATTCTATTTCCATCGCATTGCCCACAATTGTGTGAATTCGCCGTGCGTGATTTCTATGCACGTTGTCACTTTTAAAATTCAACTCAATTCTACCTTAAATAGAAAAGTTTGAAAGAAAATGTTATGTACAGTCACGAGCACCAATATGGATACACTTTTCTAAATTTAAAAGCAATTTTCGCGAGAAATAATGATTGTAACTTGGAGCATACAAATATGAGTTCCAGAATACTATGTTCGTAACAACATGATAATATTTTAATCAGAACAGAACAATTTTAAAAGTTGTCAAATGTTTAAATATTGGTGTTCGTGACTGTACAGCAACTGCGACGGATACTGCACAAAAGTTAGGAAACTTGCTGCAATTTCAAGAATATTTTCTCGAACATTATCTGGCACGAAATTAACCAAGACGCTACATTGAGATCCTGGGCGCCCGCAGTTAGTTCACGACGTCCCACAAGTGGCAATTTGGACGACGGAAAGTGCCCAACCCTTACTTCTAGCAGAAAATGAGAAAACAAAACATTGCTGCGCTTGCACTACTTAATTAGGTACGTAGAAAAGGCTTTAGTTAGTACATACTAACTTTGTTTATCTATACCTTGTGTTGGGTGCTGTTGTTTCAACAAAGGTTTTTGTTCTATTCCTTAGTACACCTGATCTAGAAAACGCCGAGAAAAAGGCGTCGCCGCTATCGCGAATGTCACCTATTAAGAGCTTTAACGTCTTACGGCATTTCATACAAACTTTCAAGTGATTTTGTTTCGAAATGGCTGAACCGATTTTAATGAAGCTTCGTACTTATAAGCAGGATACATAAGTTTAAAAACTTGACAGAGAACATTTTCGAAAAACAGTGTCTCCTTTTTAAGGAAATCTCTCGCCAACTGGTCGACACTTCGCGTGACCAGAGGGCTGGCTCTTTTTTTCGCCAAAGAATTAGCATTGCCATTCAGCGTGGCAATGCTGCCAGTCGCTGTCATCTGGAAACGTGCCCAGAAGGGCACGTTTCCAGATGACAGCGCTGCGGAGGAGTACTTTGACGCTTAAGTGTCCTATTGTCGTCGTTGTTTAGATGTTTATATTTGCTTTAGTCTTATTTTTATCATTGCTTTAGTTCTATTTGTAGTCTGTATATAATGTACATAATACTTTAAAACTATGTTTGTACTATTAAACTTAACACCTGTAGTTACAGCTAAACTGGACCTATTTTAGATTTTCCATAGAAGCCAATTACCTTTTTTCCAAAAAAACTTTTCGAAAAGTTCTCTGTCAAGTTTTTAGACTTATGTATCCTGCTTATGCGTACGTAGTTTCATTAAAAGCTGTTCAGTCATTTAAAATAATCACTTGAAAGTTTGTATGCAATGCCGTAAGACGTTAACGTTCTTAATTATTTCTAAGATGAAGATCTTCTTATAAAGCTTGCGTTTTCTGTAATGGTAAACCTATCCCACTCGCTCATAATCTACAGTAACTTCCCCTTGCTTATTAAGAACTCATTTGGTTAATGAAAAGCGTTTTACTCAAAAAAATTATTGAAGTGACAAGAATATTCCGGTCTTCCCTACTGAGTCAGAAATTACTTTCAACCCAGCATGAATTTTCAGGAAAATTATTGAAGGGTTTTTATAAAAACAGTTATTAAGTAACTTTGTAATATGTTCAAACACTGTTTTAAGCTTTCACGGTTTACAACTAAACTTATCTTTTTTCATCTACTTTCCGTGATTGTTCATTATTTTGAGCTCCCGACAGATCTCAAAATTATGATCAATCACGGAATATCAGTGGCAGTATAAGTTTATTTGTAATATGTTATTTTTTTCTTTTGTATTAGCAGGAAGTACGCGGATTAAATATTTTGCAAGTCTTGTATTGGTTCTAGACACATTCTTTGGTTAATGTTTTTTTATCAATCAGTAAGAGAAAGTATTGATCTAAAAATACGTTTTTCAAAGCCCAACTATTACATCTTTACATAGTATAAAACAAAGTCGCTCCCGCTGTTTGTACGATTGGATCTTTAAAACTACGCAACGGATTTTAATGCAGTTTTCAGCAATAGATAGAGTGATTCAAGAGGAAGGTTTATATGTATAAGGTCTATCTTTTCATACATGAAATATTTTAAGAGTAACTATAAGTAGTAAAGTCGCCATAGCAACGAAAAAAAAAATTATCTGAGTGTTTTTTTACAAAATTATTATAATTCTAAAATTTTTTGAGACTTTTTGCACAAAACCTTTACTCCCATATTCTAACAATGACAGTAGGTAAATACGACATAGTAAACTAGCGTAATGGATGTTCAAAAATAAGGAGCTAGTATTTATTTTGTGGGTCAAGTAATTTTAAATTATTTATTTTTTATAAAAATATACTCAGAAAAAAAAAATCCCTTGAAATGGCTTCGTTAGAGCCGTTTCATGATTCCCTGAAAATATTTCGTGTATGAATAGTTGGACCTTATATAATTATATTATCTACATTGCACCCGTGCCAAGCCGGGGCGGGTCGCTAGTATAATATAAATAAAGACACTTTTTCTAAAATCAAAAACGGTAGTAAGGAACACAAAATGTGTGTAAACATGAACCCTTGTTCCCCCGGTTTTTATGTTCTGAATTTACATACATTATACGAAGACATTTTAATTTATTTAACAATGTTATAAAGGATGTACTAGCGTTTAGTCTCCGCGTGGTTGTAAAGAAACTCGACACATTGCAAGGGAGAAAATATTACTCTCCCTCATAGTCTGTTAATTATCTTATTCATAGCTGCTCCATGCGGTAGTAAAACTACGTTCTGCTACAGTGATATGGAATTTGTTATTATGCGTTAGTATCTTATTATGATTGTGTTAATTTTTATTGTCTGTTTTGGTCATTAAATGGCGCAAGTGTATTAACCTCATACTTTAATAATTTAACTACGAAAAGTTCGAAGTTTCCAATCATGCGGATTTCTCGACGGCGGCTTAGGTGGCCCATTGGTATCGGCCACGATTTACGGTTGTGGGTTCAAACGTAGGCCTGCACATTACTTTGTGTAGTTTATTTCATCACCACTACTCTCAAAATCTTAATCTTAACTAATATTATAAAAGCGAAAGTAAGTTTGTTTGTTTGTTTGTAACCTTTTCACGCCTAAACCACTGAACCGATCATCCTGTAATTTTGCATAATATGTCAGATGTACAGAAACGGACATCGGGCACCTTTTATCCCGAAAACAAGTACTGTTCCCGACGAAAACAACAATAACTTTCTTATGATAATAGATGGCGCCACGTGTCTTTCGAATCATGATTAAATTATATTATTACAAGCAGAGTACAACCCGAATTGATTATCAAATTCTAAATTACGCGAGCGAAGCCGCGGGCAAAAGCTAGTCCTCTATCTATAAATAATATTAATTTTTAATTCATATATTTAACACTTCAAGCACAGAGGTGGACTTAGTGCCATTAGAATTTTCTACCAATCAACCTTTGGGTGATAATAAATAATAAAAAAAAAAAAATACAAACAATGGTTGCGGTGGTTTTATTCTTGGTTTCTGTGGAACTGTGGATGATGTACTAATAACTTCTAGTTAAAATGTAAAATTAATACTTGACAAGGATTTGTGTGAGATATAAAAAAGTTCTTATACCTTAGAAAGGAACGTCTCAATAATACTCAAGATACACACTGGGCCCACAGACGCAAGTTAAAACCGCTTCAGTCAGGGACCGCATATGTGAATTATGCGTGAGGGGGTGAAAATTCGAGACGTAAGACGTGTAATGCGATTTTCCCAGGCTTTGTCTCACCCTTAATTGGCTAAAGTCCCGGTTTTTACCGTCGTTGGTACTCATTATATGCGTTAATGTTAATTTTTTTTACTTGTTAGCGGGGAATAATAAGTCAAGCCACAGAACTTTTTTTTAACACCGAACCATACGTCTGATTTTATATGTAAGCAACGCGAAAGTAAAAAAGCTAATAAACGAATTCGTCTTATTTAGAACGCCAAATAAATATTTGGAAAAAATCGGTTGTCTGTAAAGTCGGTTTATTGACGATAGTTGAACGTGACAACGTCATAAGAAAATACTGATGGAATGGTTGCATTTTTCAAAAGAAAATTTTAATTTTATTTGTTTGATAGATATTTTGTATGGATATAGAGAAGGAGGTAAATGGAAATCACAAGTGAATTGATCAAGTTACATTTATTTGTACGCATAAATACAATTATGTCATTTTTTTTTACTTTGTACATAGTTTTTACAAGTATGAATGTGCGTTGAGCAATTGTTTTATGGAACGCCTCAGAGCGAGGTAACGCCGCATACGTCATGTTTTTTCGTGCGTGCAGCCGGCTCCATCGAATTATAAGACGTTGTCACGTCAAAAGAAAACGTCAAATAAAGAACAACAATTATTTATTTTCTCTTGTCTTAATGATTCATAGATCACTATCTAATTTACAGCTATTTATAGCTTCACGTAATAAATCTAGGTGTGTAGTACCTACGATAAAATTTATAGGTTACATCCATGTACAGTCAGGGCGTTAAAATGTACTGCACAATAGAGGTGGTGGTTAAAATTTGACATTTTTACGCGAGTTTCGTAGTGCAAGTGTTATCACTGATGTGCAGTTAATTTGATCTAGTTATGTTACCCACCATGTAGGTAAGTATTGTTAACCAATAAAATATATAAATAAAACTGTTTTACATCCGTGACCTCTCTAATCCAGGTCCAGTTGAAAACCAGCGTCAGGCACTAGTTGCCCGGCATTTTGCTGAACTGGTCCTATTTGGCGCAGCTATGAGGCACAGTGTTCCCTACATTTTTTTTTTTTTTTTCTTGTATTATTTTTGTTTTATATTGTGTGCACTTGTGGCATGTTCCAAATAAATGTATTTTCTTTCTTTCTTTCTTCTTCTTTCAATATTTTGGACGAAAATTACAGTTCTAAGTGGGTGGCATGCGCCTCGAATGTGGGAAAGGAATGTATTTGAAAATTGCTTAACTTTTTCGGTCTAAATCCGTACCTGATAGCAACAAGCTTAAGAGCAAAAAAATTACCCTTACCTACTAGTGACTCCGTCTTTACTCTATGGATTCCTGTTAAACTTCATTCAACTTTAAACTTATACTATTAAGTGATTATGTTTGGTTAAGTTATTGATACTGAGGAGATCATCATCATTTTCCTACCCTTATCCCAATTTATTTGGGGTCGACGCAGCATGTCTTCTTCTTCCATACTTCTCTATTTCTCGTCATCTCAGCAGTCACCTCCTTTCTAGCCATATCATCCCTCACGCATCCATCCATCGTTTCTATGATACTGAGGAGGATTTAAGAGAAAAAAAAACGTGTTACTTCGACCCAAGTAACACGGGGCAAGGGCGGGAGATGATGATTGATTTGTTCCGATAGCACTTCAAGTTTTTTTACACCGTAAGGTTTTTAACGGCCTAGAATAAAATGAAACATTTATGTACATATCAGGTCAGCTACGTTTTAAATCGATTTGAAAACGTTTTAGATTTTTAAAATTAGAATAACTATCCCACGCCTGAGTTAAGGTGAACTGAATTCTCCTGTTGATTTTCAGTTTAAGATTCTTTACCAATTTATAATTATTATACTTCTAAAACAAATATTCAAGTAATTTTTTAAACGTTATAAATCTTGAGTTTTTCTGCGGTGTTCCTAATCACCTGACCGAAAATCTACTTCATTAAATTAAATGTAGTAAAAAGTATTCTAAATTTTGGTCGGAAAACGTGCCTCCTACTCGTTATCTAAAGCGGCCAACAATGCCCCAACGTGGTCCAGAGTATCTCTTCAGAAAAATCTGTTAGTGACTTGACCTCTTTCTTCAGGTCATTGAACACAAGCTTCGAGACGACTTAAATATAGATAGGTACCGTAAATTAAGAAAGAAGTCGTAGAAGAACAATTAAAATCATTTTGTTTTTAAGCAACTTAATGGACGGGAGAAAAGACGGCGTTAATATTCTAAAAATCTATGTAGTTTGCTTTTTTCTCCACGTAATGTTCCTCTGTAATATTATCAAAAATTGAAATAAAAAATACTTTTCGTCTATTGTAACGTTAAGTTCTGAAAATACATAAACGAAGACGGTATAGATACAAAAGCCATTAAAGTGACTAAGTTCGTTGAAATAAAAATGGCAACCCATATTTAGCACGAAGTCTAGTGCAATTAGACGAACTTCTAAAACGCAATTTTAAGCGTAATTTTGTGAGACTTGTTGTAGCGTCGACATTGAATGTTAAACAAATTTAAAGGTATTTCCTTTGTTTGTACTAGATTCACTTTAGGGGATTTTCATTGCGGGCGGCGAGTAATGGGCGACTCGCTGTCCGACCATGGACCATGCCCGGGTCGACGGCGCGTTGTGTTCCACGCGCGCCTCAAAGAGTGTCAGCATAATGACAGGGCCCCCCTCTAGAGGGCCAAAGCCTGCCGGGGTCACGGGACTTATAGAACTACCGTGACCCTGGAACATAAAGGGCTATTAAAGGACACCGTGGATTTTAGTCAGTACAAGTCTGACAGTCCCTCCCGCTCTGCCCTGGGTGGGAGAACTCATTTGATGATTTTACCACGATAAAAAAGGGGGTTTTCATACTATATCTACAGTCATAAATATTACAGTAGTATAGATTATATTATAACTGTCTCCAACCAAACTACAAAACGTATCAGAATTCCTCTAACTTCAGTAGGAAACTATCAAACAGGCATACATCCCAACTTTCCTGTTGATAATGTTAGTGTAGATGGGATGTAGATTCCCTGCAGCACCTATTTATAAAGTGTGACAACTTTCGAGTTTACCCCTCGGTTCTTTTGTTTCATACAAGAGTGAATGTGTACCTTGGGAATCCAACGGCGATGTTGTTCAAAATTGTTCGCGTTGAGTGTGAAATATAAACTCGTTTATTTATTCAACTTGTGATTATAGAGTTCTGTTCCGGAGACCTAGTACAAGGAAGAAGAGCTCGTTGCTAAATAATAACAGCCGCTCGGATCGATCTTTAGGTTAAGCCGTGCTTGCCTAGGTTGGTCTTTGGATGGGTGACCATTCATTACATACAGAGTTTCTTCCGTGCCTCGGAAAGCACGTTAAGCCGTTGGTCCCGGCTGTCATTTGTAGATATTTGTCAGTCCTTACAGGTAGTTAGTGGCCCAAAAAGTCTGACAACCAATCTTAAAAAGGGGTATCATATTACCTAATACTAACTGGGTTGTGGAGATCAGATAGGCAGTCGCTCCAAGTAAAATACTAGTATTTTTCGTTTATTGGTTTACCTCAACATTTTTTAATTTTAATTTTTACATATTATTTAAAAAACGTTTAAAGAATATTTTCATTAGTGACGTATACGTATATAGGAAGTTTTTGTAAAAACTAATTTACAAAATACGCATAATTTATCATTTGAAGATATTTTTAATTTATACGGTTGGTTGGTAGAGTGTAAATTGTCAATTGAACCAATTATTTAACTAATAAGTGATCTATTTGTCTAGTTTTAGAAAATTGACAAGTACATAATTATATTGCATAGACTATATCAGTAGATACATAAAATCTACAACTCATTAAGGTTGCATGTAGATAATTTGCGATTAACTTATTTTAACATAAACGAATAGATACTAAGTGATAAAATACAGGGTGTAAACAGACCCTTCACATAGCCGTCAACCAAGCATTCTGTACATCAAACTAAGTAACTTTACACAAAAACTATTGCTGGGAATCGACTTTTTTTTTTGGGGTGAAAAATCACGTTTTAAGGTAGGACTCGATGGAAAGCACTCAAAGCATTGTGCTGATGGATGGATTGAATAGTACGGGGGTTGTGGAGGTGTGTAAAGTAAAAATCTTACATTAAAAACATGTATTTAAAAAAAACTTGTGAAAATCTTGTAACTTTGACCCCCAATATCTCCGTAACTAGAAGGTGCCCAGGTATGGTCTAGAACAAAAAAATGATCGCAAAGACGGGGAGAGCAAATACCTTTCGGCGGAGTTAAGGGTCTATTTACACCCTTTATAACCTCTGTCATAATCAAGATAATTTTCTCATCCCTATCACCTTATTAAAATAAAAATTAAGTAGTCTCTAAGCGTGTTTATCAGCTCACCTTCCTGAAAGTTTAACCCTCAGCTGAAAGAGATTAGCAAACTGTCACCACTTAACACTATAAAGTTTAAACCCGACACTTTGGGTGACACGGAGCGGGTCAAGAGGTGTTCGGTGCCATTTGCAGTTAACGAGGTGTTGCTAGTTGGAACCTTGCGTAAATCTTATAAACTGACGTTATAAATAGGAAAGTTTTAAGTTGTCACTTAAAAATTCGATTATAGACCTAGATCGCCGAGTGCCGAGATAGATTTATTTATTTTATTTTTATTTATTTATTATATTTGGTCTACCAACAATTGTTAACTGGATACAGCGACATAAATCATTCTAAAAATTAAATAACAGCGCAACAATAACTTATAGGTAAACACCACATGCACAAAACAGAGACCAATAACTGCGGATCATCATCATCTGCGTAGCTCTAAAACTAGATTATTAGATCACTTATTTAAATAATTGGATCAATTAACAATTTTCATTCTTTACTAGCCAACCATATAAATGACCAGGAATCACGGAGGAAGTAAAAAAAAATAAAAAAGACAGCCGAATTGAATTTGAACTTTTTCAGAAATCGGTTAAAAAGTGAAGTGCTTGCCGGAGTTTCAACCCACGATCTACGAAACAGATTAGCATTCATTATAGTGTTTTATTTCCTTGACTTCAAAGCTATTGAGGATTCAAGTTAAACACCAAGAGGTCTACAGGTTCAAAGCTGTTTAATTACTAAGTGTTTATACGACGAGACTTGCGTGTGTGGATTCACGACACTCATGTTTGAAACTGATCAAATACAAGAATTGCGCAAATATTCACCTGAAAACAAGATCTCTGGTCATCATCTGCGTAGCTTTTTCCCAACTATGTTAGGGTCTACTTCCAGTCTAACCGAAAGCCGCTGAGTACCAGTATTTTACATGGAGCGACTGCCTATCTGACCTCCACAACCCTGTTAGTACTAGGTATTAAGATACCCCTTGGTAAGACTGGTTGTCAGACTTTTTTGGGCCTCTGCCTACCTGTAACGACTGTCAGAGATCTACAAATGACAGCCGGGACCAACAGCTTAGCGTGTTTTCCGAAGCACGGAGGAAACTCGGTATGTAATGGGTGGTGACCCATCCACAGACCAACCTAGACAAGCAAGGCCTATGTCATGTGGATATTTCTATAAAATAGAAAATTAAGTTTGAAAGCCCTAAAATTATGATTTGAACTAAATCGTTGAGTCACAGTAGATTTCATAGCGATACTCAGTTCTGTACTTGAACAATTACGTTTTGCATAAAAGAAATCATACAATTTGAATGGCCGAAAAATTTACCAAAGTTGTTTTTGATGCTGATCGACTCTGTTACATGTAAGGATCATGTCATAGTGTGGAAAGAAAAGAACCCGTATAGCACAAGTTGGTCTAATTTTATCAAAAATATGTATTACGTACGATGTGCCGTACGTAAAATACGCGCTTTGGACGTGGAGTTGCGTATATAATTATACAATACATCTACTTACGATTATATGACTAAACATTTATTTAATTTTAGCCTACTTCTGTTGTCCAAATTATATTCTCCCCAAACAATGAAATAATCATTAAATGAAACTATTTTCTCCCATCTGTCTGTCAGCGGACTGTATCTCGTGTTCCGTAGCAACAGTTGAAATTTTCACAGAATGTGTATTTCCGTAGCCGCTATAACAATAAAAAATAAATTAAAAATTAAAGGGGACTCCCCTAGTTCGATGGTAGGGAACCCTTACTGCGCGAGTCCGACTTGCACTTGGCCGGCTTTTTATTATGAGATCAGGCGATCAGCAAAAAAAAAATTGGTAAATTTTTCGTTCATACAATTTTTGTATTTAAAATTTGAACTTCTGCTTTCCCATAGTATTAAATAAAAAAATAAAAATAAACAGCCATTTATTTCCTTTCTTTCCCATAGAAAAAATAATCTTAACATGAAACTCAGCCGACGAGCATGAAAAAAAAGTTTCATACTGTATGTTTTTCTAAAAATAAATAAACATCAGAGAGATTCAAACGAGAATATATAAAACGATTCCATTGTAAATTATGTGGCATATAAGGACTTGTACAGTAAAACTGTTCGAGAAGAAAATTATGTTTATTATAAATGAAGCTATACTCATAACTATGAATGAGAGACATCTGAATACAGAGCGGAAACATGTGAATCTTAACACAGATGAAGCCCGGCTATGAAACAGTTATACGTGTTCGATTTATTGCAAATGTATCGGAAAGTTATCTCATTATGGTGTTGTATGTTAGGTTTATCTAATGATAGTTGGGTTTTCTCTATCTCGTCTTTAACAATAATTCCATCCACGCAACGCTCACGATGGAAAAGGTGGATTGTTAACTTTATTTTAAAAATATAAGGTCTCATTAAAATCGATGGACAAACTTTTAGAAATCATTTAGACCACCAAGATAAGGACAAAGGTAAAAGAAAAATAAGAAAAACGCATTATATACTTACTTACAAGAAAAAAAATCAGCTAACCAAAAAACACTAAAAATTTAGGTTACCCAATGATTTTAGGTCAAAATAGAATTACTTTAATCAGTGTTTTTTTTTTGCTTGGATATCTTTGGTTAGACGTACGCTGTGTTAAAATGTGTCCATCCATTTTAATGGGACCTCATATAATTAAAGTATAATATTTAGTGTTATTGGGTTTGCTTATCAGGAATTACTCAGTAGTATCTACGGACTCTGGATTTGTGCCCAGTTGATGGCATATTGCCAACTCAACTGGGCTCGGCCCCTATTGCATGGGACTTAAACATAACTGGCGAAATGTGGGTGTAGGTACTATTAGGTACGCCTCTGCTTAACCCTTCGGAGATAACAGGCGTGACTTATGTTATGTAAAACTGTAATTGTATTTTTTTAAGTACGTTTATTTCTAATACAGCATGTAAAAGAAAAGTGTGGTCATATTTAAGGGCGTGCTGCATCGGTAGGGGTCCGCAAGGGGCGATGCCTGCCAGGGCTGCAGGACTGTTCGAAAGAGATACCACGGCCCTGGAACACAAAGGGCAAAGAAGAAACATGGATGGGTTAGTAAGTAGAAGTCTGACACTCCCTTCCGCTTCGCCCAGAGCGGGGGGAGGGGTCATTTGATGATTTCCGATCCGAAAAAAAAAGGGCGTGCCGCGTGGTCAAACCATCGTACTGTATAACTTTCTGTACGGTAATAACATCAGTCAACGATCCCTTGCAACGAATATGTAGAAACTACAATAGCTCCTACACATCACTGAAAACCGATTTATTCGGTGTTTCCTTCATCAAGTTTAGAAGATCAGTTTCTGAGGTACGGGAGTGCATTAATTTGCCTTTAAACAACAAATTTTTGTCAACAGCAACTGCTCAACTAGTTAACAAAAAAATAAATGAAAATCTTTAGATATCACACTCATACATAATAATATCATCATAATTCATATAATTTCATTTAGTTTTCAGTACTTTTTATTTTATATTGTATTCAAATTGTATTATTTTACTATTATGATTTGAGAAATTGTATGTTGTTGTCCTATGGTGAATGCTGCATAAAATAACATAAAAGTGCTGGTATTATTATAGGCATACAAGCATTTTTATGCTATTTTTATTGTGTATTTTTATTGTTTCACATTAATTCTTAGTATGTACTGCTGTTGGTGTACCAAATAAATAAATAACATTGTAATGAATAAATAATTAGCTGTCCCAAACAAAACTTTAATAACTACTCGATCTTGAATATTCTTTTGCGTTTTCGCTGTTGGTCCCATTGAGAATTTTTTTCAGAATGATAGTATGTAAGTACCACATCCTGTATAGGTATGCACACCCCGAAAAATCGCGACAAATAAGCTTTTATTATTTGACCAACAGGACCATCCATCAAGGCTGTTACCCTGATGAAACTGCCCCCAAAAAACCTAACGATTTCAACGTTGAAAAATGTCACTAACGATGCGCAGATTGCAATACAAATACATGCATCGGAACGTGTTCGAAAACCAAAATAAAGGAAAAAAAGAAGGGATAAGTCTCGTTTCCTACCATATTTAAGTTGTGATATCTACGTTTCTTCGTGAATGATTAAGCTTTGTCAAAAACGTGTTCTGCGTTCAACATGATTGTATTATTGTTGTTTCACCCGTGTATTGACTGTTTTATTCGTATACATAAAAAGACGTAGATTTCGCACTAGCGCGCGCAAATTTTTGCAGACAAATTCAGCCAATTGTCGTGATTTAAGTACTTCAACCGCAATAGCTATCTCTTTCCGTATCATACGTTCCGTATTATCTATCGCAGTCGTAACAACGCAACGATATTTAAACGCTGCTCAGTATGAACGTAGCGTATAATATCATTGGTTGTCAACAATAACACGAAGAGAGTGGACAGCATGTTTTATAATATACCTCCTTAAGATATTTTCAATACTAATCACAAATGTTTTATACATAGGCGTGTATACACGCGGGCTTACAAACACATGTTCGAACAGAAAATTTCGAGAGCATAAATTGAAAACCGAACTCTCTAACCGGAAAATTCATTATGTAATAACAGAAAACGTAAAAGAAACCCGTGAAGCGTCGCAATATTACTTACTACCCCCGCTTTTCTAAATTTAATTCAAAAGACGAAACTTGAGGTTCATAACAAGGTTTTTATTATTTTGGCGAAGCGAAACCCCTCCGGTGGAAAGAGTGAAAGCGTGTAGTGGTTAATACGAGCTCGTCTGCATACCCACGATCATTGAAATTTATTAATTTTAAACATGTATTTTTCCTGCAGCTTTCATGCTGCTGGAGAAGCTAGACGTTTCTTTAAAACATATACAGTGTGTTTGGCTACCGGTTACCGATACTTTAAGGGCGGGCATATTATAAAGGGTGTAAATAGACCCTTAACATAGCCGAAAGGCACTTGTTCTCCCCGTTTTTGCGATCATTTTTTTGTACTAGACCGTACCTTGGAACCTTCTAGTTACGGAGATATTGGGGGTCAAAGTTACAAGTTTTTTTTAATAGGTACATGTTTTGTAAGATTTTTACTTTACACACCTCCACGACCCCCGTCGGGTACTATATTCAATGCATCCTTCAGCACAATACTTCGAGCGCTTTCCATCGAGTCCTACCGTAAAACGTGATTTTTCACCCCAAAAAAAAAATCGATTCCCAGCAATAATTTTTGCTTAAATTTACTTACTTTGATGTACAGAATGCTTGGTTGACGGCTATGTGAAGGGTCTGTTTATACCCTGTATACACATTTCTATCGACAAACACACGTTTATATTTATTTAGTTAATACATTTCATAGCCTCGTCGTTTACCCTTGCAATAAGATCATTTGCACGTCTCTAGGTCTCTTACATTCACAGATATTAGCATTTCATTGAACATACCCTAGATCATCAGATTAAAAAAACAAAATGGCTGCTATTCGCGGGGTTTGGGCTAGGAGTATTTATAAACGTGTATTTGTCGATCGAAATGGGTATATATTATGCCCTTAAAGGTTCGGTAACCGGCCAAACACATTGTATATATAGCTGTCCGTGCTTTGCAAGTGGTAGCTCTTCTCATGAATTCTGATATCGATCAAAAGATATTTTTTATTCTTATTTAATTTTATTAAATAAATAAACGGTTACGGTACGGTACGGTACGGTTTACAACTAAACTTATACTGTCACTTACGGGATATCTTCCGTGATTGTTCGTTGTTGTTGTTTTGTTGTTTGTTGTTGTGTTTTTTGTTGTGTTGTTGTAAATAATGAACAATCACGGAAGATGTCCCGTAAGTGACAGTATAAGTTTAGTTGTAAACCGTGAAAGCTTAAAACAGTGTTTCAAATTTCATTTATTTCAGGTCCGAAATCCATATGAAACAAAAATAGATAAAAATACAAATCCAAACACGTAAATTATTGCTAAAATCTAAATTTCAGAATTTCATTGTTTTAGATACATTATTGAATTAAGTTAACAAGTCAAAGGTAAAAATACACAATCGATTTAGAATAAAATAATAAATTTTCATATTATTAAAACATTAATTACAAAATTAATGTAATACTTAATTTTTATTTCATATCATAAAATACTCTTCCGATTCCAGATTTCCCATGTTTTACGGCCTATGATGGTGTTTTTTTTTTAACATGGGCCTATATTAAAAAAAACCGGCCAAGTGCGGTACAGACGGACGGACAGCGAAGGCTTAGTAATAGGGTCCCGTTGGTTACACTTCGGGTACGGAATCCTAAAAAAACCATCATTGCAAAACATTATGCAGATACTGAAATACTAGAAACAGATATTGACTAGCGCCAGAGTTGGATACAAAAACAGTCAGCTGCGCTAATTGGAGAAGCGGCCTCAAACACTGAAATTGTACACTTACATTTTGAAAACAAACATCCGCCCGCGGCAGCCTGTCTGTCATGATTGTAACATGGAAAATCGAATAACACACTCAAGGTACCTATGTTCTTTATTTTTTACATAAACGAGAGCCCATGACCAAAATTTTTGTTTCATGACCAAAACAATTATTATTCAGAAACATAATTTTAAGGAATTTTAATAAATATGAAGAGACATAATATTGCGAATAAGTTTAGATGGTATTAGGTTGCCTGAGTATAATCGGTCAAGACTCACGGTTGTCCCATTTTATATATTCTCTTGACGTAATTTTATCAGACAACATGTACTAAACTTGCAAAAAAAATATTTCTTAGTGTAGGCTCCTAGGCTACTTAAATGAGTGTGCGAACAGCGAGTGCGTGTTCGCTGATGCAAGTCCACCGCTTCTACGTGTGCGCATACAAATATGCGCGAAAATTTCGCCACATTTTGTTCATGTTCACTTGAGCGAGTCCACCGAAAGAAACATTTGTGCTTCACACTGTATGGCACTGTGCCGCACACTGGTGGAATCGTGATATTTCAATATAGCCCACGGAATTGAAAATGTCAACTTTCAAGTTACATTATATTATATTATTATTATATTATACTAGTTGACTAGACAGACGTTGTTTGGCCCAATAGTGGATTCGACAATAGCTACAGCATTAGCACAAGTAATAACCGTCCAGTTGAAACAAAAAGTAAAAAAAAAAACAAAATCAATCAAGATGTTTGTAGTGGAGAAAAATTACGAACACGCACACCGGATTTTTATACAATTACAAAATAAACTTACTACATTTTAAACAACCTTTCGATATTCAAACCCCTACTCCAAAAACCAGACGTTGTAAAGAGACGATAATGAAACACAACACGTCTAGTTTCGATTGAAATCTGCTAACTCTATGACAAAAAGTTATTGATCGTAAATAGCCGGCAACGTTTGACACATTACTTATATTACTCTGTCACGTAACGGAGACTCAAGGACGCTTTGAAAGGCTCCCGTCTGACGGCAAGGTATAGTTAGAAACGCTCAGTACATAGTTGTCCCGGAAATCGGAAATGAGACGCTGGCGCTGGTCGGCTGCTGACAATGTAAAGAGAATGGCTTAGATCTGACTGTTTTAATTATCCATTGAAATAATCATCATGCTTTTTCTGTTGGGTTTTGAAGCATTTGTCGGGATTTTGGAATTTAGTTCTTTAAAAACCGGCCAAGTGCGTGTCGTACTCACGCGCACATAGGGTTCCGCAGCACCAAACAATTTAATAAAATATTTTCAAGGCATTTTCATTAGTTGTATTGTATTACATTTCACAGCAAAACTAAATTTGTTTTTATAGTATATTAATGAAAAACAAAGTTACTACTGCAGTTTGATGAAAAAGTCCCATATTATCTCAAAAACAAAACATCAAATCTTATTGAAACCAATTTTCGTTAAAAATTTTTTTACGTTCTACGATCCTACATTTTTTCAGAATTTTCCTCCTCTTACTTTAGAAATTAGAGGGGGGGACATATTTTACCAATTTTGAAGTGTCTATTTTTCAAACAGTTGACTTTGAGAAAAAATGGTTTTAGAAACCTCAATGACCGTTATAAAGACCTATCTGTAGAAACCCCGCAGTCCCCGCACGTATAGGCCTGATTGAAATTTTTTTTTAGATTTGGTTCCATGTTTGGGGAGTTTAATCCTTAATTTTTTTCATTTTTGTATCATCTGCCTAACCTTTTCCCAACTATATTGGGGTCGGCTTCCAGTCTAACCGGATGCAGCTGAATACCAGTATTTTACATGGAGCGACTGCCTATCTGACCTCCACAACCCATTTAGTACTGGGTAATACGATATCCCTTGCTAAGACTGGTTGTCAGACTTTTTGGGCCAGTGACTGCCTAACGACTGTCAAAGATCTACAAATGACAACCGGGACCAACGGCTTAACGTGCTTTCGGAGGCACGGAGGAAACTCGGTATGTAACGGGTGGTCACCTATCCACAGACCAACCTAGGCAAGCACGGCTTAACCTAAAGATCGACCCGAGCAGCTGTTATTATTTAGCCACGAGCTCCTCCTTTTTTCATTTTTGTATAATAATCATAAATCGGTTCACAGAATACATCTACCTACCAAGTTTTAACTATGTAGTCCTAATAGTTTCGGAATAAAGTGACTGTGACATACAGCTTTCGGCTTCGTTAAGGGTCTATTTACACCAAAGAGTCTCAATATGTAAGTAAGGCTGGTTACCCATCCACGGCTGACCTTGGCAAGCGCGCTTAACCTTCAATCAACACGGCTTTTATTACTTAGCCTCGAGCTCTTTCTCAGAAAAAAGTTTCTATTTATCCTTAATATTGTGACATCAAAATGATAAGACAAGCATCTTGAAAGGAGGAATCGATCACAGACGTCCTTCAAAAGTTCTGCCGAGACGTATCATCGCCGCGGTTGTCGCTTTCAAAATAAACAACTGCTTACAATGCTCAAATGGGGCTTTAAATGGCCTATTGTAACTTGAAACTTTCTTCTCCATTGTGCTTATGTGAAACTTTTGAAGACTTCTAAATAATTACAGTCTTTTGGGGTGACCCCTCTATACTTGAGTTGTAACCGAAGGTTCTACGTATACACCGTGACTTTTTAGTCGTCTTACAATGGCAGCCCACTTCATGTATCCAATTACTACTAAACATTCATAAAAAGAAAATAGATATTTATGAGATTTTACTAATTTAAAAATTTAAATATTATTCAGTATTATGACGCATTGCATAGATAAAACACCCAGCCTCGAGCGCTGGGTAGGTATGTTCTCCCGTTTGACATGTAAACATCATAAACAGGATGTTTCATAATTTTATTCTAATGTTTTATTTATTTTGTTTGTACCTAAATGGTAGGTAAAAAAATAAAATCGTGCCTAGAGCTATTTTATGTCGGGTACATTGAGTGGACCACCTTTGTAACACGACTAAAAAGTCACGGTGTATAACTGTGTGGGGTGTCTATCGATTGTTTTTTTCACCGATTACTACTTGATTACCCAGCTGATTTACGTGGTTCTTTTTCATTTGGTAGAAGCAGCCTGGGCAGTGGTTCCATATAAATGTTATTTACCTTGCTTGAGTAGTTAATGAGTTTTCTCTTTCGATTCGTATTTTTTGTTCTTGGCCTATGTTGATGACATGGTGGTCCAAACAAATAAGCCAACAAAGTCACCGACTTCCGAAAGTGAAGTTATTTTTGACTTTTTTTTGTTTTTTTTTAGGTCGGTTTCTTTTTGCGAAAATGTTTAATAACTGCCGCGTAAAGGTTTGTACACACGGCGGCACATCAAGCTCTACATAACCAGTATAACCTGACTTCGCTTTGTATGAGCTTCCCGTATGATGAGAGACCAGTTTAATTTGGTTTTGCATAGCTTGATTGGCCGCCGAGCGTACATTGTTAATATTGCTTGAAGCTATTCGTTCTACGTGTGAGAAAGGAAGCAGGATGTATAGCTGAATAAAACGGATTCTGGAAGCATCGATGTAGTATGTATATTTTGTTTGGTTAACTCGGGTTAACTTAAGCTCAACTCAATCTAACTACTTTACACCACAAAAAGGCATCTTTTCGTGGAAAAAGACAGATAACCCAATTATAGTATCTAGCAGTTCTATAAAAAAAACGCACCACTAATAATCTGAGGTTCACGTTTTTTTTTTTTATCCAAAACAAAAACTTGCATGGCAATTTCTTTGACGACATAGAAAATGGTATAATCATGTTCATTTTTTAATTCCATCGTAACGCCAAATGTAGAAAGCTAAATGTTTTTGTTTTCATTTGGAAGTATTGTGCACTAAACCGGGTTATTTTTTAATAAAAATCACAGTTTACTTGTACGTTATTGAAATATTTGGAATTTCTCTGTGAATACAGCCTCGCCGACAGCCCTGTTGCTTTGTGCTCGGACAAACGCATATTTCATGGATATTACACGCCCTGGGGGGGGATTTTCTATACACCGGCAGCAAGCGAACATACTACTGATATTTTCCATACATTTTCGCAAAATCATAGCCTGCTTTCACAAGGGGAATTATTGTTTTATCATTACGTCTTGCTGATTTTTTTAAAAGTAAATACCAACCTATTCATTTTTTACTAAAAGAATCTTCTTGTACTAACTGTATTAAAACCACTGTACATGTTTGACATTTACGCATCTACTGATTTTTTAATGAACCTATTATACAACGTGTAACATAATAAACGCAAGACCTCTCGTGTGGTGTCTCAGACCATGAAACTGAACAACTTTTGTTCTATGACTTTTGGAAATTCATAACTTTTTTTTTAGTTTTACCATACATGTAGATCAGCTGATTGCGTCCGTTCCTATAGAAAGTATTATATCTACTAATAAATAATATATACGAATTTCAAGAACTCGTAGAACAAAAGATGTTTAGTTTCATGGTGCGAGACACCACACGGGAGGTCTTGCATTTAATATGTTACACCTTGTGTACAGGCTGAATTTTTCAGTGGCGTGGATGACCAAATCCGAAACTCGAGGAATAGCGAAAAATACTCAAAGGAGTCTCGACCCCGACTTTGATTAATAGTAAACTGCATCATTAGATTTTTGAAGCATCAATTTCGGTTAAAGAAAACAGAAAAAAAAAGACGTAAGCAATTGAAATTAGAACTTACAAGTGAGTTGGTTCCAATAGTGATTTTGTTCGAAGTTTCATTGATTACTACTAACTATTATATATTTTATCAAAAAGGAACTCTTGCTTTTAGTTTGCGTATGTCATTATTTCCCGGAACTTGATCCTTATTAGCGACACTATCGAATGGTGTAATAATACAGCGTGTTTTTTTTCTTCGAAATCAATGGGTTAATTCCTGGCCAGGAATATAAATTTTTCAAAAATCTAATGACGCAGTTTTAGTTTTCATCAAAATCGGGCTCGAGACTCTTGACTCTTGAGAATTTTTCGCTATTCTTCTCAATTTCGGATTTGGCCGTCCACGTACACTTGAAAATTCACCCTGTATATATATTTGAGTGCCGAATGACCGTCTTCTATTTTGGCTCAAATCATCAGGTCAGAATTACCTCAAAAAAGTATAAGTCACAAAAGACTATCAAAATTTTGGTAGAAAGTTAACACGTGTAGTTTTCCATCAAAATGCTGCGCTACCATTATTAGAATGCATTACAAGCTGTATAATGCTTAGACACAAAATATCTCCTGGCGAACAGCACTGAGGTGAACTAATGTGTGTTAGAAATTCCCAACTTTGTCTAATGTTTACTTAATTAATTAATAGCTTAAGGTTCGTTAAAGTATGCACAATATGAGCGCCTGTTACGTTGCCAAGTGTGTTATTTAAAACTAGCTGTGCTTCGCGGTTTTACTCGCTGCTCGACTCCTTAGGGTCGTAGTGTGATGTTAAATCGCCTATAACCATCCTCAAGAATTAATCTACCAATAGCATTTTTTTTAATCCGTGTAATTTTTTAAACACACAAATTCCTCAGTTTTATTATATTCGTTTAGATAGATTGGTTTGTAAGACGGCCAAGCAGCTGGCAATCCTACAGGATTGCCAGCTGCTGTAAAGCTTTACAAAATCAAACCAGGACGCTTTGAGCGGTGCTAACAAATGTCTTCACGACACAAAGGAAACATTCACTTTGAAGTCAGCACTTAATAAAATAAATAAAATAAATTCAAACTGTGCAAGTTTTATTCAAATAACTGTGCCTCTATGTCACAAACGCCTAAAGAGGCTTAGGGGAAAGAAAACTGACACAACTTTACACAGCATTTTATTTTAAGAAGAACGGAACAACGTTAATTCAAATAAGAATTGAATGATTATGATGTACGTACATTATGTCATGACGAGTTTTAAACTGACTAAGGCGACACTGCTCGTCCGCGCGGTCGTCGGTGCAGCGGATCTCACGTCGCATTGGCGTGTATGAAAATCACGCTAATGCCTATGCGACGTGACACACGTGCACCAACCGACCGCGCGGACGAGCGGCGTTCGCGGCCGGTCCGCGCGGCCAGAAGAAAGGTGTGAGAATCGCCAGATGTTGAAAATTCATCCTTGATGACGCTTAGACCCCAGTTGTGTACTTCTGATAATATGCAGGATGTATTAAGGATAGGTAGCAAATTATTCATAGTACCTTTTTAAAGGAACACTAAAACACCAGCGTCAGCGAGCTACATGGACTTAATCTGTATCAAAAATGACAACCAGAGAGGAAGTGGGGTGAAAACTGTAGAGCTAGCCATTTCACGCACATGCTGCTCAACTACTAGACCGCAGCCAAGCTTTCCCAAATATGAAGCATGGTTTAAGTCAATACCAGATGCCGTTGATATCACTATTTAGTACCTTTCTTATGCCTGGTATTTACATAGACTATTTATAATACAAACGCGTTTATGTGTAGATATAACGTTGCCTGAGCAAATAATAGTCACCCATCCACAGACTGTTTGCTAAGCAATCGATTCATGCGGTTGTTATTAAACCACATCTACTTTCTACACGAAACTCCAATATTGTGGCTATCATTATTGAAAGTAGCCTTAACTTTCTGAACAATTGACTGAGTCTACGAATGTTTAAATGTGTCTAGAAATAGGTTTTAATGGAATTAATGCTGAACGTGTGGGTTAAATCGTTAGATTCGCCCGAACACGTCAAAAGATGGTCACATTTCTGTATCGTTGACAATGACATTTGAATAGTATTGTCTCGTTCACTCATACTGAAAATTGTATTTTTCGTTCCATGCGGGATGCGTGAATATCCCACGTTAGTTATTTACAATCTTTAATCCTACTAACAAGTTAATGAGTAGCACAGTACCGACGTATTATTTTCACGCAATAATAGTAATGACGGCCCATGAAAAAAAATTGCATCGAAATGATTTGGTTACAATGTATTAATTAGACAAAAAATTGTGCATTGGAAATGTCTATAAGTACAAAAAAAAATATAAATCAACTGCGGTATGTATGAAAGATCATCGCTTTGAGACCGGCTCCACCGATTTGGCTGTTATTTAGGGTTCCCAAAAACGTAACCCTTATAGGATCGCTTTGTTGTTCGTCTGTCCGTATGTCTATCCGCCTGTCAAGAACCTTTATCTCAGGAACGCGTGGAGGTATCAACCTAAAATTAATATCAAATACTCAAGTCTGCTACCCCTTGAAATAGTGAAAAAATCAAACTTGTAAGTCAACGCAATCAAAAGATACGTCGATATTTTTTCAAAACTAAAACGGTGCAATTAGAATGGAATTCACTTAAAATTTTGTTCAATCATTTCACAAGCTTCAATACTAACCTTTAACGGTCAAAAACGTGCCAAAATATGATTGTAGGTAGGTAAAAATAGGAGCGGCCTAACGTTATATTTCTATCAAGCGAACCAACTAGTTGCTTATCGTCCGGACAAGCACCAAGAGTCGAGGAAATGAGCTATACCTACCGTAATGTTGTGCTGGCGTCGACCTAATAACCTAGTCGTAATGTTAGCTTACTCATTTCATAGATTCGGGGGTACCTTTTTATAAATTAATACTTTTTAATATGACCCGAACTCGAAAGCTTCTTTAGAATGAGCTGTGATATATTTTACCATAATTATTTTTTAGATAAAACGTTGTATAAGGGTTATTTTATCGGGCACAGTTTCGAAAAGTCGTTTCATGTAAAATACTGGTATTCAGCTGCATCAGATTAGACTGGAAGCCGACCCCAACATAGTTAGGAAAAGGCTAGGCAGATGATGATGATGAGTTTCGAAAAGACGGTTTTTTACCGAGGTAGATTTTTGGTCGCTATACTAAAAGTTGCTATAAATGTACGCCATTATCTATCGCGTACCATGTGGTAACCATGGGCAACATGTTTTGCGTTTCTTGAGCCTCGCTCCTTTATCATTGTTTTGCATTTGAATCGGATCCATGATATAGTCATATAGTCTTATAAGAAATTAGGAATCTAAAGTACCAACTCAGGTTTAGACCCGAGTTAATATTTTCCATCAGAAATGTGTGGACATATTTAAGGGTGTACACACCATCAAAATAAACATACGTTCTCGATGGAAACACCGACGCTATCGCGAAAAAAATATCAGATCTCCCATAGGTTCTACATCTAGGGCAAGTAGGTATACATATAAGTTTTGTATGGGAAATCTAGTAGCCAGTATATTTCTAATACACAAACATACGCTCTTAGCCTTCACGAAATACGATTTGCAATACCAAAATTGCCTAATGGTTTCTTGCGGACTCATTATATATTTTATCTTACTCGAAAATGCATACGTAAGATAATTAAGGAGATAGGACGCAAAAGATTTATATAGAACGCAGAGGGGTCAGTTAATTATCACTGATCACGTTGTAAGTAGATTCTGGATTCCTGGTACAATCAGGAAATGCGTTGCTTTGATTCGTTCCCACTAGTTCTAATGAACAGTTCTACGGTAGAAGTAATGGGAATATTTTTATTATTGGACTGTGATTTAGTCCTACGATTTAAGGTGGTACAAAATCGTAGAACTTGTGGGACAAAAAATTCCCATTTGTTCTACCTGTTTCTACTACACAATTCAACTTTAAAATTAACGTGGTTTTTGTCCTCACTGGTACTGCGTTTTGGAGTAGGACGTACCGTTATCTTTGTAAAAAACTCAACAATTTTGCTGTTGCTGTTCATAAGCTGTCCGAATTTGGGCTGTGATTATTAAGATAAAGCCACAGCTTTTCGAAATAAGAGCCCCAACTGATCCACGGTTAAGAAAAAGGGAATCGAAGATTCTTTGTGTTGATCACAGTAAAATAGCCCTCCTACGTAAAAGTATTTATCGAATGGCTCCAGTTATTTTCAATAAAATTCCACGACAAATGAAAAATCTTAAAACATACATATAGTACATTGACGACATATCAAATGCATCACCCACGTTCTTCTACTACGAGGCTGAACATCCCACGGAGGTGTAGAGGTCGAGTATTTTTAAATGCTAAGACTTTCCGTGAGATATGAGATATCTCAGTGAATATTTCCTAGAAGCCGACGTGGGGATGCATCGATAGGTCCAAAAATATGAAATAAATCAATATATAATACATTGGGACGTAAACAAAAGGGTAAAACTAGACCTTTACTAATCGTCTTCAGGAATTTGAAGACACCGGGAACGAGAGAGCAATAAACTTTAAAGAAACAACATTAACAAAAAACAAACAAATCCCCAATACGGCTGGTCACCGTGGGGTGATAGACCAATACCCTCAAAAGAGAAGAGAAGAGAAGTCCAACATAGTAGTACCCCAAATACAACACCCAGAATGTACAAAACAACGATTTATGAATAAATTAAATATAGCTACATTGAACACAAGATCCTTAAAGCCACAAGAAAACATATTAGAACTAAACATGCATTAGAATCTGTCAACTGGGACATTGGAGGAGAAAATAGAGGAGCGTGACAAATATATAGTTTATCACATCAATGAGAAAGCTGGGATGTATGTACCGTTTATGGTGAAGAAATATTTGAAAAACGACATTTTAGAATTCCGAGGAGTATCAGACAGGATAGCCATCTTGATAATAAAACTCCCTGGCAATATTTTGAATAATTGAAGTTAGTTGTTTATAACAACTAACTTCAATTATTCAAAATATATTCTCCAACGGAAGTTACCCACAAAGATATAAAAGAAATTCTACAACAAACTTAACCAAGTGACGCCAAATTTGAGTGGAATATTCATGATAATGGGTGACTTCAACAATCAAATTGGAAACAGAAATAAGAATGAAGACATTATTCTTGGACCATACTTAACTAGGAAAAGAATACATTCTCACAAATAAACCATAGGTGTTCTTGAATTGATATTGTTAATCAGCTGAACTATATAGCACAGATCACAAAATACTTCGGGGACAAATCTACATGTCGGATCCAAAAAAACAGAGGAAAAGCATACAAAACATTAAAATCCAATACCCCTACAAATCGCAAAGAATATTCTAAGACAAGAAAATCAAGACAAATAGAATCGAAATAATTATTAGAAGTAGCCACGCGGTAGAACAAGCGGGTTTTCGCAGCGATTTTTCAACAATTGAGCACTTAGACACCAAAAATACAAGTCATCAAGACATGTAAAGAATACGGTATCACCTACTATTTGGCATTTGTTGATTATAACAAAGCTTTTGACTCGAGAAACACACAAAAATATGGCAAGAACTAAAATCGCAAGGAGCCGAATACAGATACATATACAAAAAAATGAAGGCAAACATAAGAACTGAAAGAGTAGGCGAGTACTTCCCTGTAGAAAGAGGAGTAAGGCAGGGAGATCCTCTGTCTCCCAAACTCTTCTCGGCAGTGCTTGAATATATATTTAGAAGTCTCGAGTGGAGCAAATACGGACTAAACATCAACGGTATGCAACTAAACCATCTAAAATTTGTAGATAATTTAATTTTAATTTTTCAAGACCCAACAAGCCTGCAAGAGATGTTAGAAAATCTTGTGTAGGAGAGTGAGAGATCTCAATGGATGTTACAAAAACAAAGTTAATGACAAACCATAACAAAATATATGTCCAAGATATTATATATATTTTTCGACATATTTTTCAGATTATATCACCACACGACCTTACAACATAAGAAATAAGCTACAGAGTACAACTGGCTTGGAAAAAGTACTGGTCCCTAAAAGAAGTGGTCAAAAATTCCATTAAGCTTTAATAAGAACACTATTATTAATTTAATAATAGTGTTGTTGTCAGAAAAAACAACGACATGCCGTCCGGTCTCTTGTCACCGTCGGCGTTCCAGCTGTTTTAGAACCCCATGGTTTGGCACGCGACGATGGCAAGAGACCGAACGGCATGTCGTTGTTTCCTTGGAAGATGGGTAGGCCTTTAGTGTGGGACGCGACATGCGTCGATACTCTTGCGCCATCACATCTTCCAAGCTCGTCGTGCTGTGCTGGCGCTGCCGCTGCGGCTGCAGAGAACCTCAAGCGGCGTAAATATAGAAACCTTTGCGGTAACTATATTTTCGAGCCGTTTGGGGTTGAAACTCTGGGGTCGTGGGGTCCGAGTGCTCATAGCCTGTTTAAGGAAATTTCGAAACGCCTAGTTGACGCTTCCCGTGACCCAAGGGCTGGCTTTTACTTTGGCCAGAGGCTAAGTGTTGCCATACAACGTGGCAACGCCGCCAGTCTCTTGGGCACATTACCAGCTGACAGCGTTGAGGAGGAGTTTTTTGATGCCCTTTTATAGTTTGTTGTTAGTTTTCATATTTTAGGTTATTTAATAGTTTTTAATTAATTATGTATTTAGTTAGTTTAATGCTTAATAAATTGTAAAATAATATTTAATCTAGATTTTTTCACACAAGATTTTAATCTGCAGTATCGTACTACCAGGATAAAGGGAACCTAACCCGGGTGATGGACTGTACGTGTTCAAAGTTCCAACTGAATCCGTTCAGCTGTTAAGGTTTTGAAAACGTTACAGACAGACAGAGAAACTCCCACATTCATAATATTAATGTTTAGTCCAGTCTCGGCCCCTCGACCCCTAAAAAAAAATTTGTTTTGGTTCTTTATAAAAAACAAAAGGCGACAGACTCCCAAATGTTCGATATTCTTTAGATATCCTTATAAGAACAGTTCCCTCGTTTTGATCCCCGCCGCAGTCGAATAAAAACACTTGGATAAAAACACGAGCCTAAAAAAAAGAAAAGAGAATCACGTTTTATAAAGTGCTGTCAAATCCATACATGATTAAAAAACCGAAAGCTCCGTTCAAACTTGAACTCTTTATCTTACAAACGTTCGATAAGAGAAAAAAGAAATAAGTACCTTGTCAAATGTCTCGGCGAAGTTAACAAACATTGACGTCACGAACAAATTACTTATCTCAAGGGGGAAATAAGATAAAAGAGGCTTCGAAACCAACGCACAATAGATCTTGTGAAGTGGAGATTGAAAATTGTAACGTGTAAAAAGTACATGGGAAGTGTTTGACAGTGTAAACGTAAATATAAAGGTTTTTTTTTTTTTCGTGGTACAATCATCAAATGAGTCCTCCCACCCAGGGCAGAGCGGGAGGAACTGTCAGACTTGTACTGACTAAAATCCACGGTGTCCTTCAATAGCCCTTTATGTTCCAGGGTCACGGTAATTCTATAAGTCCCGGCAGGCTTTGGCCCTCTAGAGGGGGGCCCGGTCATTATGCTGACACTCTTAAATATAAAGGTTTTCTATTCTCATGGAGTTTGAGTTTACTTGTACTATTATGTATTCTGTGGTTTGAGGATACAATCTGGCCAAATGGGGTATCCTCAATCCATACTAAACACAATGCCAGTGTGGAAACACTTTGCAAGTTATGTCCCACTTCTTTTCGTGTCCCTCCGACACAACCACCTGTACCTTTCAGGATTTTTTAAACGAATCCAATGTGAGCTGTGCTTGACTAATAGTACTAGTCTGACAAAATTTGAGTGTAATCGACACATCTTCTTTCTTTATCGTGTGGTTAGTGCCTAACCTGGTGTCAGAGTTTTTATGTCGCCCATGGGCCTCCGACTTGGTTTTACATGCCGTCGAATATATCTATCAGGCATGCTGGTTTCCTCACGATAATAAGCCAAGTGATAATTATACAATATGCACATATATACGAAAAATCAGAGGTGCGTGTCTTGGGTGCGAACTCGAGACCTATGACTTGTCAGACCGACGCACGGTCACACCACTAGACTTTCACTGCTTACTGTTTAAAAAATCATATTTTAATCATCGACACATGAAGAAGGAGATTCTCCTGGATGATGGGTCTCATGACTAATAAACAATACCCGCATGAGTCGAAACATCCAGTCCCATCCGGGGATGGGGTACCATCTCTAATATAAGGAGATCTCTCCGTACCTCGGAAAGCATGTCTGTCGTTCGTAGATCTTTGGACAGTCCTTACGAGTAAGAAACCGTAATATCGTAGTACAAAGCATTAATTTTGCTGCAGTAATACGCAGTCGCTCCATTTAGAATACTAGTATTCAGTTGCATCTGATTAGAATGTTAGCCAACTCCAACATATTTGATTAAAAATTAAGCCGATATTGATGATCAAAAACGAAATCAAACCATTGCGTATATGTCTGCTTGAAGACGAAAGAAAATCCAATTTGGAAATAATCCCAGAGTTCATCATCTGCCTAGCCTTTTCCCTAATATGTTGGGGTCGGCTTCCAGTCTATCAGGATGCTGCTGAATACCAGTATTTTTCATGGAGCCACTGCTGATCTGATCTCCACAACCCAGTTAGTACTGGGTAATACGGAACTCCATGATAAGACTCATTGCCAGACTTTCGGGCCACTGACTACCTGTAACGACTGTCAGAGATCTAAAAATGACAGCCGGGACCAACGGCTTAACGTGCTCTCCGAGGCATCAAGGAAACTCGGTATGTAATGGGTGGTCACCCATCTACGGACCAACCTAGGCAAGCGCAGCTTAACCGAAAGATCGACTCGAGTGGTTGTTATTATTTAGCCGCGAGCAGGGTTGTGACTTTTAAAAAAAATGCTAAGTGGATCGGAGCTCTAAGTATGAAGAGAAATTGTAACTAAAATTACACACCACTAGATTGCATGAAGACTCACATTTGAAGTACTTCAAATGCAGGCACATGCACTAAACTAAGACCGGTACTATGTTAGGGCAAGATGTTATTGGGTGTTTCCATCAGGAATTTCTCAGTAGCAGCCACGGAGTCTGGATTTGTGCCCGGTTGATGGCAATAGGCTCGCCCCCTATTACATGGGACTTAAAGATAACTGGCGAAATATGGGTGTACTATTAGGTACACCTCTGCCTAGCCTTTCGGGGATTACAGGCGTGTTGTTATGTTTAATCAAATGATTGGTGTAACAAAACAAATAATTATTTAATATTTAACAAAAATGCATTTTAAAACATAGATATTTACAACAGATACCATGATTATAAGCAAATATTTTTAGCTTTTTAAAAAAATATGTTTATTTTTAGAATTTACGCATGTTCAAAATCATGATTCTTTTTTAATTACATATTATAATCCTACGCAAAAACCCGGACTTTTGGTAAGCTTATGAGGGGATGCGGGTCTAACATGCAGAGACCCTTTCATATTTAATGTAAATGGTAAAGACACTAACCATATAACTAGAGAATGATGCGTAGTTACCTATGTATGATAGAAATAATAGAAAAACGGACAAATAACTATTTAGATTAAAATACATATTTAAGCTATGGTTATCACAAGATAATTGCTTCTAAAATTGTTAAAAGCAATCAATTATGAAGTCCGATATTCGGTCCAGAGACAAAAGTTAAGTGAATCAAGATAAAATAAAAATATTCGTTTTTAATTCCATGTCAGTTCTAATATTTCAGAAACGAATTTTATAGAAACATTTAAATGTAAGAGTCCCAAAGGTGAAACGGCTCTTTTAATACCTACACTAAATTTCCACCGTGATCCTAACTATAAAATTGTTAAAAAGCAGTAACCATAAATTTTAATTAACGACCGTAAGCGCGTAAACGGTGTACAACACACAAACACTTACCATGTAACAATCACAGATGTGAACCAAAACAACTCAGTGTTAATCCTTCAATTAACTCACAATTTCACGTACATACTCGTAATTTTCACTTGAAGCGTTCACCACAAAAGTTAAAGTCACTTCACAATGTAACCTCGATACACGTAGGCCGTAGTACGCTCGAACCTCCCGCTACGCTGCTACGCCGAGCTCTACGCCGGCACGTGCGATCCCCGTAGCAGAGTAGATAAACTGGAGTACAGCCGCTACGAACTAAAGTTCCGAAGTTTACCGAGCGCTGCCGAGCGCCACCGAGACTTTGTAAGCCGTGATTGATATCAAATGAAATGTGAAGAATGAGTAGTTCTAGAGAGCTCTTTGTTTTAAGGATTATGTTTTTTGCCGTAGCCGCGCGGTGTCGCTGCGATCGTATATCTTTTTAAGAAAAACCTTTTTCCATCACATAATAATTGAACTGTATCACGCTAGATAAGAAAAACAATGGTTGTTTTATGAAAACACTACAGTTTTCATATGATAGTGTAGCAAATGCCTTATCTAGCGTGAAACAGATCATATTGTGTATACCTTAGCTATAGTTTATACCGTCGTAATAAAGTTTATAAAGCTCAGACCACGTTACAATTTAATTAGCTCGGTAACATGTAAAGTAATTTTATCCACGTGTTATATTGGATTACCTTAATGATTTGCTCTCACCTGCTAGCGGTTTTATCATAATTATTACGAAATTTATTTTGTAAAAGTGACGTTCATAACATTTCCATACACCTTAACAGTGGGCAAAGAGGTTAGAACAATTTTCTGTGAAAGTGGGCATCGGACATCCCTATTTTGCTTGGAGAAGGCAACGAGCAATGAAGAGTGGAAACCCTTTGCCCCGCTGGACAATTTTAGCATACAGGTAGATAAAATATAAGAAAACACTTTGGCAATTTCGCCATGAAATATTTGTATTGTTGTACTTGTTATTTATTCATAGCTTAAGTATACATATTATTACATACGTGAATTATACCACATTACTTTTAGTATATGCGAAATCTAAAACACGTGTCTAGTATGTTGTTGATGTTAAGAATCTATGTAAAAATGTTCAAAACTGTATCATGAAAAATCCCAAAGTTATAAGCTTGTTCTGTTACCTGGTTGTGCGCACAAAAACGTGGTCACCACGTAGCGCCACCGCGCGCGCGCCTCCAGCGTCGTCTTGATGATAATAATTGAGTTCATTGATGATAATAATTTGGCAGTAGGTACCTTAATGATTGCGATAGGTACTTAGTGTCGCTCAGTGTCCAACTTGTAACCTTTTTTAAATATTTTTGGGACAAAATATAATAAGTTATTGGAATCGATTCTGAACAAACTATATTCAGGTTTCGCATATACTAAAAATAATGTTGTAAACAAGTCGACTGTTTACAAAAATACTAAATTCAATAAAAACTTACTAAACACACATGATATTAAAACAAGAAGATACTCAGGCATGAAAGTAGTCCTTTACGAGTACATTGCTGTCATCTGAAAACGTGCCTAGAAGACTGGCAGCATTGCCACATTGAATGGCAACGTTTATTCTTTGGCTAAAGACCTTATTTTATACTCGACGATGGTGCCATGGACAAAGTTGTTCAGTATAATGATCTATTATAACATAGCAGACCCGTAAATATAACCACACTTTACTGATACAACCTGTGTTATATACATTTTTATCCTACTACGGCGACGCCAAAAGGAAGGGTTAGGATTTTAGTAGACTATGTATGTATGTTTGATTGTATTTACGTATGTTCCTCCGTAGCGCCTAAACTATTCATCCGATTTTGATGAATAAGAAGTCAATCGATTCGTTATTATGGCCTGGGTAACATAGGCTACAATTTAACCGGCTTCAAAAATAGGAGGAATCCATTTTCACTTGTAAACCCCGAATTTAATTAGAGCGTGATTTTTCAGTAGTCGGGTTTTTTAGTTGTAGTATTATACCACACACGAAATTCAAAAAATACTAACGCATTATACAGTGTTATTTTTTCTCATAACATTGTACCTACAGCCGGCGGATATTTAAATATGTTTAAAATAATGTTGACCTGTTTATTTGTGCTCACAGTAGCAGACCAAAATAAACTGTTTAATATTATTTACATTCTTTGTTATTTAAATTAATTTTAGTATCATTCTGACACACAGAAAATAACTTGTATCTATTTTGAATTCTTTTTAGGGATCCGTTGCCAAAAAAACAAAACGGAACCATTATAGATATGTCCTGTCCGTCCGTCTGTTTGTCTATCCGTCCGTGTGTCACAGCCATTTTACTCCGAGACCAAGGGCGGGTCCAGCTTTCATGACAAGGGGGGTCACATAGTTGAGATCTAGTCATGACGGGCTCGAATTCGATTACAATAATAATTCAAAGAAGAAAGTGTTTTATTGCTATAGTTCAAAATATATTTACTTAATTAAATAACAAAATCAACTTTTCTCTTGTCTTCTCCCGAAACGTTTTAAAATTATAATTTTTCACAGTCCAGGGGGGGGGGTCATTGCGGGACATGACCCCCCATGACCCCCCCCTGGATCCGCCCTTGTCCGAGACTGGTACCCTATAGTAGAAATTTGGAGAGTAGATGTCCTCTATGAACCACTACACAATAGTGATGTGAAATCCTTACTTTCTTATCCTTTTGCATATAAGTTGTCAGGTGCACAGAAACGGCCATAACGTTAGGGAAAACAACAATAACGTTCTTATGATAATAGATGGCGTGTGATACCAATGAATGAGCGTTAAAAATATTGTTATTATATTGTTTGGTACTGCGGAACCCTTCCGTGTTCAAGTCCAACTCGCACTTGGATGGTTTTTAATCTTTGTTTCAGATACTGTTACCTACACAATAGTACTTATTCATCTTATTTTTCCCGAATTCAAGAAAGCCGAGGAATGCTCGTTTTTAGCTACCGTCAAGCAAAGCAACATCTAGTTTGTCCAAACGTAAGCAGATCCCTAACAAAACAACTCCCACTTTATTCGCTTCCTAGTAGACAACTTTTAAGCTTCGAAATCTCTACTCTTGATACTTTTCCGTAGTTTTTAACTCGACAAACGAGGAGCTCGTGGCTAAATAATAACAGCCGCTTGGGTCGATCTTCAGGTTGCACTTGCCGGGGTTGGTCCGTGCATGGAAACCGAGAAAAGCACGTTAAGCCGTTGGTCCCGGCTGTCATTTGTAGATCTTTGACAGTCCTTACAGGTAGTCAGTGGCCCAAAAATCTTACCAAGGGTCAAAATCAAAATCAATCAAAATCAAAGCATTTATTTCAAATAGGCCAGTTACAGCACTTTTGAATTGTCGAAACAAAGACAACAATAGCTACAGTCCCAGTCACAAGGCATAAAAACTGTGAAAGTACTGTAGTTGCCCATTCCCTAACGAAGATCTCTATGGAGAAGAACGGGCAAGAAACTCCATGGACACTCTTTTAAATCAGAATACTTTTACAAACTCTTGGTTACAAGAATCATGTTGAGATGGTACATTATGTGAGAACGATGTAACAAGATGTGTACGTTAAAAGTGTCCATAGTAAACAATTCAAAAATAAAATAATCAACATATCGATCAAATAATTAACGTATCGTATTACCTAGTATAATCTGGGTTGTGAAGGTCAGATAGGCAGTCGCTACGATGACTAACAAAGAAGAAGAAGAAGAAATAAAAGAAATAGAAGTAATAACACAAGACTACTAATAGAAGTTTTTGATCAGTATTAGAAAAAGGATCGATAAACATCAAAACAAATCCTCAAATAAAATGTATGGGAAAAGTTTTACGCAATTTATGACTTTTTTAGTACTCCAACCTGGGTTGGTCCCATAAAAGTTTTTGATCAGTATTAGAAACAGAATCGATTAGCATCAAAAAAATGTTTTGTGTAAAATGGACATTTTCTTGCTAACGGTACATTTTTCTTGAAAATGTTGATCAAAATTTGACAAAACATTATGGATAGTCTCCTAAGACCCTTTTCATGTAGCTGCAACGGTTAAGGTAGATCCTATTACTGCCTCGTAGATCGTATCCACCCTGTATACACAGGTACTACATCCAGCCTATATGATCTAAAAGTTAGAAGTTTGAACTCCATTCAAGGCACTTATAAAGTTCGGCTAATCCACTCATATTTAACTTAGTTTAAACGGGTTTAGTAACTGATCTAGTTCAATGAAACAACAATGTTTATGATTACAGCAAGTCTACATCTTAGCCACACTGCCACACGCCTGGTTATAGTTCAGGAACTATAACCAGGCTTAGCCTTCTTGGCTCATAATTATGTCCAGTGTGATTAAATCTACGCTTATAGGTCAATGCACACATAAAGGGTGTAACAAGACCCTTAACGAAGCCGAAAGGCACTTGTTCTCCCCGTCATTGCGATCATTTTTTTGTTCTAGACCATACCTAGGAACCTCCTATTTACGGAGATATTGGTGGTCAAAGTTCCATTTTTTTTCTTAAATACATGTTTTTAATGTAAGATTTTTACTTTAAACACCTCCACAACCCCCGTACTATTCAATATATCCACCAGCATAATGTTTTGAGTGCGTTACGTTGACTCCTACCTTAAAACGTGATTTTACACTCCAAAAAAAAAATCCTTTCTCAGCAATAATTTTTGCGTAAAGTTACCTAGTTTGATGTACATAATGCTTGGTTGACGGATTCATGAAGGGCCCGTTCACACCCTGTATGAACACGGTACCAATTGGCTTCACATGAACTCGAGTCAGCATTATTATTGTATCAACCCATGGTGTTCCACTGCTGGGCGAAGGCCTCTCTATATTATTCCGATTACTCCCGGCTGTTCCGGTCTTTCTTAAAAGGGCCTAACTTTTTTTTGAACCGCCATTTTTGCTTGAGTCTTCCACGACGAGTCAGTTATACACACATGTTTGAATCTTCGTACTGCATTTATTGAGCCGTAACAGCATCATTTCACATGCCTTTAGCGACATTGAGTAAAATCGACTATACTGATACTTTTTTAATACAATCTATAGCGTAGCGTAGTGCTTTATTTATTTATTTTTCGCGTGTCATTAGTGCCTAACCTGTTGTCTGAGTGTATACACCGTGACTTTTTAGTCGTCTTACAAAGGTGGTCTACTCAATGTACCAGCCATCAAATAGCTCTAGGAGCGATTTTTAATTTTTTACCGACCATAATAGGTACAAAGAAAAGTAAATAATGCATTAGAATAAAATAATGAAAGATGCCGTTAATGATGTTTACATGTCAAATTGGAGTTCGAACATATCTACCCAGCGCGCAAGTCCAGTAGATCATCGCTCGCAACGGGGTGTTGTAACTACGTCATGCGTCATAATACTGAATAATATTTTTATTTTTTAATTATTATAATCTCATAAATACTTATTTTGTTTTATATAAACGTTTTGTAGTTATTGGATACATGAAGTGGGCTGCCGTTGTAAAACGACTAAAAAGTCATGGTGTATAGTGCTTAAACCGACGTATTTACGTTGCGTTTACACCGCACGCTCGTGCTAGGGCCTTTGATACGTAGTTTAACGGCACGATAACACTGTATCAACGGAAAACCCAAACTCAGCAGCGGATATTTACCGACTACGTTGCGTCTACCCAACGCAACAGTGGATCGAAACCAATTTACTGTTAAGGGGACACATAAGGATGGCTTTGCATCAGCAAATAATTAGTATACGGACGGCGAACCAATGCCGCATTGAACCGAATGAACTCAAGTCGCTTAGGTAGATACAACAAATAAAACAAGGACAACAAACTAAACTTATTTTCAGAAAATAGGGATGTTTCCTGAAAAAATCTAATTAGTCCGTCAGATAGATTTCCAAAAAATATTGGACACGTATTTTTTCTTTTTTCACGAAAACTAAAAATGCAGACGATACACTGCGTCGAAAACTCGTGTGACGTCATTCTTGTAAGTAAAGTGTACTGACTTTTTACCGAAAAGTGACGTCACAGGCACCCACCCACTCATGATCTTTGATGCGTTTTATCTTCGTCAATTATTATTGATTTGATAAAACAAAAAATACGTATCCAATATTTTTCGATAATCTAACTGACGGACTAAATAGAATCATATTTTTTTACACAGGAAACATCCCTATTGTATCTAATAGTGGGGCTGTAATTTTGATTGCACCCTTTACTACATAAATACATGAATTCACGTCTTTTACACATAAGGAAGGGTAGGCAGAAACTACAGTACGGCACCTGCTACAAACCTGACGTAACTGCTTTCGGCTCGTCAATGTTCACACATCTGGGGGCCTTAAATGACCGCTATAGCAGAATCATTATAGAATAATACTATGCACCACATTACAATTTGTACGTCTGTGATCATTTTTAGGAATTATAACGTGATGCATATTATTATTCCATTATGATTCTGCTACAGCGGCCATAACATACGGCAAACGTATGAGTTCGATTCCTGGCTAGGAATATAAATTTTTCATAAATCTAATGATGCAGTTTTAGTTTTTTATCAAAATCGGGCTCGAGACTCCTTTTTTTTTTTTTTTTTTAACGTGGTAACATCATCAAATGAGTCCTCCCACCCAGGGCAGAGCGGGAAGGACTGTCAGAACTTGTACTGACTAAAATCCACGGTGTCCTTCAATAGCCCTTTTTGTTCCAGGGTCACGGTAATTCTATGAGTCCCGCGATCCCGGCAGGCTTTGGCCCTCTAGAGAGGGGCCCCGTCATTATGCTGACACTCTTTGAGCTCGAGACTCCTTTAAGTGTTTTCCGCTATTCCTCATAGTTTCAGATTTGGCCATCCACGCCCACTTGAAAAATTCACCTAGTAGACCTGGTGTATTCACAACTATTGTTCGAGTGCCTTGCACTAAAAGTAAACTACATCTAAAAACCACATTTTCATGAATAAATTTAAAAAAGCGGGTCTAGTCTTTTCTTACAGATAGTTTATAAGTTGGATTGGCACATAAGATAAGCTAGTAAAGAAATAAGAATAAAAAAACAATTCAATAAAAAATAAACTTTGTTAGTCATACAACAGTGAACTTGTCTTTCAATAAACGACACATATCCAATACAGTAAATATTTTAGCGCACGCTCATCTCAACAAGTGCTTGTAAATATAACAGCAAATTGCGTTAACCCAAGCTCATGATTTGCGGATATTGAATTTATTATCATTATGTTACCCACTCAGAAGGGTTAGGTGATTAAACCTTCTACCTACCTCCCCAAGACAATCGCTTCCCACTTAGGCAATTTGAGAAATTTCAGGAATATCTTCATTGGGGCCCGGGGCGATGGGGAACTATTGATGCGGTATTACGGCGACAACATGAATAAAATTTTTAGTACCACTACTTAGGGTATTCAATGTTCTCCGTATTTTCACAAATTATACGAAAATAAAAGCTTGTAATAAAGTAAGTTATTTAATATTCTCTCCTCAGTAGCTTTTGTTCCAGAAATTTATTACAAAATGCAATTTCTATTCTTTTAATAATTTCGTTTTAGATTCGCTATTTATGGCCCCGTTTGTCACAACGAATGTGACACAACACGACTTAATCTAAATCTGGTAAAGGGTTCATCAGGAGTCTGAAGACGTAACGACGCGCGACGGTCCCTGAGCACAAAGCGACATGTCTAAACACATGGTTTACAGGAGAGCGTTAGCCTTTAGCGTTACGTCATTAAGAGGAAACAGAGCCTGCGAGGTAGGTATTTGAAGAAACTATTGCCGTCGCAGGGTCAAGCGTGCCCCTGTCGAGTGCGATAGGGACAGCTGCAGCTTAGACCAATTATATCACAAAAATTTTGACGAGATCGACGTTTCCTGCTTCCCTTTTGTCTTCAAAAACTGAGATTCAATTATTTTTGACATATAAATTTTAAGAAAGTGTATGTCGAGTTTCCTATAAATTTCGTTTATGTTAAAAACTTTTCGAATTTTTCTGGTAGTCCTCTAATCAAGGCCGTAAAAATGGGGTGTTTTTTGTCATTTATGGAGGGTCACATTTTCTTTAATTATTAGTTGCTGAAAAAAGCAAATAACAGGGACGTGTCGTGTGATTTTATGAAAAAAAAGATTGATGCCCCTGTTCCCTCTTAAAAACTCTCTATTTCGACTATTAAATAAAATTAATAAAAATAAAACATTACTTCATAAAATGCATTTTAGAATCGTTCGAATCTTTAAAACACTTTCCAGTAAACCATGTGTTTAGACATGGCGCTTTGTATGTAGGAACCGTCGATAGGTTAGCGTAGCATTTTTACTACCTACGTTTATGTCTTAGTTCTAGGATAAGATAGCACCTCCAAGGTCTGGGTTTTTAGCTAGTTCTGAGGCGAGACGTAACCGTTACGAAGCTGATAAATGTGCGATGCAGTTTAGAACTTCATTTGAAGAATGCTTAACGGCTCGAATTCAGACACGCATTTACCTTTATCTACCAACCCGCACTGATTATAGCCCATTCCCTCTCACAGACAGAAGCCTGTGTCCCAGCAGTGGGAACAATATAGGCTGATTATGCATTAAACTTTACGCGTCTAAACAATCTGTCTGGCTGTGTACGAAGATCTATCGTCTACATTAGCATTATTATTCATTAGTAGGACTTCAGTAGGTATAACATTATACTACATCTATTACATGTCCTGTATCATGATCGTAATATCTAGTGATGTGATCAAAATGACTAATTAATACATTAACAGTTCCTCTGCATGATAAATTGAGAAATGAGGTTAAATGAGAACGTTGCGGTATAAAAGAAGATGTAGTGACAAAAAATTAAGAAAATATTAAATAACTGTGAAACGAGTATTTTCAATTTTAAAATCGTTTGTATTGACGTAACGTTGAAACATTTAACTGGCGCTAATGCCTCAGGTATTACTATTGTAATTCCGTTAAGTCACGTAGAATCTCAGTGGCTCACGAATTTAGTTTTAGGAATATACAATTCTTCATCTTGCCTAATAATTTATACTCTTTTGATGACACTAGAACACGTGTGTTTAAGGCACTTAATTATAAATATAGCCTGTGCAAGCGTTTCGAATCGGCATCAAAATTATTAGGGAAACGATTTGACCAAAATTACATCACAATATTTGGGAGACAAATTATCTTCTTGACACGCTACACTTATCTACCTTACCTGCTGTTTGAAAAACTCGTGCCCTTTTGTCCCGACTAAAATTATTTTAAAATTAATAAAATAAATAAAAATAATAATAAATACGTCTTTTTAATTTTTTAAAGAACGAATAAAGGAAATACGTGACCGTAATACGTGTTCTTTTTTTTAGTTTAATTTTAAAATTGTGCACAATTTTATTAAAATATTTCACACTAATATCAATAATCAGCCTCCCGCATAATGCATGTAGATACGACCGCCATCTTTAACGACAAATTCGGATCGTTTGTGTTCATTAGTTAGTGTCCACTAATGGAAATGGCTATGACCAAGCGAAATGGCCACCGGAATGGTCTCGCGCGGCATTTAACCTCTCGCTCCATGTACGTACGTTTTTAGACCATATTTTGAGTTCGGATTGTTATATATGCAATTATATTTTATTAGTCTTGTAACCTCAGTAACATTTGGAACTTTGGACTTGAGTTCGAGCTAGTGGTAGGTACCCGTTTATTTTAATTATAAACGTGCACAGAGGCAGTTGTAAGCGCAAATGATGAAGTCTTTCAGTTTTTGTAAGACATAGTTTTAAGTTCCTTGTCCAGTTCCTGTCAATTGGAATTTTACTGTTGGAAAATTTGATAATAACTAAGGAAGATTTTTAAACACTGCACGTGTCTTTACTGTCGTACTTTAAACACCGAGTACATAAGACCCTACCTTTATGTACTTGCCGGTTTTAATGTGCGAACAGTAGCCGAAGTCCTTCAATCAAGTCTGGGGTCGTCCTTGGAGTTATTGAACGCAATCAACATTATTACATTTCTCATGTACTTACATCTCCAATAGATCGTTCAGCCAAGTGTCCGGAATGTGGTAGCGAATTCATAACCATAAAATTGTATTTCCTATTCAATGTGAGTTCATGCATTGTTGGGTATGTTATATGTATTTCTTTCTTAAAACAACCGGCCTTGACAAACGGGTATGTAAAATAAAAATGTATTACAGGTTTCATCATCATTGGAAATATGGGAAGATTGTAAATATAATAATATTCTGTCACTACCAGTTAGGTTCCATACAACCTGATTCCTACCGGCTTCCCTTTGAAAAATGGCACAGTCAGTATTCTATAGCCAATAATATTCTATACAGTAAAGATATGTAGTCCGGCTTACCTCTTAGAAAAATTGACCCTTCACTACTGGTCACTACACATACTTGACGTCGAAAAAATTGGAGTAGAATTTAGACTTATCATTATACCTATAGTATGTTTCCATGAGCGTGTTGCTATGTGCGTGTTGCTATTATAAATCGATGTTATTACTTATTTTCATTATTAAATAATTATTATTAACGAAGTCACAAATATCCAGATTTCAATCTTTGCGAGAAAAAATTTTGTTTTGAGACAAATATTTTTTAATTTTTTTGTTTTTATTTTTTTTTTAATCCAATTGATAAAAAGAACGTTAGCGACCTCTATGAAGCAAATTAAGAAGTAAAATCCATACATCACGCTATCAGAGTTATCCACAACTAAAGTCTTTATACATCCCGACCACAATCGTTGGGCAGTAGCCTGCCACTCTGCCAGATCAATTTTTTCGGAGGATCAACCCCATACATTCGGAGATGAGGACTCCCTGTCCCCAAATACCTAACATAACAAAGTTAAGATAAACCAAGTAAGCAAAGTAGAAAACCGTAAATCATACATGGTGAAATTGCACAATCGGTCTTCAAACCAAAACTGATTGATCCTTCACAAGACAAATTGTTTCGTACCATCATTGTACAATGTACAACATTAAACATGATTACTTGCCCACGTTTTAAGGGTATCCCATGAACCCTGTAATAAAGTTCATGGGTTTAATTCCCAACACCCATAATGTAAGGTAATCTAATTTATAACTTCATTGCTTGCAGGTGAAATACACTTACGAAGACAGTGTTATAGCAGTGTTGTTTATTTTAACTTGCTTTAAATCAGGTAGGCTCGCCTCATTGACGCTTCTAGGTGTTCCTACTACATTGTTTCAGTCTATGCTTTGCAGTTTTTCGGCGTTTCAACCCGATTACGGCGAATATGGTCTTTTTTTATTTATTCTTTTATTTATGTACACACAAAATATTTAACAGGACATTACATTAAGATAGAAGAGCACAAAGGTACTGCTTATTTCATGAGAATTTTCTTCCAGCAGACCTGCGAGAGGAAAAGAAATGTTGCCACGGTGTTTTGTTCAACTCCTTCGATTACTTAGCTGCATACGTAGCTTTCGTAATCATTGATGCGTTATCAGGTATTTGTGCATTATGTTTATAAACACACCTGTAGTGGTCATCGCTACACCGGCATTTAGATCGACACACCCAATGGTTTCTCTAAAATTGAATCTCAGATCGCCCCCCGCAGAGACGGCAGTACCTAATAATGAAATTCGTGATGTCAAAAGTAGATTGAGCGCACAACTTCTGCCATGGTCAGTCATTCCAAATCATACGTTTCTATTTGTCATTTTTGCTGAAGTGCAATTTAACAGTCACACGTTTTGTATATGGAGGTATTATGGAAAATGTTGCAGTGGCCGCCGAGGCGTCTTCTTGATCTGTGCAGCGAGGAGATTCCATGCTCTGTAGTTTGAATTTAAACTCCAAAACAAAAGACAGTCGCCGAATCAGAGCTACGGTAACAAAAATATAAGCTAACATAATTTTTTTACTCCTTTATTTTAACTCATGACATGGCTCGTTCGCATATTTAAAGTTCAGCCAGCAAAAAAGGGATCATACAATAAAACGTTTCGTTTGGATTGGTCATGATACTCTGGAGCGCCCCTAACGGTATAAACCTGGGAACTGGGACCATGGATATGGGCGACGTCGTTTCTGCACATCTAACTGTCGGTATATGGCCAGAGAAACAGCGGGAAAAAAATGTTATGTACGTTTATTTTTGCCTCAGCTGGCTACCAGCTTTGATGGTGCAGTGACTCTAGTGGTGGCTGCCGCCACTGCTGAGTATGAGGTCCTAGGTTCGATTCCCAGGTCGAGCAGTGATTTTGGGTTAACACGTCAAGAATTTCTTAGTAGCAGCACAGAGTTAGTACTTATGGACGGTTGATGGCAGTAGGCTCGCCCCCTATTTTATAGGACTTAAATGTAACTGGCGAAATATGGGTGTACACCAAGTAAAACATACCTGATCATGGTGTTTTGTGTATTATTTTAATGTTACCCACATTAGTCTATACTATAATATAATAATATTATTATTATAAAGAGGTAAGATTTTTTTGTTTGTACCGAATAAGCTCCGAAACTACTGGATCAATTTTAACGATTATGATCTTAAATGGATTGAAATAAATGATTTTGAATTTGAATTTGATAGCTGTTACTTTTTATCCCGATATTCCCACGGAATCGAAACTTACGCGGGTAAAGCCGCGGGTCGCAGCTAGTACAGTATAATGTTGTTCCTAAGCAGCAGAAGTTGAACACGAAGACGTATATTTTTAACTTAATGTGTTATTAAACAAACGGCTGACGTCAATGAAGATGATGAAAAAATACCTCCAGGAAGGAAAACTCTTGAAAGTAATGGAAGTGGGCAGGGTCTCGTGATAAGAGGCAAACAAAAAACTCATCTTAAAAGGGGCTTTATTATCCCATTGATAAGTAACAATTAGAATTGGCTACTTTTGAAAAGGCTATTGCGGGCGTTATTTCTCTTAACAGATACTTTTGAAGATGGAACATTAAAAGTTCTTTTTTTTTTAAGTTTATTTTTGTTTCTTATTTCCAAAAAAAAAAACCAGTTGAGTTCATAGTTGAGCATAGTTCAGACAGGATGTACAGTCACGAGCACCAGTATTAAACGCTTAACAACTTTCAAAAGTGTTTTTCTCCTAGTTTTCTGTTTAAAATTTCATGTTGGTTGTTACGAAAAAAAAAATATTGAAATATCATGAATAAATACTATTTCTTTCTTTCTTTCTTTTGAAATAGTATTCTGCAACTCATATTTTTATGAAAAAGGTCCTATCTCCAAGTTACAATCGTTATTTCTCGCAAAAATTGCTTTTACATTTAGGAAAGTGCATACATATTGGTGTGCGCGACTGTACCAACCCACATCAACATTTGTCCCATTTTCCGAAGTAAAGTAATTATTTATCAATTTTTAACCTGCTGTAAGTATACGTTTTGTATGTATTTAGGACTGATTTTACTGCTTATCAAGTAGTCGTAATAAGACAATGAAGTAGATATATCTTTATTGCTAAAATACTTCAAGTGCACAAAACCTACCGAGGTGGACAAAAGCAGTTTTTACCAGTCTCTTCTTGGCTATGCTTTTAGTAAAATTTTCTTTTTCCAGATTATTGAGAAGTGTAGCGAAATAAATTTCCAGGTGTCATCACTGAGTAAACACTTATAATTTGATGTAAAATAAAATAACAATTTTAATAGAAAAAAAAAATACAAAAGGTACAAAATAAGTTTTAGTCGTGGAAATAAGTTAATTTAGTTGTGTATCTACAAATTCAATTTAGGAAGAGCTCGTGGCTAAATAATAACACAGCTCGGATCGATGTTTAGGTTAAGCCGTGCTTGCCTAGGTTGGTCTGTGGATGGGTGCCCACCCATTACACACCGAGCTTCCTCCGTGCCTCGGAAAGCACGTTAAGCCATTGGTCCCGGCTGTCATTTTTCGTTGACACTCGTTACAGGTAGTCAGTGGCCCAAAAAGTCTGACAACCAGTCTTACCAAGGGGTATCGTATTACGTAGTACTAACTGGGTTGTGAAGGTCAGATAGGCAGTAGCTCCATGTAAAATACAGGTATTCAGCAGCATCCGGTTAGACTGGAAGCCGACCCTAACATAGTTGGGAAAAGGCTAGGCAGATGGCGATCCAGGAGTTAAATTTGGCCAATTCGCGATTGCAAATGCTTTTGGAGAAATAATCCTAGTTACGCCAAAAGTCTCAATGAATTGAACCAAATTACCGGATTAACCGAAATTTCTGTGTAATTTACGTTTGTTTATTTGTATGGAACATAAATTAATTATAAGATTAAGAAACACAATAAGTTTAGCTGATCATTTGCGGTCTACGTTCTACGGTACTCTCTGTCTTCGTTCAGTATAGATCAGATGCTTCTGGTGTCGCTCCGTAAAATGGCCATGGAATTGCACGCTCATGTATATTTTAGTAAAAACCTCAGACGAACGGAATTCTGGTAATCTCTGCACTCAACTTACTGGCTGATTGTTGACTCAGGACATATCCTAACGAAAGTAGGTAGGAACGGTGGGTATGGGTAAGTGTGAGCTAGGGTATAGGTAAGGGCCAAAAAGGAAAAAGCAGCCCTGTCTGTGTTATACCTATGACAAATAGAATAAACGGTTTCAGATCAGAGACAAGGGTAACTCTTATGTTAAGGGCAAATACGACAAAAACAGCATTGAAGTATGGAAATAATATTAGAAAACTCATAATTCATCTAGACGTACCAAATAATGAAGTGAGGACTCTTAAATAACGGCAGGAAGCAGGAAAACTGATACTGAGGCTGCTATTTATCGTCGTTGAAGCCACAACTGGAAATGTTCCATTATTTAAAACCACTGCATTTGCCGAAAACTTGAATGAATAAATGTCTTTTGTAACTGAATAAAACTGGTTGATTTTTTAAAAAGGTTCTATCAACAAGATTTTAACATGTTGCTTCTTCAAGATAAATTCCACGACTGCCAATCGGAAGGAAAAAAAAGACACTATTTTTTCCATTTCCAAATCAAATCGCAAAATGTACAGTTAAAGAAACACATAAGGTTTTAATCTACTAATGAATCGAAAGGTTTCAAGTATAGAGGCTTTCATGCAGGGAAACAGAGTTTATGGTAATATCAAATCTTAAACGACAACTAATTCGACTGGTTGCTATCCAAATCGACAAGTACTTTCATTTGTTTTATTGCGAATCTCCTGGAATTGACAGACATGTCAAAAATCTAGTAATCTATGCTTAATATTATAAATCTATACTTAATATTATAAAGCTGAAGAGTTTGTTTGTTTGGTTGAACGCGCTAATCTCAGGAACTACTGGTTCGATTTGAAAAATTATTTTAGTGTTGGATAGCCCATTTATCCAGAAGGTTATAGGCTATAAAATTTCACGCGAACGAAGGACGCGGGCAACAGCTAGTAAGTAATAAACCAATTCAAGACAAGGCACATTGTGAATGTAACCTCCACAATTTCACGAATACATTTAACTCCAAATAGCAACATTACCAAGTATCTTGTAGGAGCTACGAGTAACATTTGGGCATTTCGTTTTCCTCATCCTTGATTGAGATCGGGACGTGAGAGTGAGCGATGCCAAATCAAGATGGGGTAACACCCCGATTCTAATCAATTATAAGCGCTCTAACTTAGTCAATGAAAATGTTTGGGCGGAATTGGCTTGAAATATCTTACCAATCTGGAAGTAATTAACACCATAAAGACGTCGCTGTGAATGTATACTATTGAAGATTTTTGTTAATTTATGCTATGTGGGAAGGTGACTAAGTTTTTGATCGTTGGTGTAGATGGTTGGTAATATTTTTAATTTTAAATAAAAATTATGTAAACTAATTAAGTTTCGGTATAGCACTTTTTGAATGTGTATTACAAAATACAAGATACCTCTCTTCTCCTCATTATGGAGATATTTGGGGTCAAAGTTCTAACTTTTTTTTTAAATACAAGTATTCATGTTATAACTTATTTATTTTATTTACCCCTAAAAAAAGTCAATTTCCAGCAATCATTTTTGCGTAGTGTTACTTGTACTTAGTTTGATGTACAGAATGCTTGGTTGACCACTTCGTGAAGGTTCTGTTTACACCTTGAATTATTTAAAATTACTGTATTATAATTTTAGTTTTTTCTCCACAAGCTGTTTCGTCCTCCAGTTTGCTAGCCACACTCATATAGCTAGGAATACGATATGCCGCGGCTGTGCCACCAGGTATAACCCGTTTTATTACATCCAATTTTATTTTATGCCCCTCTCATACCCGTATTGATCGTTCGATAGATCTTTATGCATCTAAATCTTTATTTGAAGTCCCAAACGACGTTTTAATGTTCTGCCCGATATGAATGGACAGTCGGAGACAATCTTTCATTTGAGTTTGTTGAATATGACTGAGTATACGGGTCATAATGTTTTCATACTGCTGAAAATATGACTGGCTTTTTTGTATGCTTTTTTGTTTGGTGATTTCGTGTCACCATTACAATCAAACAAACGAAGTTTTAACCTAAACAGATTTTCTAAGCGTATAAAATGACGTTTACTGACATCATGGCTTAATAATTCATATTATTATGATTAATTAGCTAATAGAACCTGACACTGAGGCAAAAAAAGAAACATATTTCATATATTTTTATTATTATCCAAGCTTTTAACTTTTGTAACAAACGAAAGTACCTGAATAATATTTTCAAAAGCATTTTACCACAGTCGTACTCGTAATTCTTTGTATTTCTGTCACAGAGAATCACCCAGACTGTATAAAATCAGACTTTTACTTTGAAGGATTTACGATTCTTCTCCCAAAAATATAAAGATGCGAGGAAAGTCACAGGTTTAAGTAGAGAATACCTGAGCGGTGCGAATGACGTGGGTCCTTTTACAGTTCCTGGCGCTGAAGAGTAATATATCCTTCCCATATTCGTCTTATTATGATTTCCACACCCGTTTCATATGATGTTACATATTGAAATTATACATTAGGTGCGACGATTTATGAAACTGTGACTGTCGAGTTTTGATTTTGAGTAGGGCTTTTATACGACATGAGTAATAGGTTTATACAGAACCAAGACATGCTTGAATTTGGGGATGCTTTGTTTGCTTTTGAATTAAAATATCTTACGGACTGGCTTACATTAAAAGGTACGTAAATGATATGTCTATTCCATTAATCAAATCATCCTATCGCGTTCCACTGCTTGACCCGTATGAGTTGCGCCATAAAACCGATCTCGGCGTAAATGTAGTCTTTGATTTTTATCTCTCTATTCTGTAACAGAGCACCAATCTAGGCCAAAAAAGTTATTAGGAATTCCAATACCATAAAATTCCTCACATGGATGGATCGCCGAGTAAATAAAAAAAAACTATCAAGAAGTTCCGACACTTTAGTATATACATACTTCTAGAACATTGAAACTTATAACATTCTTTTGCCTTTGTCCTAGTATGAAAATCGTATACATAAGGCTGATTTATCTAAATAGAGAGCACGAGCGTTATAGCAGCATTTTTCGCATAGTTTCATCCTTGAGACACTTGGTCCGAAAATACCTTTTTACGATCTAACAGCTGACATGAAACAATACGCGAGTTCTAGCATATTATTCAACGTCCTGGCCAAATAACTCGACTAACTGTGGAATGTCTAATTAGGAAACAGGTGCTACACTACTCAAGTTCAAAACCTACGGAAGTTTCGGACACTTTGTAGTTCATGGCGGCACTCGCACACAATTTATAGATTAAAATTACTAAGAAACTCGCAATGAAGTGATAAGTTACAGAACAGAAAATTCATCGCAGTTAAAATGTGTTATGATTCCCATTCTTGCTCTTGGACGTTAAAAAATTATGGTAAACGCGTTAGTAAAAAAAATGGCTACCTACCGTTTCGTAACTTTCTCTATTCCTTCTTATCACAAAAGTGTCGTTTCGTAACCATTTTGATCTTTATACTTACATTAGAACGGAAAATTGACCAAACGGGAATAATTACAGGCCTACTCAATAGTTGGCGTAACGAGTCTCAATGTATGAAGATCAAAAGAGTTACGAAAAGGCATATTTTTCACTGGTTTTGCACGTGTTTTGTTTAGTTGGCGAATGGGGAAGTTACGAAACACCAAAAAAATCTCTTTCGTCTCTTTCCTTTGTATTCCCTAAAACAATAGTTATGGGCCAAATATTAACTGAGGCGTTACCTTAGTTTAGGTAACAAACCTTCTAACTATTAAGTGCAGGCCACACCGCCAGCTGGCGGGCGCACACCGCGAACTATCGAAAGATACGTACGAAGTATGAAAAGGGCGTCGTTCGAGTCATTCGCCCGCCCGCCAGCTGGCGGTGTGACCTTCGCTTTAAACTATTCATAATAACCTTTTGCTCTTTTTCGCAAAAACCTAAGCTTGGATAAGCCGAAAAGCAAGTTACCTACACATATCTGTAAGTATTTTAGAAAAAAAGAAGAAGTTAAAGAAGAAGAGAGAGAAGAAGAATAGAGAAGAAAAAGTAAAAAGAAGAAGATTTTATTACTTCATAGAGTGATAATTTATAATCTTTCAATCAGGTAGAATTTATTAACATTAGTTTTCTTCTAAACATCACCTCGAAGTTGTCGCAATGTGAGTTCAACATGAGTTATTATTAGCAAACGCTTTATAATAGAACTTTTTGTTTTCGGAGTTTATAGACTAGATTCACTCTATCTATAATATAATTATTACTCACTATGCGTATCAATCAATGTTCCGATTCTTGATTACCATATTCAAATCACTCCACATTGAAATGCTCAAGTTATTGAGAGATCTGCATCAATTATTACGTATCACAATTTGTACGCACATCTCTACTACGTGCAATCAACTGCGATTGGACGGTTTTCAATTAAAGTTAATGTGTGTTAAAGTCTCAGAATTTTTTTCGTACGCTGTGTCGCATTGTGACTTTTTTGGCACTGAAAATATAGTATTTATTGCAATGAAAACGTGACGAATTCTTGTGATTATAAACACGTATCACGAAAGTACAAAAAAAAAAAAAATTACATTGTATCTAACGTGAGTGATATTAAAATTATTTAAGTAACGCTTGTATGCATAGTTAACGTTACTGCATTTAACATTTTCACAAAATATTGAAAACAATGGACGAAATCCAGATGAGAATCCAGATTTTTACATTTGGGAATTTTTTTTGAATTTAAATACTGGCCAGTTCTGGAACAACCTTTTCTAAACAAATATATACACATAACGACTTTCCTAAGGAGTATCTACAACAGTTTTCCATTTCACCTCGAAAATAAAAATAACCTTTATTTACTCTGATCTTCTCAATAAATAAACAAATAGTAACATTAACTTAAAACTAATTTTCTAATGGCTGTTAACCCTTCATTGCCATTAATCAGCTGCCAGGTCAGACTGTCTTGCGACATAAGCCTCCTCTATTTCCCTCCACTTATTCCTGTCCAGAATGTTATTGTGATCGCTTACCCTCATATTTGTTCATTTTTACCATGAAAATAAATTTCTGCACCCTCATGAATGGTATTAGAACACTACTACTAAACAATTGTATGCAATAATTAAGCACAGCTTTACAGCAGTAAAGCTGTGCTTAATTATTGCATACAATGTTTACAACTCGTAAACATAACTAGAGCAACCAGGGCTTTAAGTAGATACATCGCCTATTCGCGCATGTGTCCGTTCGCGCAAGTGTCCATGCGCGCATAGGTGTCACAGCGTCACCGATAGGTTAGGTCGCAGTCGTGATAGGTTTTTCAAAATATGTAGGTAGTTAGTTACCATTTTTTATTAAGACCAAGACATTACCCAACAAGATACCTTACCAAATTAATTTATTCTTCTGTCTCCGTATAAAAGTAGCTTACTCATTGGTTACTGTTACTGTTAGCCTGTCTCATCCCACTGCTGGGCAGAGGCCTCTCCCTATAACTTCCAAATCCTTCAATCCAGGGCCAACGTGGACCACTGATTGGTACATGCATTCATTTCTTTCTCCCTCAGTTTTTCAAGGAGTATTTTCAGAACATTTACACACATTATTCAATTATTACCATATTGAACGCTAGGTTGTGATGTGCAAAAGGCAAGGAACCGATGTAAAAATGTAAAAACAAGAGAGAAAATGGTGAAGTTACTTAGTTACTTAATAGATCCTTCAGTAAGAACGTTTTTATGAATAAAAATATCCATCTCTTACACCCGTATCTATAAAGAAGTCAAAGTGATTACTTGAGTAAATACCGTAGTTTAATAATATGTAAAGTTACTTTTATTAGCACAATATTATGTACAATTATAAATTAAAATAACCTAAAGTACCTGACTAACTTAAAATAAACTTATGAAATCGCTCCAAGAAACTCCTCCTCAACGCTGTCAACTGGTAATGTACGCAAAAGACTGGCGGCATTGCCACGTTGCATTGCAATGCTAAGCTTTTGGCCAAGGTAAAAGCCAGCCCTAGGGTCACGGGAATTGTCAACTAAGCGTTAATAAATATTCTTGAAAAGGCTGAGAGCACCCAGACCAAAATCAAAATCAAAATCATCAAAATCAAAGCATTTATTTCAAATAGGCCAGTTACAGGCACTTTTGAATTGTCGAAACAAAGACAAAAATAGCTACAGTCCCAGTCACAAGGCATAAAAACTGTGAAAGTACTGTAGTTGCCCATTCCCTAACGTAGATCTCTACGTTCCCCTACGGTCCTAGAGTTTCAACCCCAAACGGAAATATAGTTACCAATAAAGTTACTATATTTACGCCGCTTGAAGTTCTCTGCAGCTTTATTAATTGCTTGAAGTTAAAACTATCAAAAGTTAGAATTCTTAGCTTTGCTTTGTTTGACGGTTCTTACTTCGTTTAAATTCTTGTCTATTGCCTAAAAATGTTTAGTACTAAGGTAAGTCATGATTGGAAAGTGACGTGAAGAATGTCAACAAAACTGTTATTAAACTGACAATTGAAAAAGTGACGTCTTTCAAATCCAATTTTAACTGAAATAAAAAATACATTATGCAAATTCAATATCTAACCGGCCACACACCCATGTGTAAAGATTCTATTTCTCTGTGGACGGCGAGTAATGAGCTAGCTCGTCGTCCAGCCGTCTTATGACGACAGGCCGTGTCGACGGCGCTTTCGGTTTCCACGCGCTCCTTCCTCCAGGAGTGGGTCCGCAAGCTGCGGGCTGCGGGCTGGTGGCTGCGGGACTCTTCGAAAGAGATACCGCGGCCTTGGAACACAAAGGGCAAAGAACGAACAACACGCAACCCAACCCTACTAACTAACTCTATTTATGAACGAGTAAAGTTCATAAATAGAGTTCTACACAGCAAAAATGTAAACCATCTCAGATACAGAACCCTTGAATCTAAAATCGTTAAGGTAGAAGTGCTAGGGTAGGCCACGAAATTCAAATTTTCTTACGTTTTTTCCCGGTCAGTGCCAGGCTGTTTGACTATGTCATGAAAATGACTTCAAAGGAATTAAATGAACTTTGAGGGATGTATTGATGATTTTAATGATTCAAAATGAGTAAAGCCATATTTTAATCAACATACAACCAGACACTGGCCTTAGGAGCTCGTGGCTAAATAGTAACAGCCGCTAGGGTCGATCTTTAGATTAAGCCGTGCTTGCCTAGGTTGGTCTGTGGATGGGTGACCGCCCATTACATACCGAGTTTCCTCCGTGCCTCGGAAAGCACGTTAAGCCGTTGGTCCCGGGTGTCATTTGTAGATCTTTGACAGTCATTAGGTAGTAAGTGGCCCGAAAAGTCTGACAACCAGTCCCACCAAGGGGTATCGTATTACCCAGTACTAACTGGGTTGTGGAGGTCAGATAGGCAGTCGCTCCATGTAAAATACTGGTATTCAGCTGCATCCGGTTAGACTGGAAGTCGACCCCAATATAGTTGGGAAAAGGCTAGTCAGATGATGAACTACTTATGTACAGTCACGAGCACCAATGTATTTACACTTTCCTAATTTTCAAAGCAATTTTCGCTAGAAATAACGATTGTTACTTGGATATAGGATCTTTTTTCATAAAAATATGAGTTCCAGAATACTATGTTCGTAACAACATGAAATTTTAATCAGAACAGTAGGAGAAAAACACTATTAAAAGTAGTTACGTGTTAAAATATTTTTGCTCGTGACTGTACACAACGCAAAGAAGGTGGAAAACTAAATGTTGAAAAAAAAATAGGTTAAACCTTATGTCAAAAATATAGTTTTCATAAAAAAAAATCTTAGAAGGCTTGCTTAAGATTGTCTTATTTATACTCGTCTCCTAAGCTCGAAGTTGCTACTGGTAAGGTCTTAAGGTGGCGTTGGTTTCCCCCCCGCATTTACTAACTCGCTGCCATTCCGTTCCATGCACTCGGATTTAAACACTTAATTAAATCAAAAAGTTTATTAATTAAACACTTATCATTATTGTAAGCTGGCTGCGAATGGAATTGGTTGTATTAGTGATAGTTCAAAAGTTATTGTTTTGAGATACTATTATATACAACGTGTAACAGAATAAACGCAAGACCGGCAGATGATGACAACCAGACACTGGCCTGCAAATTGCAAAAGAAGTCAGAGAATTTGAATTTCGCGGGCCACCCTGGCGCTTCTACCTTAGTCAATCTCAAAATCGATAAGACAGAAAACTTATACGACCTTGATCGTCTCGCACGTAACGCGCAAACTCTCCACTTGTTTTTTTATCTCGGAGTCATACTTTACTTAAAATTCCTAAGCACCGACGTTCTTAAAACACCTTAACCTCAAGGAAAAACGTGCGGCCCCAATAATGATGTCAAAAAAGTTTCAGATACCCGCAAGCGAAACAAAAATGTCGTTAGTAATGAGCGAATAAAAGCTTTACGTACGAAAAATGTGGACGAGCGACGTTTCATTATGTTGAGAGGTACAATACATTGTTTGTTTATAAAATAAAATGGTCTGCACCGCATTTTTTGAAATTTTATTAAGTGGAGAGAGTGAGATACAGATGTACTGATTCTATAATCCTGTTTTTTTTTATTTTTAATATATTTTTACGGAAAATCTTAGCAGACTCTTTGCTTCATTTTGTAGTACCTGCGAAAAATGAAACTGCATTTTAGCAATTTTTAGTTAAAATCTATAGTAGAAATGTGTTGTTAGTGTGATTTTAAATTATGGACTATGTTTTGATTAATTTATCAGGCGAAACATTGCTGTCCATTACGCACCTTTATATTGGTGGTGTACGGTTACAACGCCCCTAACCGGAAAAGGTGGAAACGGAGCCTCGTTTCCACCAATCGGAAAAAACCTAAGGCATTTTTTAATGTTACTGAATAAAGGACTGTATCAGTATTGCCTTTAAGAGGGAACTGGGGCTGCGATTCTCCATTCAAACGTATTCCTCTTTTTTCTTCCTGAATAATGGCTCTAGAGCAATCCCTTTTTTTTTCCATAAAATGAAGGTCTACCGTAGCCATGTCCCTGTTATTTTCTTTTTTTCAGCAACTAATAAGTAAGAAAATATAACCATCCATAAGTTACAAAAAATGCCCCATTTTTACGGACGTTATTAGAGGACTACCAGACAAATTATTATTTTTTTTAACATAAAATAAATTGTTAAGAACCTAAACATACTCTTTCTTAAAATTGTAATGTCAAAAATAATTGAATCGGCTCAGTTTTGGAGGAGAAAAAGGAAAAATACGAAACGTCGATCCCGCCAAAATTTTTGTCATATAACCGGTCTAAGTTGCAGCTGTCCCTATCGCACTCTACGGGGGCAGGCTTGACGCTGCGCGACGGCAATAGTATTTTCAAATACCTATTTTTCAAATTCCTCGCAGGCTTTACTCCCCCTTAAGTATTAAATTCGACGCAGACAAAGCCTCTCCTCGCGCATCCTCGAGTACGCGCGAGCGCCCCACTCCCGCTCTGTTTCTCACTCTAGCAAATTACGGCTCTAAGCGACATGGGATAGGAGCATAGTAAAATGCAATTTCATGCTGATAGGTGTGGTTCAACCCTAAGACGACCCTCTGACCATAATTTGGTATTTTCCTGGTCATTCACGGCGCCCGCGCCGTTGTAGACTTTATTCCGTGAAGTTATCGATCGGGCATATCCTGCGGCTTAATGGTGATTTTTTCTTAAAAGGTGGTGTGTGTGTGTTGTGTGGAGCTGGTGGCAGTAAAAAATTAAAGAACGAAATCCACACCGACGAAGTCGCGAGCGGAGTGCTAGTTAATTATGTATAATAGCATGGATTACCAGTTCAAATCATTAGTAAAGAAAATGGTGCTAGCGAATGATTAGACAAACTAAAAAAAAAAAATTAACCGGCCAAGTGCGAGTCGGACTCACGCACAAAGGGTTATGTTGATGCTCATTCTTATGTCAGTTTTCACTTAACAACAAAATGAAAATCAAATCCACAAAAACTCCCATTTCTCAAAAACTAATTACTAGTTTATATTAACTAATAACTAGGTTTTTAGAGGTAGGTAATTCATTTCACTTTAGTGTTGCGGTTCTAGAAGACACTCTCAAAATTCCAAGTGTTTGGTGCCAACAGTCTCTATAAGGGCCCTCAAAAACAGTATAAAAGTCTAACTATCGAAACAGAATCAAAACAAAGAACCAAAGTAAATTCATGAAATTACCAGTAATAACTAAGCACTAAGAGGTAAATTAAAATGGAGGTATGAGTGGATGATGCATGACCATACCAGATTGGAAATATGTCATCCGCCCTGCATTACGAATGATAAATGCAGTTCATTCAACCAACTGAATTTCATTCCCAGCGGGGCGTACTAGTTCCCGTTCATTCCATGGCTTTGACGAGTTAATAGGGGAAATGGCATAGCATTTGCTTGCTACCGTATATGGTTCAAAATGGTATAACTATTTATTTCTTACTTTGTTATAGGTACCTTTCGATACGCCAGTTTAACAGATGAGGACTGACTTTTTAAAAGACTCGAAACAGGCAGTTTTTTGGTAATTAGAAAATATCAATAAGGTAACTTTTGTACCTCACTTAAATCAAAATTTATCAATAAGGTAACTTTTGTGCCTCACTTAAATCAAAATTTATCAAAAAGGTTACTTTTGTAACTCTCTTAAATCAAAATTTATCAATAAGGTAACTTTTGTACCTCACTTAAATCAAAATTTATCATTATGGTAACTTTTGTAACTGTCTTAAATTTTGATTTAAGAGAGGTACAAAAGTAGCCTTATTGATATTTTTTGCATTGCTATAGTTTACAGTGATATTGTGACATAAAATTATGTGCTGTTATAACTATTTCTTTTTTCTTAGCTTTTGGTGTCGGACCAATCGGCGTCAGGTCTGCAGACTCGTTTTCTCTTTTAGTGCCTATTCTGCTGTTTGTTTTTCCTAGGGAACATGGAACAATGGTTTTCGACATATTACGAGTATGTAGTAAGTACGTGTTATGCTCAGTACGATTTGTACTTGTAGCTTTTACCTTACATTTTCTCTATCTTGTGACTACTGAACATGAGGTCCTGGCTTCGATTCCAAGGTCGGGCAAAGCGTTAATGGGTTTTTCTGTCAGAAATTTCTCAGTCGCAGCCGTGGAGTCTGGATCTGTGTCCGATTGAGGGTAATAGGCTCGCTCCCTATTAGCTGGTTCTTAAATACATGACTTTGCGACAGAAGGGTGTTTTCTTAGGTATACCTCTGTCTAACCCTTCAGGATTACAGGCGTGATGTTGAGTTATGTAATGTTTCTCTATCTTGTTTCTTAAACAAAGACGACTCTCAAATATTTTTTTGTTACCAGTTACCAGCTAGGCTATAATCTCCACAATCTGTCCAATAAAAGTTGTGAAAAGCAAACATTTTTATTGTCAAGGCGAGTTAAAAGGGTACAATAAGGTATTGTATATAAAACGGCTTTGAAGAATCTCTTCGCGCCCCCAAGTAACGATTGCAGTCCTATCTGCCAAACAAACTGTAATAACAAGCACACCTTAGCACGCCTGTGATAAATCCTTAGTGTATGGTGTAAGGAATAAGCTTAAAGGAGTCTGCCCACTACACCATGACCGTGCTATGAATGTAGCAGGCATGGAAAGAAACATGTCACGGATAACTATGCCCACTATATCGGTATCATCAACACGACGAAGAAGAAGAAGCCAACACTGCCTTAGCTGATAGAGGTCCTCGCATGACAGGCCATAAAGGCCCATCATAAAGAGTGTAAATAGACCCTTAACATAACCGAAAGGCACTTGTTCTCCCCGTCTTTGTGATATTTTTTTTGTTCTAGACTATACCTGGGAACCTTCTAGTTACGGAGATATTGGCGGTCAAAGTTCCTACTGTTTCACAAGTTTTTTTTTAAATACATGTTTTTAATGTAAGATTTTTACTTTACACACCTCCACGACCCCTGTACTATTCAATCCACCCATCAGCACAATGCTTTGAGTGTTTTCCATAGAGTCCTACCTTAAAACGTGATTTTTCACCCAAAAAAAAAAAAGGTCGATTCCAGCCATAATTTTTGCGTAAAGTTACTTAGTTTGATGTACAGAATGCTTGGTTGACGTCTATGTGAAGGGTCTGTTTACATCCTGTATGAAAAATCTGAAAACAAAATGTTTCCTGTTTTTTTTTCTGACAACGTCGTCAAATTATTACAACGGAATGAATGATTAGTAACAAAAAGGGCTCACTAACCAAAAGAATATACGGGGTGGAAGGGACACCGACGCGAAAACGGTTACCACGTATTTACACCATCATTCTGAGTCCTCTTACCTACACGGTACAAAATGTATGCATCAGCTGATTTTTTTAAAATAACCGATGAAAAATTTCTATGTAGGAGGCTCAGAATGATGTACTGAATACTTGGTAACCGTTTTCGCGTCGATGTATTCCACCCCGTATAGTACTTAAAATGGGATTTTGGCCCAATTTTATAAGCCTTTTTTTTTATTTTCCCGTCCATTGACTACATGTATTTGTCTCATAAAATTGAAAGAATGGTTATTACCATCAATTTGTTTACAATCACTTTTGTATTTTGTAGGTAATACCATTTTACGTAGCCAAAAACAAGATCTCCAATTAAGTTTAAACCTACATTAAAACTAAACAATAGATAATTCAAACTGTAAACAGTGAAAGATCCTAAACCAACACAACTATTCTGTTAGAGGACTACAAAATTCAGGTAACCTTATCTAATCAGATCGTTGATGAGACTAACAACTGTTAACTTATATTTAAATTCCTTCGAATCGTCCTAAATAAACTTGATAAATAATTACTTTATTATTGTAAGTTTGTTAAGAGAATCTACACTTTTGAATGTAGATTCTCTCAACAAACTTTTGTTTCCATCTTTGTTTTTCCGATCAGTACCTACCTATTGAAATATTATGTTTGTAAGTTTTGCTTTTAGTTTCAGGTTCATCATCATCATCATCATTTCAGCCAAAAGACGTCCACTGCTGGACATCGGCCTCCCCCAAGTGTCGCCACATTGACCGGTCCCGTGCGACACGCATTCAGCGGATCCCTGCAACCTTCACCAGGTCATCGGTCCACCTAGTGGGAGGCCTTCTAGTTTAAGGTTGTTATTAATAAATTGATTTAAAAGTCATACTATATTTTTCTTACTAACTGTACTTTTTGACACGCAAATTTATACTGATGACGAATCGGAACTTCTGTATGGAAAAAAAATGGTGAACAATCGGAACAGTGACGAGTCGGGCATAAGTCCGTATTAATAATAATGCTGATGGTAGACGCTTCACAATGATTCACTCGAGTGACTTCGATCGTTTGATTTCATTCCATGTTCACACGACACCAAAAAAAATTATAAAGGAATAGACATTCATCTGCTACTTTCAATCCACTGTTGTGTCATTCGGTAGACGAGTGAAATAAGCCGATATCCAACATCGTTGGCACGGTTCAATAATGGATTGATTTTTATATAAGATTCAATTTGTATTTAAACGTTGAGTAAAAGACAAAAATTAATTAAAATAGCCGTCTGATTTATGCGAAACCGGCCTAACAGGTAAAGGTAACACGTGGCGCTTTCATACGTGCATTGCTCTTTTGGATTTCATCTTTACAAAAAAAAATTTCACAAGGAAATATCGATATTTAATCCAGACTAATTATATAATCCATTATGTGTTAATTCAAACTAGCGAAGAACACAAATACCGACACCGTCCCAATTACAATGTTCCCATAACTTGCGCCCTATGAACCTCAGGTTAGAAGACAATTGCAATCTTATACAAAGTATACCAAGTTCTTCGCAATAAGAAGCATTGAGTGAAAGGGTGGGTACACGATAAGATTCCGTTCTGCCACGACGACTGTTTTAAGACAACCGCTTTCAGCCGACAACAATATTGCCTGAATGAACCACGTCATCAAATGGCTGGAGATAATACGCTGGAGTAAAAAAAGACAATAGGTATATTATCTTGAATGAGTTCTAAGAACTTTCATGGTTTCGGAGTTTGTTCCAGAATACGATATTTTTACTTGATTTTCTTTTCGCAGCGTTGGCTTTCTTTTGTCTTAGATATGCTCAATTGCCGCACAGGGTAGTGCTGATGGCTCAAATTATGCACAGACCGTTCTTCAGTGGTTATAAGACCAATAGAAGCTGGCCTCGTATTCCACTGAAACTTCATACTAAGCTCGGTTACCACAAGGTTAAAGAGTTGACCAGTGGGCATATAAATTAGTTCTATGTTAAGATTATCAAACAGTAAGTTACAATGATAAGTATGATGATTGCAAAATACTTTTAAAATCTCAGATTCGTATAATGGATACCCATCCCGTTCATCTAAAACGTGATTTCCTTCATTAAGTCTGTCAGAACCATTATTGCAGGTTTACCAAGGTATTAAAATGAAACGAGAAAGATAGGTCAAAAAGTTAACTATCTACTCACCAAGGAAAACAAAATCCCGCCAAGTCAGATTGGCATCGCTTAAAAATGGCCTCTGTTAGTGAACCCGCGGTACATCATACGTGAAGTTTTAGTTCAGTATGCACGGCCATATCTCAGTGTCTGCGTAAGTAAGGGATGCAAGAAAACAACGGCTATAGAATATAATAATGTAAGTTGGCAAGGCAGAGAATTTTGCTTCTCCAGCCAAAGCTTATATAGGAGCTCCGTATATTGTTGTGGCTTGTTGTTTCATAGTTTACTAAACTTGGGTTAAAAATAAGCCAGCAGTATAACCTTCGTGGGTTTCATCATAAAATTGTGAACGTTTTCATAGGACGGTTTACTGAAAAGAACAGCGGGGTAATTGCGTAACACATTCACAATTTCAACGGTATTCATTTTTTGAAAATTGAATAGTATTCTTTGTGCTATTTACTTTGTTGAACAAGCGAATATTTCAAACTATAAAGCAATGGAATGCGAGTATTCTTCAAATTCTTTCGGACTGTGATGGAAAAGTGGGTAAGGTTTACAATTGGGGTGCATGTTTCTTAGTGTATGTTTATCAGAACCGCTTCCACGAAAAGCGATAATTTTGTCAGCAATTGGTACCGTTACCACCTTGATACCGGCCGCAGAGATTGGCAGATACAATGATAATTATTACAAATAAAAAGATATAGATATCGCACTAGCGCGCGCAAATTGTTGCAGACAAATTCAGACAATTGTCGTTATTTAAGTACTTCAAGCGCTTCAGCTACCTTTTTCTGTATCATACGTTCCGTATTATCTATCGCAGTCGTAACAACGCAACGATATTTGAACGCCGCTCAGTATGAACATTGCGTATCTTTCTTTATATCATTGGGTAGATAGTTCAAATTAGACCAATGCTTATTTAAACTACACAACGCGACTCTTAAATAAAATGCGCGCTGTTTGAGTTTCAACCCTAGATTTAGCACCAAGAGTTGTAATTCTAACCTTGCCATAATATTTAGGCCTTCATGTTGGTATCCCTTAGTGTGAAGTGAAAACAGATATTATAATGACGATAAAATATCCATCTTCTTGCATGCAGGAATCTCTAACCTATTTTCCAAGAAGAGATTACACAATGGCAACACCTATATTTCCTCTTATTTCTATTTCCATGTAAAGCAATGGAAGTTTACGAGCTGATAACTATGATATATGATCAATTCCTGTTTGATTTCACACGCCGGAACGATGTTTCGCATATAGATTTGAATTGGTTTGTGTAAGCAATCGCTAATGCTCTTGGCATGCGGGATTGCCAAATGTAGTGTTAGTGCGTTGTGTTGTTATGGTGTTGTGGAATACCGCTGGGTATACTAATAGATGTTAGTTTTGGTATGCAAATTCGTATAGGTATCATTGTCTGTATAATCCTTCTAGTTTAAAAAAAAATCCGGATACAACATAAATCTTTGTGTGATTTATTTTTTACCGAAGGTGTAAATGTTACTTTTCAGCCATTACTTATAAAATAAAAATTTGTTTTTTAAATCACGTCTAAACAAGTCTTTTTTTTCAGGAAATGTAACTTTAATAACCATAATCATCTGCCTAGCCTTTTCCCAACTATGTTGGGGTCGGCTTCCAGTCTTAGAACCAGGTGCCCTTCCATGAAAGAGATAGAGATACAGGTCGTCTAACGCCATCTTTTTCCCACACTGGAATTTACTCCTGCTTTAAGACGTGGTAGTAACCCCCCTGATGCAGCTGAATATCAGTATTTTATATGGAACGATAGATATCTGACTTCCACAACCTAGTTACTCTGCAGTAATACTTTAATGTAGGCCCAAAAGTATGCGTAACTGAACGTTTCATACTTTTTGTGTTAATTTAAAACTTTGTTAAGCACATTTAAGTGGGGTTGGCGTAACTTGGAACAACACCGAATAATCCTCATCAGAATAAATATTTCAGTAACCTCTCGTGTACGCAGAGTAAATCAATATTGTTTCACCGAATTTTTGGATGAGCAGCGTTGCCTACAAGTTGTGAGTGTTTTTGATTACGCCCAGTACCGTCGAAGCCGGATTAAGCGCCGATTTTTACGCTAAAATTTCTGTTCCCCAGCTGTTAAAAATATAGCCGTTCAAACATTTTTTTCTTCGGGTATAGGCATAGCAGCTGTTCTATTTATATTTGTCATTTAGATTTCTATAAATAAACACCGCTTCTAACGATAAAGATCTAAAAGATTTGAAGAAAGGTTTATTCAAAGAAACTCATAATTTATCATACAAAACGTTTCCATTGCCGATGATTTTAACACATTTATTTACAAAGCTGTTTTTCATGTAAATATAAAGAAACGTGAATATTCCTTGTTTGAGACTTTTAAGTGTTATATTTTTTATTGTTGCCGATTAAATCTCAAAAGCAAATACCTCTTACAAACATACAGTGGGCTCCAAACCCAACTGATACGACAAATGGCCTGTCTACCCGTTCCGCGCAAGTACCCGTCCCAATCTACGAGCAAACCCTGTCTTGCCGTCACGTCACACGCCCGAGAACGCAAGTTTTTAACCGGACTATCCGCTTAGCCGACAAGGATTACGTATCCGGAAAAGTTCCGGGATGTTCCGGGCCTATGCACCCGCACATCATGGAGATATGCACTTAATAATTCGGGCCCAACCGAGATTTATGAAGGGGCCTGTGGTTAAATAATGACAGCCACACGGGTTGATCTCCAAAGTTAAGCAGGGCTTTCCAAGGTCGGACCGTAGATAGGTCACCATCAATCATTACATTCCAAGTTTCCTCCGTGCCTCGTAAAAACGGCTGTCATTTGTGGATCTTTGACAGTCGTTACGGGTAGTCGCAGGCTAGAACGTCTGACAATCACTAACTGGGTTGTGGAGGTCAACCCCGACATCAACCCCAACATAGTTGGGAAATGGCTAGGCAGATGATGATGCCCAATCGAGATTTATACGGCACACAAATAACGTTATGAATGTTTTGTAAAGGAACACGCCTCGTAAAATAGTATTCGATAAACTTTGCAGTAGTGGGAAAGTTCTGCGAGGAATTCCAATAAGGTCGCGTTAACTGATAGTTGGGATATTCGATTCGAAATAAGATCTATGCGAACTTGGCGAATCAGATTAGAATGGCGAATGTGCCGCTTTTATGTAAATGATCCGCAAGACAGTCGAGCTTGTTATTATTTAAGGGTATATTAAATACGACGATATTAAATACTATTAGTACTTATTATATAATATATGTTAGTGGTATCGAACTGCTGGGCAAAGACCTCTCTTTGGTTTCTTTACCAGACTGATTACCCGGAGACGTATTCCAGTTTATTAAATACAATCATATTTTTTGTTGCATTTATTCATTTGCCTTTTGGCCAATATTATGGTAGTACAATATTACGTTTTAAATAAAATAAATAGTACACTATATACAACGTGTAACAGAATAAACGCAAGACCTCTCGTGTGGTGTCTCAGACCATGAAACTGAACAACTTTTGTTCTACGAGTTCAAGAAATTCGCAAAAAAAAAAGTCTGTGGGAACGGACGCAATCAGCTGATCCAAATGTATGGTAAAACTAAAAAAAAAGTTATGAATTTCCAAAAGTCATAGAACAAAAGTTGTTCAGTTTCATGGTCTGAGACACCACACGAGAGGTCTTGCGTTTATTCTGTTACACGTTGTATATAATAGTATCTCAAAACAATAACTTTTGAACTATCACTAATACAACCAATTCCATTCGCAGCCAGCTTACAATAATGATAAGTGTTTAATTAATAAACTTTTTGATTTAATTAAGTGTTTAAATCCGAGTGCATGGAACGGAATGGCAGCGAGTTAGTAAATGCGGGGGGGAAACCAACGCCACCTTAAGACCTTACCAGTAGCAACTTCGAGCTAAGGAGACGAGTATAAATAAGACAAGCTTAAGCAAGCCTACTAAGAATATCAGGAAGTATTAACAAATTCTAAGCGACCGATAAACGTAAAAACGATATTAGTGACATAAAGTTTAACCTATTTTTTTTTCAATATTTATTTTCACCACCTACGTTCTTTGCATTGTGTACAGTCACGAGCAAAAATATGTAAACACTTAACTACTTTTAATAGTGAAACTCCTACTGTTCTGATTAAAATTTCTTGTTGTTACGAACATAGTATTCTGGAACTCATATTTTTATGAAAAAGATCCTATATCCAAGTTACAATCTTTATTTCTAGCGAAAATTCCTTTGGAAATTAGGAAAGTGTATATACATTGGTGCTCGTGACTGTACATAAGTAGTTCATCATCTGACTAGCCTTTTACCAACTATGTTGGGGTCAGCTGCTAGTCTAACCGGATGCAGTTGAATACCAGTATTTTACATGAAGCGACTGCCTATCTGACCTCCACAACCTAGTTAGTACTAGGTAATACGATACCCCTTAGTAAGACTGGTTGTCAGACTTTCGGGCCACTAACTACCTGTAGCGACTGTCAAGGATCTACAATTGACAGCCGGGACCAACGGCTTAACGTGCTTCCCGAGGCACAGAGGAATCTCGGTATGTAATGGGTGGTCACCCATCCACAGACCAGCCTAGGCAAGCGCGGCTTAACCTGAAGTTAAGAATAAGAAGTAAGAAGAAGAAGTACATAAGTAGTTAAAAATCGTAATAAAAATAACCAAAAAGTTTTTTTTATTATAGTTAACAAGTACTGTTGCAGCCGTTCAAACTTTGTGCGAAGTCTGCAATATTACTGAAGCGCTCTATAAATATCTTTAATACTCTAAGAAGCGAGGACTTAGTTAATTTTATGCTGTTCACGGCTACTTTAATTTCTCGCTTCGCTGATAATTCTGGCGTCGGCAACCATGGAGAAAATCTGGGCAAAAGTTCAGTCCGCGATATTATTTAAATGCAGACGATGTACACAGTGCGCCTTGATATTTTATAGCGGCGTCTGCTTCTCTGAAGAACTATACGGCTATTCGAATGAACAACAAATACTTGATTGAGTTTGTTTACGATTAATTTTATATTAATTCGTTTCTTTTATTTTATTGGGCTTATTTTCGTTTTGTATAATGTTCAGGAAGGGTTTGCAATATAAGAGTACTTAAAAGCCAATAGAGCTTGGTCACTTCTGACTGAATTTCATTTCTCAGATAGGTATTATACGTCTTTTCTATCATATAACAGACTAGCGTTTGCTCGCGGCTTCGCTCCCGTTATGTACGGAATGTACGCACCAGAACGTTTTAAATGTAGCAGATAATTTAGCTTCCCGTCACTGAAAGAATTTTTATAATCGGATTAGTAATTCCGAAGATTACCTACATACAAACTGACAAACAATTTAACATCTTTATAATATTAAGTATAGATGTGGGACATGATTTCAGTGTATTTATTTATTTAAAACACAAAGCACGGAAGACTCTTGTTTCTAAACGTAACAAGACCCAAACTCGTTAATTATTAAAAAATAAGTTATTGTGTAATGTGTATGCAACTGGTCCAAAATTAAAAAATAGGCATCGTGCGATCTAATGTATGGTGATTTCAAAATGTTGTCTCATGCTATCGATTACTTGAAAGTACAAAAAAGTAGTCATAGTGCGAAAGTAGGCATCATGCCACGAAATGTAACACTTTTTGTATGGTACAGTGACAGAGGTTAATATGTAACATCGCGGTATCCTAACACTGTATCATCATTTCAGCCGAAAGACGTCCACTGCTGGACATAGGCCTCCCCCAAGTGTCGCCACATTGACCAGTCCCGTGTGTCTCGCATCCAGCGGATCGCTGCAACCTTCACCAGGTCATCGGTCCACTTAGTGGAGGCCTTCCTGACACTGTATACCTACATCAATTTTAGTTTTAGCCACAGTTATTCACGAGTTATGTTACAATAATATCTAGAGATATCGCCCTATATGATTAACGAGATCACAGAAATGGTAGTAATTCAATTCTGGGTTAATTTTGACATTCAAAAGTAAAGGTCCAGAAAAAACAGTGGAAAGGAAAATGTGGAAGCCATTTCTGAGATTTTACTCGCACCCTTCTTCCACATGATTTAACTTCATTAAATATGCCTGCTTATAAAAGGTCAGCCGTCTTTTGTTCCTTATATACCTAACCGAGAATATTTGTTAGGAATTTTTAAAGAGTTTCAGTTTTAGCAAGCGGCTTTTTGTATTGATAATGGTAGGCCCGTTAATATATATACACCGTGACTTTTTAGTCGTCTTACAACGGCAGGCCACTTCATGTATCCAATGAGTTCTAAACATTCATAAAAGAAAAATAGGTATTTATGAGATTTTTATAATTTAAAAAAATATATATTATTTAGTATTATGACGTATGACTTAGTTAAAACACCCTGTTGCGAGCGATGATCCTACTGACTCAAGCGCTGGCTAGATATGTTCTCCTGTTTGACAGGTAAACATCATTAACAGGATGTTTCATAGTTTTATTCTAATGCATTATTATTTTTTCTTTGTAACTATTATGGGAGGAAAAAAAAAATCGCGCCTAGACCTATTTTATGTCGGGTACATTGAGTGGACCACCTTTGTAAAACGACTAAAAAGTCACTGTGTATAGGGTGACTGGTAATTAGTGACCGATTGATTGTACTCATGATAACAAACAACTTTAACAAAGAAACAATTTTTCTCTTCAATTTTATAACAATAAAACCACCCACCCACCTACCCACTACCCACTGTTGCACGGTACGATAGTAGTGAGACAGAACGGCGGCGGCGTCACGCAGCTAACAGCTGATAGGTCAACGCGCGCGAATTTCATACGGCTGTTGTGTTATTGTGTAACGGTGAATGACTTTAAAAAAAATGTTTCTTTGGGAAAGTTGTTTGTTATCATGAGTACAATCACATAAGTATCAGTCACTAATTACCAGTCATCCTATACAACAAAATAACGTGAATATGTTTTTAATAAATCAAACCATATCCAGGGCACCTTCCTATACTAATTCGCACACAATTTGGTGTTATTTTTACCCGACTGCGGCGAAGTCCAAAAGGAGGATTATTGATGTCGGTTTTTTATGCGATTGGCAGCTTGGTTTTCAACGATATCTTATAAATAAAAGTAACGTCAATGGTACATAATCCGCTTATGGAAACCAACCCTGCGTATCTATCTAAGTAAATGTTGACCACAAAATCGTATTTGGATACATTCGTAAAAATTTTACAGGGCATGAAAATAAATATCTATTAAGGTAAACTAAATAAGATATTACTATAGATCATATATATATAATCATATATAATCAACTAAACTGCTCTGAGCGATATGGTTGCTAAGAGATAAAGTCCTTTAATCAATTAAAACAAAAAGGCAACTAAGTATACAGCTGTGCCCATAAGGTCTTTATTTAATGTTAATAAAAAATCAAACATGCCTCAGTAACTATATTCTAAAGCATGCTTTCTTGCATCTTACGCTAAAGCATCCATTAGACGCGTCATCATCATCTGCTTAGCCTTTTCCCAAGCATGTTGGGGTCGGCTTCCAATCTAATAGGACACAGCTGAATAGAATATCTGACCTCCATAACCCAGTTAGTACTAGGTAATACGATACCCCTTAATAAGACTGGTTGTCAGATTTTCGGGCCACTGACTACCTAACGACTGTCAAATATCTACAATTGACAGCCGGGACCAAAGGTTTAACGTGCTTTTCGAAGCACGGAGGAAACTCAGCATGTAATGGCTGGTCACCGATCCACGGACCAACTTAGGCAAAGGCGGCTTAACCTGAAGATCGACCAGAGTGGCTGTTATTATTTTGCCTCGAGCTCCTTCTTCACTCACAAAAACGCATGACTCACAAAAACTTGCAAGTTAAACAGGGTAGCACCCGAGAATGGACGTACTTACCTGATCCATATCAGCCTAAACATTCAGCTGAGACACAGGAATCCTTTCTTTGAAACAGTAACCATGGAGTTTCTTGCCGGTTCTTCTCCATAGGAAACGACCAACCCGAACCGTGCACCTTTTTGTCGACGTTTTATAAGTGCCCATCTAGGCCTATGTGAAATTAAATATTTTGTGTTTGATTTTGAAAAGAAATGGACCACAATCTAAAATTCAGGTCCAGCGCAGATTGGTGTATGTCACCAATCTTCAATTTGTTATTCTAGGTGCATGCAGTTTAGTCATGATTTTCACCTTGATACTTTGTGAGAGCAGTCAAACATACTTGATCATGTCCAACAAAATATACCTAACCGAAAGGTCTATACACACCGGCGAACTTTACTTTGAAGTATTTTAAGACTACCAAAAAATTCGACGAGCACGTTATGTAGAAGTGTACGCACACCATTAATCTCCTTCAAAATAAAACGTCCGCTTTGATGTTCCAGCTGAAAAGATACATTATCCTATAATTGGCATGATCATCCTTATGTACGTACAGCTAACAGATGTATTTTTTTCATTATTTTTTACAGAATTTTGTTCTCTTCAAAGAATTATGAGAGGAACCGACCTAGGTATTTTTTCTAATGTAAAGTTTTATTGTACTGTTATATTATGGCAGTGTTATTGAAGCTACGCATTGTGTGAGTACAGTCGACCGCAAGCACTTTGTCCTTGGGTTAAGAGAAGAGGCCAGATTATACTGGTTTTGTTAACATTGACGTGCCTTTCTCCCCTACTGTATTGATTGTAATTTTAAGTTGTTAAGAACATAATATTTGATTTTAGAACCCAGTACTCAATAAGTGCACACAAAGAATTTACTTAGTATATAGAACGAGAAGACTTGAGGTATTTAAAGTGTGGTTCAATGTACACAAATTAACTATTTATTTTATTTTATTATAAATAAAAAAATAAATAAATAAACTTGCAAAGACGAGAAGAATTAAGAAAAAAAGAAAGAAAAAGTGTTTATTTGTCTCGCTCAGACAAGATATGTTTAAATTATCAATAAAACAAAATTATATAAAAAGTAAATATAAGAAAAAAATTAAAATAAAACAATTTTAGTGTGTACATAAATTGTTAAATAAATAAAATAAAACAAACGAAAATGTACGGAGCCAAAAGGCCTCGTATCTCAGCATGGTGCTGTATTATTTAATAAAAAAGTCACAGTGTTGGTATTCTGATAGGGCCCAAAGTGATGCCACTGTCAGACACGAATTAAAATGTATACTAAGAAATAAAGTGTATAATCGAATAAATAAAAATAAATATGCAATGTATAATAACTACAAAAATAAGAAGAAAATAATATAATTATCTAAAAAGTAACTAAAATGTTTGTCTATGCCATGAGTGTCAATGGCAATACTAACAAACAGAGACGCAGGCGCAGACATTTCTGTTTATGGAACTTTATGGTAGCGAAGAAAAACCAAAACAATGAGTCAATACTGTTGTTATTAACAGATAGTGTGCAGTGATCGTGTAACATATATTTATACATAAATTTATTTTTTACAAACTACTTAGCATTGGTACCTACTCACTATCGGCCAAATAGTAAACATTTAAATCTATTCACAGTGAAGCTTTCGCAAGTCACATATCCGAATTCAACATTGATTGACATTAACGCTGATATTGACGTCATTGCGATACATAAATCTCACTATGACGCTTTTATTTTACTGTGCCATAAAATTTTTGAATTCAACGCCTCAAACACTCACGTTTCTTTAAATAAACCACATTAGAGAACCGTTTTGATGTACCACATATTGGTGAAAAAAAACCGGCCAAGGGCGAGTCGGACACAAATGGTTCCGTAACACCAACCAATATTACAACAATATCTTATAACAATATCTTTAACAATGGTCCATAATATGTCAATATACACTTAACAGCATAACCAAATTTGTTTTGTATATTTTCTTAATGAAAAACAAAGTTACTGCTGCAGTTTCACGAAAAAGTCCCATATCTAAAAACTAAATATCAAATCTTATTCAAAGCAATTTTCGTTAAAAGAAGCTTCGCAAATAAAGCAAAAAGTTAGAATACCATGAAAAAGGTTACAGTGAGTCAACCTTAAAAGATAGACAAAATAAGAATATCCTATTGCGGTTTCTTTTTAGAACTTTTGAAGAGGAACAATTCCGTCGTACATGATTGTTGCGTAACTTTAACCGTTTTCGCAGCGCACGCAGCGGTCATAGCGTAATGTTATATAACCTATAGCTTTCCTCGTTAAATGGGCTATCCAACACAACTAAAAGAATTTTAAATTCGAACCAGTGGTTACTGAGATTAGCGCATTCAACCAAACAAACAAACTCTTCACCTTTATAATATTAGAATTATTATGTTATAATAACAGATAGACACTGGTTTCCTAAGACACTGAAAAACCAAGTCTGTAACATATAAATTCAACATCTAATAAAAAACAGGGAGTTCCGTACAATACACTAAATCAGAGTGGCTCAGTTGTTATGAAGATGGGATCGGTGTAATAACAGTAAAAGACGGGTAAACGCAAAGTTAATGCGTGCCCATATACGAAACAGTGTTTTAACGGCATCATTCGTTTGTGGCCGAACCCTAAATATTGGCCGTACTTAGTAAGCGGGATTCGGAAATCCCTATTTCGCTGATATCGGTATCATAGTTATGGATTGTGGCCACGATTCGAGCCTCCTTCTTGTTATTTTTGTGTCGATTGTACATATTTTTAAACCTTTGTTATAGTTATCTTGTGGGTAACCTCAGCAATCGTTTTGCACTACGAACGTATTCTGACGGAAAAGGCTGATTTGGATATTTTAGGAATTTCCGCTGATGTTCCATCTACACGTGAAACGTTTTTGTCACTTTATTATTTTCAATTTCATAATTGTATTTTCGAATGAGACTTGAGACTTAGGTACTACTAGCACATGAACCCCAATTGAAATATCTACTTTACTGAGCATCATACTCAAAACAGACTGTCCTTGTAAAATCAACACAAGCACCTACACCAAAAACCCTGTGCCTACTGACATATCCCTCCTCCTTCAAGTTCCCTCTCGAAATGTTTCTTTCATCCGTATTCCTGAATAGCAAAGAGCTGTGCATACGTATCTAGCATATAACTAGCAAACATTGAAACAATTTGCTGCATTGTTTAAGCCTCTCATTGAGATCTTTTGTTAAGCTCCGCTTCGAAGCCTTCGATATCTCGCACAGCGAAGTGAGGGTATTTCTATTTAGAACAGAACGCTTGAATCGGTGCGTTCTAGAAAATTCCGTCCGGATAAAAATAAATGAGGCCTTTGAAAAAAAAACATTTTATAATGATAATTATGATCTATGAAAGCTAAACAGCTTGTAAGAGGTTTTTTTACAGGTCTAGAACTTTAAATTGAAGTAAAACGGAAAAATGTAATAGTTTTATGCAATTTATGATTGGAAATGATATCGGGCATGTGGCCACCGCGCCAGGCGCGTACTTTGCGTAATCTGGAGGTCTAATTTGCACACACTTTTCGCAGTAAATCAGGCTGTATTTTGGCAATAATGCGTTGAATGTTGGCTTTCAAGTGCTCAATTGTTTTTGATTTATCGGCGTAGACCTGCGACTTTACATATTCCCAGAGAAAATAATGACGACAAATCGCACGAACGAGGTTAACAAGTCAATTTTGTGAAATTGATGGTTCGTCAAAGGTTTAAAAAATGTGACGGTTTGAATGTTACAGTCAACGGTGAGCGGTACAGAAACATGATTACTAACCTTTCGTGCGTCAATTGGAAGGCATTAATTGTGGAACAGAATGTTGTGAAGATCGACTGCGCTATGGGTGTCTTCAATCAAGACTCTTCGCTCTACTTCCCAGAATTTGATCCTTATTAGCGAGACTATCGAATGGTGTAATAATACAGTATTATTTTTTTCCCGAAATCAATGGGTTCGAGTGGCCACATACCCGAAATCATATGAAAACATAAATGGCATAAAATTATTAGTCGAATAAAACTAATTACATGGATATTGAAAACATTTTTTTGTGTTTTATATCAATTTAGAGTTCCCAGCCTTTAAAAAAACAACCTTGACAGATACACAAAAACAACCGTGCGTATGGACGCTTGTCCAGTTCGATAATGAACGCACACACACGAACACACACACACAACACACACAGACACATCCTACAACAACACACCACACATAACACACACACATATCTAACACATCCTTAAATATGTCTACATGCACCTTTGTGATATATGCTGTATGTATACTTGTATAGGTTACCTATAGTACAAGAAGGAACTAATCCTGTGAGTAAGGGTTTAATTTTCATCAAAATTAATATTAATTAAACGTTATAAACAATATCAGTGCTAGAGAGGGGCGTCAGAAAGTTCGGTCGGCAAGTAGCAACCCTCATTAGGGAATGCCTATCTGACGTTTGTAATCGTCTTGCGCCAAATATAATTGTCACTGAAGCCAAATTACTAATCTGGATTTAATTAAACGCGCATAGTTCCGCGTCCTCCAGTAGAAATGATCGGACAAATTAGATGCTTAATGACAAGGGCTATTTCTTTCCCTATACACACGGGCGTTTTTTCACACGACTTTTGTTTTCGCGCACTATACATCATTAGTTTTAGTATAATTATGCGAAACCTGAAACAAGGGTCTAGTATTTTTATGTAAAGAATCATTGTACAAAATTTCAAAACTGTATCATGAAAAATCACAAAGTTCTGTTACCTAGTTGTCCGCACAAAAACGTGGTCAACACGCGGTGCAGCCGCGCACGCACCTCCAGCGTCGTCTTGAGCTCATTGAAAATAATAATTTGGCAGTAGGTACCTAAATTATTGCTATAGGTACTTAATATCGCTCGATGTCCAACTTGTAACTTTCTTTAAATATTTTTAGGACAAAATATAACATGGTTAAAAAATTATTGGAATCGATTCAGTTACTTATTCTGAAAAAACTACATTCAGGTTTCGCATATACTAAAAATAATGTTGTATATTCGACGCTCGGCTCTGTGTCAGGAGTTTTAAGGTGCTCTGTAAAAAAACGTTAGCCGTCACGGGACGCGTAGCAGATTCTATTATATATTGGGGTGAGAAATCACGTTTTACGGTAGGACTCGAAGAAAAGCACTCAAAGCATTGTGCTGACGGATGGATTGAATAGTACGGGGGTCGTGGAGGTGTGTAAAGTAAACATCTTACATTAAAAACATATATTTAAAAAAAAACCTGTGAAAAAGTTGGAACTTTGACCCCCAATATCTCCGTAACTAGAAGGTTCCCAGGTATGGTTTAGAACAAAAAAAATATCGCCAAGACGGGGAGAACAAGTGCCTTTCGGATATGTTAAGGGTCTATTTACACCCTTTATATTCACTAGCTGTTGTCCGCGAACTACGTCCGCTTGAAACTATTATAAAAATATTAACTTTTTGAATCAGATTTTGTTAACAATTTCATGAGTTTGATTTTTTTTGCACGGAACCCTAATCTTTTTTCTAAAATAAAAGTAGCCTAAGTTACTCCTTATAACATCAGTTATCTACCAGTTTACCTGTCAAAAGTGATCCAGCCGTTTTGAAGATTAGCCGGAACAAATAGTCAAACAGACAGACTAATAGACGGACAAAATTAAAAAATAATGTTTTTGTTTTTTGTAAGTACCGTAGATATACTTTCAAATGTATTCAGTCAAAAGTGAGGTTAATTTGTAATTACAAACAGACTTTTCAATTTTATATATTTGCAAAGATATAGATAAAAAACCCGACTGAAAAACTGAAAAGCATAAAACAAGCACATTTTAAATAAAACAAAAGTTGGAAGCCGGTGAAGATAAAATTATGAAAATAATGCCTGCCTGGCCTGCTTCTAACTTTTGTTTAATTTAAAATGTACTAGTTTTATGCTTTTCAGTCGCGTTTTTTAGTTTTTTCAACTACTTTTTTTATTTCCAGCTTTTTAGTTTAGTAACTTGAAAGATTTCGCAGAGGATTTAACTTCTTAGGTATCCGACCTAACTACATCACTAATTGAGTAGCGTGTAACTTTCAGAACGAAATATGTAGATCAACGATGGATCCAAGCAAGAAGCTTTATTTTAATGCGAAAAGGTTGAATTCTCGTGGCATAGAGTGGCGTCACGACATGACAGCGCCATGCCATTTCCTGTCACGACATACGAGTTGGATTTACTGCCTAGGCGGGCGCGCTATAGATGTTTCACATCAAAAACGCCAAAAGATATAAAACAGTTCGAACGATACTTTCTTGTTTTCGTTGAAGTTTTAATCATCGCTATTCATTGGAATCCTCCAAATATGGATTTGTTTTGAATTCTGACAAAACAAACAAGACTTTCTACTACTTTCGGTGAATTATTCTCGTTCATTTTATTTGTAAAGGGAGAAATATGAGATTCGGCGCTCGACATTTTCCCAAGTTCTCAAATTCAAATAAAGGAAATTAGCTACTACAGTGCCCCTAGACGATTGACTATGAATTTAAAGTAGGTTCTTAGACATCATAATGGTAGTTATATTATTTTGAAGCCTGTGCCTTGATTGTGTGGATTTGAAAGTTTTGTTTAAATTAATGTTTGTATAGTCTGACATTGGAGTACGATAGGTACCTATGAGAACTTCTACAGTACCAAATATAAAATTTTAAGACTTAGTAGTATAGGATAGGTATGTGTATGTATTATATACATCTGTATCTACCTTAATGTGTAATAAAAATATTTACTTATTAAAATAATTAAAGCTTAAATACCGAGCGAAAAACAAAAAAAAACCAACAAATTATTTGTTCCCGAAAATTCCAAAACAACAAATTGATTGTAAAAGTAGTCAATTGGATTGTGGTTACCGCGGGTTCACGTTCACTGGCGCGTGTAATTTCGTACAGAAATTCAAGTCCAATTCCAATATTAAGAAAACAAAAATTTCCATTACCTTTTGGTACAGTTTTTGTTTCCGATTTCTTCGAATAACTTCTTCCGGGGCTCGATTTGTAACTCGTTGTGTTGTTAAACATTTCAGACACAAAAATGTAGCACAGATAAAAAAAATATTCACACAGTATTTTGGGCGTGAAAAATCCTTTTAAACTCGTAAACCGGAACTCGTTTGATTTTTTTTTGTCCGCGAATAGTTTTAATATGATGACAGCGTTCGCGTGAAACGCATGTGTCGAAACTGAAATTGGCGAGCTCTGCGCTCGTGGCCGCGTTATTTTTGTTACTGCAGAGTACTCCCACACTGTTTATTTAATTTTAATAAAAATGTTTTCTAACATGATTACTGCACTCGTAAAAGGTGGGCGAGCAACACAACCAGAGACATTACCGTAAAGATCCAAGATAGAAAAAGATATAAAACGTAACAGGTGTTTATCTTTCAGCTTATGTTGTAAAGACGGCGATGAGAAAATATGCACTTGTGTGTCAGTAGATAATGTATTAAGAAGTCTGTCGACACTCCTGGAATATTTCAGTCTATACATAAATATTTCGTTTTCACATAAGCATTTTTGTTTAATAAATCTATCACATTTAACTGTTATGTACCTAGTGGAGGGAGATGAAAGAGCAACCATACGTGAAAAATGTGCGTAAGCTGAACGTCAGAAAGCCTGGAGTTACCTCGATGAGCATTCAACATCAAATTAATGTTTTCACACACGCGAGATACGCCGAGCTGGCCAACATTACGTATCAAAAGTCTCATAAAAAAGAATACGCAATAATTGTCTAGTTACATGTTCATGAATTATGTTTATTTTACGAAATTTGTTTTCTCCCGCGCCGCGTTCGCACGTGAATTTCAAAAGTATAATATTTGGGTTCGTATTTTTACCTCTTCATAAAACCGACGGAGAGTTTTCCTGGCTCGCTTCGCATAATGATGTTCATCTGATGTTTAATATGTAGGAGAAATTATTTATGTTCATGCTTTCATGCGGAATCTTTAGCGTCTATTTCTATCAATGCGAATAGTGCATTGTTATTTTTTTTTAAACTCTTCCGTGCAAAAGATCATTGAACGAAATTTAAGACTTACGTTTTCAAAATACGGAGTTTAATTACAGTTTTCATGTAGTATTGTGCCTCATGTTTTTTAGTTACCATTTAAATATTACGTTTTTGAGAAAATTTAATACTGTGTCTTGTGAAAATGTTGTTAATTGATAACATTATATGCCCAGACGTCTGATCTTAAACGGACTGAGCCATCATTAAGAAGACCGCACAATGTTCATTCTGGACTAATTCCTTCAAACAATAGACATGACATCAATCATAACGTAATAAAATTCTCATATCAAACAATTGAATATCAACTGAAACCTTTGATCAAGTACCATTACTCTAATAGCATTAAATTGGATTTCATCATCGTTTATTGTTTAAGCAAAAACGTTAACTGAAAGATCCAATTTACTTAAGTAGGTACCAGTGGCGAAGGTTCCATACGACTCGATTCCTACCGGATTCCCTTTGAAAAATATCACAGTCAGTATTCTATAGACAAATAATATAATCAAAGTCAAAACCAAGTGTACAATGGTAATCACATTAAAGATATGTACTCCGGCTTACCTCTTACAAAAATTGACCCTTCGCTACTGGTAGGTACGTATTATTGGTACCAATTTAATGTATTTACCGACATAAATCATTTGTGAGGCGTACAATAATTATGTATACAATATGCAAACGAACGGATTACCCCAGAAAATATGGCTACGTTTTGTTAAACATCTTGGAGAGAGCTTCCCGAGATTACCTTTATTTATGAAGCTTTTTGTAAGTTTTCGTCTTGTCTAGTAAAAAAAATATTTTTTTGTTGTTTTGCTGGTTCTTTGAGCTTGAAGAAATCTTCTAATGTAATGCTAATGAGTCCTTAGATAGTATTACAGAGAGGTTTCTTTGTTCTTTATTACTTCATTTGTGAAAGCTTCTTATAAGCACCTTGTTACTTTTAATTGTGCTCTTACGAAAATTTTAATTAGTTGGTTAGCGTAAAAAATTTACCTATGGTTTATTTTTACAGCTATTTTCTTTAAAAGAGATCTATTTTTGTCTTAATTCTACCTTACGGGGACAATCTGTAAAAGTGATGTGTTAAAATTCAATTTGGTTGAAAACCAATCCGCCAAAATAACCAGTTCCAGTCTTACCTAAAGGCCAAAGGGCGTTACCCAGTACTGAATTGTGGTGTTCAGATAGGCGTTTGAAAAGGGCTAGGCAGATTTGCGGTCAATCAGTAAAAAAATAACTAATACGCCCTGTTGTTTATTTAGTTAGTAACTTTAATTTATATAATTTCGTAAGGTAACGCCGGATTCTATAATTCATCTTGATAAGTAAATATCCAAAGGTTTTTAATGATTATTTACAATTATCATCCAATGATATTGTAAATAAAAAGAGGTAGATATTGCACTAACGCGCGCAAATTTTTCCAGACAAATTCAGACAATTGTCGTAATTTAAGTACTTCAAGTGCAATAGCTATCTCTTTCCGTGTCATACGTTCCGTATTATCTATCGCAGTCGTAACAACGCAACGATATTTATGATAGTATGAACGCAGCGTATCTTCTTTATAATATCATTTTTATCATCTACTACTAAGACAAGTTCATGTTCTGTATCAATAAATGTTACAAACCTCAAACCTTTTTAAAGGCTGCGCTATTCTAAACTGACGATAGTCTGAAACTAACAAAGTATTTCACAACTAATCGCAAAGCTCTAATCGATACTGCAATCAGTTCATCGATTATCTCTTCTATGCTAAACGCTGACTAAGTGTGAATTAATCACTAAAATGAATGCCTAGCGTTCGGTGCGTGTTTTCATTTTGGTGGTAGATCAAAGGTGGCTTGGTTGTTAACGCTATGTTTTAGGTTAAATACTAAACTATACTAAGTCAATTCAATTATGTGGCGAAACTTCACAGACGTCGGACGCCACACCAATCGTTTCGGAAATTATATTATGTTATAGACAACCTACTTACTTAATCCGGTATTCTATAGAATACTGATATTTATTATACTTTATTACAATTTTTTCGCGTTTTCAGTGTTGGTTCAAATGCTATAATAAAATTGGTTGATAATGATGACGGTACAATCACCCCGACACCCAACACGTTTGTAAAGATTCACCAATTAAGGCACGGTGTTACCTCAATATTCCAAAAAATTGGCTTCCCATACAGGGTGTAAACAGACTCTTCACGAAGCCGTCAACCAGGCATTCTGTACATCAAACTAAGTAAAAATTATTGCTGGGAAACGAATTTTTTTTTGGGGTGAAAAATCACGTTTTACGGTAGGACTCGATGGAACGCAGTCAAAGCATTGTGCTGATGGATGGATTGAATAGTACGTTTAAAGTTTATGAAAAAGTTGGAACTTTAACCCCCACTATTTCCGAAACTAGAAGGTACCCAGATACGGTCTAGAATAAAAAAATATCGCAAAGACGGGAGAACAAGTGCCTTTCGGCTTCGTTAAGGATCTATTTACACCCTTTATAGTCGAGTATGACGTAATGTAATGAAAATATTTAACGCAAAAAATACAACAAACAAATAATGGACAGAGAACGGTTTAAAGAAAAGAAATAACCGAACAGAATAATAATTTGATATTACCAATAAAAAATTGGGGAGTTGCGGCAAAAAAATAAACTTTGGCGTCGAAGATCTCTGTATTTCCAGCGATAACAACAGTTTTTTTAAGAATTTAATAGAATTGACATTTTTTTTTAACTTTTCCAAAATATAATTTAATTTAATGTCTAGATTTTGAATGATCTAAAGAAAACATGTAAAAAAAAAAAACCTGTAAATAAATGCCCATTCGCAGCTTAGTCACAATGTCAACACAAATACATATTATTTTCAATTTTAAAACCCTATTCACGCTCCATAGTGGTGACAATAGTTTACGCGGTCTAGTAGCGATTAAATTCGTAGTCAGTCTGCGCCTTAATACAAAACCCTGCATAGCAGACAGCTCTTGTTCAAAGAATCTCAACAGATCCATTTAATTATCTTTCAAAAAACAACAAACTACATAGTTTGTACGTAAAAACAAACTGTTATCCCATATACACTTAATGAAATATCTGAGTTGATCCCGTAATGAAAGAAAAACAGGGATCGCATTGGATGCTTATCTACCCGTCTTGTTAGAGTTAAGTGGTAAAAGGATTACTTCTACGGTATAACTGTTATGTTTTGTGAAGGTCTGGGAGCATCGGATTAGAAAAAACTATTAGAGGAAATAGACACAAATTGAATTCCAGTGTGGTGTTCTTTTTGGGATTCCTAACTCTGGTAGAATCAGTGACGGGACTGTATCTTTTTAACTCATCATCTGCCTAGCATTTTCCCAACTATATTGGGGTCGGCTTCCAGTCTAACCGGATGCAGCTGAATACCAGTGTTTTACATGGAGCGACTGCCTATCTGACCTCCACAACCCTGTTAGTATTGGGTCATACGATACCCCTTGGTAAGACTGGTTGTCAGACTTTTTGGGCCACTGACTAGCTAACGACTGTCAAAGATCTAAAAATGACAGCCGGGACCAACGGCTTAACGTGCTTTCCGAGGCAAGGAGGAAACTCGGTATATAATGGGCGGTCACCCATCCACAGACCAACCTAGGCAAGCACGGCTTAACCTAAAGATCGCCCCGAGCGGCTGTTATTATTTAGCCACGCTCCTGTTTTTTTTAACTATGATTTGTAATATATTTAAATGTACACAGAAGTTGTACCTATTTCTAATCTAGTGTGTTGTAGTTGTGCTGAATGATTAAGGTTCGTAGCCGACTGCACACAGCAGCAGCAGGCGACATGGTATTCCGACATCTCGAAGCGACACGTCGCAGCGTCATGTTGTTACACTCATGATTCCTAACCTAACCGCAGATGGCTACAGCAGACGGCAGCGCCGTATTCCAGTTAGTTCTGAATGTTCCGTGTGACATGATGAGATGTTTGACGTGTTTGGGATCAGCGATCGCGCTTTACTCTTGTATCTTTTGTTAGAAGAGGAAAAAGACGACAACGAGTTGTTTTTATTTATTATACAAGTATAAAGAGAAAAAACGACAAGCCACACGTCCAATGCTGCATTCAACGTGCTGTCGCTCCAGCGGCGTCGGTGGCACTACTGATCTGCGGTCGGGCGACACGTCGTCGGCGATCGTGCAATGTGTCGCTAGCTGCGGAAGGAATACATAGAAACCAGTGGTGCCGTAACGACACGTCGTCAACTGCTGCTGTCTGCGGTCGGCTACGAACTCGTACCTTAAGCAGTTTTTCTTTCTTCTTTCCAACTATGATAGTTTTGATGATACTAAACCCTTAGCGCGCGAGGTCGACTCGCGCTTTTCCAGTTTTAATGTGTACTTTTTTGGTCTCGTCATGGGTGCTTTCCTACCATCATCATCACCATCATTCTCAAGCCCTTATCCCAATTTATTTGGGGTAGGCGTAGCATGTCTTCTGCAGTGTGTTTGGTTAACGGTTACCCGATATGTACCGATATTTTAAGGGCATAATATATACTCATTTCCATCCACAAACACACGTTTATAAATACTCCTAACTCAAAACCCCGCGAATGGCAGCCATCTTGTTTTTTATTCGGCTAATCTAGGGTATGTTCAATGAAATGCTAATGTGTTCATGTTTCTTACACTTAATTTAATTTAAGAATAGGTATAGCTTACTTGCAATAAAAGCCACTATGTTTCCATCGCTCTTAAAGTGTACATACGTTCGGTGCACTCTAAACCCGATACTGCGTTCTTGGCACCAATTTTAATTTTATAGTCTACTAGAAATATCGATTTATTAGTATCAAGGTACGATTTATTACAGAACACGTGAACATACCTATCTGTATTATATTCACGTAACCTTTGCGACAATATGATAAGGTAACATGAAATAAATAATTTGCCTACGCTATTTGTAGATAACATTCATGGAAAATTCATGTTCTCATTTAATTTGATTAATATTGTAACGAAAGATACTGAACAAGTTCCTACCTATAGTCCTATACAATATTAAAAAATAAAGTATTTTCTAAAGACAAAAGGAGTCTGAGAATTTCTTAGAAAATACAACGATGAAATAAATTTTCTATGAAACCTTAATTTTAATAAACATAAAGCTAATTATAAGTACGCACTTCAGCAAATACATTTTACATAAGTTTATGTAAATAATAAATACACGAGGAGTAAATATACAATGTATTCAAAGCGGTATTCCCAAACGATTCTAGATTCAACATAATATACAATCATGTTTGCTTATAAAATTAGTTTTGTGTTTCGTCTGTAAAATATTCTCCATTTTATTTTTCTTTTTCGCGTGCTGGCACGACATTATATCTTCTTTGTCCTTCTTTGTCAGTGGCAGCGAAGAGATCTCTTTGACTGCATTTTTGGGGCTCAGCAGGCAGGCTAGGATACTCACCCTGCTGCTGTTCCGTCGAAGTAGCATCATTTTACGAGACTGTAGTTGCATCTTCCCAATTGGGTCCGCAGAAGGTTCATGGACTTCCAGGCAGTACCTATGATATCCTAACAAACACGACAGAAAAAGTAGTAAGAAGCACTTTTGGCGTCAGCTGCCGGACCTAACTGCATTGCTACGCAACCCATAGCCAACAACATTCCTTCTTACCCCACGTTTACGACAAGGTATAAACATGGTATTTAACAGTTGTGTCTCCTGTTATCGTGAATCGGTAATAATTGGTTGAAAACTTCTCAAAAAGCTAACAAAAAGGGACACCGATGCACAAACGGTTACTACGTATTCAGTGCATCATCCAAATTTTTATTCTTATTCTTTTTTTTTGCTCACAAAATAAAAAAATAAATTAAAAAAATCATCACGTCGTTGATTGATTGTTTGATTGAATGATTGTTTTTTTTTTACATGGTTTTTTATCGGTTATTAAAAAAAAATAGCTGTTCCTTACATTTTGACCGCGAGGGACAGAGGGTATTGCACTTTTGTAGGAAACAGTTGTTACCGCCAGAAAAATTTCTTTATGGGCGGGTTCAGAATGATGTACTGGATACGTGGTAACCGTTTTCGAGTCGGTGTCCCTTCCACCCTGTATACTAACTTATCTGCGGGACCTCAATACGCCGCCATTACCACGACTTGCCGATGACCGGCCGCTATCTTCAAGAAAACTGGTCAGACGCCGGGCGTTTGTGCGACCAAACTTCCCGGTCAGAGCCTACGCGGCCAAAAGTCGGGGTCGTAGTCGTGCAGTGCGTGTCGTCCTTTAATTAGACTCTTAGTACGCCAAAAGTCAAAATCAAAAGTGCACCTCGAGTGAACTTTGATTAAGCCATTAGATTCATCGTCATCCAACACCATCGCCATCATCATCAGGAACGGCAGCGCAGTCTAAGGTACGAACGCTGCACATATCTTTACTGCTGTCTGCACTGAACTATTGTGAACCTCATCTCAACCTATTTCGTAAGACCCTCAGCGGACTCCCCAGGGTAGCAGGAAGCTATCACATCCATTTCGGCTGATACGCATGCTACATGCACGCCAAAAGTCTTAGTACGCCAAAAGTCAATATCAAAAGTCTCACTTTTTTCTTACCAAATACGAAAGCTCATCAAAACCAAAACTGAACACCAAATTACACTTCTTACGGAACTATTATTACTTTTCAACTACTCATGTGTTACAGCTAATAAAATTACGTGCATCAATTCTTGAATGGGAAGGGCGAACTTTGCAAAATTGCTGATAGTTTGGTTACACCGGTGGAGTTGTAAATTTACTCTGGCACAGTCGAGACAGTAATGAACCCTGTATGTGGCGAAGTTCTTGTCTTACCGATAGTTCCTACATATTGATTATTAGCTACTTGCATAATGCTTGAGACTTGAGTAGTTAGTGTTATTTTTAGTGTTTTATTTTGCTCTGAATATGTAAACGCACTCCATTGGTCATTGAATTGACGTAACTTTGACGTAAACGATCATAATGCCAGTTTAAAGTGATAAGGGGGCCTACCATGACGTCTTAAAGCAGAAGTAATTCCAGTGTGGGAAAGAGATAGCTCTAGACGACCTGTATAGCTCTGTCTCTTACTTTCTTAAAGACATCATAGTAACCCCCAAGGTTTTTTTTATATTTATCGACATACATGTACCCGTTTACACCCACGCTAAGCTGCATGCGGCACGTCCAAATGAATGCCTAATTATTGCACTATTGGAATTTCAAATCTCGGTGCTGAACCGAGCTTTGACAATCCAACATTGCACTTTTATTTAGGTATTCATTTAGATATCGTTAGTGTTAGTGAAAACTTACATTAAACTTTTGTTTTATCCACAAAACATTGTTCAGTTTGAAAACATTTCTGATTAAATAAAAAGTGTAAGAAATTACCTAAAAAATATTTACCAAAACAAAAATCCCAGTGTCATGTGTACCCTCAAGTAAATTAACACATTTTCGCCGCTTGCTTGGCTTATTCCCAGAGCTGTGCCCCCATCCTCGTCTCGTTAGCAGTCGCCGTAAACGCCATGTGTGGCCAAAACCGCTCTTCATTTGGTATACCAGCGCTTAATATTAATCTAGACTTCAATTAACTAACCCAACTAACTCTTGTGGTCCTGTTTATTTCCTTGTAAAGAAATATAATATTCAGTTTTTAAAACACAAGTACAATAAAGTATATTATATTTATAAACATTCGTGTTTCTTTTTGACTTACATCAAGCACATGACCATGGAATTAATAAGTACTGTAACGCAATTTAAGGGCAACGATACTATTATCTACTTCCATGCATGATATGTCATCTACAGCATCATAGGGTTGTAGCATAATACATAATCCACTGCTGACACACAAGCACTGGTCTCCTATACAGTGTGGGCCCAATGACGGTTGGTACGTGGTCGGTCGGTTGGTGCGATAAATGTAAGGAAAGCGCTACGCTGCGGGCTTGCTGACGCTCTAAGCCGAGGCTCGTACCCACAGAGGGGTTGCCCTTAGCGTGTAGTCGCTTAGTTTTTTGTCCCTGGCTGGAGGCCTTACACTCAAGCCACCCGCAAGATAGTCAGGTCACAGATAATATAATACTGCGATCAGGTTAAGTAGATGACAACTTCCTAGGTTGACCTGCGAGATGCCATTCACAAAAAAAAATCGGGTGTGCAAGGCACAACACGCGGATGGCGCGGGGAGGTGTTCACGCCATTCACCTCAGGCCCCGACTGTATTCAACGCGCCTACATTTCCTATTATAGGTCCAATAAACATACACACGTCTCTGTATGAAATATATTGACCAATAGTTTATTTTTTACAGACTCATCATTTCTCATCCCAAAACCACGCGTTCCAATAGACTTGTGTGAATTTTACTGGCGGGCTCCGCGGTAACCCTTCTACCGGCCTGAACTCCTTAGGGAACTCTTTGATAGCGGCAATAAGCAAAACATAGCTATTACTTGAATCGGTAAAGAATTTCCCTGAAGGATATTACTGGTAGTTATATTGTGCAATGGAATCTTTTGTTTTGTATATTCAGCTTCATTATAGGATAGGGCTTTTGCATTGTGTTTACTAGAATAGGATCGAATGGTAAAATAGTAACTCAATGTAGAACAACACACTTTTTTTTCTTTTTTTTTTCGCATGGGATATCATCAAATGACCCCCACTCTGAGCAGATCGGAAGTGAGTGCCAGACTTGTCTGACTAAAACCCATCCATGTTCCTTCTTTACCCTTTGTGTTCCAGGGCCACGGTGTCTCTTTCGAACAGTCCCGCAGCCCAGAACAACACACTTAATGTTTAAAGTTATGCAAAATAGGAATGTGGCGACAAATCTGTACTTACTTCCTGGTTGAAGGATTGGAGTCTATGATTTATATTGCTTATGCTCTAAAGTAAAAACGCTCCTGATGCAGTATTAGCGTAGCTGCATACTAGGCCCAAGTAAATTGATAAGACGTAGGTACCATTGATACGAAATATGAAGCTTTAAGGTGGTCGAAGGCGAGCAAAGACCGCAAACAGCGGCCGCCATGCGGTTGATAATATAATCGACAACGACGCTGCGGATTTCATTCAGCAGCAAAAAGTTCATCATACAAAAAAAACATACGTCTTGTAGCTGGTTTGCGATCTGCGGTTGTCGCTTGACCGATGAGCCTTTTTATTGAGTACCATACAAACAAAGCGTACAACCAAACCATACAAAGCGGTTGAAACGTGTGCGACCGCCTTCGGAATTGATTTTTGCGACAAAAATTTGTTTTAAAATAGTTTATTTATTTAATTAACACTTCAAGCACAAAGTACAGAGGCGGACTTTATAGTTCTAGCCCTTTGCCCAACAGTAGGATACAAGACAGGCTAACAAAAAAAAAAAGTTCTTTTCCCCAAGGAGAAAATGGTCTAGTTTAATGGTGTATGTCACAGCCTTCAATATAACCACACCTTTATAATTGTGTATTTTTAACAATCGGCAGAATAAATAGCAAACTTATAATTAAACAAAACTTAAGTCACAGGTAAACATACTGTACTTATAGTTCCACATAAGTTACTTATTACCCTAATGATGGAGTCAATTTGCAGCAGCCATGCAGGTACCGCATTTACTGCAATCCCTGCTAAATGCAAATGATACAAAGTTGTGCCACCTGAAACTTATACTAGATCTGTTTCCAAACGTGCACAGATGTAGGTTGCTATAGTTCCGCGCTCAAGTGATTTCAATAATCTGTATTGCAGATACACTAGTGTACTAGTTGTTTTTTATTGTTAGCTCTGTTTTTCTATCAGACAGAAGAAAAATCCAGTAAGTAAAGTTTTCTTCTTCATAATTTCTAATATAATATGGGTACTTTACTTACGTAAGTATTATGATAAAGCCTATAGAAACTCTTTTTGCTATTGAAAAAGCGCATAATCAAGAAGTTGACTCCATTTTAAGGGGTCCCGCTGAGCCTGCCAGGGCTGCGGAACTGTTCAAAAGAATACCATGGTCCTGGAACACAAAGAGCAAAGAAGGAACATGGATGGGTTTTAGTCAGTACAAGTCTGACACTCCCTTCCGCTCCGCCCAGAGTGGGGGGGGGGGTCATGTTATGATTTACAATCCGAAAAAAAAGGGGTCCCGCTGTAGGTATGTACTTAAATTTGTCCTAGTATGCTCAATAAGCAAAAAAATAATTTCCCATGAGTTTTCGACCCGTCAATGCACTGGCACTTTCTTGAATTCAAATAAATAAATTGTTATATCTAGCCGATTCATGGAAAAGAGGCCTTAGCACTTAAAAACTCAACAAAAGCGATCAACCAAAACAAAATTTGATCCATGAGTGCGCAAATTATGGAAAATGACAAGAAATTTGTGACTTGTTCCTTTTTTTCTCGAAATTTCTAATACTGTTCAAAAATATATTTTTAAATGTGAAACCTTTTTATTTGTAAGACCATAATGTTCCATATTTCATGCAAATAAAGAATCTTGAAACTTGAACTACAAATAAAATTCAAAGGATTTTCTATTTTTAGTTTTTTGTACCAAAATTGAACGAAACCCTTATCGGATCAGAGTGTCAGTCTGTCTGTCCTAAAGCCACAACGCTAGGCATCGTTATAGTTGGGTTTGAGCCAAATATAGCCTTAAAGAACACCAAATTTTGAATGTATTGCAAGCAATTTTGGTGCTGGCTTTAGTTTAGTTTTTATGCCCGCGTATGTGAAATGAAAAAAGAATCTTTTTTTCAAGATATAATACTTTGATTTGAAGAAAAATACTGCATTGCTATGTTTACCCAAATATAAATGGGTTGGCTGATTTTGTAGAAATCCTGAAAAAAATACTGCAAATGGAATAAGAGCTGCTTTTGAAAAATCAGATCAGATACAAAAATATTCCTCTCTAGTCCTTTTACATTACAGCAGCAAGAAGGTCAGAGATCAGATGTGAAATACTGTGAAAAGATTGTATTTCAAAACTGTCCATAAATTATGAAAATTGACAACACACTCACTTTTTGAAGACTTTCATTCGCATAACAACTTTCCTGATACCCAAACAAAAGCTCCGCAAACATAAACAACGTATTCCCCACACGATAAACATAAAAACAATTACCACCCATAGACGTACTAACTTTTAACTTGAAACGTTGCCCACGTATTATTGCAGTCATATAATTTTTGCTGGCAATAAAAAATATCGCTCATAAAACTCGCGAAATGACGAAAAAATGCGTAGGTACATTATAGAGATAAGCGCAAGCGGTTATTTATAGTGGGTGAGCAGAGGTAGGGGTGCGAAAGAGGTCAGCACAGTCGGACGACCATCATTTTTCATTTCATTAGCCGCGAGAGGTGTCGTCCTATCCTGTCCTGGATGGGCATTGAGCCTCATTAACGGCATACGGGCGTGCCTCCCACCCATCTCCTTTGTGACTATTTATAGGGTGATGAAGTGTTTAAATTTGTCAATTTTACGCAACGATGGACATGTTGCGAGGTACCTATTGTGTTAATATCCTGGTAATAATAATTTAATTTTATGGTCTATGTTCAATGTTCAGATTTTGTGATCGTTTTAAACCTTTAAATGTAAAAAGAGCTGGCTACTTACTGTAGCAAGTAGACACTGACGTAACGCATCTATGACAAGCCTTTAAAATGGTTTCATATTTATTGAATGCCTATTGGCACTGGTAAGTGTCTTCCTGTTTCGATAATATTGTGAGCTGAGTAGGCAGTTCCCTAACTTCTTAAAACTCAGTCTAAACGGACTAGGTCGAAAAGCGTGAACTTCTTTTTTCTTCAATGAAAACATTATATGTGGGTACATGTGTGTGTGTGTTTATTCATAACCTACTTAACCTACTTTAAATAATTCTAATCTCCATGGCATCTATTCAAGAATTGGCACATAGTCTAAAATAATTATTAGCATTTACGTTCAACATGGAAAGCATGTCAACATAGTTATTTTTATGATGCATTACAACTGCATACAGTTACAACGTCATACAATTGCCAAAAACTGCGCACTTAATTGCTCACGGTAGCATTTAGGAAGCGGGTATTTTCTTGTGCTCTTAATGAAGCCTTATTCATTGAAAACTATGTTGAACGACTTACACAACTTTGTATCCCGCACCATGCAATGTTAGTGTCAAAAAAAAAATACAGACGAACTGATAACCTCCTCTTTTTGTAAGTCGGTTAAAAAGTGACATGCGTGTTGCATGATAAACAGTGCAACACGTTTCCGCTACATAATAACATGTTGCACAACTTTTTGTTCCCATTTTATAAATACGCGCTCAACATTGTAACACTAGTAATAATCATTACTTCAAACATTCTGTTTGTAGCACATTCTATTGAGGCGTCCTTCATTTTAAAATAGAATTTATGGACCATAGCCTTACCATGTAGGTAATCTGAATAGGTGGTATCTGGTAGTTTGGGCCAGTGGAAACTCATTGCCGCATTCTTCACGGTGAATCAGAACTGTCTGCGGTGGGTGGTGCGAACTCCAGTGAGTCGGGGCCGGCGCGCAGCGCTGCGTTTGCTCCGGTACGTCGAACGTGGTACAGCGCCGCGATGTGGCTGACTGCTGGCGTCGACCGGGAGATCGAGCTCTCAACCTGCCGAAAGTGCAGTGTGCTGCACCAAGGCCGCATGATGAGGCTGCTGACCAGGATGTACTTCCGCTGCATGCTGGTGGTCAGGAATACCCATTTGAAGCTGGCTGGCTATATGACTCGCAGCTCGAAAGCTTGAGGAAGTAATCTTGATGACGTCACGTTGCTCGAAGGCTGCGCTGGGGTCACCACTCTTGAAGGTATACTGTCGAGTATTACTCCGCACTCCAGCATACCTCCAAAGATTAATTTATTACAAAATATTGACCCCTTCAAAATTCTTATCAATAATTCCTCCTTTAATGTTAGTTCAAACTAGTAGTTATTGTAATGAAGATTAAAATGTTATAATCTCTTCTTTAGGTTACAGTGTTCTATTATCAATTTCGGTTTGTAAATCAAAAGTAAAAATCTATAAAAATACTCGTAATACAAAATATTCAAAATACCTGTTCCATTTACGTACACGAATCCCATCGATTCTCCTATAATCTCACAACGAAATTAGAAGCGAATATTGTATGTAATAAAAGCTGTCAGTACCCCAGACTGCTTGAGTAACGTTCAATCTCGATCCATCTAATATTCGACGTTTACTAATACACGGGAGCTTAAAAGATAGTGTTCGTAGGTGTATAAATAAAATTGTTTAGAAAAGAAACTTGGTAGGGTGAAAAGCACGTGTAAATAAACGCATGAGTAAATTGATCTGAGCGGTTAAACAACTCTTGACACGGTCGCTCTGTCAGGGTTGACCATTCTACCACCTTTCTACTTTCGTGGCCTGCTACGGTGCGTCCAGAGGTCGTACCGTAAGTTCGAATGATTTTGAAATAAAATATAAGGTCTATCTTTTCATACACGAAATATTTTAAGGGAACTTCTGTAAGTCGTAAAGACGCCATAGCAACAAAAAAAAAACAATATCTGAGTGTTTTTTTTTTACGAAATTATTATAATTCTAAAATTTTTTGAGACTTTTTGCGTAAAACCTTTACTCCCATATCCTAACAATGACAGTAGGTAAATACGACGTAGGAAACTAGCGTAATGGATATTGAAGAATAAGGAGCTACTATTTATTTTGTGGGTCAAGTAATTGTAATTTTTTTTTTTTTTTTGCTTTGCTCTGATAAAAAAAAAATCCCTTGAAATGGCTTCGTTATAGCCGTTAGACGATTGCCTGAAAATATTTCGTGTATGAATAGTTAGACCTTATATATACCGCAGATTTGAAAATTTTATCGCGATAAGCCTAATAAGTAACACCTTTAGATATGATTAGTCTTACAAGCATTTTGTGGGAACCAAGTAGTAGTGAGGAGTTCTTGCTGAGGCCTGCAAGTTGTACGCACCTAACTATTTTCATTTTTTTGTTAAACTGATCCTAACCGGGAACGGACGAAATTCCATGTGTGTAATTATGAAAATAATCAGTATTGTCAAATAACTGTCATGGGCATTGACAATCTATGTAATATAATAAATCTAATCAGCTGTATCAGAAACTTAGATCTGCCTATCAGACCTTATTAGCCGTAGAACCCATGACGGTTGAGTTAGAAGTATCTTGACTGGAGACCGCAAATCCGCAAGTATAAGGTGAGATGGGCATCGTCGTTCCGCCTAGCCTAAGAGCTTATGAGAGTAGCTGAGAATCCAGTTGAATGGCGCGCGATAGAGTGGCGACGAAGAGGCCTATGTGCAGCAGTGGACTGCTGTAGATGACGAGGCTGATGTAGCTGAATATGATGATCCTGAGACACAGGATCTAAAAAAAAGCGATCATTATAGTAGAGCATGGGTGAAAATATAATTATCAGCTATGCTTTTTTTAATCCTACTAAAAGCGGAAATACGTATCATCATTAATGTTTGTATGGATACACGAACTCATTATGAATATCGCGGATAATCGAATTGTATTAACAAGCCTGTGAAAATTAAAGCTACGAAGAGATTTATAATTTTAATGAAAAAGCAGTGTTACTGACATTAGGTAACCCTTTACTTTTTTACACAAAATCTGGAATTTTATAGTGTTATAAGTTATGTTTATTCATTTTGAAATTGATTTAGCCAATGATATTATTAATAAAAAGAGCTAGATATCGCACTAGCGGGCGCAAATTGTTGCCGACAAATTCAGACAATTGTCGTAATTTAAGTACTTCAAGCGCAATAGCTATCTCTTTCTGTATCATACGTTCCGTAGTATCTATCGCGGAGATATCGGAACAACGCAACGATATTTGACCGCCGCTAAGTATGAATGTAGCGTATCTTTCTTTATAATATCATTGGATTTAATTTAGCCCTTTTCAAAGTTATTATCCCGGAGAAGGAAATTGGTTTTCCTTTCATCAATGATTCACATTTTCCTGTCATCAAGAAGAACTCTATCTGACAGATTACCTAATTTAATTTTAGGTACACACATCAAGCTATCCACTTCCAGTATAACATGGTCTCACTTTGTATAGATTTCCCTTATAGTGAGAGATCCTTTTATACTGGTTTTGAATAGCTTGAGTGGTCTCATGCGTAGCTTTATATCGTTTTTCGATTCAAAATCTATTATGGAATATTTTAACAAGGCGTTACTGCAAGTTCTAACCAAAGCGAACGGTCGTGCGAATATGTGAAAACAGGAAGGCCTGCTCTGTCGCTGAGAAGACGAGTTCAAGTATGTCATGCAAAATGAACGCAACGAGTGTTAGTGTAATGAATACTATATTTAAAACGCGGCCTTTGAAAAATAGCGGTGTTACAAACAACTAACCGCTCGACCATAAGAGATTAGTTCTAGATTTTTGGCACGCCAGCCACCAGTGGGTATAAAAAAAGAGGGAAGGTACGTACAAATGTGTTTTAAATTATTGTTTATTCCCTGAGCTGTCAACTTACTGAGAGAAATTGCTACGTTATGTTACTGAAGTTATGTGACGTACGTGCTTCAGTATTTTTCCGCTTAGAAAATAATGTGTAGCTATGGATGTAGGAACATTTATATACGTGAAGTTGAAGGCTCAGATTATATTGTGTATAAAAATGTAATTGGTTTAGTGGTTGCAAAAGCCATTGCTGAGCATGAGAGTAAAGTTATGGAGGTGAGTGAGAGCATATTTTAAATAATATCATACAATCCTTAACCGTTTGCATGTCGGTGCATTTCGTAATGACATCATCACATATGTGACATCTACCAACCCACATACTGGGTTCGCATGGTGGCGTGTGTTTGTGTGGTGTGTGTGTGTGTGATGTGTGTGCGTGTGTGTGTGTGTTCATCTCAAAATTACAAGCTGATTATGCTAATCCTTAATAAAGCTTTTCAAAGCCTTTAAAAAGGGTAAAAACGCATGCAATTAGAGCCATACAACAACTTTTAAACGACACCCCAGATTACGCAATTACCAAAAGACATTTCCTGAGCACCGAGCATCTAAACTTCAAACATTAACAGATTCAATTTGGGGTCGGTAACGGATAATGGGTGCCACAAATATGCCCTGAAGAGCCAAAGTGCATTGTAATGGCCCGATTACAGATAGTTATGTGCAACGTTACCGTTCCGAGTTTCAACAATTACTTTTGAGTATAAAGACAAGCACTGAAGAAAGAAATTTTGTTGAGTAAACACTGTTTTAAGCTTTCACGGTTTACAACTAAACTTATACTGTCACTTACGGGATATCTTCCGTGATTCCATCCACCCGCATTCTCCAGTCAACCCACGATCATGGCGCTTGCAACAGCGCCGAAATATCGGGAGCTCAAAATAATGAACAATCACGGAAGATATCCCCTAAGTGACAGTATAAGTTTTGTTGAGTAAACCACAAATACTTATAACGTAGGTACTAAGTTTTCAACGTACTGATAAAATTAACTTCAAGGCGAGAAGAGGCCAGAGTGACAGCTCCTTGATTCTACTGGGGGACAGTGACCTGTAAAGGAAGGGATTCGCACACCTGCGGCGCTTACTACCACCTCAATATTTTTTCAATCTCACTTCAGAGGGGGAAAAGGATGGAGCTATCCGCTTCCTCTAGACATCCATCTCTCTTTCCCACACTAAAGTAAGATAAAAGCAATTCACAAATGGTTCACAGTTTCAAAGCGTTTCATATGTCTAGAAAAACTACCAACAAGATCGACAATCACTTTTCTCTGGCTTACGTTGATCCAAAACCTTTTGTGACTTTTCTTCAAACGCTAACGTTAATAGAATGGCACCTTAATTAAGCCCCCAAGTGTAGTAGACATTTGCCCTATAATTTAATTCTTAAGGTGGAAGCGCCAAGATCACCATCTAGCCTAGCCTTTTCCCAACTATGTTGGGGTCGGCTTCTAGTCTAACCGGATACAGCTGAAAACCAGTATTTTACACGGAGCGACTGACCTCCACAACCCAGTTAGTACCAGGTAATACTCCTTGGTAAGAATAATTGTCAGACTTTTTAGGCCACACACAACGACTGTCAAAGATCTACCAATGACAGCCGGGACATGGGCTTAACGTGCTTTCTGCGGCACGGAGGAAACTCGTTATGTAATGGGTTGTCACCCATCCACAGACCAACCCAGGTAAGCACGGCATAACCTAAAGATCGATCCGAGCGGCTGTTATCATTTATTTTAGCTACTAGCTCCTCGTGGAAGTGCCAAGGTAGCCCGCGAAATACAAAATTTCTTACGTATTTTGCAATTTTCAGGTCAGTGTCAGGCTGCATGTTGAACAAAATATGATTCGCGACCGTTACAAGTATGACACTACTGAGTTATAATCATTCAGTCAGGACGTCACGTCACGTCGTCGTCGTTCAGTCGTTACGGGTGGTCAGTGGGCCCAAAAGTATGAAAACCAGTCTTACCAAGGTGTATCGTATCACCCAGTACTAACTGGGTTGTGGAGGTCAGATAAGCAGTCGCTCCATGTAAAATACTGGTATTCAACTGCATCCGGTTAGACTGGAGGAATAGTCAGATTATGATGAGTTATAATCATTAAAATCATCAATGCAACCGTCTAAGTTCATTAAATATTAGTGAATAACTTTTGCATGAAATAGTCATGAACGTAAGTCAAAAAAGTAAGAAAATTTGAAATTCGCGGGCTGCCCTGGGGCTTCTACCCTTAAGTTTCCTTGATTTAGTGCCTATTATCAGCAGCAGCGATAAAGTTCAGTAGAGCAGATCGATCAACATCTGAAATCACGGCTTCAATCGCCATTCAAAGCCTTCTGTTGAAAGGAATGTTGATGAATCGTCATAATTTACCACAAAATTAGATTATCGACAATCCAAGTTAACTGTACGTCTGGTAGTGGTACAAAGGCTTTCCTTTCGATTTCATTTTTAATTTAGTGCTTGTACCCTTCTGCTTCTCGGAAAGCATCGAGCTTGAAGAATTAAAATGGAAATATTCCAGTGACTTCAATCATATTGGTCCCTGGTTTTTTGATTTTATTTCAATAGTCTAAAAATATTTTTTTTAAATCGCTCATCTGGTTTATGAATTGGTATTCGGTTAATTTTCAGATTAAAAGTTATAATTTGATAGTGATTCGAATCGCTACATTTTACTCGTTAGTCTTGTGATTGCAAACGCAAGCATGATGTCCCGGGTTCGATTACCAGGTCAGGCAAAGTGTCATTGGGTTTTTCATCAGGATTTCCTCAATAGCAGCCATGGAGTCTGGATTTGTGACCGGTTGATGGCGTTTGCCATCAAATAGTCACAAAGGCTAGCCTAATGGCTCCTATACCATGGGACTTAAACATAACTGGTGAAATGTAAATGAAGGTAACTAGGTTTTAGGTCACACTCCGTTTTTAATTATATTACATACTAGGGACCCGCCCTTGCTTCGAACAGCGCCACCTATCGGGTCCAAAACTGTATTTAATGTAGTTTATATTTTAAGTTAAGCATCTAGCAGTAGAGCGGTGAAACTGCGTTCAAATCCATGCAGTAGTTTTTGCGTGATGCGCGTCCAAACATACAGACAGAAAGAAAGACAGTCAGACAGACAAAAATTCTAAAAACTGTTGTTTTGGCTTCTGTTGCTCTAATAAAGACAACACAAATATATTTTTTTTCAATATCTTCAATGTACAGACACCGGCCTGTTACAATTTTATAATAATATGCATGTAGAATATTTTTTAAGCAATTTGACTACCAACTCAAATTATTATTTATCTGTGAATCCAAATCACAGCTGTCATTCTTTGACAGGTGTGTGGAATGGCTACGACCAAGTCTGCTTTCAAATCGATTCTTTGACGGAATATTACACACAGTTGCCTCATGTATAACGTTTAACCATTTGAATACACCTTTCATTCTTCAGCACGAATATTCAAAAGTTGTGAGCGAAACAGCACATTATGATCCGAGCCGAATTTGCTCCATTTAACTCAAATTATATTCTACTTATAAACGCACGGAAGACTTCATCAAGCGAAGCGTTTCTCGCTTCCCCTTTCAATATCTCTTCCGTAATTTATAATCAGAAATATTGTTACCGAAAACCATCTCTTTTAGAGTTCTGTACCCGAAGAGTAACCAACGGGACCCTCTGACTCAGCAACCGCTGTCCGTCCGTCCGTCTGTCTGTCAGCGGGCTGTATCTCATGATCCGTAATATGTAGACAGTCGAAATTTTCACAGATACCTTTGATTTCCCTACTACGATGGTTCGGAACCCTTCATGCGCGAGTCCGAATCGCACTTGGCCGGTTTTTATTGGATAATAATATATTTCGTGGATCTTGGTCGCCTGAGGCAGTTCAAATTATTTAAGCTAATTGTGTATTGTACGATATTTTCCTTGTATTTGCCACAAGATTCTCTATTGAAACAAAAACATGATTCTGTGATAAAATATCAATTTCTTCCAAAGATGATCTAAATATATAAAATAATGCCCTTTTCCTGCCTGTCTGTTTGTCCGCATATTTCTTCTAAACTACACAGTGATGTTTGATGCTGTTTTCACCATTATCTAGGAAATTTATTCATAAGAATTTCTGTCACTAGTTAAATTTATTCTGGAGGAGCTCGTGGCTAAATAATAACAGCCGCTCGGGTCGATCTTTAGGTTAAGCCGTACTTGGCTATGTTGGTCCGTGGATGGGTCATCACCTATGACATACACATTCCTTTGGACTGGGACTGTAGCTTTATCCTTTTGTTTTTGACCTTCAAAAGAGCCTGTAACGGTCTAATCGAAATAAATGCTTTGAGTTTGAGTTTGTTATAAAAATGTAACAACAAAGGAATTATATAGCGATCAATTCATTCCACTGATGGCTAAGTACAACCACAGAACTATCAAAGTCTAGATACGACCCGGCCCGCATGTCTAACAGTCCATTCTAATCCGATCCATAGACCAGCCACTCAGCGTATAATCCCCTCACATGGAGCTAGTACCCACTAAGTGAGCGCAGAATTCTGTGAACACTTCTGAAATAGCAACTATAGTACCTACGTCCTTGGGTAATTGTATTCAATTGTGTCGAGAGCAGCGGTAGCCCAGTGGTGGCGGCCCGACTTACGAACAGTAAGTCGTGGGTTCGAACCCAGGCAGGCGCATTACTTTGTGTCTTTCATCACCACTGCTCTTAAGAACGGTGAAGGAAAACATCGTGAGGAAACCTGCATGTCCTAGAACCAAAAATTCGAAGACATGTGACATCTACCAACCCGCACTGGGCCCGCGTGGTGGGTTATAGCCCATTCCTTCTCATAGAGAGGAGGCCGTGTGTCCTAGCAGTGGGAACTTATAGGCTGATTAAATTATGCATGTTTGCATGTGTCAAACTCAAAGCATTTATTTCAATTAGACCTTCACAGGCACTTTTGAATGTCAAAAAACAAAAAAACGCGAAGCTACAGTCACAGTCACAAGACAGAATAACTTGAGAAAGTACTGCAGTTACACATTCCAAAGCGTAGATCTCTATGGAGAAAAATGGGCAAGAAACTCCATGGACACTCTGTCGATACAAAAGCCCGATAGTTTAATACCCTTTAAAAAATACGAATACTAAAGTGTTCTGTTAGAATAAAATAGGCTTAATAGCCTCTCAGTGTGTCAGTGGGTGAGTTTGTACTTAATTGTATATTTTAGCATAAGACCCCAAAATATCTCCGGGAGTGTCAACTACAAACCGATCATACATACCTGTCCACCCATTCGATCTTAATCATTCTCCTGCCCTTATTCCAATTTATTTTGGGTCGGCGCAGCATTTCTTCTTCTTCCATATCTTTTCATCTTGATCTACAGGGTGTAAACAGACCCTTCCATAGCCGTCAACCAAGCATTCTGTACATCAAACTAAGTAACTTTACGCAAAAATTATTGCTGGGAATCGACTTTTCTTTTTGGGGTGAAAAATCACGTTTTACGGTAGAACTCGATGGAAACCACTCAAAACATTGTGCTGATGGATGGATTGAATAGTACGGGGGTCGTGGAGATGTGTAAAGTCACAACATCTTACATTAAAAACATGTATTAAAAAAAAAACTTGTGAAAATGTTGGAACTTTGACCCCCAATATCTCCATAACTTTAAGGTTCCCAGGTATGGTCTAGAACAAAAAATGATCGCAAAGACGGGGAGAACAAGTGCCTTTCGTATATGTTAAGGGTCTATTTACACCCTAATAACATAATATTCAGAGTAAAACATCAACAAAAACAAGTGAATCCCATCGAATGTTTCAGATAAATTCAAAACAGAATTAAAATTACACCAACTTCTATTTCCCGACTGAATACTGGGTTTTCAAAATCCAAACTATCGGGAACCAATCGGAGTAACTTCATGTTATCCATACTCGGCTTGAGAAAATTACGCACATACGGAATAGTTATTGATTTTGATTGGCTCCAGTACTGTGCAGCATAAATATTAGTTGGTTTGCAGCGCTCAACAATTTGGATATATTGCAAGCCCGCATACTCGCTTAATGCAGCAAGGTACCTTGGATACTTGTCTGATAGAAGTTTGGCTGTACTTTATTGTTTGCTCCAGGTTCATATTTAAAGGTATGGCCAGACCAATGCATTCAATGTGCGTCTGAGATGGTTTGCAAATAAATATTCATGGAATTTCACCACCAAATTCCATGAACATTTATATTTTATCAAGGCGTTTACAAAGAAGCACCCCAGTACCTTCCACTTGTATGTACTGGTTTAACAGTACCTTTAAAGCCTGTTTTTTTTTTACAGCAATGTCCGATAATGATCGCCAAATAATATAAGGGAATGAGGTCATTTTAGTCATAACTAATACGCGGAACTCTTGCGATTATTATAAAAAGGTATCAGAAAACTATCAAACACTAATAAATATCTTCATCCTAATAGTTTTAATTTCAAGATAAACACACATCATTACACACAATTGTCTTCCATGTTAACCACAACAGTGTTCATCATGTTCATAATATCTGTTAAACATAATCGCTTAACCCAAACCCCACAGTTGATCTATTAATACAAACATTGATTTATACCACCTGATCCTTTCACTTCGGAGACATCAACCGGTAAGTCCCGAATGACGTCACTTGTAATGACATTGCCCACAACAGAGGCTTAAGGCGGACTCACAACTTGGACCCGGAAGGGTGGGGACCGCAGATATCAGCTGATGCCTCAACATAGCTGTGTTGAGGAAAAGTTTGGGTTTTAGATTCAACCTTTATGTTATAGCGAAAATTCTGGAATGTTGTGATAAAAATAGAAGAAGGATGTTACTACAGTCGACCTAAAGTGGTAACAGTTAGATCCTAAGCTGGTCTAACGTAGTACAAAGTTTCAATAGAATAATAGATCAGCTCTTACTGGTTTTGTTAACACTGCATTGTGGCTTATAGTTTACAAGAATATCATATCGCCAAAATATTCATTCCCCCCGTCCAACCCATAAAACTTACACAGGCCATGATCCCACATAATACAATCAATTTGCTACAACTTATCAAACACACCCACTCGTATACAACTATCTTTATCTTTTTGCGGCAAGATTTACAACGCGTCAATCCCTAATACTTGGAGGTCGTAAACAAAAATTCACTGTATATAAAGGCAGTGAGTGAAAAGAGTAATTTTCTCCTCCATAAAAACAGTTAGGCAGTTATTTATGGTGATACCGCAATCTATACAAGGGATTTCGCCCGAGGCAGAGCATTAACGATTATCCGGGTTTTTCCTACAAAGAAATATTACTTGACAAATAAATTCCGTGTAGGTTTCTTTTTTGCTCATCAGTGGTATAGGTTTTTGGAACGATCATTTTATCGGAGTGGATGATATATAAAACATTTTTTATTTGATAGATAAAAGTATATCAGTGTATCAAATATGAGTTTATTCCATGTAGGAAGCTAGCGAGTCTCTACCGCAACTATTTGATTGATAATCTTAGAAGTCCGAGTACCCTACGTTCCCGGAAGGTTAACGTGCCCTTGAAGGGAACAAACATTCCGAAGTCACCCTTATCTCGCAAGCCGAGAATTCGCTGAAACACGGTGCGTAGAAATAAAATTCCTTTACCGCTCCGAACTTGAGAAAGGTCAAATTTAATGTTCGCACAGAAACGTTTATAGATAAACAAAAGAATCCGGAATCGCTGCCAGGGAAAAAAAGAGGTACGGAACCACCGAAAGCTCGCGACGGCGACGCGACGCGGCGACGTGACATTATCGTGCGCGTGCGACATTCCCGCGTGATTTGCATACAGATTGTTTACATTTATTCGAGCAATACTGCTGGGGATTTTTGCATTTTGTCGCCGCTTTGCTAACAATTATTCTCTACTTTTACGTTGTTTAGTATTTATTTATAACTGTTGGGTAACCGCGGTGTTTGTTTTTATAATCGGCTGGCACCAGAAATAAATGGCTTTGTAATGTTTTCTGTGTACACGTTACGCGCAGTTTTATAACCCCAATTTATTGGTTGTGTGTGACTTATTCTAAAAAGTTAAAATTGTACTTCTGCTAGAAATAGTATAGTACAGGTCCTGGTGTCTGTGATACCTTCAACTGTGACTGAGCGAATGCTATTGTGTACTTCAACTGGTTACATGTTACTATTAATAAGATAGTTGTTGTGGCCGACAGACAGACCAACAGACAGCGTAGACATTGTAATAGGATACTTTTTTTTTTTTTTTATCGTGGTAAAATCATCAAATGAGTGCTCCCACCAGCCAGGGCAGAGCGGGAGGGACTGTCAGACTTGTACTGACTAAAATCCACGGTGTCCTTCAGTAGCCCTTTATGTTCCAGGGTCACGGTAGTTCTATGAGTCCTGCGACCCCGGCAGGCTTTGGCCCTCTATGTAATAGGCAACTTTGAGTACATAACCATAAAAGCATAGGCAACTACTGAAAGTTGTACTATAATATGTATAACAATTATTAAACACATAAGTTGGTTATGACAGAAAAACGTAGAAGCAGTTTCAGCACGAGAAGACGTCGTTCTACGTGGTCTCGTGCGATGACAATGCAATGAACTTACAGAATTCCTTCACATAAAACTAGATAGAATCAATACATAGCTACCGTCACGTACTTTTTCCACAAGGAATTCTGATCTAAGCAATAAAATCCGCACCAGACATCGGTTCGGACTTCATGGTCATATATCTGATTTCAGTACAGAATGTGTTGGTACTTACGATACCTATTTACGCCATTGACACAACAATATAAAACTGAATGGAAAAATAAAGCTGTAACATAAAAAATGATAAATAGGTCTATGAAAAGTAATTCATAAATATTTATGAAGAGTTCTTGTGCTCAACCGAAAAATCATGAAATATAAAGAAGCACGCACTGTAATGACTACATGAAGGTTTTTTTTTCTAAATGTAATATTTATACCGGGTCAAATTTAACTATCTAGTGAAACTTCAATGAGTCGGGTCTATAAAGTTTATGTCAAATCAATTTCAGGGTAGTAATATCAGATGCTAGAACGGGTGAAACGGAATCCAGGGCCACAAATGGCCATGATGAACAAAAATCATAATTTATTTATTTTTTGTTTCATTATGATTTGATATCGACACCTGTCCCGTCTGCGAAGTTTCGGAAGTCGACCTAATTTCATCGTAGGTATTGAATTTCACTCACAACAATACACCGTTGAACAACAGTTATAGCTATCAGACATTAATTAGGGGTCTTGTTACAATAAGTTATTATTTTCAATTTTGAAGTTAATTAACCTCAACAGCTATCGCTACGGTAACGTGAGATGAGAAGCTGTTACATCTTTAACGTCGGCCATGAAACTTCTTATTTTATTAAAAATGTTATAGACGAAAAGTCTGGTAGAAATATGAAATATCAACAATGTGGTTTCATATTTTTCAGTTATGAAAAGGGGTAGTATGATATATTCATGTTCAGACAAATTACGCGATGTACAGATGCGCTGAAAGAGTTAAATGTTTAATGTAGACCATAGAAAAGTGGAGTTATTTTATTATGTCAATATTAAATAATATAATTGGAAAACCTTAGAAAAACAGATTGGGAATTCATACGTTTTAATTCACAATAACCTACGGCTACGTTTGGTGTATGTATACACGTCAGCGTGTATAATAGACTGTTTACGTAATTTTATGTTCCTTTCATCTAGTCTGTTTATGATTGTGTAGAAACTGTTAAATAAAAATATTTTATAACGGGGTATGCTAATATTGTATCTTTATTTTATTTTTTATTTTTATCAAATCGGAAAGAAAGAGAGAAAAAGTATTTATTAAACTCATCAGGACAAAACACAAAAAAAAATGGATGAGATTACACTAAATACAAAAATATATAAAAAGATAAACAAGAAAACAAATTAAATTGGTCATGTACGGGGCCAAAAGGTCCCTATCTCAGCATGGTGCAACATTAAAAAAAAACTACAATATATGATAATTTAAATAATAATGTAGCCCAAAGTGCTGTTCATAGATTACCATTAATGACTAAACTTTAATTTGCTAGGAGATAAACTGTTCATGCATAACAGTTAAAATACATTATAAAATACAAAAAGAGATGAAATAAATCAGTATTATGCCCACTAATCAAGAAATTACAAAATCAAATGGCTAAGAATATTATTAAATTTAATTCACGAGCTTAAGTGTCTCCTACAAAAGCCTTCGAAACTTTGGTATGGAGCATGTGTATTGTATTGTATAACGGGCTGGTGTCCTCAACTCCACGTCCAAAGCATGTAGGGTGGGTATGCTAAAATAATGATCATCTATCTTAGCAATCCGAGGTCAAGTGCAAGCTTTAGCCGGAAATTTTCAATAAGGGATACTGTCGGTATAATGCAGGCGAGCTGGTTCATTTGGCCCGCCTTGCCTTTCTACGCTAGCTTGCCTGTTGTGAATAGAATCCAAATTACTTGAAAGAATTCTTACAGTGCATCCCCAGGGTTCGAAATGCTTCACTTAAATTCATTCACCGTAGAATTCAAAAGGAAAATATTTAATAAATTCACTGAATGAGTTTTAATTTTATTTATGAATACTATTGAGGGTATCGAAGTGGAAGATTGGAGGCGTGGTTTACGTAACAGTCTTGTCTTAGCCAACCGAAAAAACGATGACAAAGATCTTAGAAGCGACGGTTCTTGTCACAATTACAATTAGGCTCTTCCGTTACAGTTAAGGCAAAGCCAAAAAGAAATAACATCTTTAAAAGGTAAACATTGCAAGCCAAGAACAGGCCGAATCGGGCCAGTTTTGTTAGTTTTTCTGTAGCTTTAGTAACACGAGCCCGGTTCTAGGGTGGGGGAGGGAGAAGTGGGGGTTATTCCAGCGACACGGCATGTAATCTCAAGTTAGCGAGCAATTTGGTGTTTGCTTTCAGTAGTGCAGCTTTGACTATTAGATTGTATTGCCTTGCGAATTTAGAGCTTTTTAGATATCCGACGCGAATTGAATTCGGGTAAGTCGAGGTTTCGGTATTAATTTGAACGACCGAAAGGTTTTGGAACTCATTGTATTTCATTGAATACCTTTAAATTTAGGCTAATGTTTTTTTCTTAGAAATGTAAGTATTTAAGTCTGTTATGGATATTAGCATTCTAATGACTTGCCTACTATCCGTTTTTTTCTTATTATAAGAATAAATTTATTAAGCCATTGTTACAAACATTTTCTTAATCTAACTTAGTGCTACTATGATATAATCGTAACAAATTGAAATTTAAAATGGTAATAAACAGAGGTCCCCAAACTAGGCTGCGCCTGTATCTTGGGGGCCAGAGTTGCGTTAACTTAAAATTAAAACACATATTGTTGATGTGATTGTTCTGTTAACAAGGCGTTTTGGTAAGTGGGTAATTGTGGATTACCTTTTACAAAAAAATAAAATAAAATGATAGTACAATAATGAAATTACAATAATATATCTAAGTATAATAAGAAAAAAACGTATTGCGGCGATTCGAAGTAACATGGTACAAAGGCAGAAGGATGACGATCATTAGATCACTTGAATCTCATCATAATTGCATGTAACAGTTTTGGATAAAGTTTATAATAAAGGTATTCCCAAAAGTAACAGTCAAAGATGTTCACCTACCACTAATTGCTGTAAGGCCAAATAAAACAGAGGAAAAGGGGTATAATTGAACTCCTTGAAGACAGACGAACATCTGTCGTGGTCCCCATAAAAAAACTTCAAGTCTTCTTAGTCATTATTTCTAGTTTGACAACACTCAAATGTGCTTTTACCTCCAGGAAAGCTGAAATTAGAAAAACAAATGTGAATTTCGATCAAAAGTTTTCGATACATTTGATGTCCCTCCTAAATCAAAATAAGTTGACGTATTGGTTCCGTCATTTCCTTATTTTTATATTTAACAGAGGGTACTTTTACTGTTTAAAATCATTAGAACACAATTAAATAGTGTTTGTAATAAAACAAAGAGAGAAAGTAAAATATGGATTTTACTTATATTTCAATAAAAAGGAAAAAACAATTGCGAGCTACACTCAACGACTTTTACAAGCTAACAAGAAAAAGTGTGTGTTGCCACACTTAAAAAACATTTTAAGGTACAATAATGTTGCACACATAAAAACCAAGAAAAAATTACAAAATATTTAATTTGATTTTAAATTATTATAAATCACTGCAATTAATTGCTATAATATTTTAGAAATATCAAAATCTAAGTTCCTATTGTATTGAACAAATAGAGTAAAAAAATATATAAATGCAAAAATGAAGGTAAATTTCGGCTATTCCAAAGACAAACTTATCTTTTCAAACTATCATAGTTTACTGCTATTACCCCTAGTATTTCCCAAAGCACTACTTAATGTTTAATTAGACTTTAACCACTCGTAACTTTTAATTGTGCTAACAACACTAGCGCAGATAAAGCGTCGAACGTCCACATTTTACTCAACTTTGAATGCATTTCGACGGAATGCAATTATTACGCTCGTAATTTTGGATTTTGTCCAAAACTTGCTTACTATGGTCATTGCGAATGTTACATTCAAAAAGGCAATTAGGTTTTGTGGGACTAAATACAATAAGTTATGTCACTGCCTGTGAAATTTATTGCTCATTGTCTCCGTAAAGTAATTTGTTTGAAATTAAAATTAAATGTAGGAGTATATTTGGTTAAAATGAGTTCTTACAGACAAAATGAGAAATAGCCATTATTCTTCCAAAATAATATAATTAGCCTTTTGCCGTTACCTTTTTTCCAAACTCGTTTGGAGTCGGCTACCAGTCTAACCGAATTCAGCTGAATACCAGTATTTTACAAGGAGCGCCTGCCTGTCTGACAACCACAACCCAGTAACTGGGAAATACGATACTCCTTGGTAAGACTGGTTGCCAGACTTTCGGGTTTCTGACCTCTCGTTACGACTGTCAAAGATCTACAAATGACAGCCGGGACCAACGACTTAACGTGCTTTCTGAGGCACGGAGGAAACTCTGTATGTAATCATAGTCGGCCATAAATGAACCAACCTCGGCAAGATCTGCTAACTTTGAAGATCGACCTGTACGGCTGTTATTATTTAGCCACAAACGAGCTCTTCTCACAATTTTCTTAAACATTAAAAGTTTTTTTGAACCACATTCATTTCATTTTATTCTATGCAAGTGAATTACTAGTTAGGTAAATAGATCCTAAAAATGGTTCATATTGGAGATCCGATCAATATTAATATGACTGGTTGTGATGGTTATTATTCAGTCTTTTATTGTAATTATGTAGTCCTGACGAACCTAAGTTGTAAGCAGGACCACATTCAGCTAAACGCCAGCCGTAGACGTCAACCAAGAACATGCATTACACTTAGCACTAACATACTCATAATACAACCCCTAACATCCATTACAACCCTTCTAAGTATAGCAGTAATGAAGTGTCAGCCAGACCCAACCCTGTCACACGAGTCTAAAATTAATAATAATGCTAACAAGGCGCTGGTTTTAAAGTGTTATATCCAAGGCAATGAACCGGGTCTAAAGATAATCAGGTGTGAAACAAGCGAAGTATGAGATCGTTCATGCCGCGGCAACCTCAGGGTTGAATTTTATAAACAAGTGAATGCGTAATATTATGTTCTCGGCGGCGTGAAGCGTGATTAAGTGAGAGGAAGTTGATAATTTTCAAGCATTGAAAGGCGTTTAAAGTTTTTTCAAAACTTTTAGTGTGTAGCAGTGGCCCGCGATCTTCGACCGCGTTAAATTATTATTAAAAATATTACTTCTCTAATTGAATCGAATTTTGTTCGTCTTTTGTATTTAAAATCGTTTTTTTTTTGTATTTAAAGTGGCGTAGAATTCAAGAAATTATAACCTAAATTTTCAGCCAGTGTTACAACATTAATCTACGAGCCTTAACCCAAAAATAATTCAAACAAAGCAAAACATGAAAAACAACAAACCCTAGCAGACTCATCAAAATCGGGCAACTGCATCGATATAACAGCGGGCAGGCGAAACAACAAATTTTATTTTCCGCACGATGATTAAAAATTTTATTTATGTTTTATACACCAGCGGCCATCAATCGAGATTATTCGCCGGAAGGAGTGAAAACAGGTTCACATTAATAAAAACGACATGCGATGATATTTTAAATGAAAAAATTCATTTAACCCGTGCGACGCGGTACTCGCAATTAACGCTCCGATTAAACTGTGAATTATTTATTAACATTTTATGATCACAGGGTAATTTATAACTTCAATTGCGCATTCCACTATGGTACGCGGTTTATTGTTTAGCGAGAATGCTTTGATTTTGAATTTTATCGTAGTTGTTAAATACACGGCTGAACCGTATTCGGGGTGAGAATTTCGTTTGTTATGAAGCCATTAGCGAGTGCCGGGTTTAATCGGTTCATATTTTTAAGCGACGGGACTTGCCTTTGTGTTTTTGCGGATCATTTTTCTTTTCGATTGGCTCGTGAAAAGCTCGTTTTTAGTTTTTACCTACGCTATTTAATAGAAAAGTATGCATTCAACGCCCAAACTGAACCGACTCACTGGTAAAAACATTTTCAAGTGGTCTACGAGACGTCTGGTCGAGCAAGTCAGACGGAGGCAAAGGCGAAACATTTTCTAGACGATCTAACATTACATTACCGTTATGTGATTGTTTGAAGAGAAGAGCAAACTTAAGAAATTGAAACTGCAATAGATAAACCGGTTCGGAGATTTTCTTTAAAAATAACAGTTCGAGACAGTGCACACAATAACTTCCTGTTAGAAAATAGTCTTATGTTTTTAACTTATTTTTACTGTATTTAATAGTTTTTGCTTGAAATCTCTTGAAGTATTTCCAGTCGCATGTACACGTAATTTTCTTCAGACTCCTTTTTTCGCTTATATAATATCATTTACTTAAGAGTAAACAAGTAAGCAAGCACCACCTATACATACACGATATCAATCGATGAATTGAATTTTAACAAAGGGTAAATGCTAACTTTGTGAATGTGTAAACATTGTAGGCTTTGTAGATTCCCAGCTGCTTGTTAACTTTTTATCTTGTTTTACATATAGTAAGCTGTTGCTATATCGACATATAGTAAGCTGTGAGCTGTATGTAAGCGTGATATAGGGTGATAGCGTTAGCCCGACAATAAGTAACAACTTATTGCCAGGCCTGCTCAATCACCCCAAAATTAAGTACAAATGCTGTAACAAGATAATATTGTAATACCAAATGATTTGAAAAGAGTAAGAGACCAACCCGAACCGTGCACCTTTTTGTCGACGTTTTATAAGTGCACATCTAGGGCATCGAGGCCCATGTGAAATTAAATATATTAATTTCGATTTTGAAAAAAATATCGTTTACACTAAAAAGAAGCAATATCCAATTGCAAACCTTAATAAAAGTACGTTTTTGGATTTTCAACTATGGGCTCTTAGCTGAGTGTTGAGAATCCAACCGTTGGATGTACGCAGCTTCACGTTACCTCCCTAGCCTTATCCTTCTATTATTTTTAACTGTCTTTTTCTTCCGAAGTAATTGCAGTAGGTACTCGAAATAACATGGGATAAGACACAGCAATGCAATGAAAATTAAACAAAAATAAACGCAAACACCGCTGAGTTGGATTATGTCCAGGGTTGGAACCTCATTTGGAGTTGCAGTTTATTTATTGCCAGCCTTTACTTGCTGTGAATTGAATCCAAATTACTGGAAAAATTCCTTACTGACTGCTCTGAATTACTGTTTCAACTTTAAAATCGGTGGAGCTAACGTTTGAAAATCGAAGAAAGGATTCTGATTATAAAGAAAGTTTTACCTTCTAGTACCTATTAGTTATTCTACACAGGTTTTTATAAAGGTTTATAGCTAGAACCTGTAGATGATGATTAATACCTAATTTCGGGTTTACCAAATAATTCATATAATTTCAATCTCATTTAAAAACTTTCATTGTGTTTTAAAAACAATAACGGCCTTTCACTTGAGAAACTCGTGGCTAAATAGGTTAATAATTTAGGTGAAGCCGCGCTAGCTTAGGTTGGTCCGCGGATGGGTGACCACCCATTACATTCCGAGTTTCATCTGTGCCTCGGTAAGCACGTAAAGCCGATGGTCCAGGCTGTCATTTGTAGATCTTTGACAGTTGTTACAGGTAGCCAGTGGCCCGAAAGTCTGACAATAAGTCGTACCAAGGGGTATCGTTTCATCCAGTACTAACTGGGTTATGAAGGTCAGATAGGCAGTCGCTCCATGTAATACGCTGGTATTCAGCTGAATCCGATTAGACTGACTGCCTACACAGATAATAATGATGCGGCCATTTCATTTCATTTACTGTGCTCTGCCTTCCCACTGTTGCACAGTACGATAGTAATTAGACAGAACAGTGTCACACAGCTAACAGCTGATAGGTCACAGGCGCACGCGCACAAATTTCATACGGCTGTTGTGTAAATGGGATAAAAGTGAACGAGTAGGTATAAAAAATGTTTCTTTGGGAAAGTTGTTTATTATCATGAGTATAATCAATTAATCTCGCGTTTAAGTATCAGTCACAAATTGACAGTCACACTATATAGATAGCCACATTGTGTAAGCCTTTTGTCAATAAGTCAAGACAGTATTTCTTTGGATCAAGTTACAACCTACCTAAAATGCCTCATAATTATTACTAAAGTTTATCTGATAGTCTTGATACCGCATTGCCCAACACTATTGTAGCAGCTCCTAAGTAAACAGTCTCGCTTATGATATTGCCGAACTGAAACATTGTCTCAAGTTTACAATATATCTCTGTGTATATGAGTACATCTTTATTAACTTTTGTCGTCTTGTACATGATTCAGTATGAAACAAAGGCTAAACGACCAAAAATGATTTAGCGAGAGATTTCTCAAGCTAAATCATTTTTGGTCCTTCGAGCCGGATAGCTGTCGATAAAGATATGCATGCGTAAGATACCAAAAAATAACGAATATCCTAAACTATTATTGGCATCACGTTTGGACGCTAACTTGGGTCGATACTTAATTAGTACCTATAGGGAATTTAAACACTAAAATATCATTTTTGCTTTAAAGCAAGCATTTCAATTCTTATATTAAACTGATATAAATGAAACATTAATAGATGAAACCGTATGAAAATCATCATCAGATAATAGAAAAAATGCATAGATTAATACTTAAACAGTAGGTAGATAGATGTATTCTAGACTTATCCCTCATTTAAATGTTCGATGGTAACAATTATTAATTTTAACTGGCTATAGGTATCCATATACACCTATTTCTATCCCCAAAGTAAAATGAAACAGGCCACATTTGCTCAGCTACCGAGCGATCAAAATATTTCCGAAACCCGCGAGGGGTACCCGTTGGTTTCAGAATACAAAGCGAAGCTCCGGTTACGGGTCAGAGGACGCTTGAATGTTTTCTTTATTATATCTTTGAACACCATAGTTATTTCGTACAAAATATTTTGGTGGCTGGAACAGCTTGGTATAAAAAAGGGAGTTCTGTAAGCAAAGTGTAAATTAGAAAATTCAAATGGCTCTTATAAAAAACGTATTGGTCTAGTGATCGCAAGCGCGACAGCTAAGCATGAGGCTCTGGGTTCGATTCCCAGGTCGGGCAAAGTGTTATTGGGTTTTTCCATCAGGAATTTCTCAGCAGCAGTCACGGAGTCTGGATTTGCGCCCGGTTGATGGCAATAGGCTCGCCCCCATATTACATGGGTCTTAAACATAACAGGCGAAATGTGTGTGTACTATTAGGTACACCTCTGCCTAACCCTTCTAGGATTACAGGCGTGCTGTTATGTGTTTGAACAAGTTACATCAACTGAAGTGACTGTGGACGAGCCATGTTTGCGAAAGGGCCGATGGCCGATGGAGCAAATGGAGTCCTAGCAAGCGTAGCGTGGGCTAAAGAGGCTAACGACCCTAACAAGATGAACATATACACAGTTTGGATGCGGAAGACAAAGGCAACGTTGTGACGCAAATTAGGAGAGGCCCATCTTCAGCAGAGGACTGCTGGTACATCCACACCTTGCACTGATCTTCGTTTTAATCTCCACGCATCTAAAAGGAAGCAAACATAAGTTTTCGTTAACATTTTGAAGTTCAAATGAAGGAGCATGATTGTACCGAAATACCCTTAGGCCTTATTTTCATTTTAAATATAATTTGATACCAAAGATATTCGTATGCCCTTTAAGTATCAGAAGAGCTCGTTGACCTCTGCTGAATCGTGTGGAAGAAGCTAAAACTTAATTTAAACTTCAATTACCTAAAACATCAATCCCATTATTTCGCTTTAAAAGCAGAATTAAAAAGATCATTTACAAAACGATTCCTTAAATGATCTTTTTACTCTAAGAAAGACATCAGGACAAAGGTCTGTAGACTATTAAAGAAATCTGTTTTTGTGAAAGACTAACAAACAAAGCTGAATGGAAAGTATTTCTCGCGAACGTCGTCGTTAAAACTATTTTATATGTGTACTTGACGTTTTATCGTTAGGCTGTATAAAGTTACCTTTGGTGTTAAAAGAAACCAATGGAAATAGAACGTAGAACTACAGAAATGTAACCAGATAAGGCACACTTTAAATGTATGAAAAAAAAAATTAATTCCGGCCAGATCGGTTACCTACTGCGTATCTTCAGAAATGTTTAAAAAGTTGAGCATAAAAAAGGATTTAACCTGCTGGAATTTTTAACATCTTTTACCTATCTTTGTATTCCAAATGCGAATTCAAGTAGTGCCTTGGGACTACTTAAAACTTTGCTTAGCTCGTTAGGAATCAAAAGGATGATGTAGTACGTTTTCATAAAAAATATTCCTACCTATATTTAAAAATCTTTTGTTCTTGTTGGATAAACTTGGGAATCATATTATTCTCCGTATTTTTTATCCTTTAGAAATAAAAAAGCAACCTAAAATAAAAATACTGCTGAATATTTTTTTCTCCCTTGAAAATCTTTTCCCAAAGACTTTGTAACGTAACATTCGTTCTAATCCCCAGTAAAAGTTAGTTCCCAATAAAATCCTAGTACCGAGCGTACATGCGTACTGTTAGCTCCAAACCAATTCTTCTAGTTTCACTTTTTTTCGCCATAAAAAACATATTGGTCCGATGTTTTCTCTACACATTTCAGGTGAAATAGTGCTGCGGGCTCCGCGAGGGAGACGCTATTGAAACCTTTTTGACCCATATCAAAGCTAGGAGCAGTTTGACAGTAACATTATTAACACGTGGCATGAGGTATGTACGAGGGAGCTTACAGCATGTCCGTGTAAATTCTTTTGTAATAACCCTTAAAAATCGTAGAAACCTTTCTTTGTTTCACCCTTGCACGTTTGTATTAGAGGAACTTTCCTCGTATTATTTCCTGTCGCAGTGTGCGCGTGATTTCCTGGAGTTGTTTTCCTTTCCGCTTAGCTGCGACGCTAGTGTCCATGAGCTTATTGTGGAGGATGTGACAGCGCGCCAGATTGTGATGGATGTCGTCCTTCCGGACTTGACACTAGTCTTTTGTTATAGCCGCGGCCACTTTAAAATTCGCTGTGTTTTGTTGCCAGGAGAGAATGCAGTAAATATCTCACTTGTCAGAGGTATGGAACAAAGAACCGTATGCTAAAGAATTTTTACTTGAGTCTTTTAATTAAAATATTCAGCTACACTCACTCCGCGTTTTGTAATGTTAAGGTTTGGAAAATAATACTTTGTGCCCCTTTTTCAAACGTTCAAGATTGAATGTCACATTACTGACATATACCTAACTCCTGTGGGATCAGTAGCCGGGTTTCCATCTACCAATCGTCCTCGAACTTTACCAATACTGTGTGTCAATATTTTCAGAGAGATAGTAACCAACTGTGAGAGTGAGGAGTGAGCACCAAGAGGTAAAAGGTAATCAACGCAGCAACTAGTCGCATTCAGTATTCTGATTGAATAATCTGCCCGTATATCACATTGGCAGTGCGCTGCTGGCTTTGCTTTAATGCGGTTAGGAAGGCAAATATTGTTTTGTATGATGGATAGACCGTTCGGATTACACATGACAGTTCTGTTTGGCCGTTTACGAGTCTTGACGAGAAAATCATGTATTTTGTTAGTACCAGCCTTAAGTTTTAATATTATTTCACTGATATTGCTATTACATACTATGAATAACTCTAAGGTGTTTCGCTTATGTGTTGCTAAGGTGAGATTGCGGCAGTTGTGTCGCGTTTGGATAGAAAAATCGATGGCAGAATAGGGCTGCCACCATTTAAAAAGAATAATAAAAAAAGCTATGTTTCATATGTTTTTGAGAGCAGCACATCTGAATACTATGTATTATTTATGTAAATAATCTCTTTTATTGGATAGGCACTCTCGGGTTTAACAAAACTTGGGGTAAGATTTCATATTTTACAACATCACTCTTTAAAGGAAAAACAGCTAAATTTCTATGACATAAACACCTGCACATTCAATACACAATCGTCAACAACCATATTAAACGGGACCCGAAACGGATTTCTTTCGCCTGACGTCAGCAAAAATTTGGCTGTACACCGCGTACATTGCTGGCGTAAGACACGATATATTTTTTAAGGCGTTCCTGCGCGGACGTGGAATGAAAGAATTATCGGTGTTGAATCGTGGTTGCTGATGCGGCCGGCCATTTGGCGCACGGCCAGCTCCCATCGCCTCGATCTTGTAATTTACTCATGTGGAATGAGATTAACACGACATCTGAATTGTATTTAGAGAATTTTCATTGTGAACTGTCACGTTTTAGTACACAAGTTGGCCCGAATAGTTTAAACAAAACAAAAATTAAGTCCAGCATAATGAGAACAAATTTTGGCTAAATAAACGCAGCGCTGCCTGGCAGTAAGTTCATTTCATTTGAGTTAAAGAGTTTACTTTTAACTTTTAATGCGAGTCTCTGCTTAACTTCGTTGAGTATATTTAAATGGTGGAATTAATCTTCTTGAAACTATTCATTAAGCGTACTCGGTTTGTTAGCTATATGCTGCAGCAGTTTTTAGTAAATTATGTCCTATTCACTTGGAGATGTATCTTTATATCTTTGAAACGTTTCAATGTGTACGAAGGCAATGGTCGTAAAATTGCATGCATTAGTTCTAAAAGTCACTAAGTCCATTTTTATAGATTTGTCTCCTATTCCGACAAATAATTAGTACGTAGTAATCTGTTTTCAACAGAAGATCGAAAGAGGATATCAAAACAAGGTATTGCAATCATTTTCAGAACATAATCATAAATGCAAACAGAGTACCACGAAAAGTAATAAAATGTATTCCGGTTCCTCCAATAATTCCGTTCGAACAATTTACAACTCTAATAAAACGGTACATGTCTCTTCCAACCCATACAAGTAGCTCAAATATTCGAAACGCTTATCATTTCCGAGCCATTGAATAGGGAGCGAGTCGGCCGGACTTCTTACCTCGCGCCATTATAAGAAATCATCTATCCATGGGAAATAATTCGATTGTCAACTCAATGATAAATCGGCGGAAACAAAATATTTAGAAGTTAATCAACTGGTATAATTCGGGTTTTGTTTTGAAGATAATATTAAATGTATAATATATGTCGTGGTATTCAAGAGCTATTTTGTGCAAAATAAACTAAAACTATCGTTATATCCTCAACTGTCCAAACGCAAATTAATAAGATCATCGTGAAAATGCAGCTTCGCATAAAGACACAGATAACAGCAGAACTTACAAACCGACTGACCTACAATAACAGCGTACTTACATAACAGAAGATCTATATCGCGGGAAAAAATACGTGTCGAAATAATTTACCTAATGAAGCTAGCTGGCGCTGACTACAATCTGGCCCACTGAATTTATTCACACCGAAAAATCGCGCGGCCCGAACTGTACGAGAAAAAAGTATTTAATTGCCCCCAAGGAACCGAGAGAATGGTGAAAATTCGGGTAGCGAATTTATAGGAGCTATTTGGATGCAAATGATGAGCGCGCAGCCTCCGCCAGTGACGGTGTAACCCCAAAAGAATAAGTGAGAAACGTCTTACGAGAAAAAGGCTCGTGAATACTTGTGATACTTTTAGAGTTCCGTGGATGAATTGTGAAAATGGAGCATTTTTTTTGTCCAATCATGCAGTAAGCACACAGCAAAATACATGCATTTGATTACCTAAGTTCTCAAACGGAATAGATGTAACAAATAAAATATATCGTATATTTTATGTAATAAAGCTGTGGACACAGAGTCAATCGCTTCTGATGCACTAACACACATGCCAGATAAATGCCGCCTACTATGTTTAGTCTGCTAAGAATATCTAATTATTTTTGTGTAAAGCTGTTTATGGATCTTGTGGCGCATGGTAAAAATGTAACTAACACAGCCATCTTGTTTTTTCAATACATTTCACAATTTAATGTTCACGACCAGCGCTCCTCTATCAACGTCATTCGAACGACAAAAGATCTGTGCATCTCTGTAGTGACACGATCGTCATGACTACAGTACAGCACGACCAGTTTAATGTTGCAGTTCAAGTTGGTCCTGCTTGTCAAGAAAAAATGCAACAATATATCAAGCTTCTTACATTTATTTTAGTTCTCTTTTTTACCGCCTGCACAGATATGTTGGTCGATGTATACGGAATCCTACGGTGATGGTAATGTCATACTCTTCTCTGGTTTTTATTTTTTGCTTGTTATTCTTAAGTGCGAGTGCGACTTAGGCTGGTAATAGCATGACGTTGAATACTCATGACTTACTTAAAGATTATTGTGTGTTGCAGTGCCACTCAAATGTGCGTACATTCTGAAGAAGAGCTTTCTCCAACTTTTTAAATTTAGGACGGAAAGTAATGATACTACCAAAGCTACAGAAAAATGGTAAAGAAGAATCATTGATATAGGGCGATGGCGCAAACGTGCAGAGGCCTAAATCCAGTGGTGGATAAATTTAAGAAAATATTCGGCCTAGGCCGAGACTTTTCCTTCTCGACCTTGTGTGGTGAAGACAAGTAGGTGTGGTCTTATATTATATTCTCAATTATTTCTTACATACATATACTGGTAACCTTGAGGTCACCCACCGACAAGAGATAGAATATAAATTACTGCTACTTATTTTTACAATACCTTTAATTTTCGTATCTTTTCCCACAAAATTCTAAATTGTTTGTTTACCGCTCTGCTTCAGTGACAAAAATATATTGTCCTAGCATTTTTGCTCTCATTCCCAAATAAATCTCCCTTAAAAATATTCATTACGATTTTTCATTGCTGTTTGTTAGTTTTATTTTATGTTAGCTCTTTTCTCGAACGTTGAGTAAAATCACTAGATTTCCGTATACTGCAAGAGTCGATTTGCAAAAAATGTCGTCAATTATAGAACAAAGAAAGTTTCGGATCGAAATAAGAGGTTGAAACACAATAGAAGTTAGCCGTCCAACTTGACTGTAAGACGAATATATAGTTGCAAGTAAAATGCATTCGGCTTTCGTCTTTTGTTTGGAAAAGTTGTGGTAAACAAGTTCGACACTCAATCCTTTGTGGGATACTTTTGAAAAGTTGTAGTGTATAAGAAGGCGGGACTTACTGCTGCCATGACAGAGTGGCGGATGCGGCGACCGCAGCTTGCCTTCCGGGGCTCCCGAGTATAAAAGACGTACTGTTTATTTTTGTACAGGACAAATATTTATTTGGGCTGGAAAAAATGTGAAAATATTTTTATAATGAAATATCTGCTTCTGTGTAGCAGTCAACTCACAGTGTAATGTTTTTTTTCTTTAATAAACGTATTTTTTTGTTTTTATATCTGATGCGGTTATGAATGAGTCGTGGCAATAAACTAAGCTTGACATTGTTAAGTTGTTTATGATAATGGTCATTAGACTTACGACAACTTAGACAATTCGAAATATAGACATTTGTTGGTGTACCCACTGCAATAGAGGTAAGTACACCTTTTCACTCCTAATCATCGGAGAAAACTCATGTGATATTATGTTACTTATACAGGGTGTTATTTTAAACGTGGGCAATACTTTAGGGGCGTGTAGTACTCATGAAAATAAGCAACTTTTACTATCGGACCGACCATGAAATCGCGAAAAAAATATCAGCTTCTCCACACATTATTGGTCGCGTAACTCGAAAAAATGTAGGAAACTGCGGATTTTTTAAATCATATTTCATGGTTAGCCCCATAGAGTTGCTCATATTTATAAGTACTTCACTCCCTTAAAGTATTGCCCACGTTTAATCAAACACCCTGTAATTCGTCATATTCATGTCAAAAATCGAAAAAAAAAAAACAGGTAGTAAGACCTCACGTCGAGTAAAAATAAAATAATAATGTCTAATCTCCACTTTGTATAGACTATAACATTTCGTCCGAAACCCAACTATTTATCACTTGAAGGCCAACATACCCATAAGAACAACTCCGTGAAGATAAGGTTCATACTTCAAAGGCTTCAGGTTGTTAAATATAATCGGATTAAATGCCAACCAAAATTAGGGTAGGTGGTTACCAGCGGCCTTGTAAACTTATATTTTGACATTTACGAGCAACCTCAACGCGCCGGGGCCGCCTGTCTAGGACTTGGACAGTGTATATCTGGCCTTATATCGCCTGCCGTCTATTTGAGAATACGTTGTAGAAAACTAGATCTGACTTTGTGTTCTGTTTGAAGAGCTTTTGCTTTGAGCTTAAAGCTTTTTGTGAAAAGTAAATAGTCGTTTACGGATTTATAAGTTGAAACATAAATATTCAGTACCTATGCAAACAAATAAAATTGAAGTGTATGTTTCAAAATAACAGCTTTTTACTGAATGCATATGAAAGTATATTTTGTTTGTCTGTCTGTTCCGGCTAATCTCTGAAACGGCTGGACAGATTTTGAGGGGACTTTTACTGGAAGATAGCTGATGTTATTAACAAAGGCTACTTTTATTTTGGAAATAGAATTAGGGTACCGTGCAAAAAAAATAAAACCCTTGAAATTGTTACCAAAATCCGATTCAAATACCCGGACGAAGGTCGCGTGAAACAGCTAGTCATAAATAAAGTAATCCCTAACCAAAGTATCAACTTTGAGCTTATACTTACCTCAGCTGAAATAACAAGGAATTAAGACTAACAAACTGTACCACTAATTAATTATGTTCTTGTATATACTTGAAATAGGATCTTTAATTCTTTATTCTTTATTGCACACAAAAACAAAATATACATACAAATTGCAACAATATAGCTTATGTACAATGGCGAGCAATAGGATCTAGTGGTAGCAAAGGCTACTGCTGAGCATAAGGTCCTAGGCTCGATCCCCAGGTCGGGCAAAGTGTTATTAGGTTCGGTAGCAGTCAGAGTCTTGATTCAGGTGATGACAATTGGCTTGCGTGCCGCCTTTTACATGGGACTCATACATAACTGGCGAAATGTGCCTAAACTTCGGGGAGTAATAACATAGGATTAAACTAACTAAATTAAAAACTATTAAATAACCTAAAATAAGAAAACTAACAACGAACTATAAAAGGGCATCAAAAAACTCCTCCTCAACGCTGTCAGCTGGTAATGTGCCCAAGAGACTGGCGGCGTTGCCACGTTGTATGGCAACACTTAGCCTCTGGCCAAAGTAAAAGCCAGCCCTTGGGTCACGGGAAGCGTCAACTAGACGTTTCGAAATTTCCTTAAACAGGCTATGAGCACTCGGACCCCACGACCCCAGAGTTTCAACCCCAAACGGCTCGAAAATATAGTTACCACAAAGGTTTCTATATTTACGCCGCTTGAGGTTCTCTGCAGCCGCAGCGGCAGCGCCAGCACAGCACGACGAGCTTGGAAGATGTGATGGCGCAAGAGTATCGACGCATGTCGCGTCCCACACTAAAGGCCTACCCATCTTCCAAGGAAACAACGACATGCTGTCCGGTCTCTTGTCTCTTGGGAGTAATTGTGTGGGAATTTTCTTCAAAACGAGATTTCTCTAATTTGTGGTAATGAATAAGTTTCTTGTTATCTACACAGTGACTAATTTGTAATGATATTATAAATAAACTAGCTTTCGCAAATTCAGACAATTGTCGTAATTTAAGTACTTCAAGATGTATCATACGTTCCGTATTATCTATCGTAGTCGTAACAACAAACGATACTTGAACATCGCTCAGTATGAACGTAGCGTATCTTTCTTTATAATATTATTGCTAATTTGTATGTTATTTGTACCCAGTTCAGAGGCTAGACCACAGAGTAAGGAATCTCGCCCCGGAGCAAAGCCACCAAGGCGTGTTTGTGGTCTGTGGGCTAGACAGACTTTTTCTTATTATCCATCAAACGATATTGTGGGCAGTATATCAACAGCTGTACCGATGACAGTCGACTGAACAAGATATTGGTTTCGTGGTCTTGAATAGATCAGATGCATTACCGAAAATTATTTATTTATTTGGAAATGTGGGAATTACCTAGTAGAACCTTTTATTTTAAACAATCGTGTTTGACTTCGTTACACTACAAAAAGGTACCTTTCTATAGGTCATTATTCGAGTCGTTTAATGTTTGTTTTTTTTCTTTTTCATTCAAAAAAATATTATTGTCCGATATCACAGTACGATGACATCAACTACCAGCTTTGAAACAATACCGTGCATTTATGCAACTCAGCGCGGACGTTATACTTTTGTTTTTAAACGCGGTGCAGTGACTATACCTTGAACGGTTGTTTGTCATCCATTTTATGTAAAAATTCAGTCGAAAGCAAAAGCACAACACTTCGGTACTCCTAATGCCGAGAGCTGAGTGACCAAAGCCGGCTAAAATTTTCGGCGGCATCGTCGGCGTCGGCTTTCTTTCCCATAGATGTCTCAAATACCAATCATGGTACACAACATAATTAATGGAAAATACCTTGAGGTAACAGCTGGTGATTGAGAGGTGTGAGGGGGTTAAGCAGAGATTAACTTTTAGTACATTATTTACGCTAGTTATGGACCTCATGCTCAGCAGTAGCGCTTGCGACTATTAGACAAACGAGGCGGTTACTGTCGGTTAAGAATACCAAAAATATATCTATGGATACATGTCTAGAGATCAACACAAACAAAAACAAGTATTTTTTTTTATTTCTAGCTTCAAAATAAAGGAATGTGCACAGATGGGGGTGATTTCCTGAGTGCTCGGTTTTTCCAATTTTGGTCCGGAACAAAAACCTTGCTCTACTGAGAACGAAAAGATTTGTTTTCCTCTTGTTGCTCAGATGTTTATCTTGCTATCCAATTATGAGGGTTAATTGGGGAAATGAAGGATTTAACTGTTCCTATTAGGATCGCCACCGGTCGCCACTTTTATTTTAACCTTTAATAAATAGCTTAAGGGGAGCACAAGAAGAAACACATTGTATGTTCTTCAATTTCAGAATAAATTAATTAATTAGGAATTTTGTCCCATTAAGATATATATTATGTATTCATTTAAGTCGAAATTCGCCTGCGCAATGCATTCCTTTCTTCAGAAAAAATCCTAAAATTGATATTGAATTTAAACAGATTCTCTTCGAATATTTTTCACCATTGCCTGACCTCTGAATATTCCTCATTTCCTTCAAAACACACACACATTAATACCAGTGTCCGTCCAAAAAGCACAAAACCACAGCCGCACTTATCCGAACCGCAAAAACATTACAAAACTTCGCAGCATCGGCTGAAAAAAGGCCGGTCTCGTTAAAAGGCCGTGCGGCGGGCGTCGGGCCTTCTTCCGGCACTATCCTCCCCCGGAGATGGGCTATTCATTCCACTATCGACGTGCTGTGTATGCTCGCCGGCTATACGCTTTGTGGCGAACGGAAATATATCACGATATGTTTTTATTCGGATCATATGTAACAGAATACTATCGAATCTGTTGGGAAGATATTTGATGTATGGCTGTGGTCGTTTTATAGTGAGTAACTGTTGCTGCGAAATAAATTGTTTTTGTGTTGGGTTTTTGGGTTTTTACTTGACTATTCATTGCCATAGAATATTAATGAATCTCGCTCCGCCGTAATTACTACGCCATTTTGTACAAGTAACAAGATACAAAACATCTTGGCGGTATATTTTTTTTTTAGTTATTTATTTGTTTATTTAAACCTTTCAAAATCTTCTTGTCCTTTTCCCATGTTATATGGTGCCGACGCAACATATTTTCTTCTTCAATTCTCCCCTGTCAAGCGCCACGCTATCATTCAATTCATTTTCTTTCATGAACGATCTACGTATAGTAATACAAAGACTAGATTATACGTTGTATTTTCATAACAAAATATTTTTGCGTAAAGTATTTCATAACTTCTGATAGCAGGTTCTTATTAACGAACATGTTTAACAAAAGACGACCGCGTAAAACTCAAATAAAAATCTCGAGCCGTTACTCCGGCAAAGTGATAGTCGGCTAACTCTCAATTCATTGAGGGGAAGCGCGAGCTTGATAAATAAATTAGCCGACCATAAAACTCCACACAGAAGAATTACAGGGTAATTCGAGGAAACAGCGTAATACTCTTCATATAATTAAATGGAAATGATCACACTGAAACTTGGGAAAGATGTTCGTTTTATTAAAACAGAGTCATTTTAAGTAATGTAGGTTTGATAATAGTCGGAACTACTCCACTTTCCCTACAATCGGCATATAATAAAAATACATTAAGCCGTTTCAAGAATAACAGCGTACTTACACTTTGTAAAATTAATTAGGCACATTTCGCTCTACCTTCCCGATAACTTAGAGTGAGAGCTGAAATTTGCAAGCGGAACTCGCAGTAATAAATTTAATAGGAAAATAAACGACGTCGTTAACTTATCTGAAATATTGTCGGTTGAATAACTCAACGCGTTTAATAGCGTATTCCAGTTTAAAACGAGTCGTGACCTCACCGAGATTTAGAAAAAAAATTCAATGGATTCATTCATCAAAATGGCATGATTTATGATCTGAAACTCTTTCAGTAAATACAAATGAGAGGGTAGTAAGGACGTTGGGTCACTGCCAAAGTGAAGCCTGATTAATGATTTTTGAGGCACACGGGAATGTTCTGCGGAAAAATAAATTCAAAAACTTGTCGGTACACCGACGAAAACTTGTTTGGCAAAAAGTTTTTATTTGTTTTTAAATACAAATCAAGTATACTTTGTTGATATTTTGCTTTTTAACGACTTGCCTGCTTTGTTGGGTCTACTGGTCGTATGCTTGTTCTTGTCCTGAATTCCTGTAGAAATTCCTAACCAACAGTTTTATTTCAATAAGTAACTCGTATGTTATTTATTTTTGCCAAAAGATTTCATGTCTCTATACAACATTATTTTTAGTATATGCGAAACCTGAATATTCAGGTTATTATATTCTTATTGTTATTCTGAATCGATTCCAATAATTTTTAAACCATGTTATATTTTTTCCCAAACATAATATTTTAAAAAGCTACAAGTTGGACACCGAGCGACAATAAATACTTATCGCAATCCTTTAGGTACCTACTGCCAAATTATTATTATCAATGTGCTCAAGACGACGCTGGAGGAGAGCACGCGGGCGCGTCGCGTGGTGACTACGTTTTTGTGAGGACAACCAGGTAACAGAACAAGTTTATAAGTTTGTGATATTTCATGATACAGTTTTGAAATTTTTGTACAAAGATTCTTTACATAAAAATACTAGACACGTGTTTCAGGTTACGCATGATACTAAAACTAATGTTGTATATTAACTGAATTCAAGTAAAAAAAACTTACTCCAATGATACGATAGATAATAAAATTACAAGAGTATTTCCTTAGATTGGACAACTTAAATTCTCCTATAATTCCGCAATTTTAGCCCACCCACCTTGGCTTAAATTAAACGATTTCAACCCCTATTTATCGAAATCCCCGAAGGGAGTATTTAATTACCTTTAAAAAAATTAAGTTTATGAGTATTAACCTCGTGCTTAATGGGTTCTGAAATATCAAATTGAGGAAGATACTTTTTATGAATAATAAATTCGATATCCTTTAAAAATAGATATCAAAGGTTCGGCCCATTGGAAACGGTAAATATGAATATGTCAATGGAATAACGGGCAGTATTTTATAATCCTCTTACTGAATTGTGCACACTGCGATATTATTCTCTCCGGCCATTCAAAATATTTATTTTTCCCGTAGGGATTTTGACGGTAAATAAATAAAACCTAAAGGTAATACACATATAAGATCCGATTAAAAACATTACATTTGAGGTAGACCGATGACCTTGTAGGTTCCTGAGTCAGACTGGATCTGAAAGACGAAGGAGAGGGTGTTAGGGCGCTGCTTAAGAGAGGCATGTGCTATGTCCAGCTGTAGACTGTGATTGTCTGAATTGATTGAAGATCCGAACGCTACGCTACGGAAAATATTACCATAAAATTATTGGAAGAAACAGCACCGTGTGTCAACTCAGTCTACCGTAATCCAGTGCTGGACTGCATCATCATCATCTGCCTAGCCTTTTCCCAACTGTGTCGAGGTCGGCTTCCAGTCTAACGGGATGCAGCTGAATACCAGTATTTTACGTAACGACTTCCTATCTGACCTCAATGACCTAGTCACTGGGTGGGCATAACCCTTCGTAAGACTAGTTTTTAAGTCTTGTGGTCACTCATATGCATACGCTCTTAATGTGAATGTCTTTTACACCTTTATAATCTTATCATGAATGATGTAACCAAGATCTTGTAAAAATATTTTTATTTAAAAGACTGTCCATGGAGTTTCTTGGCCATTCTTCTCCATAGAGATCTACGCTTTAGAATGGGCAACTACAGTACTTTCATAACTTATTAAGCCTTTTGAATGGGACTGTAGCTTCATCTTTTTGTTTTTGACCTTCAAAAGTGCCAGTAACGGTCTAATTACTTTGAGTATTTAACATCAAGTTAATACTTTTTACACGAGTTAGAGAATTCGGATAATACAGCAGTGATGTAAATTTAGCTCACTTATCAAAACTAAAACTCAATTAAATAAAAAAATAGGTTGTCTGTAAAGTCGGTTTACTGACAATAATTGAACGTGACAACGTCATAAAATACTGATGGAAGGGTTGCATTTTTCAAAAAATGAATGTGCGTTGAGCAATTGTTTTATGGAACGCCTCAGAGCGAAGTAACGCCGCATATGTCATGTTTTTTCGTGCGTGCCGCCGGCTCCATCGAATTATAAGACGTTGTCACGTCAAAAAATTAACTAATCTCAGCATACCTTTAAAGTAGTACCACGTATCGATATTAGAGTTCCAGACAAACTTTAATAAATTGTCCAGGTTCCGACGGTTACAGTTTGTCAACTCTAATTCTATCAGAAAGGTCGTTCCTGTATTTTGTTACAACGTGAAGTTAACAACACTTGTTCAATCTGAGTTCAGTCGCTGTAAATACCGTCAGCGAAAAAAAAACAAATAAAAATTAACTCGAGCCAAATTTGAAAAGTTTGCACTCTCGCATAAAGCCGTCCGGCAGGTTGTGATGCAAGCGCCTATCACGGACTACGAATTTGAATATTTTGTTTCCCATTTATCTGAATAGTCTTTTGAAACTCTAGCAGTAACAATAATCGTTGTTGCAGAGAATTTGGGAGCGGATTATTCAAATTGTGTTGGCAGTATTGACAAGGCGACTTTCTCTTAGCAGAGACAAAGAACTTTTTTTTATATGAGTCTGCTGTGTCCCACTGATGGGCAAAGACCTCCCCCATGGCTTTCCAATCCTATTTACAATTTGCCCTCTCCGACCAACGTTTCTTGGGCCTGCCTTGGTTACGACGGCCGTCTTCAGGCAGCCACTGTGTGACTATCTTCGCCCATCTTAACAGAGACAAAGAATTTATCAGATCAAAATTTTGTCCCCAATTTTTCCTCAGTCCGATCATTTTTGTCCAAAAAGGTCTCTTAATTTCGCCAAGAATGCGAACTTGGAAAACCTAGATTAGAGCCGTTCGCTTTCGCTATCTCTGCGCCCTACCTTTCCTCCCCTGACAAAGCAAATCTTAACAAGGCCTGATATTAAATAAGAGACCGTGGAACATTTAATCTCTATTGTTTTCGAGCCATCGTTAGGTAATCAGCTTTCGTTCAGAATATTGAACGAAATGAGATCGTTCGGATAAAACAGCTGAAATCGCGTTAAGTACAATCGAATGTTAATTGTTCGCTACGTTTTATGGACCTTTTCGATAGGTCGTTAGTAGTAATTGGTCGTATATGCAGAGCGTAAATGTCAAATTAGATGTAGTCCAATTATTTGGATCATCATTTGCTGCAACATTATTGACGGTTTTAATAGCGTGTAGACACAAAATTGGTTGCGTTCTGCATTTTATGTTCTGGCCATGATTACGTTCATAAAATGAAAGCCGACATTAATAAGCATGCTTTATTAATCCAGCCTAGCATCATAATATTTCAGTACCTACCTATGTGAATATTAAGAAAATGTAACTAAGGCCACGATTTATAAACGTTAATTAGTATGTGCAATTGCTTAGGCATGTTCCCGTGTCTATCTATTTAGCACTTGCACTTCGACAGTTGTGTTACAGTGACGGGAATAACTCTTAGCCAAAGTACGTTTATAGATCGCGGCCCAAAACCTTTAGTCTTAGGTACTTGACTGAGTGCACTTATTTATAAATTCATGAACAGTATATTCAGTGTGTAATAAAACTACACATCAGCTTTATTCATAGGTTTGAATTAATCACAGCAACATTAAAATCGAGTCAAGATCAAGTAAAAGGTATTTTTTGCAAGAAACTATTTTACTATGTGCCCCGGCCGCATAATGTTTACAAACATACATAGAATTTTGCATGCCATACATTATCCAAATGTACAAAACGGTAGAAGCCGAGTCCCAACGACAATCCTTACATACCGCGGCTTCCCTATCTTTCTACCTATGCCAAAAATTACCTATGCACGATAAAAAGAGATGTATGTATGTTACAATATCACATCAATATAAATAAGGAAACTCTCACGTACGATGAAGGAAAAAACGAAAAATATAGACTTCACTTTTTACGTCTCCATCGAGAATAAAGCAATTTCGTCAAAATTAAATCATAAAGGCAAATAGGTATAAAAGTGCCGTTCCACGTGTTAAAACGTTGTAGATTTTCTTTATTCTTGGAATGGAAAAAATACTCATTCACTTCAACAACTTTCTTGTGTTTAATTTGTTAGCTAATTCAAGGAGACAGTATTGTTCCTTGGGGCATTCCAACCGCAATTGTTTGTTGTAAGCATTGTCCACTACGAGATCCCAGCTTACAGAGGTCGCAGCCAATGTGTGACAGTCTAACTCCTAATAAGACATCGCTTTTGACCCATAAAGCCGTTAAATTAACAATATTATAGTGTCAGATTGTGAACATACACAGTAAAACGATACAAGAAATCAGAATGTTCCTAAATGAATTAATGTGTTAGTAGATACGGTTAAAGAATAAAAAATAGTGGTAGATTTTTTTCTAAAGATACGCAAAAAAGTATCAGAACTTTGATAAGGAAAATGCATAAAAAATCAATAGGTTATAATAATAATAATATCTTGGTTTCAAGCAATAATTATAATATTAACAGTCTCAGGCATCTTTAAAAGCACCTTTCATGTGGATGAATATTAATAAGATTTATATTTAAGTACTCGTTGCCAAAAACGTACAGTGCTCCATCATAGTGAAGAGGGAACTTGTTACGACAACTAGCATTTTTCCAGATTGAAAAACTTGTGTAAACGATCAATTATATTCCATCACACTGTATGTAATCAAAATAAAACGTTTTGAAGTATCCTCTGTTATAGGCGTTATTACCGAAACTTTGATACTTAATCACGGACATAAAACGTTACGCTTTAGTTGAACACAATTTATTAACGCTTTAATCTAATACAGGATCGTAAATCTTTAGTTTTTTTTGTGTTTTGCTCATAATTTTATACGCGCTAATTCTACTGACAGTTTTCAAACATTACAGAGGTTAGATCTACCGAACATAATTTTGGAATAAATTTGAATGTGAATAAATGAAATGCTTAATTTATTTGGTTTGATTTTGTGTACCCTCATCTAATATAGACTCGTACCTTCAACGTATACTTTTCCTCAACCCATGGAGGTAAACAAGAACAAAGATACACAATCGTATGTTGTCTTGTCATTCCTAATTCACCGTTTCTATTAACCGAAGTACGACGTCAACAGAATTGTAGTAAATAGCAGCCGAGGGTTAGGCCGAACGGCTTTGTTGCCCCGAAGCCATAATAGCTAGAGTTGAAACTTTTGCGGCTTGCCCCTCCGTACCAAAGTAAAAGTTGATCTATATTTTGAGGATACACGATATCAAATTAACATTTGCTGAAATTGGTTTTGAAATCCATTAACGGTTGATCATAAACTTGTCTGGGTTTATTGATTGTTCCGACTAAACTCTGTTACTAATCAAATATTGAAATCATGTAGTTACTTTACTACCTTATGCCTCCGGCTTTGCCCGCGTGGAGTTCGATAATTGTCCCACGAGATCAGACTATCGAGATAAAAAGTATTCTATGTGTTAAATATTCACGTTTATAAACTATCTGTGTGCTAAATTTGAGCCAAATCCATTCAGTAGTTTTTGCGTGACAACATCCATCCATCCATCCATCCTCACAAACTTTCACGTTTATAATATATATATTTTCGTAAGTAAGATAAGATGAATTTGACTTTAAATGAAGTTGCAATTTGATACGGTCTTTTATTTTTTTAGTTTCTGCGTTACTTCATAGATATTATTGGAGAACGGATTTTCGCTGCTAACGTGCTCGGCATGGGCGAACTTTAAAGTACCTAGTTTCCTACATACCTATAAGTACTCTAGAGTTCTCTGCTATGCTACTTTCTTCGGCAATTGTCTTTTGAAATAGGAATCTTACAGTCACAACGAGTCCCTGTGCTTTTACATCATTGCTATTTTTTTATGTTGTATTTTAGTGGGCACATTGGAAGTTTGAACGAGCCAGCTCAAGTATTTCTTAACGTCAATTTCAGAATAATTGACATAACTACTTCAAAAATATCACAAAACTCATTTCAATAAAGAAATCTTTATTAAATTCCTTTGCTGTATAATTTACTTTATTATTTTTTGTCATACTGCTGTCCCAAATTCCATGGTCGTGGAGAACACGTAATTCAAATTACACGAGAACAACAAAGTTATAGGAACGTTGGAAATGATTTATATTGCGGGATGGCCCGAGGGTGCGATGCTTAGCGACGTGTTAACTTATCCATAGGGATGTTCCAATGTAGAGAGTGTTGGGACACACAGTTTAAAGTGCCCTACGTCATGCCCGCTGGCGTTAGATATATAGTTATTAATCATCGCGCTATTTATCTGGAGCGGCACTTTTGATAAGATATCTTTGCTTACTTAACATAATAAATGCGAAAGTTACTTTGTTGGTATTTTATATTTTCACGCCTTATCGGCTAAACAGGTTTCGATGTATTAAAATACTTTTGATAAAAAAGAAGATTTCCAATCTACACTACAAAGAAGCCGCGGCCAAAAGCTATTGCTGATTTTTTTTTTTTTAACCGAAAACTGAACGAATATTGTATTTTTTAATCTTTTTATACTTTAACACGCTCTAAAATATTACTGAGTCCGATTTTATTTACAAATACTTGCACAAACCTGCGTTATACAGTAACCTATGAACATTTGAGTACAGCCTTTGTTTTTGTAGTAGTACTCGATGGCTAGCGCTCGCCTGCTCTGAAAACTGTTTTCGCGTTCAAACAAAGTGCTCTTATGCCAACAAAATCGAATAAACTCACGCTGAAAGCTCTTCACCATAGCTTCTAGCACGTCACTTGTACTCGAGGAAAAACTGCGAAAAATCTTCACCTTTCCCTTGATAACTATCCATTAGACGTACCTCCCGACTTTTATTACGGCCCGAACCAAATTCTGCAAGTTTTTATTTTATTTCAGTCCAACTCTCAGCTCTTTCACCTGAAAATAAATTGTTCAAATCCCTCACGAGCAGTTTTATTATGATTTATGGTAAATCCAGAGACATCTTGTGCTTAGGGAGTTTTATTTAGTCTGCCTAGTTTCGGCATGGGGTATAATAAGTTCGGGAGTTTACGATTTGCTGTTTTGTTTTCAATTACCGAGCTCATATTTTGCTGTGCCCGTGGGTCCACCTGACATAAGTTTCCTTGTTTGGGGATAAAAAGTTGCCCGTGCTTTATATAGGACTACCTGTGCCCCGCGACTTTCGTCGTATATTACTTCCCTATTTAAATCGGATTTTATTAACAACTAGCTTGTGCCCGCGGCTTCGCCCGCGTGGAGTTAGGGAATTTCCCACGGGATCTTACTTCTGGGATAATAAGTAATCTATGTATCTATCTATGTATAATCTATGTACTTGCTTATAACTTGCAATTATTAGTTTAAAGTTCTATCAATTAAATTAGATACGTGAAATATTGATACCTTGGTTTGAGATTGGACATCGGATTTACTGGATTTTACCTAAAGAGTATTGTAGACACATTTTCAAGTCAATCGACTCCGAGAATAAAAGTTTCACATAAAATTCAAAACCCCATTTCACCCTATTAGGGGTGGAATTTCAAAAAACTCTTTCTTAGTGGATATTAACTCTTCGCAAAGAGTACACTGTCCAAATTTCATGTCTCTAGGACCAGTGGTTTGGGCTGTGCGTTGATGTATCAGTCAGCCAGTCAGGACATTGAATTTTAAATTGGGGGATGATTTTCGATAAACTGTGAAACACGTATCTCATCATTTTAACTGAAGTATATGTAGACACATTTTCAAGTCAATCGACTCAGAGAATAAAAAGTTTCTTAGAAAGTTCAACACCCCATTTCACCCTATTAGGGGTGGAATTTCAAAAAAACCTTTTCTTAGTGGATATTTACTCTCTACAAAGAATACATTCTCCAAATTTCATGTCTCTAGGACCAGCGGTTTGGGCTGTGCGTTGGTATATCAGTCAGCCAGTCAGGACATGAAATTTTAAATTGGGGGATGATTTTCGAAAAACTGTGATACACGTATCTCATCATTTTAACTGAAGTATATGTACACACATTTTCAAGTCAATCGACTCAGAGAATAAAAAGTTTCATAGAAAATTCAACACCCCATTTCACCCTATTAGGGGTGGAATTTCAAAAAAACCTTTTCTTAGTGGATATTTACTCTCTACAAAGAATACATTCTCCAAATTTCATGTCTCTAGGACCAGCGGTTTGGGCTGTGCGTTGGTATATCAGTCAGCCAGTCAGGACATGCAATTTTAAATTGGGGGATGATTTTGTAAAAACTGTGATACACGTATCTCATCATTTTAACTGAAGTATATGTAGACACATTTTCAAGTCAATCGACTCCGAGAATAAAAAGTTTCCCATAAAATTAAAAACCCTATTTCACCCTATTAGGGGTGGAATTTCAAAAAACCCTTTCTTAGTGGATATTTACTCTCCACAAAGAGTACAATCTCAAATTTCATGTCTCTGGGACCAGCGGTTTGGGCTGTGCGTTGGTATATCAGTCAGCCAGTCAGGACATGCAATTTTAAATTGGGGGATGATTTTGTAAAAACTGTGATACACGTATCTCATAATTTTAACTGAAGTATATGTAGACACATTTTCAAGTCAATCGACTCCGAGAATAAAAAGTTTCACATAAAATTAAAAACCCTATTTCACCCTATTAGGGGTGGAATTTCAAAAAACCCTTTCTTAGTGGATATTTACTCTCCACAAAGAGTACAATCTCAAATTTCATGTCTCTGGGACCAGCGGTTTGGGCTGTGCGTTGATGTATCAGTCAGCCAGTCAGGACATTGAATTTTAAATTGGGGGATGATTTTGGAAAAACTGTGATACACATATCTCATCATTTTAACTGAAGTATATGTAGACACATTTCCAAGTCAATCGACCTCGAGAGAGTTTCACAGAAAATTCAACACCCCATTTCACCCTCTTAGGGGTGGAATTTCAAAAAACCCTTTCTTAGTGGATACCTACTCTCCACAAACAGTACATTCTCCAAATTTTATGTCTCTAGGACCAGCGGTTTGGGCTGTGCGTTGATGTATCAGTCAGCCAGTCAGGACACTGAATTTTAAATTGGGGGATGATTTAAAAAAAACTGTGATACACGTATCTCATCATTTTAACTGAAGTATATGTAGACACATTTTCAAGTCAATCGACTCAGAGAATAAAAAGTTTCATAGAAAATTCAACACCCCATTTCACCCTCTTAGGTTTGGAATTTCGAAAAACCCTTTCTTAGTGGATACCTACTCTTTACAAAGAGTACACTGTCCAAATTTCATGTCTCTAGGACCAGTGGTTTGGGCTGTGCGTTGATATATAAGTCAGTCAGTCAGTCAGTCAGTCAGTCAGTCAGGACTTTGAATTTTATATGTATAGATTTCAAGGGTTTTCATTTTTTTGCACGGAACCCTAACCCTTTTTCTAATATAAAGCTAAGTAAGCATAAGTTTCTCCTTATAAAGTATAGTAAAAGTTCCGTCAAAATCGGTCCAGCCATTTCGGAGATTAGTCGGAACGAACAGACAGACAGGCAAAAATTAATTAATATGTAGTTTAATAACAAAATACCTAAAAGTATATACGGAACCCTCGGTGCGTGAGTCCAACTGGTACTTGGGTGGTTTTTTTTGTTACGCATTCAGTAAAAAGCTGTTATTTTGAAATTAATAACAGACACTTCAATTTTATATATTTGATAGGTAAAGTGTTCTTCCCTTCAATTCTTCCAAATACAATTAAATTAATACTCAAAAGTTACTTAAGAATAAAGATAAAACAACGAGAACAATCTGTCGTTTTTATAATAATAATGCTCATATAATATGTAATCAAAATTGATAAATTGTTATAAACAGAAATCCGTCAGGTTTGTTTGTTAAGAAACGCCGCCGGTAAGTACATACCTATGCCACCTATGCAAATACTCTAATATTGATGGAGTATTATGAAAACTTTTGATTGATCTTCGCGAGTTACATTTCCATGTTTACTTGGAACGGAGAAAATAACGAAACACTTCTCGGCGTATAAGCGAGAGGTGTGGCTAGGGTTGACGCCGTGACGTAAGATTATTAGGACTACATTATTTTTACACATAACAGGGGGGCCTAAAAAATAATTGCTGGGAGACGACTGCTTTTTGGTGCATAATATCAATATACAATACACGTTTAAAAAAAAAAAACTCTGTGACAGGTAGAACTAATGACATTCTGCTACGATAAACGTCTTTTTACACCTGGGGGCCTAAAATGGCCTTTAGAACTGGGGGCCTAAAATGGCCGCTTTAGCAGAATTACAATAGAATGAGAATATGAATTACGTTACAATTCGTAAAATGGTCACAAAGTGTCAATTCATAATAATATTATGCTATTATATATATTACTGCATTGTGATTACGTGATTCATATAATTATCCTTAATGCATATTATCATTCTATTGTGATTCTGCTAAAGCGGCCATTTTAGGCCCAAGGTGTAAAAAAACGCGTATCGTAGCAGAATGTCACCAGTTCTCCCTGTCATTGAGTTTTTGTTTTTTGTAAAACTTTTATAGTGATATTGTGCACCAAAAACCAGTCGTCAATCAGCAATTATTTTTGCTCAATGTTACTAAATTTGATGTACAGAATGCTTGGGTACTTTTGCACCTTGTATTTTTACCAGCGTGCATGTCAGACCAATAAATGAATGTGAGCGAAGCAATAGAAGTTTGTAATAATTTTATTGTTAGCAGGTGGTTCTCTTCGTGCCCGCTCCCATGGGGAAACGGTGTGAGTTTATGTGTATATTCTTACATTCGTACATAACATATTGGCAACAGCAATGCGTAATGCGTTTTAGAACCCAGTTTTATGTTGGACTTTTTTCTGACAAGCCTCAAAATATTTGGTCGCGGGACTCATAGAATTACCGTGGCCCTAGAACATAAAGGGCTATTGAAGGACACCGTGGATTTTAGTCAGTACAAGTCTGACAGTCCCTCCCGCTCTGCCCTGGGTGGAAGGACACAATTGATGATTTACAACGCAAAAAAAAAAAAAAGCCTCAAAATGTTGTTTACAAATAGTCGCCCCCTTAAAACGTAAGCTATTGGACTTGTGTATTCTCCCCATAATGAAGTATGGTGCACAGACTTGGTCTTTGACTAACATCCAGAAGGCCAAACTTAAGGTTTGCCAACGGGCAATGGTGCGCAGCATACTTAACGTTAAACTTACCGATCGATGGAACACCACACTGCGATCCAGAACACAAATTGCTGACGTAGCTCAATAAGCTGCTAAAACTAAAATGGGACTGGGCAGGCCACGTCTGCCGGATGCCGGCTAAGCTCGCATATCACAAAACTGGAGCCCTGAGACAGTCAAACGGTCGCGGCAGACCGACGAGAAGATGGCGAGACGTCTTGGATGGTTTTTTCGCTAATTGGCGACAAGAGGCGCAACATCAATACCAAATGATTTGAAAAGAGTAACCATGAAGTTTCTTGCCGGTTCTTCTCCATAGGAAAAGACCAACCCGAACCGTGCACCTTTTTGTCGACGTTTTATGATTGCCCATCTAGGCTTATGTGAAATAAAATATTTTGATTTCGATTTTGAACATCGAGGAAAGTGGAAGGAACGGGGGAGGCTTTTGCCCAGGAGTGGGACAATTCAGGCTAAGAAAAAAAAATGTTTCAAGAACAATTACACGCATAACCCAGCAGCAGCCCTACACAGGTCCTAAATATCTCAAAACAAACATTCCTGGCGAGTTCGCGCTATTTGAAAATACGGCCGAAGAAGGAAATTCAGAAGCGTTTTATTGTGAGAAAAGAGAGTTTGTTCCGTTTAATAGCCGCGTAAAATTGCGCCCATCGACGTAACACCAACAAACTCAACGTCACGTCCGTAATCTTTCTCGCACGAATTGCACATCACACTTACAGGATGATATAATTTGGTACCAATTTTATTTATTGCTAAAATATAGCCGACAGCCACCTAAAAAGGATTTGGAGCCGGCGAAGTGGAATTGCTATCGATCGTCCTATTCGAGACTCGGGAGATATTTTGTCGTATTATATTTTCAAGGTTAGAGTTTGTAAAGGTGACAGAAACAGGCGACCTTGTTAGTATCGAGAGGTTCGGACCTGTTATAGATTTAGTTTGGTCTGTTTGGTATTATGATGAATTATGTTTTTCAATTCGGTGTTCTGGGAGTTTGGTAGGTGATTGATTTGTAACTTGATTGGATTTAGACTAAAAATATTGTTTTAAATAATTTTATGATGATTGATATGTATTAGTTTTTCAAAGTACATATTATTTCTTTTACTGAGGTTATCGTATTACCCAGTACTAACTGGGTTGTGGAGGTCAGATTGGCAGTCGCTCCATGTAAAATACTGGTATTCAGCTGCATCCGGTTAGACTGGAAGCCGATCCCAACATAGTTGGGAAAAGGCTAGGCAGATGACGATGATGATATTATTTCTTTTACTTATCTAAATTAAAAACTATAAACAAGTTTGTAAATTATGTGTATATAAATGTTACCAGAAAATTGGAGTGCAGGCTTGTCAAATTGATTGCACTTAACCCAAAAAAGAATCCCGAGATATTTCTTCAGTTTTATCTATTATCACGAATGTAAATAGACATACAAATTATTTTCTATGGCGATTATTCATTGGTTTATTTATTACGTAGACGTCGTAGTTTTAGTTTCAGTTTCTCTGAATAAATAAACAGTGACTTATTTTGTTATTTAAAAGACTAACATGACAGATTCAATATATTTTAACAACCTAAATAGCTTATTGAATCTAAACATAACAAAACTTAACCCAAAAGCTTTTACATTTGGCTAGCACTTGACGAAAACTGATTGTACCCCACCACTATTCCATATTTCCGCGTCTAGTTTTGACAAAATGGATATTTTTATCTGCGAAACAATTTTCGTAATTCCGGACGGGTTCTTCAACATGGTTAGAATAACAATTTTACAATTTTCTGTTGTCACGTTCTCGCCACTCGTTGGACCCCCGAAGGAGAAAAGTAATCATTTCAAGCAATCGAAATGTCTAAATTTATATTCAGACGTCGTCAATTTAAATGTTTGGCTTTTAAAAAGTCATAACAAACGGTACGACGGTACTGACAACTTATAACTTAATTTAAAAAACCTGAAATGAATATTTTATTCTGTCCAAAGACTTTGTAATGATTAGATATTTTATATTATTATCCTCCTCGACGTGGCGTCTCGTAATTATACAGCCGACTTTTTTGAAATTTAATAAAATATCTATCGATTTTGTTAATAAAATCGACATAAAAAAGTTTAGTCGCAAATAGATGTGATGCTAATTTAGATGCAATACAATTTGCAGGTTAGTGTCAGGTTGTATGTTGATGAAAAATTAATCGTCTAAGTAATAATTGCGTAGTTACTTTTTCATGAAATAGTCATTGAATGGGGTTAAATGAATTTAGAGGGTTGTATTGATATGGTTTTAATGATTATAATTCAGTAACTATATACGTGTTACTTGCGCAACTCTTTTTTCATCAACATACAACCTGATACTGACCTGCAAATTGCAAAAAAAAACATTAAAAAAATTGAATTTCGCGGGCTTCCACCTTAAGAAAGATAACTTTAATGGTGCTCCCTCACCGCGAGCATTCGCCAGTAATGTAACAGTCTAAGATTCGATTTTGTATGGAAACAAGTGAATCTGAACTGTTACATTACAGGCAAATGCTCCCGGTGAAGGAGCACCTTAAGTGTTTTTAAAGTTCATTTAGCGTGTTCAAATGAATAAACCTGTTTTTAAGTGTACAAATGAACCCATCACGGGGAAAACGTGTGTTTAATTTATAATCCGGTCCAAAAAGAGATTAGACCCGTCTAAAAAATGGCCGTAGCGAATTACGTACATCGCTTTTCAATTTTGGCAGATTCAAACGTATCAGGGAATGCTCCGATACCCTTTGCTTTGAAGTTCTGAGCTTTACAAAAGCGATTAATTAAAAAGAGAAAACACGCAAGGGATCCAATATCAATCTTTCATTCGTTTCGGCTTTGTGTTGAATGTATCTCCGCACATTTGTTCGGGGACTCGTTGATGGCTCGTGTGAAAGCGAATTATGTAATATTGGATTTTCTGTTCAACTTTGTTGTTCGTGACGTAAAAACAATGTCGTTTGTTTTGATATGAAACCGAACATTAGTCATTTATTTTTGTTTGTGTGTGTAAAGTGTATGTATGTAATATTGCTAAATGCGGCAGTTGGAAAATAGAATTATATTATTTTGTGTTACAATGTGAAACGGATTATAATAAATTGTGTATGTTAAGGATTATCTGACATACCCAATTAAATAGAAATAACAATCTTTAGTATTATGTCTGCATATGCTTTTAGAGATTACAGTCGTGAAGATTACGATTCTGTTAGTCAATTGCACCTAAAGTGATAAATATCGTTTGTCGTAATATTTTTGTTTTTGTTATCAATTATGAAGAAAAATTCGATTTACATAAATCTGTATTTTAACCCTCTTTTAAGCGATTTCCATGAACTTTGGTATTTGAAAAGCACCATAAACTCCAATTGATTTAAGCATAGTAGAATCAATATAGCTCCTTGGACCAGAGCCCACTCATTCGGTCCCAATCTTCTTGAGAGTCGGTTGTTTAGACGCCATGTTAAAAGAACCCAATAATATTATAAATGCGAAAGTAACTCTGTTTGTTCATTACCTTTCACGGCTAAACAGCTGATCGGATCGTAATGAAATTTGGCAAGGAGATAGATTATATCGTTGGAAAGGACATAGCCTATCTTTTTTTTCTCACACATCGGTATTCATCAAAATTTCTAAGCGGGCGAAGTCGCGGGAAACGGCTAGTAAAAATATATACAGATGAGTGATGAGTTACGGCACAGCTCATAATACTAAATTATTTTCTTTTCATACCAGCGAATACGAACAAAGTCATCAAGCACAAACAAAATTTCCATTTACATCTACGTAAGTCGTTAAAAGCGCCAAAGTGTACTCGTAAAGCAGGACATAACACCGGTGTATCTAAATATACTTACACGCACAACAGAGCTTATAATGAATGTTACATGAGCATTACGGATGAAGGGTCTCCAAAATGAGCAGACGCCAAAACCTCGTACTTGTGCCACGGGATTAATCGCTGGTACTTGGTGGTAACACTTCACCGCAATGTAAATTTCCAACAGTAGGTACTTGGCAATTTGTTAAGCACAATTGCAACGTACTACTAAATTAATGGAAACACGCAAAATCTTGTTAATTACATGTTTTCGGGTTGTGCGGTGTGGAGTTGAAAATATTACGGGTTCACTGTCCTCACCGCAGACAAGAAGTAATGATAGAGCACGGGCCATATCTCAGCCCAAACTGTTGGAAACTTTGCCAAAGTATGCGTGAATTTGGGACAATAATCCAAGTTTGTAATGCAGATCTGTATCTACTCGAAGACGTTAGTCTAAAAACACATGCCGCTTATCGAATTAACGCAGATTAAAGTTATGCCACCGTCGAAAAATGTACGGTTCAGGAGATAATACTGAGAGCCTCTTCACGTTTGTTAATAGAGGGGACGATGTTTAAAAAGTAATTCGTAATGAGAAGACGCTTATCAAATACAAAAGAATCCAAAGATATTGAATTTTAGATTTAATAACAAAACGATTTTACAAGGAAACCTTATTATAAAAATGTTGCGCTGAGCGGAACTTGGTTAGTACTCGGCCCGGCCGAAATCAGATTAAGGATATAAAAATATTACCGTCCATTTACTTCGTCCCGATTGAAATCATCAAATTTCTCTGTACAAATAAGAAATAAACAGATATTTACTGAAGCGAGTTTATCGAAAAGTAAATCAAAGGCATTGCAGTATGGTTCGGTCAAGTTTCTGCTTCCGTAAGCGGCTTACTTTGATCCGCTATCTTCACGGAGCGACGCTTCAGCAACAAGTTCGGGTATTAACCAAGCTTTGTGTTCACTTTACTTATTTTTTAAACTGGTTTCCAAACGTATTTTTGCTGTGCTCTCCGCACTTGCCATTCAACGTTTTTAAGGAGCCTAGCTGACTCCGCGTAGGTCGATTGATCTGGGAGATTACGGCGCGTTTGTCGCGTTCATGTCCTGAATGGGCTATCGTTCTTTACAACGAAATCCTTCCGTGCCTGCCAGAGAGCACATTAAGCCGGCATTGCTGGTTTGTTATACGACTGTGGTAAAAAAAAACATGTAGTCAGTCATAACGTCTCTACATATCATGAGGTTGGTTGCAAAAGTTTAGAGGCAGTCGGTCATTGTTGTTTTATTTTATATTTTGTCCAAAATCCTTTGGACGTGCAGAACCAAAATGGCCTAGCATTATATCGCTATTGTCGATCAGATCCCGTAAAGATTGATAATCTGAGCTTTGTTCATATTAAACTAGACGAATCATTATTATACTGGTTAACATTCCAGCTGTTTAAATGTATTTTTGTTGTTACTCTATCTTCCACTTATCGAAAGTTGAACTTATGTCTTAATCCGATATATTTACACCGAGAATCAAAATCTGGTTCAAATGTATATCAGTTCTGACTTTCAAAAGAAAACGTCGTCATTTTCATCTCATTTACACCGTGTAAATAATCAAGATTAAAGGGATTAATTATTTAAATTTCATTTCCATGCCTAATACTTTGACTGATTTTGATGAAATCTTCATCTCGTATTACACAAAGTTACCCGTCGTAACTGAACTCATTAATTAAAAGTTTCTCAAGTATGACGTAAGCAATGTTAATACGCCCGGCTTATAAAGGTAGTGAGCCGAACCCAAAACATGTTCAAACATATACTTGACATACGAGTATTGGTACAGCGAGAACAAGGTATTTCTGTATACTAATTTCGAACTTCCAAGATCTCATTTGACTCCAAGCCTTCGGAATGTTACAAAATGGTGTGGGTAGTCTTGAATTTTCAAGTTTCAAAGCCAATATGGAAACAATGCTGGCACTGTCGCGTGGCGCCTTATAAAGTTTGTCTTCACTTTATACGAGACTTGCACTGACTTGAGCTTGTTTTGCTTGGAGTACAAAACCTTTATAGAAACTAATCTATGATGCAGCACTGCTGTTATTATTATTACTCCCGACTACTTCTTCGTGGCTGATGGTACTTCCCGGAAGAATGGAAGCGTGTTATACATATACACTCAATATTTTAGTTATAAATTGAGAAAGTTTTCTTTCAGATAAGGCTGATAATGGATCCGGTCATTAGTACGGACTTGGAATGAATCGCAAGCGCGCCAGTGGTAACATCACGCAACCTACTTGCCTGTCTACCCACACCACAGCGTGCTTCTACAGAGACGTGCTGTTTTGAGCTCGCAGCGAGGACAACATTGAGTTTCTGATCTCAGTGGAGTCGAGACGTCCCGGAGCTGTACCCGATTCATTGTACCCAGTGTTAAATTGTAATATCAAGTAATTTGTTAGTTTAATAAAAACAGTGTATCGCACCCAGTGTGTTTTTCATTGCACGAAACCCACCTTCTGCCCACATGATGTACGAGCCTTACGGAAAAAATCCTGTCAATCCGATATATATGTAGGATAATTTTACTATCAATGGCTTGAAAATGTCATTGGTTTGGTACAGGCCGTGTAAAAACTAAAAAGTGGTGGACGGCAACTGAAAATGAACTTCCCAACAGCCATTCCTCCAAACAGTGATCAAGGAACAAAACAAGGCCAAACTAAACACACTACATCAAACGACTCGAGTCCACCTTTATAATAAACTACCGCCCAACGTGAGCAGCAACAGATGGCGACAATGTCCTAAGTTCTGATATAAATCAAACCCTTTTAATGTTCGACTATCGGTCGCTTGGGTCAAGTAGGTAAAAGTGATTTACTATAGCCATAAAGACAGCAAGAAACGGGTATATTGCTCTCGTCAGCACCCTTCAACCGGAATGGTTCGTGTAATGAAATGTAACGTGAAAAGTTTGCGATGGTAAGTAAAGGTATTCGAGTTTCCTAAAGAAATGTGTTTTTTTGGGACTTATTTTATGTTTATAGACCCTGAATGGACGGTGTGAAAAGCCATGAAGATATTTCTTTTATATAGTTGATTATAATCAGAAGTAAAAGAAATGTACTTAGAACTTTATGACATCGTAAATCATTCCACATTTACCAATCAAAACTTACGGAGGCTTTCGAGCGGTCGAAATATCTGTCTAAAACCTAAAGTCAGATCTGACTAATAGATTATTCATTTTACTTAGGCCCTGTCTGTATTCACTAAACTTAGAAGGCTTATCAAAACTGATTCCTCAGTTTTCATTGAGTCTTTATTGGCACGAAATTTCTTAAGAGCAGCCTCTGACTCTCATAAGTACCCACGTAACTATTTCAATGTAAAATCCGAGTTGGCGACCGATCCGTGGTTCTCGACTAAAACTTTGAAGAAAGTCCCTTCTCTACTGCTGTCAGGGTTGCCATCATAGTTGAGACACATTACGTTTTTATTTCCATTGCTATTATTCTTGACCTGACTCTTTGTAATAACAATATTGTCTGAAGTGAGGTCTCTTTGAATGAAAGATTGCTCTCTTCGTAAATTAATTATTGAAAGACTCTCTCATTTCATAACTTATTATACAACTACTTATTAATATTAAATGCAGGCGATATTCATAACCCGAATTTAAGAATGAATAAATTTTAAATGGATCTTGTCTGACAACCCTTTTAGTGCCTTCATTGAAAGTTGGCAACTTCATTATGTCTACTATTTGACTTACAGAAGGAAATTCTTACTATGAAGAAGACTAGGCGGGCAAAAAACATTTTGATGTCTAGAAAACTGAAGATGACATAAAATACTATCAATTACACACTCCAACTGGAGTAGCAAGAATGAATGCTTATCTAACTAATAGAAAATTTGACCTGGTTTGAATATACCTTGGACGATAAAATAAATCTTAACATTAAACAAAGAGAACTTTTATTCAAAACCATAAAATAATAAACTTTTATAAATAAACGTCCCCTTTTTGTTTCCCCGTCGACGGCCCGACGAAAAAGGCAATAACAGTTGAGCCAAGTTTTCTTTAAGGGCAAAGGTAATACTCAGAGGGACCGAACAGTTAGTTTACTTAGTATTAGAGAAGTTTGTTTAGGCCCGCCAACACTAGATAATAACGCAATATAAATATTTCGGTAATAAATCAAACGCTCTCCAGACTCTTAACGTGTTTCGTAGATGGAAGGTTCTGGAGGTTTTGGTGGACAGTACCTCCAATTAGAAGGATGATAGATGTCTGTCGGGTCACAGTTTTCTTGTTTCGCAGTCCTAGATTGGCTGTTAAAACCTAGTTTAAGGCACGTCAGAGTCCTCTGAAGGTTTGAAAACTGTGAAAACTGACAGCTTTGCGGATCGGCGACGTAGGTATGACAGATTGCACCTCGAAAAATTGTTGTGGATTTACAACCAAATTTTATTTAATTATTTACTATTTCTGGCCAACCAACAATTTATTGTTTTACTGTTACATGTTAAAATAAAAATTCTTACATATCAAAGGTTAGTATAACAATTTCTTATAGGTTAGCACCGCATGTCCCATAAAATAATAAATGTTACCAGTTATATTAAAGTCTAAAATAAAAAAATCAAAGTTTAAAAACAGAATTAAAATCAAAATTAAATACAAAAATTAAAACAAAATCAAAATTAAATACAAAAATTAAAAACAAAATCAAAATTAAATACAAAAATCAATATCCAAATAAATAATATTCAAATAGTTTGTGATTTTAACTTAACATATTTAAAGGGCACTGTAGACTCAGTGATTAAAAATAAATGCGAGAATAACTACCCAGTTTAATACATTGCTCCCCATTCTAAAAATGACTATATCGTTATTTATATACACTCCACAAAATAGTAAAAGTTCTCACCCGTTATAATAGGCATGTAGATTGTTCGGAACTTTCTTTATTATTATTTCGTCTTCTAACCGAACTATGAACTCAAAGAAATAGCAAGAAACCGTCTGTTTCCGACACGTACGCGATAGGAAATGATCGGAATTGAAAGGGTGTCTAATTTCCGCTAAAAATCCATTATTTTCGAATACACAGCTACCACGAATTGCAAAAACTTTCCGCCATTAACGCTCACGACTTTACTTTTGCTTTTGAATGATGATTGTAAGAGGTATTATTTGAATAAACAAAAGTTTTATTAAAACGACAATTTTGATGGCTTGAAATGAACAGTTCTGGTCGTTAATGTCATGAATATAATTTATTTAGTAAATAAATGAAAGGAATTTACAGTTATTTTGTTTTAACACCCGGCTTATTACGAAATCACCGAATTGAATGGGTTTATTCGATGATTTTTTAACAAGCCGGGTAATCCCCGATTTCCTGGTACAGACAACCAAACGTCTTCTGTGACAACAATTTGACCTACATAAATGTGTATGTCGGATATGTCAGAATTTATTGCGTTATGCTCATACATCAGGTGGCAGGATGGGTTTTGTGCAAAGAAAATACACTGGGTGCGATACACCGTTTCTATGAAACTAACAAATTACTTGAAATTACAACTTAACACAATAAAAAAAATACAATAATACAATATACATATAATTAATACACACGGGGCACAATGAATCGGATACAGTTCCAAGACGTCTCAACTCTTACGCGATCAGACATTGACTGTCGTCCTCGCCTCGAGCTGTAAACATCAGAGATCTGTAGAAGCACGCTGTGCTGTGGGTAGGCTGGTAAACAGGTCGCGTGAAGTCACCACCGGCGCACTTGTGATTCATTTTAGATCCATACGAATGACCGTATCCGACATATACAGGGTTATTTTCCAAAGACCAGCCAAATTCTCGTAGAAATTTTTCATCGGTTATTAAAAAAAAACAGCTGTTCCATACATTTTGCCCGTGTAGGTATTGCACTTTTGTAGGAAACAGCAGATTTTTTTTTTAATAACCGATGAAAAATTTCTACGTGGGGGGGCTCAGAATGATGTACTGCATCAGATCTGAGAATTTGGCTGGTCTTTGGAAACTAACCCTGTATATAGATAATTATTCATTTTATCAAAAAGATTCAACTTAATTTATCGTCTCAAATAGCAATTCAATTTTGTTTAAATAAGAAAGTTTTTAAAGTATATCTTCAAAACTATAAAAAAACAGTTCAATGCACCTTTTTTTCTTGAGTGTCTAATATATTGAGTTTCACTCAAAAGCCAGCGGCCAACTGTGGCCAAAACAGTAAAATGAAAAGTTTGATTAAAACTTAAAAGTCTCGAGAAATTCATCAGTGTTAAATTAAGTTGAAAATTTGCATTGTTAATTTATATTACGCACCTTGGCCGTCTCATTATTAAGCATTCGGTTTCTGCTCGGAAAATTTGATTATTATAATTAATTATAATGTTTGTTTGCCTTTAAAGTTCCTTGCACGTTTTGTATTGGACAAGACAAGCCTTTACTTTGCACGTTGTGTTTTTGACTTAAGCAATCAATCTTGAATGTTATTTATGTTAATAAGTAAAGCCAGATTATAAGAAAATGCATATTAAATTAAATGCTTCCACATTTGTTACGTGAAAATTTCTCTGCATGCAACATGTCAAGCCTTGTCTATGCTATAAAATATTTGCATGCTGTGTATTAAAAAGATTTTTTTTTACTGAAAAATTGCTGTATCTTAATAAAAATTAGAGTAATATACTAAGTCGTATCAAATAAATAATACCTGTAAACGGATCATTACCCTTTAATTTAATTATTGCTCCACCATTGGAAGATTAATTAAAATCGGCAGGAATGCCAGCGCGATCCGTTATTCCGTTGTTCGGGTTGGGAGCCTGTTGAGTCGATTATATCTTTATTACCTGACGAGATAATATCTTGGGTTTTGACTTGTCTTGGCTTGTGCCATAACCGTTGGCAAGGCAGTTTAAAAGGGCGAGTCTGCGTTAAGGGGGCTCGCGTTTAAATAATCTTTGACAGTCGTGACGGGTGAAGATCAGAAAGGCAGTCGCTCCCTGTAAAATGCTGAAATCATACATAATGAGCAAATAAAAATAAAAAAATACTTGGTTGGTGATTAGCTACTGAAAACATTTTTTTCTTGTTGTTGTGATCGCTTACCCTCGTATTTGTTATTTTTTACAATGAACGTAGACTCTGTACGCTCATAAAAAAAATATTTGAATTTCTTAGTAAGTGAATTATTGCTAATTCTTTATGAGGAATAATAAAGTTCTTAAACCTTAAAATGCTAAACCTTAAAATGGTATTCAGCTGCATCCGGTCGGAATGGAAGCCGACCCCAACATAGTTGGGAAAAGGCTAGCAGGTTGTTCGAATCTGTCAACAGTCTTATCGGTATCATGTTACTCTATAACTGTTTTGTGAGATCAGGTAGGCAGTTGCAAACGAGTTGGACTGGAAGCTGTCATAGTGGAGAAATAGCTAGGCAGATGATGATGTCAATATATTAGTTGCAAAGCATAAGGTTCAAAATAATATCCGTTCAACAATATCCCCACGTTTACACAAAGGTATAAAACAAGTACTTATCAGATTATGTCCGCTGTTTTCGTTTACATGAAAACAAGTTGTAAATACTAGTTCTAAACAGTACTTTTCAAAATGACAAAAAAGTAAACAATATGTACGGTACTTACTGACAAAATGTTTTGTACACAAAATGTTTTTGACATTGTTATACAAGTCTTGTTAAAAACAAGTTTCACAACTTGTATGACGTGTAACTGCGGGGCTCGAAACACTGTAGGTATTTATGAAAGCTTATTCTGCGATGGCATCACCAATTTATAATGTAAAAAAAGTACGGCAGTAAATATTCTGCTTGTGGTCTGACTAAATTGAACTACAACAGCTTTGGGAGTTGAACTTTATGAACTAAAGAAAAATGATAAGATATATCTCGGATAACTCAGTTCTTTTATCAAAAAACCGGCTAAGTGCGAGTCGGACTCGCGCACCGAGAGTTCCGTATAAACTTGTAGGTATTTTGTTATAAAACTACGTATTTACGGTATTCAGATTTTTTTTTTGCTTTACATGTGCTGTAAGACATTGCTTCTTGACAAATTTCACGATTCTAGGTCAACGGGATGTACCCTATAAATTTTTATTCCCTTGAGAGTGTCGAAATTTACGTTTTTTGCGGCATAAACAGCCGTATCTTTTTTTTTACGTTAAATTATAATTTGATTTTGTCACAGCTTCAAGAGACTGTAGATTTGACTATGTGGTTTTAATTTCAAGTCGATACCTCTACGCGTTCCCGAGATAAACGGCATTGTCAGACAGACGGACGAACAGACACACAGACGGACAACCAAGTTATCCTATAACAGTTCCGTTTTTTTCTTTTTGAGGTACAGAACCCTAAAACCAATATGAATAGAATATACAATAGAATATTATACTTTATTGTACAGCAATATTGAAAAACAACGGCTTTATAATATTGCTAATTCTATGTGTACAATGGCGGCCTTATCGCTGATAACGATATCTTCCAGACAATCTTTGGATGGACTGTACGAACGAGAATATACACTTGTTACACGTGTAAAACTAGCACACAACTATTATAATACAAAAGCCCAGAAGCCTTAATATAACTTTATTAAAAGCCCCGTCTACAGGTAATTTAAGAGTTAATATTCAACTTAGTTGAACTTAGTAACCGTTCTATATGTTTAAAATAACGTCTGAACTAGTAAGGCCAAGATTTTCCGCCGGTAAACCGTCATAAGCGCGATTTATACAGAAGCGGCGTAAGGTGAAGGCGCGGCGCAGGTGCAGCGCAGGCGTGGAATTTATAACGAAACGAAAGAATGGCGTGCCTGCGCCGCCGCGCCACTTGAGTGCAGTGCATGGGGGGTCACTCAACAGAGACCAACCTAGGTAAGCACGGCTTCACCTAAACATCGATCCGACCGACTGTTATTATTCAGCCACGAGCTCCTAATAATATTAGCTAGATGTGAATATTAAATCGTGTTCTTAATCAAATTATCTTACACCGAAACTTTCAACCTTGCTGAAGAATCGACAAGTTCAAATATACTTTTGCGTTAAGCTAAAATTCAAGTTCAAACTAACTTAACTACGGAAATTTCACAGAAATGAAGGCTATTGGTATAAAATCATAATAAGATTAGTACATATTTTATTTACAACTTTCTATTACTTATTTACATTATAATACAGACTGCAAATAGAACTAAACTAATGATAAAAATAAGGCTAAAAGTAAGAAAATATAAACAACTAAAAAACGACGACAATAGTACACTTAGGCGTCAAAGTACTCCTCCGCATCGCTGTCATCTAGAAAAGTGCCCAGAAGACTGGAAAAGTAAAAGTATGGATTTTAGCTTGTTGCTAATAAAATCTACAAATTAATATAATATCGTTTTATTTATTATCGTCTTTAAACTGATATGTCACTAACACTATCATTAATACGGAAAATGGGATATTTACCATGCTTACTATTTGTTTTGAATTCGCGATATTTCGGCGTTATTGCAAGCATAAAAAAAAAATATTTAAAAAATACCACATGGATATACTGGTAAATCCGTGATCATGTTGCTCAGAGTTGATAAGTGCTAGGCGTTCTATAATGTTAACAAAGATTTAAATCTTGAAATTTGACGTAATCGTACTAAATTGCGAGAAAAAGTGTCCAAGTGTGTAATATAACAAGTATAATTACAATATCAATGTGTAATACAATCATTTAATTATATACTTAATGTGTAAGATACCAATTACAATTACCTTAACCAATTTCACCAAACTCCCTTTAGCCGTAATGACAGGGCCCCCCTCTAGAGGGCCAAAGCCTGCCGGGGTCGCGGGACTTATAGAACTACCGTGACCCTGGAACATAAAGGGCTATTGAAGGACACCGTGGATTTTAGTTAGTACAAGTCTGACAGTCCCTCCCGCTCTGCCCTGGGTGGGAGGACTCATTTGATGATTTGACCACGATAAAAAAAAAACCCCCTTTAGCCGTTTACACGTGAAAATGTAACACACAGATAGAATTACCCTCACATTTATGATATTATTTATTATGGATTACATTAAGAAAAAAATATTTTTCGTCAAATGAAATCGAGAATTAGTTTATAAGCTTTAATACCGAATTAGGTAAATTTTCCCTTGAAGCGGCGGCTTTCATATCTCAGGGTCCTTTTTAAGATGTAAAGCAATCACATGCTCACATATTACATGTAACTCCCTCTGCAGAAACTTTGATGAGCTAGCACATTTAAATTTCAGATCGTTCAGAATAAATTTGCAATCTAATACCCTGTTTTAATTCTTACTTTTTCAGTTCCTTGCAAAAAGTTAGGAACAAGACGCGGTTATTCTGCGCGTTAATAAATTTTTACAAAAAATAAATGTTGAAAATCTATCAAGATGAAGCAGCAAGTGTCACTAGCTCATAGCATATAAAGTTCCCTCCCAACCGTAAGCAACGTTCCATGCTGAGGCCAGGCCTCCTCTCTGCGAAAAGAAATATGCCACGATCCACTACGCGAGCCCAGAGCGTGTTAGTGGGTGTCACATGACTTAGAACTTATTGTTCCATGACGTGCTGCTTCCCTCACCAATTCATTGTTTTGGGAGCAGTGCTGCAGTGCTTTATAATTGCGTCGAAATTTTCGCCATTCAATAGCTATCATGATGAGTTTTCTGAAATAAACTGAAATGCCTAGTTAATATATTACGAGTGACAAGTGACAAGCTTGAAAGACACTTGTTAGGGACTTGAGAATATGACTTCACTAGATTATGCCCGTGACTTAGCTCGCGTGGAGTTCGATAATTGTCCCATTGGATCATACTGCTGGGATAAAAGTATTCTATGTGTTAATCCAGGTTATGAACTATCTGTGCGCTAAATTACATCAAAAACCATTCAGTAGTTTTTGCGTGAAAGAGTACCAAACATACATCCATCCATCTTCACAAACTTCGCAGGGTAAGTAGGTAGTAAGTATTTCAAAGTTTCAATTAAAAGCGATAAAGTGAACAATCATAATATTTAAATATTTGCGCCTATTTATGAATAAGCGAGAATGGTGTATAAAACGGACGTTCTTAACTTAAGCAGTTTCGTCCTCTGTCCCCTAAGAGCGACGTTGCCGTTCTGCAACCTTATACATGATGAAAAGGTCGGGTTATTTTAATGCATTGATAAAAAGGGGTATTCTTTGGCTTTGAATTGAGTTACTGTTCTATTCGGTATAAAATAAAAGATTTTATTTATCCCCGGCGAAGTGCTAAAGTGGATTAAGGCTGCTTAGTACTTAAGTACACACTTAAGTGATTGAAACACTTATAAAAATGAATTAATTTAAGTTTTTAGCTTTTATATTAAAAGCCTTCTCAAATAGAGGTGGCATAAAAAAGAAAAGTATTTTTTAGAGTAGGAGGAAAAGCTAAGTTCGGATCTTGGCCCTTGCCTAGAAGAGCTCTTGATTAAGCACTCCGGTCGAGTTCAAAACTAAGTCAGGCAATTCCGATTAGATCCGTATTTAAGCCGCACACAACACGAAAAGAGTAATTAGAAGTCCTTTTATGTGCCTCCGTACATTTTTTTTTTCTGAATACATTTATTAGTAAGTGAAATACCGTCAACTTCAGGTAAGGAAACCTAATTACGGTCCACTCAGACGAACCACTTTATAGCTTCGCCTCCCCTGAAACAATCTACTCACTACTTCATTTCACTTTCAACACGAACGCAATATCTACAACGGCCTGGTAGCTGTACACTTGCGACTTTTAATCATAGGAAACGTCGCAAGTAAGTATTTTGTTTATGGTTTTGTTATCGATTAATTTCAATTGAAACAAATGAAGCGAAATAATTCCAATTTGCTTTCTCATGAATATTCGTAGGAAATTATAATTCTAGTATAATTAAAATTAAGTAGTAAAATTAATAGTAGTTAAGAGTAGTATAATTAATAATAATTCATTAGTATAATTAATTAAAATGCCTTATTGGCTTTATACAAGGTGGAAGGGACTCCGACCCTTAAACGGTTACGACGTATTCAGTACATCATCCTGAACCCCCCCTCCCCCCACGCAGCAATTTTTAATCGGTAATTTAAAAAAAAAACAGCTTTTCCATGCATTGGCGGTATTGCAGTTTTGTAGGAAACAGCAGTTTTTTTTAATAACATACATAACTGACGAAAATATTCTATGTGGTACGGTTACCCCGTATTCAGTACATCATTCTGAACCCGGTTCAGAATACGTGGTAACCGTTTTAGCGTCGGTTTCCCTTCCATCCTGTATATCTTGTTTTGCCTTAATATTACCAATCAATTAACGCCTAGTTGACGCTTCCCGTGACCCAAGGGCTGGCTTTTACTTAGGCCAAAGGCTAAGTGTTGCCATACAACGTGGCAACGCCGCCAGTCTCTTGGGCACATTACCAGCTGACAACGTTGAGGAGGAGTTTTTTGATGCCCTTTTATAGTTTGTTATTAGTTTATTTGTTTTAGGTTATTTCATAGTTTTTAATTAATAATGTAAATAGTTAGTTTACTTATGAAGTTATAAAAAATGAAATTAAACAATTGTGTTCTTAGGTATTTAAAACTGACAACAATATTATTAACAATAAGTAACTAATCGTTAGATGTGCCTTCGCCGTACAACGATCGCGCGATAGTGACACTGAGAAGAACACATCGTTGCCATGGAATCGGAAACAGAATCTACTTTTAACACGATAATTAGGGTCAATCTTACGACTTAAATATGTTTATTTTATTTCGAAGCCTAACACGTACGTTTGGGGACACCCTAATACCTATGTCTAGTTCGAGTACACCCCTCCGTAGCATAGTACGCATACCTTCAATATTGAGGGCCTAAGATCGAATGAAATGTGAAATTAATAGCACTTGATGTAATTACTCTGGGTTCCGAATTAAATAAGGGACCATTAGCGATGTCTGCAGTCCACGAGAATTATGAAAATAATTCTGAAGACGTCTTTTTAAAAGCTTCTATTGTTCTTGGGTAATTGTTGGAAACTGCCCTAAGTGTGATGGCATCTGTAGTAGATAGGACATGCTATCTATCTACATGTACATAAATAGGTAGGTAATTTATGTGCCAATTACTGAAGCTATAAGGACTTAAATAAGGAAATCTTCGTAAAACAAGACACCAATAAAAAAAATTAAGAACTGAACAAGGGTGTGCTAATGCCTTTGCAAACACAACTAATTCATTTTAAAAAAAAACACGACTTTAGTTTACGTTTTCATTTCAACTTGAACGGAATAAATTAGCACATGCTAAACAAAGTTATGAGAGAATAGAGTTGTTATATTTCTGTTAAACTGAGGGCCTATGTCACCAGCCAGTACTTACCGAATAAATTCAAAAATGGAACAGAACTTGTACGAAACTATCTGCCAAGTAAGTTAACGGGAACTTAATCGTAGGTGGTGCAACAGGCCCTCAGAAACACAAACATAATCGCATAAAGCTAAAGTGTCACAAAATACACCTTGCAACTGTTGATTCAGGCAGTCGCAGCATACTTCCTCAGTTCCAAATCAGTACAAAAGCAATTTACTAACTTTTCAATTTACACGTTCATTTCGAAATAAAACCGTGTACTTTTAGCAGGCAGGTGCATATGTTCACAGTTTTAGTTGGCAGTGTATTTAGAGAGAACTCAAGTGAAGCCTTTGTGTCCCAAATTGAATCACGAGGCTGCTTTAATAAATTAATCGCTAAGTAGTCGAGTCTCCCTTTTGGAGGCTTACTTGCTCTTTGCTGGCATAATGTAATATTCGCGATATACGCTAGTAATAACACCTATTAGGCAACTGTATTGAATTAAACGAGGCAGGTGTGCAATCGATCACTCTGATGAGTCCCTGCGGAAACTAATACAATGTTATGGAAAAGAATTGAGTTTCCTATAACTGTGAGTGGGTGTGTTGGGAAAGATTGATTGCTACTCATTTGAAAGGTGAATTTTCTTTAGTTAACGACGTGCATTGTTTTTCCCGATTTAGCTATAATACAGGGTGTAAACGGACCTTCATGAAGCCGTTAATCAAGGATTAAGTACATCAAACTATTGTGGCTTTACGCAAAAATTATTGCTGATTAACAACTTTCTTTTTTGGTGAAAAATCACGTTTTACGGTAGGACTCAATGCTACAATGGATGGATGGAATAGTACGGGGGTCGTGGAGGTGTTTAAAGTAAAAATCTTACATTGAAACCATGTATTTTAAAATAAACTTGTGAAAAAGTTGGAACTTTGACCCCCAATATCTCCGTAACTATAAGGTTCCCAGGTATGATCTAGAACAAAAACATAATCGCAATGACGGGGAGAACAAGTGCCTTTCGGCTTCGTTAAGGGTCTTGTTACACCCTTTATAACAAGGTATGTAAGGCTAATTTCTTACCTACATCATCAACATCACCATCATTTCAGTTTGGAATCTCCCACGGCTGGGTCAATGCCTCCCTTTTCTCCTGTCATGCCTCCCAGTAACATGTCCAATTTATTCGTAAGTGTCGTTTAGTCTCGCGTCAAAAATATAATTTGCCTAATAATAAATATTATTTGCGGCGTGTATCGTTAGGAGGTGACTCTCTCAAGAGCCCTGACCACCGGTAACTCGGACTCTATTCCCGATGCTGGTGGGCTCCTATTTTGATATATTTTTAAATGTTTTTTTTTATAATGCTTTGTATAGAAATATTTAAAAATGTAAACAATATGTATAGAAAATAAATAAAGAATTATAAATATTATTTATTTTCAAGAGATAATATGCATTTATTATAGAATTGAATCAATAGTAGTACGTTATACGCTGCCGTCGCTTGTGAGTGCTGGTCACACATACCGAAAAGCTCATGAAAATCATGGACGTCTATGGTGTAATATTACAGCCTACATGTATGTACAAACGTTATTATTATTAACGGCGCGTAATTTTCAGCAGGTGTATCGCAACTCTCCCTTATAATTTTTCAGTACAATGCCTCTCTTCCACAAATAGGTTGGCACATATAGCACAAACGATGCGTATATGAATGACGTCATTAAAACGGGTCCTCACTCGCACCGCTCGACATTCGGAAGTGTGTCTGCCTACGCTCCCACAGAGAGGCCCACTCACGGGAAATACCACTAATGTCGAAAATATACGTAATAGGGACTTTGCATGCGTTGCTTGTACTTTAAAAAGGGTTCGTTTTATGAATTTATATTTTTTTAAATAAAAAAATGCTGAAATGGAGCGTACTTCTGATTTCAAAGTCGCTTTTAGCTTATTGGTTTAAATGTATTTACAGCTTCAAGAGCACGTTTATTGCCCGTGGTACTACCAGTATTACCACCAGTAATACCACGGGTAAAAAAAATGCTGTAATACCTAGCGATCCAGTAGTACCACAGGAAGTTTATTTTTTTATCCGTGTCACACTCGGGTTTGGTACCTACATAAGATCAACAATCATCATACTATAACGCTTGTATATCATCATCATCAAGCACCTGTCCTTATTCCAGTACGTTTTGGGTCGGTGCAGTGTGTTTTTTCTTCCAAACTTCTCCTTTACACGTCACCTCAGCAGTTACACATTTCGTAGCGATCAAATAAAATAAAAAGGATCAAAAAGGTTAATTAAAACAGAATTTTTGTTTCTTCTTTAGTTATCGTTACCCATCACGTCTTTGAAGTTTCGCTAGTGAATTTAATTTCATCTGTATACCTAACGAGAACAAAAACAACAACTTGCTTCATGAAAACCTTATTAACAGAAACATATGTTCATATTCTGAGAACACGTTTCTGGAACATCAGGACCTCTATTGGTATTCTGATATTTATATCTCCTTATGTACAACATTTCAGATGACAGCTGTCATATGAGTTGCCGATTACTCGCAAATTGCTCTGAAGGGGTGCCCGTGAGGTATGAATATCACTCGTGAAATATTTTTCCTAGGTGTGTGTGCTTTATGTGATATACGCCTTACTTCTTAAATATAATCTCTTCTTACCTGCTAAGTTTAGAGTAGGTAGGTATTGGTTGGTGAATTCGTGATTTGATCTTGATTTAATAGCTAATACTAAGATATAATAATAGTATTTACATTATTTACAAACTACAAATCTATTATAGTTATATAATAGTTTCCTGATATCGGTGGGCTAAAATTTTTTATATTGTTTTTTGTAAAGAATATTCAAAAATATAATTAATTTGTAAGTATACAAATAAATGAAGGAAATATAAATAAAAAAAACAATTTAGAAAACCCAATTCTGGGTGCTCGCCATTGTACATAAGCTATATTATTGTTTGTATGTATATTTGTTATTTTGTGTGCAATCAAGAATTAGAAAAATTGGTTTTGAATTTTTAGGTTTCCGTAGCATAAATGATAAAACGAAACCTTGCTTCGATGATCACTTTTGACACAAAACAATACTGTTATCAACACTTTTTAAACAAAAACCAAAACTTACTTGACCACCACGCGGCGTCAGATTTGCTTTTCAAATTAAATTAATTATAACGGCTGAGGTTTTAGAAACGGAGCTACTGTTTCTATCATAACTCATTATGCGATCTCGTTACTAACATTCCGAAAATTTTAATCAGGTTAGAGACCTTCATAATTACTTTCTCAAGTTGCCAAATCCACGCCATTCATCACAGTTAAAAAATGTTTTACAGCACCTAAGTGTGTTGCGAAGTTGAATTGTATTCTTAAACTTTAAAGGTGTAATTTGAAGTTCTTCAGAAGACGTGGATGGCGGAATAATAACATTTACAGTTTTAAACTTTTGCAACTATGAAAATTGTTATCAGAATCGAGTTTAACTCTCATCGTTCATGAGTCCCGGCGACTTTGTGCAACTTCCTTTTTTATTTTAGATTTTATGTAGCCATAAACTAAAGAGCTAACTTTAAAATTAAAGCTTTACGAACGAAATAGGAATATCTTAAATGTTGTTAGAGTTACGGGTGTGCCTAATTGAATGAACAAAATCCAATTTCAGGCATTAGTGTCTAGAATTGCTAATAAGATGCTTGAGTAAGAGGGAACTTTTACTGCTGTACAAAATACAATAGATGTAAATGTCTATGATGCAGTTGTAGTGTCATTAAATTGTTGACTTTTATACCTTACTTGCTTTTACTCGCGACTTCACTCCCATTATGTACGCAAATTATCCCTCGGGAACGTATTATATGTAGCCTATAACACTGAAATTATGTAATTCCCTGTTAGTGCCAGAATTTTCTGAGTAGGAGCAGTAGTTCCCAGTGGCGAAGGTTCCATACAACTCGATTCCTACCGGATTCCCTTCGAAAATTGGCACAGTCAGTTTTCTATAGACAAATAATATAATCACATTAAAGATATGTACTCCGGCTTACCTCTTACAAAAATTGACCCTTCGCTACTGGTAGTTCCGAAGATTACCCCCTACATACAAACTTACAAACAAATTTTACCTCTTTATAATATAAATTAGTATTAGTAAATTATGATCCGCTGGATGCGAGTCGCACGGGACCGGTCAATGTGGCGACACTTGGGGGAGGCCTATATATGTCCAGCAGTGGACGTCTTTTGGCTGAAATGATGATGATGATGATTAGTAAATTAGTATGATGATGTCGAACTTTCTTCTAAAAGATTTTTACCAAGAATGGCAGTTATATCATAGATTGATGTATGTGTTGTAGTATGATGTAAATACTACAAATAACAAGCAGTAAATTGTTATCAGTTCTAGCTAACAAAACGACGCACTCATCAATTTTATCAAATCTCTTTACAATACGGCTTCCAAATGTTCCAGGATGGCTTTATTTACGAAAATAAGCTTATTGTGGCTTACGACTAATTATACCAAGTTCGATTTATTGGAAGACATTCACGTGGTACACATACTCGTAGGTTAGAATGTTTTACTCGACATTAATATTTACACTGAGCTTTAATGTATTACCTAGCTTAACTACAAGCCCGGGCCTGGATTTTCGCGAACCAATATTATAATTAATTATTTCTTAGAAGAGTGGATTGAGCAATAAACCCTAAACGCGTACATAAATTATATTCGACGCTAACTAATCTTCATATCAATTAGTCGGTACGCTTAAGCAAAAACATATTATTAACATCATGTCTGTAATCTTCTGGGTGTTATTAATGTAACAAACATAATTTATAAAAAAAACAATATTTGTTTTTTTTACTTATGCTCTATTGTCCCACTGCTAGGCAAAGCCTCTTGTCTCAGTGCGGTTTTCACTGGCCAATCTTTTGATGGCACGGTTGGCGCAGTGGCTGAGCGATTGACTGCTGCGCTTCGTGGCGCGGGTTCGATTCCCGCACGGAACAAATATTTGTATGGCCTACAGGTAGTTGTTCCGGGTCTTGCTGTTTGTGTGAATTTAAATGTTTGTAAACGTACCCAAGATACAGGAGAAATTCCTAGTGTGGGGTAAAGATAAGAAAAAAAAAAGAAATCTCTCATAAACGCCTCTAGGTCGTCACGCCAATATTTTAAAAAGTAATTACCAAAGCCAAAAAAAAATAGTAAACATTCCCCAAAGATTACAAAACACATACTCGTTCGATGTTTAAAATACATGTATTTATGTGTAAAGAATATCACACAAAATCACAGAAAGTACGTGTAAATTAAGTCAACAACAATAATTTACACCCATTCAGAGTTAAATAAGTTCGCAAAGAAATTTTCAGAGCGGCGCGGCGCCCGTGCAAACCTCGTATAATTTTTTATTAAAATTAAAGACACAGTCAAGTTTCTCACGGTTCTTTTCTGGTACTAAAAGTAAAGTGTACCGGGAAGAATATCGGCTTCCCCACTACAAAACAGACCAAGTTGTGGGGACAATCTTATTGCAAATGTAGCTCTGCAGACTGAGAGTATCCCGCTTCGGGTTAATATGATTTTCTTCGTCTTCCACAGTAACTTTTGCGGTAATTATGATAATTTGCTCTGATTGAAGCGAATTGCGGTATCGTGGCTCAATAATTAATACAGGGAACAATTAAGCTGCAATTTTAAGTCGGGCTTGCTATTAATCTGTTAATATAAGGGTTTTAAACCCTTACGCATGCCATGGAGAGGACGTAAGCTGTCCCTGTTGTCACATAACCGCTGGGTTTAGGCAGAATCTTAATATTTTGACAACCGTTTTCATCATCAGAATCAGAATTTTATTTGCTATGAAAGTAGGTACAGGTTAGGTGTTGTACATAAATTAATGAGATCGGCTACAGTCTACCGGTCGATGGTCGACCAGTCGGTCGATCGGTCGGTTTTCATTTCTTTCTGTACCTGTGATGTTGTAATTATTTTCCCATTGTTTTAGTATATTTTTAAAGACCTATTTACTCCTTTAACTTCATAATTGCTTTACAAACACCGAATAATTTCCTAAAAAAAAATTACTTTACTAATCTAGGAAGTGTATTTTCTAGTTTTGTTCACCCAGACAGCTCCAATCATATTTATTCAAACTCCATTTTGACTATTCCGTATATATTCTAGTAGTCAAAGACGCCACACGAGATATCCAGCTCAGAATCACGTTGCTAATTTAATTAAATCTGTTTCGTAATAACACTGCTGCGTATAGTGCATTGTTTCATAAATACTCAGTGTACCCTATCTGTGCTGTATTATTTTTAATTATATTAAAAGTCATTATTACCGGAACATATTCCGTGAAAATGCGCTCAATGCGCCGCCTTTGTGTGGACAAGGATTAAATTTGCAATGTAAAATACATGCAGCTTTCCTGATCATGTTGTAAAATATGTACCTGCATTCTATGTACATACATAGGTACTACATTTTCTATACACTCTCATCAGGTACCTTTCATTATACTTTATTGTACAATTATCACTTGCTTCGGTGAAGGAAAACATCGTGAGGAAACCAGCATGCCTGAGAGACATTTCTTGACGGCATGTCAAGCCAAGTCAGAGGCCCATATGGGCTGCATAAAAACTCTGACACCGCATTAGGCACTAATCACAAGATAAAGAAGAAGCTCCATTTCGTTTTCCAACTACTTATATTATTAGTCAGCTTTTGATAAACAGAAGCTGTTATAAATATATTATTATCGTCAGTATAATATTTACCTTTTTTTTTTTTTTAATCGTGGTAAAATCATCAAATGAGTCCTCCCACCCAGGGCAGAGCGGGAGGGACTGTCAGATTTGTACTGACTAAAATCCACGGTGTCGTTCAATAGCCCTTTATGTTCCAGGGTCGCGGTAATTCTATAAGTCCCGCGACCCCGGCAGGTTTTGGCCCTCTAGAGGGGATAAATATTTACCATTGTAACATTTACGTATCCTTAAGTTAGAACCCAGGTACACTGGGAAATTGTGACATTCTAAGGTGAGCTATGCCAAATTCTGGGAATAGCTTTCAATAATCAAAGTAGCCAAATAATAACGCTCTAACAATATTCCCTCATTTTGCAAGCGACGTCACAGGCTGACGCGAGTGTATTATAATATCGAGAAAGTAGTAATAGGTTACCGAGGTAGGATGGGACATCCATCTTACCGGTCCCTTAGGGAAAGTAAACACGAAGGGAAAATTCTATTTGTATAAAAAATATTATTTATAAAAATAAAAGATATAAAACTTATATTGATAATAGGATTGGGGTATTTACATTGAATTCCTTGTACGACCGAAATCCGTTTAGACGTTAACAGGCTATTTTTCAGTCCACTAAGCATTATTTTTATGTTGGAACCTTCGTCTTTTATTTACTTTTAACGAGGTCTTGGAAATTGATGTTGGTGATAAAAGTAAGATGGTTTCAAGAAAACTAATTAGGTAGTGCCTACGCCGAATTTCAACAGTTTGTCTTCCATTTTAAAGTAAGTAAAGAATCAGCACATCAAGCTTTGACGGCACGGTTGGCGCAGTGGCTGAGAGATTGACTCTGCTGCGTTGCGTGTCGCGGGTTCGATCCCCGCACGGAACAAATATTTGTATGGCCTACAGCTAGTTGTTCCGGGTCTAGCTGTTTTTGTTTGTACAATACAAGAGAAATTCCCAGTCATCAAAATCAAAAACAAAGCATTTATTTCAAATAGGGCAGTTACAGGCACTTTTGAATTGTCGAAACAAAGACAACAATAGCTACAATCCCAGTCACAAGGCATAAAAACTGTGAAAGTACTGTAGTTGCCAATTCCCTAACGTAGATCTCTATGGAGAAGAACGGGCAAGAAACTCCATGGACACTCTTTTAAATCAGTATACTTTTACAAACTCCTGGTTACATCATTCATGTTGAGATGGTACATTATGTGAGAACTATGTAGCGCGGGGAACGAAAAAAAATAACACTGCTACAATCTGTCAAATTTCTTTAATAGATTTTCAACTTTCGGTTCAAGGTTGATTAGGGATAGTTTCAGGTAGCTTAATGTACTGTCTGTCTGTACAATGAACTACAGAACGTTGACATTATTTTTAGATCAATTATTCAAATCCGGTTTCAAATTTAAATTGTTAACACCTAAAACAGAATAAATTCAAGTGTAAATGAAAATGTCATTTTTTTAGCTGTAGTTCAAGCTGAACTTAAAAAAAAAAAACAAAATTTTCCGGATAAAAATTCCAGTGGAATATGATTCAAAATAAGGAGCTGAATGCAGCCTGTCAGTTTGTGGAGGGTTGTCCCTTACACCCTGTATAATATTATTTATTATTATTATTTATTTATTTACCAACAACCATAGCAACAGTACAGACCAAGTCCAATACGATGCTACAACACAGAATTAAACAACATAAACACTGAAATTACATTTTTTTTTAAATATATTTAAAAAAAAATATATATACATATATATATTATTTTAATAACACATGTTTGGAAGCTAATTTGTGACCCTAAGATATGTAGTTGCTGTATGTTTCTGTTTCGTCTCGTCTTAAACATCAAGCCAATTTCGTTGTAAAATTTAAAGCAAGCAGCATAGCAACGAAACCCTAATTTTCCCGCGTTACGTCCAGATTACAAATAAACAGTATAAACCATCTTGCGGAAAAGGTAACACATACCTAAATAAGACCTAGCAAGAAAATCCTATGGTCTAGTTAGTCACGTCCTCCCTACAAAGCCACATAACGCCTGGTACACACGGAGGTAGCTAGATCGAGCACACGATAAAATTGTAGAAAGGATTTGTTCGCGCGCACTTCTTTAGAACCTCGACAACTTGGGGAGAATTTAGAGAGAACGAGCTTAAAGCCTGTTACACACGCATGCACACGGCGTAAGGCGCTTAGAATTGATACTTTTACTGCTTTTATTTCGGTGCTAATGTTACAAAATTAAATGTTATGTAGGATCCAAAAAAATGTCGGATCGGACACAAAATAAAGGCGTGAATATGTAAATAAATAAAAATAAATAAAACTTTTGTTTGGTTCCTTAAATTTCATATTTATGCATAATCATTACAGACATTAATTAATTATACATATATTCAGCAACCCTAATAAACATGAAATTTATAATGCTGACAATCTTAAACAAAGATTTTTTCAAATTCATTATTAATTAATTGCGTTACTATTAAAATAACATAACATTACACATATTATACATTACATTAATTAATTAAATTCTATGAATAACTCGTTTTAATTTCTTAAATTATTTACGCTTTACAAAATGGTAGCCAAACTTCTAAATGTACGGTGTTCATAAACAGAGTCACGTTTCGTGTCTGACTGTGTGAGCTCCTAGATCTTACCTCACATGGACCCAATCATAACATATCAGCCTCGTTTTCAAAAATGAAACCAGGAACCAAGTTCCAAAGTTAATAAAACAACCAAATCTAAAGTTTAATTGCCATAATTTAAATTTACATTATTCGCAATCTACCCGAAGTTAGGTTATTAGTCAAACAATTTAGATCCAAACTAGTTCCGAATAGTTTCAACTATGTAGGATGTAAGATTCAACTTAGGGAACAGCAACTTTATGATATCGATATCGTAATGTACCGGTTTTTTCTCTTAAGCTTTGGTATGCCGAAATGTGATACGCGAATAAACAAAGCGCGTGATGTCGTTCCGGCATACCGAACGTGACTGACTAATCATACTTGAGTACTTATTACGTGCCCTGACTGCACTAAATCGGCTGCATAGCGACATAATAGCTATTTGCGCACGAAGGATTTTTACACATAAGAATTGGACCACAGGGACTCTGCTGACTCGACGCCTCGTGTCGCCGCCGACCACCTACTTCGAATTTGATGATGCCGCATCAGCGTTTCGTAATCGTTTAGAATTATATTCTTTCGGCACTTCAGTACAAGCATCCACCAAGTCTAGACGTAAGATCTAATATTGTAATTTTAAAGTAATTAAAGCCTTCTTTAAATTAATTTCGGTTTTTTTTTAAGTCCTCCGGCTGCCACCTTTATAATTTACTTATAAACAAACCACACCATAACTGAACACCCCGCTTTTATTTCCCCGAAGGGTTGACAAAGGTGTACCCATAGTAGAAACGCACACACAGACACCACTATATTTTACCCGACTGTGGCGATGTTCAAAAGGAGGTTGATATTTTTAGAAAAGAAGTGTCATTGAACTTACGCAACTTATTTTGATGAATTTACGGTCAGTGAGTTTCTCGTTTTCATTGATCGAACGTTCATGATTCGTATTTTTGACACCCAACTTATTCCTTGGTTTACTTTTACCATCATATAGTTAGGTATTTGACTTACCAAATTATCTTCAATGTTCTAATAAAAATAAAGCGTTTGACGTTTGGGGTAAACAGATCCTTCACGAAGCCGTGAACCAAGCATTCTGTACATTAAACTAAGTAACACTTTGCTAAAATTATTGCTAGGAAACGACTTTTTTGGTATCTAAAATCACTATTTACATTATCATTCAAAACACTGTGCTTATGGATGTATTGAATAGTACAGAGGTCATGGAGGTATTTAAAGTAAAAGTGACAACATTTAAAACTTGAATTTAAAAAAAAAAAACGTTTCAAAAAGGTGAAACTTTGACCTTCAATATCTCGGTGACAAGGTATGGTCCAATGCAAATAAAATGCGTTTGAACAAGTGCCTCTCGGCTTCGTTAAGGGTGTTTTTACACACTTTATAACAAAAATAACAAAATATTTAAAAAAAGGTAAAAAGTTGTAATTCGCCACTCTACAACATTAATAGCAACCATTTTCTAAACAAGTTTTTTTATGACTCACACTCCAATGCATTTAAATAGACCTGTTATCTTTTGTATTGAAAACGAGCCTTATAAATTAGACTTTTTAATCAAACACACCCAAACAAATAACGATCGTTTCGACTAGCGCTGCAGCGGTAGCTTTATCTTATAGTTTCAGTCATTGAGGGATGCGATTCAGCTAAGTACTTACTATACAATTTTAAACTAAGATACAAGTCATCTTATAGACAATACAGGACTTTTAAAACATTGGACATATTAAAGAAGTTTAGATGTATATTCCATTCATAACTGCAGCATTTAAATTTTATTTATTTTAGTGTATAATTACATAATTAAACGAACTTACCTGAAGTGAAGTTCTATTGTAATTATACGAAGGGCTTAGTCCGAGATATCAATCTACACAGTGAATATAGAAGATATCTCGGACTAAGCTTGAGTATAATTACAAAATACAAATAAATAAAATGTAAGTGCCTGTTTTTAATTTTTTCAAAATAACAGCTTTTTAACTGAGTCTATATGAAAGTACATACGGTACTTACCACATTTTTTTTTTAATTTGTGTCTGTCTGTTTCTCTGTTTGTTCCGTCTAATCTCCGCAACGGCTGGACCAACTTTGATAGGACTTTACTGACAGATAGCTAATATTATAAGGAGTAACTAAGGCTTAATATTATTGTAGAAAACGGATTAGGGTTCCGTGAAAGAAAAATTAAAACCCTTGCAATTGTTAACGAAATCCAATTTTATTAGGGAAGTAATATTTTTATAATAATTTCACGCGGACGAAGGTCGCGGGCAACAGCTAGTGCATAATAAAATAGGCTACAATGTTCCCAATGGACCACAGTCCTCTCTGAGTGGAGTGGGCTGTAATCCACCACGTGAGCCCAGTGCGGAATGGTATACGTCACGTGTCGTCGATTTTTTTTGGTTCTCGGGCATGCCAGGAGGACATGCGTTTTGAGAGAAGTGATGGTGAAATAAATTACACAAAGTAACACGCCTGCGTGTGTTTGAATCCACAACAGACAACTAGTGATTTCGGGTCATTGACATTAAAAAACAATAGTGGCCCTTTAAGGCCCAGTGCACACCGCTGGAGGCGCGGCGGAGCGCATTTCCTTGAAACGCGCGGGCGGATTCCGCGGGCCCCAAGCGGCGCCAAGAGCCCTTGAGAGCCCTCGAGCGGACTGACGCGCGGCGGCGCGCAGCTACTCCGAGCGCGCCCATGTCATTTAGTGCTGATCGATGCTTTGTACAGACAACTCGCTCTCGTTCGTAATGGATGTGGACTGGGACATGATTATTATTGCACTAAGTTAATTAATTATTTCCTCCTCCATGATCTCGCTCAACACACGACCACACTAGTTAAAACTCTCCAGGCATCTGACCGCCAGCCAGCCGGGCGCGGGGTAGCGCAGCGGAGCGCAGAGCAGCTCGGCGACGACTAGAGCAGTCGCGCGCATGCTCTTGTAGTAGCTTGAGGGCGCTCCGAGCACCGCATGCGAATTTAGTCTTATATTGACCGTATGTCAAGGTAGTTAAGGTTTATATTAAATCGATGTCTTCAATTGCGCTCCGCCGCGCCTCCAGCGGTGTGCGCTGGGCCTTTCAGTGGTGACCTCCACCGCTCTCGCATGTTTCTTTTACCTGAATTAAAATAAAAACCTTCGTCAACTCCTTTCACATATAAGCAAATTAAATCTGACTATGTTAGTATTTTCGTAGTATTTAACATTTTAACTACATCACCGCAGTATAATTAAACGTTATCCTTGTAACGTTTTCGTATTACATAAAAGATAAACCAACTATCTCATACCTTCAATCTAACGTCGAAATATCAAAATGAATAATTAATTTAATAGTAAAGTTCTGTACCCGCCGTAACTATGTATTAGTTGTGGGTTTTCATTTAGGAGTACTTATCCCTTTTGTAATTAAAAAGTTTGATAATAAGTTTACCTATAATTGAATTAGACGGCACGATTTTCGCAGTGACTGAGCAATTGGCTGCTGCGCTGTGTGTCGCGGGTTCGATCCCCGCACGGAACAAATATTTGTGATCTGTAAGGTAGTTGTTCCGGGTGTGCCTGTTTGTGTATGTGAGTTTAAATGTTTGTAAACGCACCCACGATACAGGAGAAATTCCTAGTGTGGGTAACGCTTTTTAAAAAACAATTTTTGAAGAGTTATTCTATTTCCACTAATAAGGGATTGTTGGCAATGGTAAACTATAACGAGGTTATCCGGCAGAGAACTAAAGTCTAACATGGCTCACAGACTAAGGAAGCTGAATTGATAATGGGACGGCCATATTAGCTGTGGAAGTGATGACTGACAGGGTAGACTTGTTCTTGAGCGGAAACCGCTGAAGACACCCAGGCTCAGGTCAGAGTGACTTTTTTCATAGGATGACTAGGTGACGCTGGATAAGAGTTATCGAGAATCGAGTTAAATAGTGTGCAATTGCAGAGGCCTATGTCCAGCCGTGGATTGCCTTAGGCTTTTGAAGATGAAACCCAATATTCAAAATACAACCAGTCTTACCAAGGGGTATCGTATTCCCCGGTACTAACTGGGTTGTGGAGGTCAGATAGGCAGTCGCTCCATGTAAAACACTAGTATTCAGCTGCATCCAGCTAGACTGCAGACCCCAACATAGTTTGGAAAAGGGTAGGCAGATGACGACTCAATATTCAACGTAATAATGGCTATGTACGTCTGCCAAAAGCACACCTTTAGAACTCTTATTCCAATAGTTTTTACTTTTCGATGTAAAAGGGTACTAAACCTTACTTTTACCATTTAATGCCCCGATAATGAAGCCAAAGAAATCTAAAATTCTAAACGTATACTCACTCAACCAGGCTAACATGGCCGTCAATAGCCGTTTCTCAGTATCTAAATTGAACATTTTAAATGTTCGCTTCAGAAATGCATTGGCTTAAGTGTTTCAGATCGTACGCGATGTAAGTAGTTCCAATAGTTTTTACTTTAAAGAATTTACAGTAACTCCTCTCTTTTAGTCTTTAACTTAAATCACTGTTTTTAAAATTAACTTAGGAAAGTAAATTTTATTTCTTTCTTTTCTTAATTAACAAAGGTTGCCCTAGGAATTTCTCCTGTATCGTGTATCGTGGTGAAACATTGAAACTCACATAAACATAAAGCCAGACCCAGAAACCAGTAGGCCATAAAAATATTTGTTCCGTTCGGGAATCGAATCAGCAACAGCAGCTAATTGCCCAGCCAGTGCACCAACCTTGTCTTGTCTTTTTCTTGTTAACTTTTTTTAAAATTTTGTTTTTTTTATTTTTTTTCGGTTGGTCTGTGTGACTCTAATAAATACTTTTCTATTTAATTTATATTTTTTTTATTTTTGTGTCAAACCGTGCCGTTTGTTCTTTCAGTTCTTCGAACTTCCCAACTAAAATCGATATACATATAGTACTGGTTTTCATCTATACTATTATTATAAATGATAAAGTTTTGACATCTGTCTGTCTGTTACATTTTCAGGCCAAACGAGTTTTGACGAGGCACATGAGCATTAGATCATGACCTGCGTAAGGACGTTGGATACTTTATATCCCAACAGTACGTTCCCGTGGGATAACTTTCTACATTCACGTGGGCGAAGTCACTGGCAGAACCTAATAATTTATGTACCTAAAACATCTTCATGAAGTTTCCAACACAGAGGAACTCGAAACCATGTAATATCGGAACACGAGACGCAAACTTTGTATACATCCAGTAATAGTGATAGATTTCCCTGTCCGATCTACATAGATGGTTTCCACTAGTTTTTCTGTTGACATAAATCGTGACCCCGTGGGGTATGGGACATGTTACGGAAATACTTGGCAGAAGGCCCTCTTGGGTAGTGTAATTTATAACTATATGGGAACAGTAGTCACCCGGTGATCGCTCGCACTCCAATGAAACAGATATATATCACTGGACTTTATAATTTATTGCGGACATAGGTCAAATGGTACAAAACAAAGTTGTACATGGTGTTATGTAAAATGGATATGTGCCCCTTTTTGTTTTCGTTTCCAATTGGAAATGTAACTATGCGTAAGCGTTTCATGAGTAATTTCTCGGTAGCAGCCACGGTCCCACGTAGTCTGGATTTATTTATTTATTTCTTTAAACTTTATGCACAAGTAACAAGACTGCACAACGGCGGACTTAATGCCATAGGACCCATAGGAAGCCATAAGGATGTCATAGGGGGATTTGTACCCGGTTGATGGCAATAGGCCTATTACATGGGACTTAAATATAGCTGACAAAATGTGGTTCTACTTTAAGGTACATTTCTGCCTAAGACTTTTGGGGGTTTCAGGCGTGATATTATGTGTAATGTTGTGCAATCGTAATTTGTCCAGTAATGTGACTGGATCTACTTGAACTTGAACTCGTTAAATCAAAATGTAATCGAGGCATAAATAATATTAGGCTGTATATCACTATTTAGTTTTTGTTGTAAAACAAGCACTTAAAAACCTTCTAAATGTTTTTGTTTCATTATTGCAATTTGTAATCAATATTTTAGTCCAAAACGGAACCATATTAATTCATCAACAGCGAAATATTTGACACAATTTTTTCAACTTTCTAATATACTTTCAGTCTTCACAGCCTTAAAAACAGGCGGAACTCAATCCCCAAACGAGTACAACTTATTTCCTGCCGATGAATAGAGATCATGCTTTTCAATATCAAGTAGGTAAATGTGATAAACCCAACCTTGAAGCAATATACTCTTGTATGTATTTATATGAATCTTTTTTGTCACCTGACTGCGCCACCTGCCCTCGCCTTCCCGCTGACACGGTTATTATTTATGTTCCCAATCTAAATATCACGAGTTCATTTATATACATACATAAATATACTACTGCTGAAACAAGGTGACAAGTGAATAAGGTGGTTGCAGTTAACGTAAAAAGTGCTTTTATTTTTACATCGTGGTAGGTAACCTGTAGAACGCCAGCTAAGATCCCTACATACTCTTTTTGCCTCGTCCGCGTTCATACATCTGGTCATACACGCACTTATTTCTTTACTAGCTTTTACCCGCGGCTTCGCTCGCGTTAATTGAGAATTTGACAATCAATTCGCACTACTAAAGTTTCTATAATAATATAATTCAATCATGGTTCGAAAGACACGTGGCGCCGTCTATTTTTTTATCATAAACACGTTATTGTTGTTTTTCTCGAGAACAGTACTAATTTTCGGGATGAAAGATCTGACAACGTATATGCAAAATTTCAGGATGATCGGTTCAGTGGTTTAGGCGTGAAAAGGTAACAAACAAACAAACTTACTTTAGCATTTATAATATCAAGTTAGGAAAGTTAGGATAATTAATTTCTTTATACTTAATTATTTAAATTATATCTTCGTTTGAGAGCATAATTTGTGTTTAAAGCAACTGAATTACCTTTGTTTTATAAGGAAGAGATTAAAGTCTAAATTTTGTGTTAATTTGTGGACACAAGGATATCCTGGTAGCGTTAATTTTTAGAATGAGCACGTGTTTCATTATCTGGAGATTTTAGATGTTTCGGTTAGTGCTGAGTTTTCGAACACCAAGTACAAATACAAATAACTTTATTGTTTCAGAGGTACATTACATCTAAAATAGGTCTCTGGTCTCCACAACAGGGTTCCCTGTGTCGTGGAGGCCAGTCTCTTTCGTTACAGAACAAAGAAATTTAAAAACAAAGTAATTTGCATACAAAAATAGAAATATTATAGAAATAAATAAAATAAAAAATGACATGTTAATGAGTGTAGTGTTAAGCATGTGTGTGAGAAACGGTGTGTGAGTGTGGGATATGGGTGGGTGTGTATGTGTGTGACTGTGAGGGGTTGAGTTGGGTGTGTGTGTGAGTGTGTGTATGAGGGGGTGAGTAGAGGGTGAGTAGGGGGTGAGAGTGTGGGTGTGTGTATGCATCTCTAAAAATTAATATGGTTCTTTTGCCTTATTGTTTAAAATACTGTAGATTTTTTTCTGTGTCATCGTAATCCAGGCGTCTAAGACAACTTTTGATTTTTAAGCAAAGTTATTGTTTGTTGTCTTGATAAAACAAATTATGTAACTTTTTCGGGTGAGTGAGTGTGAATGAATGAGTTTTGGAAAATCTTGGTTTTTTTAACTTCCATGTATCAGTCAATCTCATATTTTACGTATAAAAATTTCCCCAAAAGGTTAGAGGGGTAAACAATCGTGTATAATATTCTATGAGATTAGATACGGCTTTCACCTCTCGCTCGGCCGTCTCTATTCGGCAATATTTATGTTATAAGCGCACAAGACCGAACCTCTTGAGTAAATAACCTTATCCCAAAGAAAATAAAATACAAAACCCGCAAATATTCCACTTCCTTATATTTTCAAAACTTAATATATACGGTTCCGTGTAGATTTAAGGGCGGCCGTCCCTTGAGGCACAAGTCACAGGCCAGGCAACGTATATATCACCCCCGGGACAATACATTTCGTGCTTTTCCACGATAAGTAGCTCATACAAGATACACTGATTTATAAGGGGCGAAAAAATATTACTACCCGATAACGGGGCAGAGTTGGCAATAATATTTGTGACGTAATATCGGCTTGCATTGAGAAAATGTTTTATTGCGGCTGCTCTTTGTATAGGAATTGTGATCTTGAATTTAGTGCGGTTATATTTTTCATATTCATTGCTCTTCGTTGAATACGCACTTCAATCCTTCCGTGAGTGTTGTTTGTGTTAGATTGAAGTGTTCTCGATGTTTTGTTTGGAGCACTACGTGGAAGGAAAATCTTCTATAATGCGTGATAAAGATACTTTTAACCTAACTGCAAAGCGACACAGTTTGATAAAACGACTGAAAGTCAGAAGCAGGGACAAACACTATCACATAATATAAAAATTAAATTTAAAATTTAAAAACCCCCATCGCAACAAAGAAAAGCTAACAAACATTTGAAAAGTCAATAAAATGGCTGAGCCGGTTTTTATAAAACATGTCTAGTTGTAACATGCATATTATTATCATATTTGAAAATATTCGATGTTTCATACCCACTTTCATCCACAATATCTAGTAAATAGCTGCACCGATTTTGCTAAAACGAACTAAGAACCATTGCCAAAAAACTAGCTTTCAATTAAAAAAAACTGCATCCAAATCGGTTCACTCGTTTAAGAGCTACGGTGCCAGTGACAGACACACATATATTATAACACCCCTCTTTTTGCGTCGGGGGTAAAACTAATAAGAAACGTCTATTTTCTCTACACAAGTTACTTAACGCAGTATTAGTTAACTTAGCGACAGACCCGGAGCTTGAACTAGGTCAAATACCTGATAAGTGATACTCCTACATAAGATAGAACCTGTATTATCAGCTGCGTAAAATTACTTGATCCATTTACTAGCTTTTGCCCGCAGCCTCGCTCACGTTAATTTAGAATTTAACAATCAATTCGGGTTGTACTCTGCTTGTATAATAAAATAATTCAATCATGATTCGAAAGACACGTGGTGCCATCTTTTATCATAAGATTGTTATTGTGATTTTCTTTGGGAACAATACTTTTTTCCGGGATGAAAGCTATTCTATGTCCGTTTCTGTACACCTGACAACGTATATGCAAAATTTCAGAATGATCGGTTGATCGGTTTACGCGTGAAAAGGTAACAAACAAAAAAATAAACTTACTTTCGAATTTATAATATTAGTTAGGATAGGATAGTTAGGATTTATTTATTTAAACTTCATGAACAATAGAGGTACATAGGCGGACTTAATGCCACAAGGAATTCTCTAGTCAACCTGATAACCTAATTATCATCGTTTAATGCAGGTTTACCAATATCTACCTTAACAAATTTGTGTATCTCCTTCACCTATATTGCACATAACAGTTCTAATATAATGGCTGATTAACGTTGTGATTCCAATTAAAATTAAATTAAATTAACTGAACAAAATTCAACGGCGAAAGAAAACGAGTCCAAAATGGCGGAGACATGGTGTAGCACTTCGTGGTGGAGTAGAGCCCAGGGTCCACTCTGTCTCACAGCGAAAATGCCTGCGTCGCAGCAATGACAACATTACAAGTTGTTTATGCGTACGCTACGTCAACAAACCAAAACACCACACAAACGACCTGCAACAACCAGCCTTATTACACGCAATTAACACCGTAATCATCCCACATTAGCTGAGCACGACAAATTCGTCATAACAACCCGAGACGTGTCGAACAAGACACGAGTGTCGAACAACTTGCCCGAACAAGTTCCGAACTCCTTTAACACTTTCCTACACATGTTGTAGTGAATGTGTTCGCCGGATTGCTAAGTCTGATGTATGTTGGGATAGGATATTCGTTTTCAAGGCTTCTTGTGAGACTTGTGGGAGGTGCGGCTTTTGCTTTGAACTGCTACTTATGTGTCGAGTTTGGTTGGTACATATTTAACCGTGTTTTGAAGATACATTTTTGATAAAAAGACTAGCAATCTATTAAAGCATAAGTGGCGAAATGTGTGTGTTTTGTAGATATACCTGTGTTTAACCCTTCGGTGATTACAGGCGTGTTGTTGTGTTTATTTAACCCTTTGAACGCTCGTTTGTCTTTCATTGGTTTTCCTACAGCCAATCATAGTGAAGAAACGGAAATGACAAACCACTACCGGCGAGGTTTGTCCACATTTTAAATTAAATTAAATAAAAATAAATTGTGTTTTATTTCAGGCAAAATACCTATATACAACAATAATAATTTTAGGTAGCTTCCTTGACTGAGTTTACCGTTTTACTTGAATCATCAGAATTCATAACTATAAATTTATTATCTGGGTGCCGGGTAGGGTTCTGCCTTACCCTGCAGGGATTACAGGCATTATGATATCATTATCAACTTCAAGTCGTTCGTGGTTCGAGCTCCAACGCACCATCTGCAGACCTTCTTCAAAGAGGACTTTTGGCCGAAAGGTGTCGAATACGGGCGATTCCGAGGACGGTTACGCGACACCACGCAGCAAAACACGACGCCGTCAACGATTCGTGTCTAGTTTTTAGTTGAATAAGGTTTTTTATATGTATTAGTTTATTATTTTATAAGATTATTTTGTGTATTTGTATCTATGGGCCTCAGTTGCCTGACAATAAAATGATTGATTGATTGATTATCAACCTTCTCCTGCACTTTTTTTTTTTTAACGTGGTAAAATCATCAAATGAGTCCTCCCACCCAGGGCAGAGCGGGAGGGACTGTCAGACTTGTACTGACTAAAATCCACGGTGTCCTTCAGTAGCCCTTTATGTTTCAGGGTCACGGTAATTCTATGAGTCCCGCGACCCCGGCAGGCTTTGGCCCTCTAGAGGGGGGCCCCGTCATTACCTTCTCCTGCACTTATAACAATTTATCTGCCGGCACAGTATGTATTCTTCTTCCATACTTGTCTTTTGCTCATTCTCTGGGCATAATATTATGTTATGTACAAACTGCTCCATTAAATGGTTACCGCCCCAAAAGACCTATGCGTTCAAATCCGTGATAGGCCCAAGTTGGTTTTGTATTTTGCAAAAATATTGTATTATAATTATTAATGTATTGTTTTAGTCAATAAATAAGTTTAAATTAATATTCATTTTTAGAGTTACCAACGGGACCCTGTTCCTAAGCCTCCGCTATCCGCCTGTCCGTCCGTCCGTTCGTCCGTTTGTCTGTCATTGGGCTGTATGTCATGATCCGTAATAGATAGACAGTTGAAATATTCACAGAATTTGTATTTCTGTTGCAGTTATAACAACAAATAATAAAAATAAATTAAAAATTGAAGTCCAGTTTATTAAAAGTCTGATTTTAAAATAGTGTTTTTTTCAGTAAAACGTTAATACTTTTATACTAACGGGATATTTACCATGTTTACTGTTTTCTATGAGTTCCCGATATTTCGGCGCTGTTGCAAGCACCATGATCACGGATAAACTAATAATAATGATGATGATTAATAGAAATGATGATGATAAATAGTAATGTTAGTGACCATGATAGTTTAAAATCTTATAATACTTTTATTTCCTTTATTTCTTTTTTATACATATTCATTATATTTTTAAATATTTCTACACAAATATAAAAAAAAAACATTTAAAAATATAAAAATAGTAGCCCACCGGCATCAGGAACAGGGTCCGATCTACCAGTGGTCAGGGCTCTTGAGAGAGGAACCTCCTAACGATACGCGCCGTGTCCAGAAGTACTGCTTTCTGAATCAAGCCCTTGATCCAGCTGCCAAGCGAGAGCCTCCTCAGATGTTGCTCGAGGCTATTGGCTATTAAGCCATTGGCCGACACGACTATCGGCACAATGACTGCTGTACTTACGTCCCACATGTCGACAACCTCGCGAGCCAGATCAAGATATTTGAATTGTTTATCTTTCTCTGCTTTCACGAGATTCTCGTCATGCGGAACCGTTATATCAACAATCATTGCGCGACGCTCCAATCGATCTATCACCACTATGTCAGGTTTATTGGCAACAATAGTCCTGTCAGTGACGATAGATCGATCCCAATACAACGTGATATTACCATCATCGAGAACTGGGTCGGGCGCATACTTATAGTATGGTACTTCTGATTCCACAAGATTGTACTTCAAAGCAAGTTGCTGGTGGATAATCCTGGCAACGAGGTTGTGTCTATGCAAGTACTCTCCGTTAGCCAGACGAGAACATCCAGAAATAATGTGTCGGATCGATTCACCCGGACGGTGGCATGCCCGACATATGTCAACCGTGCCATCCTTCACAATGTATTTCCGGTAGTTATTCGTCATCATAACTTCGTCCATTATTGCACAGACAAAACCTTCAGTTTCCCCGAATAGGTCACCGAAACGCAGCCAAGATACGGACGCTAAGAAGTCTACATCGGGTCCATGTAAAGCCCGGTAATAGCGTCCGTGAAGCTCCTTGCCCTGCCATACCTCCTTGCGATCATTCGTATCTAATACTCTAGGTTTGCGCCAGTTCTCGTTAGCCAGGGAGAGCGGGGTGAGGCCCTTGTCCACTGAGACCACATCTCGGTGCATCCCCACGTCGGCTTCTAGGAAGTATTCCTTGAGACTGCATACCTCACGGTTGTGCAGGGTCTTAGCATTTAAGAAGCCACGACCCCCGCACTTCCGCGGGATATACAGTCTCATCACCGACGATCGTGGGTGATGCATTCGATTTGCGGTCAGCAGTGCTCGGACCCTCCTATCCAGGGCATCAAGTTCCGTCTGAGTCCATTTGAGTATGCCGAAAGAATACATCAAAACCGGCATGACCCAACCGTTGAAGGCGCGCACCTTGTTACCGCCTGACAAAAGACTACCAAGTACCTTATTCAGGCGGCCAAAGAAGCGCTCCCTCAACGATTGTTTCATGTCGATAGTATTGATACCTAATGCTTCCGACATACCCAAATACTTGTACGTTTCTGTTGAGGAGAGGGATCTAAGGTGTATGGAATCCGAGAGTTGAATTCCCACGGATTCCATAATCTCCCCTCGCTTCACATGCATGACTGCACATTTGTCCACACCAAATTCCATCCTGATGGCGCTACTGAAAGTTTCCGTTACTTTCAGTAGCTTCATCAGTTGCAAATTGTTGGGGGCAAAAAGTTTCAGATCATCCATGTAAAGAAGGTGAGATATGACCTGACCACCTCTCCTCAACCGATAGCCTAGACCTGAACCCTCCAGCAGTGTGCTGAGAGGGTTCAAGGCTAGACAAAACCACAATGGACTCAGACTATCACCCTGGAATATACCGCGCTCGATCCTTATCGGTTCGCTGTTCTCCTGGATCTGTCGACATCCTGGATAGCAAAGGACCGTTCTCCAGTGCCCCATACATGACATCAGGAAGGTACGCAGAGTTGCATCAACTTTATACAACTCCAGCACCCTCATGAGCCATGTGTGAGGCACAGAATCATAGGCCTTCTTATAATCTATCCAACATGTAGACAGATCTCTTCGGGAGCGGCGAACCTGTTGGCTAACGGCCATATCTATGAGGAGCAGCTCCTTAGTGCCGCGGGACCCATTCCTACATCCATTCTGAGAGGCAGACATGATAGAATTACTATCAATATGATGGTTAATCTTAGCTCTCAAAATGGATGTAAGAACTTTATAGACCGTTGGTAAACAAGTGATTGGTCTATAATTTTTGGGCTCCGCAGTACTACCTGATTTATGGAGCAGGTGGGTAATTCCTGTCGTCAAGAACTGGGGCAGCGACCCTGACTCTAAAGCTGATTGAAACTGGGATGCCAAGCGAGCGTGCGATCTCTGAAACCATTTGATCCAGAAGTTGTGCAGTCCATCCGGCCCTGGAGATTTCCAGTTAGGCAACGGACGGACTGCACGAGCTACGTCTTGGGGGCTGATGGTAATTGCCCCCATTTCAGGTATTGGATCACACGCTCGTTCAACCTCCCGGGTCCAATCACCCTCAGTGTGACTGACAGGCACGGACCAGATGTTGCGCCAGAACGAACTCATGGCGTCATCATCCGGTAGACGCGTGTCAGTCACACCTTGGTCCGGTCGTTCCCAAGCCCTATATACCCACCTTTCATCGCTCTGGAATGTGCGATTCTGAGTGTATCGCTCCACTCGCCTCTTGTACCGACGAATACGGCTTGCCCATGCACAGATCTTCTGCTTCAGGAAGTCGATACGCTCTGTGACGCGGGCCAAGTAGTCTCGAAAACTAACATCAGTTCCCAAGAACGCCCGCCTCACAAAGCGCATCACTCTAGGTCGAGTATTGCCCCCCCTGAAGCAGATTAACTTGCCGATGAGTGCTCTAGCCTCAGCGATATGCCGCTCAATCCTGCACTGCCAAGCTGGAACAGCTAATTTTGGTCGCGTAACTCTGTCGTTGTTAGGAAATTTGACGTGAGCTACACGACATGCCGCTACAGCTCCACAGTACAATATTGAGTGGGTATCGGCAAGGTCTTTGCTGCTGTCAAAGCAATTTGACAGCTGCGAATCTAGAGCACACACCAGCGCCTTGTTTTTCTTGTGCATAGGCAAACGAGGTAGACGTGGCCTAAGTTCAGGCAGTGTGGAACGGTACTCCCGGAATGCACCCTCCAAAGCACTCCTCAATTGTACGTTGCACTGGGTACTCACGGATATAACTTCGTCATCAACCCCTACACCACCGTGGTCCGACCGCGGCGAAGCACTGGTAACATTTTGTTGCTGCACCGCGACCATTGGTGAAGCAGGCGTAACTAGGTTACTCCGTGATTCGGAGCGTAGTCGATCAAGTACGGTGTCATCCAACATATGGTTACGCTGGATGACCCGCACCTGATCCGACAGTCGTTGCGCCGACACGCTGACACCTGGCTCAAGCACCTGAAACAGAGAGAGCATCCGACCACGGTACGCAGTCAAGTTGCTTCCCCCCTCAGTAGCCCCATAATATGCGCGCATGACTTGTTCATTAATGAACGGAGTCCATCGCATGCGCGACACACCCTATTATTACGTATAACGACAAGCAATAATAGGGTTAACATTTACGAAAGGTTATTCAATGTTTAAATAGACCGCAGGTTTCATGACCGCGTACCGTGGATAAAATAGGAGTTTATTATTTTTCCTATTTCATTTACTCCTGAGTATTATCGTGTTAAGTATCAGAATACCGCTAAGAGGAAAACTTTTTCAAGAATTAATCGTACGAGCCCAAAGACTCTCAAAACAAAGCGAATATTGCCAATAAGACAGTACTCAATAAACAGACATAAATCTTCGTATATTTGTGTGCGTTCATTCACACATAGACACGATTATATCTGTAGCGATACACAGATAAACTATATCCATTACAATCGGTCTTGTGTTTGTAATACATTATTACTTCCCCTCGCCGCTAGTCATTTAATCACTGTAACTACGGCTAATGCGGAACATTATTTGGGAGGAAGAAAGCCACGCGAAATATCGGCGTGACGTGCGCTAATACAAAATATTGGGCCATTAGTTCTGTGCCGTGGTTTAGTAAGCGATACCGTTGTTGCCTTACTGTGGATCATTAGTGAGATGGAACTGCTCTTTTAGAACGGCAAAGTAATAATATAATTATAATAAATAAATTACTCAAAACAAACGACAAACAGAGAATTCTGAGAACGCGTAGGTGTGCTACGCAAATAAATAACGCGTAGCAATATTCTTCGTGGCTCGTAGCGTTGGCAGCTACGCCGTAGTAACCACGTAGCTCCTTACTCTCGACAATATTATTATTATAATGGTTGCCTAGTTCCATGATACTAACAAAGTGCCTCATCTACATATTGGATGTTTAAATCTACGGGGAAGTTAATTTTGAAAATGGAACTACTCAAGGCCTTGAGACGATTACCAATTTTAGTAGTTCCAAAACTATGAGAACTTTATTCTTTCTTGAACATAAAAGGTTTTATAAAGTTCCTCGTTGGTCGCAAGCGCTTTTGCTGAGCATGAAGTTGTGGGCCGAATCCCAGGTCGGTCAAATTTTTTTTGGGTTTTTCTATAAGGAATTTTTCATTAACAGCCCGGAGTTTGGATTTGTGCCCGATTGATGGCAATAGGCTTGCCCCCTATAACACTTTAACGTAACTGGTGTAATATGGGTGAACTTTACCTGCTCAGCGCTTCGTTTACTAAGGACAAAGATTTTTTCAAAATAATAAAAGTGTCATAAATCAATGTTTATGCGAGATGCGACTGAGATCAGCTCGTTTGTGGGTGCTATGCCAATGCCACGCCACGCGACCAGCCGTTGTTCTCTCGCACATTAATTACTCCGCGGCAATGTATCGTGAAATATGAACCAGCAGCGATATCCCATTGCATTGTGATGCCTTTGAATTATTTATGTGGACGACGAGAAAACTTGGAGATAAAGGCTGGAACCTATTGGGGCGTTCCAATTTATTCATGGCGTTGACGTTAGTGGAAAATGTGGTGTGCATCATTTTGGACTAAATATACAGGGTGTAAACAGACCCTTCACATAGCCGTCAACCAAGCATACTGTACATCAAACTAAGTAACTTTACGCAAAAATTATTGCTGGGCACCGACTTTTTTTTTGGGGTGACAAATCACGTTTTACGGTAGGACTCGATGGGAAGCACTCAAAGCATTGTGCTGATGGATGGATTGAATAGTACGGGGGTCGTGGAGGTGTGTAAAGTAAAAATGTTACATTAAAAACATGTATTTAAAAAAAACTTGTGATAAAGTTGGAACTTTGATCCCCAATATTTCCGTAACTATAAGGGTATGGTCTAGAACAAAAAAATGATCGCAAAGACGGGGAGAACAAGTGCCTTTCGGTTATGTTAAGAGTCTATTTACACCCTTTAGAATAACTGTTGCAAAAACTTTATATTAAGTCGACATTAATTTAAACTTACATACAAAAAAAACATCAACAAAGCGAAAGTATACTAAACTTGAACGAATTATTAGTGAATTAAGGAGGAAGGGGGGGCCTTTGCCCAGCAATGGAACACAGCATAGGCTTTGAAAAAATGAGTTGAAATTGACATTAAATATCAAAATATAAATATTAAAAAAAATATATTTAAAAAAAAAATAAAAAATATTTCTAATATTATATCAATATATATATATTGTAATTGACTGATTGGCCAGAGAATAAAAACATTGGAAAGGAATTTGGCCTTTGCCCAGCAGTGGGACAGAACAGGCTTATAAAAAATATATAAATGTTACAAATAAATAAAATTGTAGTGTCTGTACAAACAGACACATTTTAAAATAACAACCTTTTTTCTGTCTGAATGTCGGTCTGTCTGTCTGTCTGTTTGTTCAGGCTAATCTCCAAAACAGCTAGACCAATTTCGAAAGGACTTTTACTGGCAGATAGCTGATGTTATAAAGAGTAACTTAAGCTACTTCTTACGTTAGTTACGAAAAAATATTAGGGATCCGTGCAAAAAAAAAAACACATGAAATTGTTAAAATTATATTTTTATAATAATTTCACGTTGACGAAGGCAACAGCTAGTTTTCAAATAAAAATTCAATACGACAATGCAGCAACAAGAGACATGTTGTTTATTCAGCAAACCGCAATAAAGCCAAAGCTTTCATAGTCAAAGGCATGCATTGAAGCCGTGTAAGCGCGCTCTGATCATAAACTTTAGATAAATGAAGCGGAAAGATTGGCAAAGCTCAGGCTCACTGTGTGTAAGTTAGGTGCAAACCCTAACTTAGAATGTGAGGTAACGTAGCAGGGGTGGTACCTGATATTGATCATGATATTGATATTGAGTCTGCGTCGTTACTGTGCAGAGTACGGGCCAGCTCCAACTCCATCCTGAAGACTACAGCAGGGAGGTTCAACTCTCCGATTTTTGGGGCTATTGTTCGTAGATGCCTCTCGAACAACAAGCTTGTATCAAAATAAGTTGTAAATAACATAATTTATAAGCTTTATTTTACTAACCCTCTATGGATGTTGCTTGTCCGAAATAAAAGTATTTTTTTTTATTGATACTGTTAACCGTTGTCATCCCACTGCTGCGCAAAGGCGTCTTCCCATGAAGACGTCAGTTGTTTCGATCCAGGCCTAATGTGGACCACTGGTCGTTGGTTATGTCCAGTTTGTCCCGTTATCTTCTACGAGGTCTGCCGCGATGCCTTCTGGCTGTGTCAGGGCTCCAGAAAGTGGGTATTTCGGCCCACTGCTCATTGGGCATGCGGCAGACGTGGCCAGTCCAGTCCCACTTCAGCTTAACGGCTTTTTAAGGTACCTAACATTTCAAAAGAAATATACCAAAATTAAAATTTCACGAATAGTTTCAGACATGTTATGTTAAAAAAATAATAGTGTAACAGTGCTTCATAAAACTTTATTATTAATACTCACTCAAATATCGCTAATTAATTCGTCGTTTTTTGTGTTTGTTAATCTACAGTTTTGAAAATTGACTTCAAAGAAATGTTTACGTTGAGAGAAAAACATCACGTTATTTATTTCAGGAACCTTTTTATTTTTACAGAAAAGTAACGAAAGCGTAACTATTACACAAAATAAAAAAAATAAACCAATATTGTAGATGATCGAACTATGTCTTCACGTTGCCTTTATCTTATAATACCTTAAATACACAGTCATACATAGCTAGTAATACTCTGAAGGCCAATGTACTCTAATAATATCGTTAACTTACCAACGAAAATAAAACCGCACATTTACAAAGTGGCAACACACGCAATAATTAACGATATCATCAAAAGAGTAGCTTAAAAGGATCAGTGTTGCCACACTGCTTCGGTAGCATCTCAAACAAGATTCGGCTAAGTCGCGCCAGGAGGCGGGATTACTGAAATAGAGTTGGCGAGGATTACGCAGGAGCACTCTCTGCCGTTCGATGTACTACCCGCTTAATGCGAACGTAATTGTCACATGGAAACGTAAATGAAGGCATAGTGTTCTGCATTTTTGTAGTACATGGTTCTGTAAGTTTGAGAGTATCAGGTAGGGATGCTGTTAGCCCAGTATTTTTACAACTATTTTGAGGCCCAAATAGCCGAAGACAAAAAAAAATAAAAAAGAATCATCAAAATCGATTCACAATTGGCGAAGAAATCGCTGAACACACAAAAAAAAAAAGGAAAAATCAGACGAATTTATAACCTCCTCCTTATGGAAGTGGTTAAAAGAAAAAAAAAGAGGGTAGGGAGACCTCTACCCTACAGTGGGACGCATAATTTCTAGTATGTAGTGGAATACAAGTACACACTACAAATAATTACGTTGAAAAATCTGTGGGGAGCCTATGCCATGTTCTGAAATTCTATTTGATTATTTCAGCGGATACTCATGAAAATATCATGACGACTAGTCATCGAAAAGGAAACATTATAGCGGACAAGTGTGTGCGCAAACACAGGGGCCCTCGATCTTCCCTTATTCTCATAGTCCGATGGGTCAGCAATCTTGACTCCACCGGACGAAGATCAGGCGTAAGGCCAACGGCGTGATGCATATCATAAGTACCTCATAGTAAACAGAATTATCATCTTTCTTATATAAAATTCTCGTGTCACAATGTTAGTTACCATACTCCTCCGAAACGGCTTGACCGATTTTTATGAAATTTTATGTGCATATTGTGTAGGTCTGAGAATCGGCTACTATCTATTTTTCATACCGCTAGGTTAGGTAGTTAGAGTAGGTTAAAAAAGGTGCATTGCAAAGCATGCCGGACACAGCTAGTTAAAAATAAAATAAATCGATGAAAAACTGGTTTCATTTGAAATTAAAACCTTTTACTGAGCTCTGTCGAAACGATACACAAATAAAATGGTAAATTCTCGTATATCCCCGTTACGTTTGTTTACTAGATTCAGTAAGTCTGTTATTTTGCACGATATATTTTCTATTGTGTTTATCTAGAGGCACAGAGGTATTACAGGTGGACTTTTAGTCGAATTCTGCCTATTCAGTGGCTAATCCCTTGGCTTCTTAGCCCGGACGGGAAAAGAGAATTCTATTCTTAGCGTAAGCCACAACGTATCTATGTATAAGAGGTACACCTTAATCTCTTTCGCCTTAGGGCGGATGTATACGAAATCACTGAATGATGCTCACCTACTCAAGTAGGGTAGAATGATACATCACGCAACTAAGGTCGCATCTATTTATTTATTTATTTATTTAACACTTCAAGCACAAAAGTACATAGGCGGACTTAATGCCATAGGCATTTTCTACCAGTCAACCTTTGGGTGATGCAGAGACAAACAATGGTAGGTGTATATCTGAAAATAATTTTAATTAATACTAAGATTAGCTATAAGTATATATAAAATACTGTAAATATATATCAAATACTATAAATACATATCAAAATTTTGATAAATGTAAATAGACATTTACACGAATATACTAAAATAAAAACACAAACAATGGGGAAAACATTACCGTTGTGACGAAACTGCCAGCTTCTTCCGAATGTACTCGCGAACTTTAATTGCATCTCTTATGTGATCTCAAGTGTACAACCGCTCTTATTTCTTAGGGTGGTTGTACAGTCAAAATCTATTGTAGTTTTTAATGTTCCATACCTCAAAAGAAAACGGAACCTTTATCGGACCACTCGTCTGTCTGTCCGTCTGTCACAGCCAATGTACTCCAAAACTACTGGACCGATTGAGTTGAAATTTGGTACACATATGTAAGTCGGTGACCCAAAGATGGACGTGTAACGTATTAATTAATTTTAAACATGGGGGCCACTTTTTGGGCGTAAACTAGATAATGTTACATATCAAATGAAAGGGCTCACTGTGAGCATCTCACTATATTTTTTGTATAATTTTAAGATCAATAGTTTTGAAGTTATGTAAGAAAATATTCGAAAATTGACCATTTATTCGTTTAGTAATTGACACCATTTCTACCACATTTTTCATGTTACTATTGTGTCTTGAGCCTATTACAACTGCAATATCAAACCCGTAGGACACGTCCACTACGAACGTGCCCGCGTCATTAGATACATTGCGTCGACCTTTTAAACTAGGACACAACACAGCTTATGTAGCTATATTATGTATACCTACTATCCACGTACTTATCTTCGAAAACACACTTACATCATATCTGCAATCCCCGAAGGGTTAGGCAGAGGTGTACGTGATAGTACACCCACATTTCGCCAGTTATGTTTTTTTTATTTAAAAAAAAACGTTGCCCCAGACTAGGAATTTCTCCTTAAGTTTAAGTCCCATGTAACAGAGGGCGAGCCTATTGCCATCCACCGGGCGCAAATGCAGACTCCGTGGCTGCTACTGAGAAATTCCTGATGGAAAAACCCAATTACACTTTGCCCGACCTGGGAATCGACACCACGTCCTCCTACTCAGCGGTCGCACTTGCGACCACTGGAGCAACGAGGGAGTCGTGGTGTACTTAGGTAAAATATTCGATCTATCTCCACAGCTGCTGGAGATAACGTCTCCACTCTGTAGGGTTGGTGGATGTCACGTCCATACATACTGTTTCCTCACGATGTTTTTCTTCATGTTTTAGAATACAGAGGTGATGAACTAAATTTACATTCACTTTACAAGGTAAAGTGCTTCTCTCTGCTGGTGCAGTGGCAAGGTACTTGTATCGTTGTCTTTTGCAGTTACAAAAGAATAGTTTTTAGTACCTTACTACGATAGTATATTACTACATACTATCGTTAAATCAAATCAAATTAAAAAAAGTCAAATTTTATTATTAAAAGCCCATATTCTCACTAGACATGGGCTTTTAATAATAAAATAAAGCGCCTAATATTCGAACCTATAACACACCACTGCTCTGTAAAACCAAACAGGGTGTAAATAGGCCCTTAACGAAGCCGAAAGGCACTTGTTTTCCCCGTCTTTTCGATATTTTTTTTGTTCTAGACTATACCTGGGAACCTTCAATTTACGGAGCTATTGGGGGTCAAAGTTCCAACTTTATCACAAGTTTTTTTTTTTTTAATTCATGTTTTAAATGTAATATGTTTACTTTAAACACCTCAACGACCCCTGTACTATTTAATTCATCCATCAGCACAATGCTTTAAGTGCGTTCCATCGAGTCCTACAGCAAAACGTGACTTTTCACCTCAAAAAAAAAGTCGTTTCCCAGCAATAATTTTTGCGTAAAGTTACTTAGTTTGATGTACAGAATGCTTGGTTGACGGCTTCGTGAAAGGTCTGTTTACACCCTCTATACCTTATCCTTATTTCACGCCAAAACGTCTATGAAAAGAAAAAAAAACGTCTCGTCACGTCTGTTTCCCTTCCACTTCATAACAAACATTTTTAAGGCCTCACTGTAAACGTTATGGGGAACGAGGAACAAAAAGTTTTTCGTATTTTCATTAAGTGAAGTCGTGGAACGTATAAATTTTAATGATTCCGAACAAGTTGTGCAAGTAATGAGCTTTCAGTTTCAGGCCGTGAATTAAGAAAATAAGGAGGTGCTTCCTGTTCTAGGCCGACCGACTATCATACAGGACTGAGAAAACAACCTAGGATGAACATATAAATAAGTTTGACTAATTTCTTTGGCTATGAATCAAGCGTTTTCGATGAATTTGGAGTTACAAAGATGCTTAAAATGCCAACGTTTTGTGCAATGTTGAAGAAACAAGGCTTGAGTAAATGCCACCTAGACAGATGAAAATAGCTTTCAATGCAGTATTTGGTATTTCTACACGACTTTTTGACTTTTACATCTTCATTATGACTGATAGAATGTTACTTTGTTTCGGCCATCTGATCAAAAGTTATGTCGTGTAATATCCCAACCCTCAAACGCTACGGGTGTACATTGTAATGATTTTTCATTGAGGTGTGCTTACTTACCACATCTCCGTCACTTCTAACATTCAAGAACACAGGCGAGCGGTGTTGAAACTCGACGAAGTCGGTGACGAATTACAAAACCTAATAAATATTCAGCGTGATAACGATTGTTATTCACATTGAGATTTCTTTTGATACACCGCGTTTTGGAGATACTTGTTTTGTTGCATTTCCCATCAATTAACTCAGCCTAACGTAGTCCATTTCTGCATAAGGGTCTTCGAAGCTACGCTACAACACCCTGTCCCTTTGCATTCGGCATCCAGTGTGTCCCATCAAATTTTTTTGAGGACGTCGGCCCATCTAGGTGGGCGCGACTCATACTACGCCAGAAAAAAAACACATTTATTTGCGATAAACACGACGCGTTAAGAAAATAATAGGCACAAAAAGGGATTTAAAAGATTTAAATAGCGAAAAAAATTCGTCACCAACGCGCCCTCGCCCATCGACAGAGAACGGCACTAGTTTTCGCGCTTGCCGATACGCGGTCTTTCCTCCAGGACTTGGTTACTCCATCTTGGCCGCCGGTCATGGCCAGCCCATTGCCACTTCAGCTTGCTTAGTCGGTTAGCTATGTTGGCAACGGTAACTATAGTTCTCTGAGATGCAATGACGAAATGATATTTATTTTTGTAATTAAAACCACACACTCACACACATACACACACATACACATACACACCTACAGACACACACATTTTTGCGTGTAATTTTAAACCATATAGCTGAGATCGGAGTTCCCTATCTTAGTTGGCTTCTCCTATATTCATGTGGAATTAATGTGTGTTACTGTCTCAACTATACTGATATTATAATCGTTTCGTAAAGTTCAAGAAGTTGTTTGCAAAGTACGTGTGAATTTGAATATGAATATTTATGACATTTGTTTTAAACATGAGGTGAGCAATTGAGCATGCGAGGAATTAGCATAGGTTAAATTGGCATCGTTCTGTTACGCTACTTTATAGGTCGATTTAACAAATGAAAATGGATGATGAATGATGAAGTTCAATGTTTCAAACTACAATTAAAATAAGCAGCACATAAGTAAATAAGTAGGCACGTAAGTAAATCAATTAACATGCAGTCACGTGTACTAATATTTATACATTTAGAAAACATCAAAAGCTATCTCAATTTTAACTTTGACATGTTGCTTATTTCATAGTAGTATGAGTTTCGAAATTATAGGTTCGTAAAAGCAGATCGGCGAGATAGGCAGACGACATCGTTGTCAGCGGGGGAAAAACTTGGATGAGTCTGGCACAGGACCGCGGAGATCGGCACAAGAAAAGAGAGGCCTATAGCCAGCAGTGGGTAAGTTCGGGCTGTGGATGATAATGAAAAGCAGACCATTACACATTAATATAGAAGGAGAAAATTACTATTAAAAGTTGGTTCTTGTTTATACAACATTAGTTTTAGTTTATGCGAAACCTGAAACACGTGTCTAGTATTTTTATGTACAGAATCTATGTACAAAATTTCAAAACCGTATCATGAAAAATCACAGAGTTATAAGCTTGTTCTGTTACCTGGTTGTTCGTACAAAAACGTGGACGCGGCGCGTACGCGTGCGCGCCTCCAGCGTCGTCTTGAGCTCGTTGATAATAATAATTTGGCAGTAGGTACCTAAATGATTGCGATAGGTACTTAGTGTCGCTCGGTGTCCAACTTGTAATTTTGTTTTAATATTTTTGGGACAAAATATAACATGGTTTAAAAATTATTGGAATCGATTCAGTTACTTATTCTGAACAAACTATATTCAGGTTTCGCATATACTAAAACTAATGTTGTATATATTAGTGCACACATACTGTGTACATATATAAACTCACACCTTTTTGCCATAGAGGAAGACAGAAACTACAGAATGCCTCTTGCTACGATCCTCATATACTCTTTTCCGAGGAACCGACCTTTCTGAAGAACTCCATAAATAAGGTCAGTGTGAGTCCTACTAGCGTTGGCTCCTGGCATTGCCACTCTACATTTGCTTTGTAAATTACCTTTTGGGAGTCACCTTCCTCTCATCCCCTCAACATGGCTAAACCAACTAAGCATTCTTTTTTCAATTTTTCAAAAACAATACAGAACACAAGAAAGTTTTGCCAGTCAGTTCATCTGTTATCTTTTAACGCCTAAACGGCTGAACATATAAAGATGTTTGACACACATGGTAGACACTTACTAGGTAATAATTTCCGACCAACAAAAAAAAATCACCTAAGCTTTTTCACTGAATTTTACTAAAAAAAATAGGTTATTATAAACTTTCAATTGTGTAGTGCTTTTTGTTTTGATAAAAAAGAAGGTATTCTTCGTAAATATATCATCTTTCGGCATTACTGGACTAAGCTTATATAAAGCAAGTAATACCTATTTAAACCCAAACTTCTTTGTATTTTCGTCCATAATCTTATGAAACCAACTCTTCACAAAAAATAAAGTATTATTCACACTGGTGGTTGTATAAATAAAGATCTATATCCAATAAAAAGTTGACATTGAAACTTTATTTTCGATCCGGAACAAAACAAATCATAATTCAATAATGTTATGCCAGATAGCTATAGGTTCAGAGTCTACGCGACGCCTACGGCGTAGCAGTCACGATGATGTCACCGTAACCTTTGCTACGCTCTCGTAGCAAACAGCCGAGTCACTCTTTATGGTACATGATTAAGCATAGCTTGAAGATCTTGTTTTATTCGATGCTGTAGACGATATTTTATTGCATAAAATGGATATTTCTGTTTAGATTGTTGTCACTACTGTTGACACCAAATCGGTTAGAAATATAAAGGTCTTTATTCGTCCTTGAAATTCGCCCGAGTTCTTGAACTATTTCACTAGATAGACTTACTTCGCTCTATTCAAAATTCCTAATTCCGTTTTTGCCCTCTCTCGTTCAATTCCCCACCAGGACTACATAATAGCAAAGAATACATCTTAACTAACTGTGACTGCAAAGTTTGTACGCAAAAAATATCTCAGTCCCTCTGGCTTAGCTTGGAAGCTATATAACATTTCATTAGCGGTCAGCGAAGACGCTCCGGTTACTGAGGTAATAAATCCTCATTTTTACTAAAGGACAAGTGAAAAGAAAAGAAAAATAGTGAAGGGAATTTGCGTTATGAGCGAATAAACTATTTTGTTAAGGTTTAGGAGATGCTGTAAATCATTTTAGATTAAATTAAACGTGGGTGGGATTATTGAATTATTTATTTAATTTAAAAGATTTATAGCAATGCACAGCAGTGCAATATAAACTAGTAAGACGTTGTTGGTGTGTAATTGCCAATGCACGTGACTTAAATCATTTTCAACAAAGAAATACATCATTATCATTAACATTAGAAACGGAATATTTACCGTGTTTACTGTTTTCTTTGAGTTCCTGATATTTCGGCACCGTGATCATGGTAAAAAATGGATAAAAAAAAATGAAAAAAATAAAAATGTATGTAATGTATGTGTGTGTGTGTATGTGTGTATGTGCATGTCCGTGTGTGTATGTGTGCGTGTGTATAATAATGTTAGTGACCATGATAGTTTAAAATCTTATAAATACATCATTCAATTAAACACTCATGAAAATATTAGCATTTTAAATTAAGTTATTGTTTTAAAGCAAAATGCCAAATCACTTAAAAGATTTCTGTTTTCGTGAAGCCATACATTTTAACATGGTGTAATAAAATGAAATATTTTTTTTGTCAATATTAATAATTAAATTATTTATTCAAGTAACATAACTCATAGTGTTAGTAATAATTTGACTTATATCTATGTTTGTAAACTTAGTTATATACAAATAATGATTACAAATAATGAACAATTAATAATAAAATGAACCTAACACAATAATGAAATGAACCATGGCATATCGTTATTATGCTGCAGGTCCAGCAATATTCAATAAATTCATTAGGGCTACCATAACGATAAATTGCCCAAAAGTTTTAACAGGTTCCATTTATTGCGGCCAAAGAGGCATAAATGTTTCGTGTGTTATTAATTTAAACATAATGCCTACTAAACACCAGTTAATCAAGAATTTCCCACCGCCATAACCACCAACATAAACCTACGAAAGCATAAAACGCGTAACAACAACTTTAATATGCATCCATCTTCATGCCTTCCTTTACGTAAGCAACTCGGTCTCAAAGCAAAATGCATCGCTTTAATCCTCATATTATTACAGCGATTCAAGCTTCAAAGATCAACTGCACATAATAAGTTTAATGTAACATATAAAACGGTGGAATCCGCTGTAAAGCGCTGCAGAGCTTTGCAGCCTTACCCATAGAATTGTGGTTTAGCCGCAGAATTGCAGCTTTAAACGCCTTAGCCTAGAAATGCGGCTGTTTCGAACTCTGTTCCGAATTCGGAGTGTTGGCACCCCTGATCCCAACATGGCGGCTGATGCGCTAATTGACGAGCGATTACCTTTTAGACTTTTGTATGAATTGTTAACTGTTGCAACTGCTATTAGGCTTGCGAACATTGCTTCATAAGCATTATGGTGAACGTTGGATTTTCATTTTGATTTTATTTTGGGCCGTGGTGGAGTATAGCCCACTCCCTCTCATAGAGAGGAGGCCTGTGTCCCAGCAGTGAGAACGTTATAGGCTGATTTAGCTTATGCATGTGCGTAGGCTTTTTGTTTTTGGTGTTTAATCGGGATTAGTTTTTCATGATCTTTTTCATGTTTAGTGTGTAAAATAATATTTAAAGACGTGTCAGAGATTGGGATAGGTAGTGTATATTTGCCTAAACTTCAGGTTTGTAAGTGACATGTGGATCATACATACCTCCCTCTTATTTGACACATTTATTACGGAACTTAAAAATACTTATTGACATTTTTTATAGTTTTCGCAATGCGATGTCTTCATTTACTTTTTCAACACATATATCTTCAATTTCTAATAAATAATTTAATTGCTGTCAAATTTCACAAATACTTGGGTAAATAAAGGTAATATATTTTATGTAACGACTAACTTCAAGCTTCCGTGAGCTCAAACATAATTATTTTCAAAAACGCTTACACGTGCGTAGCGAACCCTTCTTCAGTGGGACCTTTAATACTTTGAAGTTTAATTATATTCGTACAACACAGATACTGTGAATCGGAAGTTGAAGGAGGACCAACTTTTATGACGCTGCGAACCGGCTTGCTCTATGAAGGATTACCCGGAGAACTTACTAACGCACAGTATGAATTAGACAAGCTTTTTTTTTAATTTTCCACGAGTACTCTGTTGTCACAGTCATTCTGTAATTTAAATTTATATTTATCAGTCGTCATCGCAATATTTCGGTTTGACAAATGTTATTTTACAAATTCACATAATTTTAAATCGTGCTACCTAATTGTAATAATATGTATGTCATATTAATTTTATGATTTCAACAACTTTAATTTTACCAACTCGCATAATATAAAAAGTAATCATTATTGTGTGTTACGTATATTTTATCTATGGTTCAAGATAATTAATACCAGCTATTTAACATCAAAATTATATTTTTACTGTATTTGCTGCAGTGCATTTACTCGTAATGTATTAAAATCAGGTTAGTACCAGCGACTCATGCCAGTTTAATCACGTAATGAAAACTCGAATATTGGGCGCATCTGTTCATTGTTTAATATTACATTAACCCGTATCGTGAAAATATTAGTGTTGTTATTAGTGCACGTGACTTGCATTGGTGATCGCAATATAATACAGGGTGTAACAAGACCCTTAACGAAGCTGTCAACCAAGCATTATGTACATCAAACTAAGTAACTTTACGCAAAAATTATTGCTGGAAAACGACTTTTTTTTGGAGTGAAAAATCACGTTTTACGGTTGGACTCAATGTAAAGCACTCAAAACATTGTGCTGATGGATGGATTGAATATTACGGGGGTCATGGAGGTGTTTACAGAAAAAAACTCACGTTAAAAAAAATGTATTGAAAAAAAAACTTGTGAAAATGTTGGAACTTTGACCTCCAATCCTTCCGTAACTAGAAGATTTCCAGGTATGGTCTAGAAAAAAAAAAAGATAGCAATGACGGGGAAAATAAGTATATTTCTGCTTCGTTAAGGGTCTTGTTACACCCTTTATGTATAAACTTCGAAAAGTGATTCTCTCTCTCCCCATTACTGTATTGATTGGAACTTTACGCTGGTACGAACCCAATATTTATGCCTTATCTCAAAGTTCCGTATAAAATTGACGTCTCATTCAACCAGACGTTTTTATCGACATTGTGCGCTCTATAACTTGTAATTCCTACTCTCAGTCAACAGCTAGGCGTTGAGATTACCCCCGTCTAATTTCCACTGGCTTCCAGTTTATTCTTTGAGGCTATAAATTGCTAGTTTATAGTATAAATTACATAGCTTGTATAATACAAGTTATTTTGCTAGTGGTTATGAAAAATTGTGGCCGCCGGGAATTAAGATACCTTATTGAATTAATGTTTATGAGCTTTAACGGGCTTAAAAGAGTTGTGAACTTTCGCGTTTTGTTCTTTTTATATAGTAGGGTAGGAGATTGGAAAATTATACCATATCTATATATATAAAATGGTAATCTGACTGACTGTCTTTGTGATATATCAACACACAGCCCAAACCGCTGGTCCTAGAGACATGAAACTTGGAGGGTGTGTTCTTTGTGATGAGTAAGTATCCACTAAGAAAGGATTTTTGGGAATTCCACCCCTAAAGGGGTAAAATAGGGGATGGAAGTTTATATGAAAGTCCGTTAGTTTTAGGAACTTCAAATTTTGTGTTTAGGCTGACGATTGAAAATTTATTTATCAACGTTTCTGATAATCCTACCCCGGAAGGGTTAAAAAGAGGGATGAACGTAAGTAATCTGATATTTTTCGACATCCACGCGGGCGAAGCAGTGGGCAAAAGCTAGTATTATATATTTATTAGATATAGATTCAGACACTGATTAGATTAAAGTTAGTAAAAATACTTCTTGTATTTGTTTGGAGCATGTAAAAACTTTTCGTTGAGCAAAAACTCGCATGAATTCTCCTGCAAATAAATTAAACTGAAAATACACTAAAAATGTCTTTAGTCTGACAGTCTATTTGCCACCAAATAGCGAAATATTTCATGTTACAAGTCCAATTTTACGTAAAGAAAATTATGCGTTTCGGTTCTGTTTCGGATAATAAACGTACATTATTTGGCAACTCGGTCACGTCTCAGTTGTCTTACAAACGAGGCAAGCCGACAGGCTTTGTGCCGACTGTCTTAGCCCAAGCTTTAAGACGGCAAAGATATATAATACAGCAAAATATGAACCCACCTTTCTCTTATATGAAGACTGATTATGAGGTATATCATACAATTGGTTCTAATATTCGTTCTGTCTAATCCTGAGAGGAGATACTGCTTTTGAATTTATACTTACGGCTAACTAAAGATATCTTTTTATAATATACTAGCTTATGCCCGCGGCTTCGCCCGCGTGGAGTTAGGGAATTACCCACGGGATCTTACTTCTGGAATAAAAAGTAATCTATGTATCTATCTATAACACATACATAGATTTACATGTACTTGCTTATAACTTACAATTATTATTATAAAGTTATATCAATTAAATTAGACACGTGAAATATTGATACCTTGGTTTGAGATTGGGCATCGGATTTACTGGATTTTATCTGAAGAGTATGTAAACAAATGTTCAAGTGAATCGACCCCGAGAGTAAAAAGTTTTACAGAAAATTTAACACCCCATTTCACCCTCTAAGGGGTAGGAATTTCAAAAAACTGATACTAACTCTTCACAAAGTATACACCCTCCAATTTTCATATCTCTGGGACCCGCGGTTTGGGCTGTGCGTTGGTATATCAGACAGCCAGTCAGGACATGGAATTTTAAATTGGGAGATAATTTTGTGAAACACGTATCTCATAATTTTAACTGAAGTATAAGTAGACATTGGGCGACTCGCTGTCCGACCATGGACCATGCCCGGGTCGACGGCGACGGTGCGTTGTGTTCCACGCGCGCCTCAAAGAGTGTCAGCATATGACGGGGCCCCCCTAGAGGGCCAAAGCCTGCCGGGGTCGCGGGACTCATAGAATTACCGTGACCCTGGAACATAAAGGGCTATTGAAGGACACCGTGGATTTTAGTCAGTACAAGTCTGACAGTCCCTCTCGCTCTGCCCTGGGTGGGAGGACTCATTTGATGATTTTACCACTTTAAAAAAAAAAAAAAAAAGTATAAGTAGACATATTTTCAAGTCAATCGACTCCGAGAATAAAAAGTTTCACATAAAATTCAAAACCCTATTTCACCCTATTAGGGGTGAAATTTCAAAAAATCCTTTCTTAGTGGATATCTACTACATTCTCCAAATTTCATTTCTCTAGAACCAGCGGTTTGGGCTGTGCGTTGATGTATCAGTCAGCCAGTCAGGACATTGAATTTTAAATTGCGGATGATTTTGGAAAAACTGTGATACACGTATCTCATCATTTTAACTGAAGTATATGTAGACACAATTTCAAGTCAATCGACCCCGAGAGAGTTTCACAGAAAATTCAACACCCCATTTCACTATTTTAGGGGTGGAATTTCGAAAAACCCTTTCTTAGTGGATACCTACTCTTCACAAAAAGTACACTGTCCAAATTTCATGTCTCTAGGACCAGTGGTTTGGGCTGTACGTTGATGTATCAGTCAGCCAGTCAGGACATTGAATTTTAAATTGGGGGATGATTTTGGAAAAACTGTGATACACGTATCTCATCATTTTAACTGAAGTATATGTAGACACAGTTTCAAGTCAATCGACCCCGAGAGAGTTTCACAGAAAATTCAACACCCATTTCACCCTCTTAGGGGTGGAATTTTAAAAATCCTTTCTTAGTGGATACCTACTCTCCACAAAGAGTACATTCTCCAAATTTCATGTCTCTAGAACCAGCGGTTTGGGCTGTGCGTTGATGTATCAGTCAGCCAGTCTGGACATTGAATTTGAATTGGGGGATGATTTTGGAAAAACTGTGATACACGTGTCTCATCATTTTAACTGAAGTATATGTAGACACAATTTCAAGTCAATCGACTCGGAGAATAAAAAGTTTCATAGAAAATTCAACACCCCATTTCACCCTCTTAGGGGTGGAATTTCGAAAAACCCTTTCTTAGTGGATACCTACTCTTCACAAAAAGTACACTGTCCAAATTTCATGTCTCTAGGACCAGTGGTTTGGGCTGTGCGTTGATGTATCAGTCAGCCAGTCAGGACGTTTAATTTAAAATTGGGGATGTTTTTGGAAAAACTGTGATACACGTATCTCATAATTTTAACTGAAGAGTAAATACACAAATTTTCAAGTCAATCGACTCAGGGAATAAAAAGTTTCACAGAAAATTAAACACCCCATTTCACCCTCTTAGGGGTAGAATTTTGAAAAACCCTTTCTTAGTGGATACTTACTTGTCGCAAAGAGTACACTGTCCAAATTTCATGTTTCTAGGACCAGCGGTTTGGGCTGTGCGTTGATATATAAGTCAGTCAGTCAGTCAGTCAGTCAGGACTTTGAATTTTATATGTATAGATAGATTTAATAACACCTGTCTGTCCGCCCAGTGAAGGTGATAAATATTTTCTCTAATCTGGTTCTAAAGCAAACATTACTTACCGAATATTTAATTAATCGGTGTTTTGATATGTAAAATTATTTCAATTGTATTCATAATTTATTTACGGCCAAGAATAATATTTTGAATTTAAACAATTCAATATTATTTACAGGCTAAATCATCACGAATAATAACAAAACCTGACCTGAATTTAGCTACCAAAAGCATTTACATAGATACCAGTACCATTGTGTTTTGGTTTGCCGTCTGTGGTCGCCTGTGGAATTGAATCTTTAGCGTAAAAAGGTCAACTTCGCTAGGTAAACATTAAATATAAACCTACATGCATTAGGCATGTCTAATCAGCTAAAACGAGATAAAAGTGAAGTGACATTCTTTAAGTCAATGATGACGTGTGAGTTAATCAACATTTGATACGTAAGAGCGTTGAGAGCGAGTGGTCTACCCTTTTCAAGGCCCCGACTTAATGGCGAGCGCTGACATTTCAGAAAAGGGTCACTAATTTATCTAAACACTGTTCGTTGTAACTTGGCCTTAATTATAGTTTAACTTATTTGCGGCAGCTGCCCGCTGTCCGCGTGCACGCATTCAACAATTTATGTAATTAAGTGCTAAATAACAATAGTTTTGTAACTTCAACTTACAACTTAGAAGTTAGCTATAGTTTTTAGTGAGGGGTGTTCCAGTGTTCCCTGTTCGCTTGTGTTTGATAGCCGCGCTAAGTAAATAGTTGCGATTTGTTGCGGGATCTAAAAGCGGTTGGTATACGAGAACTTAGTCTCAATTCATCTTGTGGTGCCGATACCAGTTCGGAGGCAACACGTTCTCACTGCGATTAAATTGTTAATTCCCAGAGTACCTGCTGGCAATTTATTGTGACTGTTCTTTAGCGAATGAAATACGAGTACTTGAGTGTTGTTGATATGATCTTAGAATAAATGATAGTATGACATGGTGGGACTTCTAAGCTATTTCACCAACGTGTTAAACCTAAGCAGATCACATCACCGCTATAATAACTATAAACAAGCGCCTTACTGCAGCGGAAGCGTACGTGCGAGGGGTGAGTTTGCGTCGAGATGACACGTCGTTAAAGGTGGGACAATTTATTGCTAAGCAGACGAAGTGATAAATGGGTGACGACCACGATCTACACTCGCGTCAAACTCGTGAACGTGTTGGGAGTGTTGAATAAGTCATGTAGTCACAAGAAATAATTATATATTTACCTAGGTGCTTGTTTCAAAATTGCAACAGATTTTCTGGAAAATTGTACAGATTTGTAGCAGTATTTTTCTTCAGAAAATAATTTACTCATTGTCCTTCAGAAACCACAAAAATTCTACGAAATTTATACCAATATTATAAAACATGTTTTTTTTTATGCATTATAAACGTTTTTGAATGGATACATAATTAACTTAACTCTCTATACAAACAAACTTCAAAGGGACCTAAAATGAGCTATAAGCATCAGTGAGTCTGAATTTCTGAAGTTTTATCGACATTCAACACGCCCAACACAAAAAAAGAACAACCCTAAACGCCTAATTCTCTCTGTCCAATTTTTCCACAGAAGCACCGCCCTATAGATTTACATAGTGTAGATTTGGGAGACGAGACCAAGTCATTCCTCGGGGACCAATCGAGGCTAAGCCGCGTCCGGTCGCCCTGCACACCGGTGATAGTGAAAAAAAGCCACTTTCCGTGTAAAGGCTGTGTACTTTGGTGTTCGTTTGATTAAAGTGCCGAGCTCTTCGTGAATTTCAAATGGCTTGTGAATTTTTTGAAACTTGTCCTTTGCAAATGTTTGGACAGTCCTTGTGATGTAACGGTTGGGATAACATGAAGTTTCGGGTGGTGTAACTTCGTTTATAGAATCAAGCTGTTGTGTTTTTTCATTTGATATTGGATTTAATTGGCCTATTAATGTTATACTTTACGGGATTTCATTTGTGAAGATAGTTTTTTTTACACCTCCCGCCTCTGCTTATCCTTTTGACGATTATAGACGTGATGGAATGTTATGTCGAAATCTTATTTGTGTGATTATTTTTGGCAATACAAAGCCAAACAAAATGACAATTGAAATTATTTTCAGACAACTACTAAGTACTTAATATGTCTAAACATACCAAAATATTTTACTACAAATTCGCGTTGTTAATACAGAAACTCCTCTTTAAGACTGCGGGCCGTATTGCCGCGCAGGCAATTATAAAACACCGTCAACTTCCACATAAACAGCCGGCCTAACAAGCTTGTCCGACGCCATTTGTAGTAATCCGGTAACAGATAGGAGAAAAGTTGTACCATAGACTAAGAATTGGAGAGAGGTAATTTTTTTTTGGGGTAATTAGAATGATATCACATTTGTTCTCTCTAATTAATTGTTTTATAATTTTTGTGCATTTGTGCATCCATAAAAAAAATGTATGATTGATGTCGACCGGTACCTACACAAATAACTCGTTTTTATTTCTGAATTTTATTGTGGTATTCCGCCATGAGGCTCACGTTTCGCGTTTTGCGCTCGATCGGAGACAAAATTGACATTGCCTTTTGGCATAATGTAAAGTGCATACGTTTCGCTTCTCCACATTTTTGTTATTCTATGATTGTACGCAATGTTTGGACACAAGTTGGAAGTGGGTTGTCCAAGAGGTGGAAAGATACACTATGTTGATAACAGTCCCTTTTATCTGCATTGAAGGGTGCGTACTGTTGTGTTTTTATACTAGGGCGCCATGTGCAAGTAATGTCCGATTTCACGAACACTACGCGTCGCCTATTTTGACGTATTAATTCCAACAGTACAATAAAACTCACGCATTGATTTATGTGATGCTTACTGTAGCAGTTAATTCGTTAGTCCCGTTTTGTCCTTTAATTTAGATGTCTACATGCGAGATCTATAACTATACATAAGATTGTTTTAAGCTTTCACGGTTTTTAACTAAACTTTCACTATCACTTCCGGGGTATCTTTCGTGATTTTCAACTATTGTAACTCCCGATATTTCGACGCTGTTGCAAGCGCTTCGATCGCGGGATGAATGGCGCGTCGAAATATCGGGAGCTAAATAACGGAAGATATCCCGTAAGTGATAGTGTAAGTTTATACCATAGATTTTGGGTTGATGCTCTATATGTATGTATTTCGTAGCCTTTATATAAAAACAAATCGACAATAGTTGTTTTACACCTTACCTATTATTTTTTTATGTTATAAATTTGGTCAATCAGCGCAGCCTATCGTAGTCCAATGCTGGATATCGGCTCTTCCCAAGCTGCGCTACAATACCCTCCACTCCACTTTCCAGATCCAGCCTGTCCCTGGTCCCAGCCACCTTCTAAGCTAAAGTCGTCAGTCCGTCTAGCTAGGGGATCTCTCACGCCACACTTGCCGATACTCGGTGAGAAATAAGACCAGTCCCAATATTCACAAACACTTCTATTTGAAAACTTGTATGTCTATCTCACTCGCTTTCATTATGCCAAAAAGAGATAGACATACGACTTGTGGAATCGAAATGAAATCTCATTTGCACCTTCGACCATTGTGCATCGATCCTGCAAGTAAAATCGCCAGCCCACAGCCACTTCCGCTTGCTTACTCCGTAAGCTATGTCGGTAATTCCTGTTCTTTACCGTGAGATTAAGTAAGGTATATGTTCAACGTTCAGCGATTATCTCACCGATGAATCGGTTGTTTTAGACGTGAAGGAGTCTGCCCACACCATACCATTCCATGACCGTGCTATGAACGTATCAGGCACGAAAAAAACATGACACGAACCATTATGCTCACTAGAACGTTTTAATCCCTCCCCCCCCCCAGTTTCCCCTCTTACCAGAACGATCCGCGTAGTGAACGAGGTTCACGAGCGAATCGACATTTTTTCGTGCACTTTGAGTGAATTCGCAAAAGTTTTGTTAAACGTAGTTTCTTACTTATAAGTAGTAGATAGCTAATGGACCTGTGTTAGTAATAAGAGTGATAGCCACACTATCGAATTAGGTTTAAGATTACCTGTAATCATAGTTGTAAGTTAAATAAATAAATAATAACAGCTTACCTTACCCGTTTAAAAAAGGGCTAAGAACGCGGTTGTAACTGGTTTAGAACGGCCATCATTCAATCAAGCAATCAAATCATTTATTTGCACTGAATGTAGGTTAAATTCCATTCCTTCCATTCATTTTATTTGCATTCGCGTATGCGTGTCATGCAAGGAGCTGCAACAATTGTCGGCGAGAATATTTTGTCACGTACACGAGACGGTGTTGGTCGGTGATGAAACGGTCTAGTCTCATACTTTTCAATACAAAGAATATTTTTTAGCCTGATACGTTCATAGTACGGTCATGGTATGGTAGTATGTAGTATGTAGTGGGCTAAATCTTTTAATAATAAATCTTATACTTTATTTTCTTGATCTTTACTTGGAATTCCGGTCACGATTTTCTTATTCTGTAGTAGTTGTACCTTACAAAAGAGATTTCGTTGCCTTAGTGTTCTTACATAACTCTTGATTGGAAGACAAGTGTCGGGTACTTTGGCATTGAATACGTGTCGGGTCATATGTCAGGAAAAACTATTGTGGTATTACGAGGCATTACTTATTTAGGCCATAAATTATGGAAAAAAACGTGTGTTATTTTATGGGAAAATATTAACAGTCAAGTGAAATATCAACCCTGATATACAAACGAGAAAATTATCAATACATTTTGTAGATTTATTGTAACACAATTGAACGAAACAGTTTGAGTTTTTCACGATTTCATTATTAGTTTTTATTACATTATGTACTTAATATACATTCATTGTCCTTTTTACATTTCAACATTGAACTTTTTAAAACGGTGAGTCCATTGTTAAAAGTTTAGAACCTATATTATGTGCCTACCATTTTTAGGCACGACATGAGCTATTCAGTATTATATTATTTTCAAACGAGAAGAAGAGAAACTAGAGTTTAACATCAAAACTGATTTACTAGAATATTAAAATATGTAGGTATGCAATATGTTCAAAAAAAATGTGGGTGTACTATTAGGTACACCTCTGCCTGTATGTATGTATTAAGTATATAGAAAGAAAAGAAATAAAAAGTATGTATTTGTCTCGCACGGGACAATAGGAAATGATTAAAATAAACAATGAAAAAAATCGCATAAAAAGTAAACATTTGAAAAACTTAAAAATAAAACTTACATGTTTGGTTCCGCATGATGAGAACCTCGTGAAAGCAGAGAAAGATAAACAATTCAAATATCTAGAACTGGCTCGCGAGGTTGTCGACATGTGGGACGTGAGTACAGCAGTCATTGTGCCGATAGTCGTGTCGGCCAATGGCTTCATAGCCAATAGTCTCGACCAACATCTGAGTAGGCTCGCTTGGCAGCTGGATCAAGGGCTTGATTCAGAAAGCAGTACTTCTGAACACGGCGCGTATCGTTAAGAGGTTCCTCTCTCAAGACCCCTGACCACCGGTAGCTCGGACCCTGTTCCCGATGACGGTGGGCTACTATTTTTTATATTTTTAGAATAAACTTACATTAAAGTAAAATTCAATCGTATTACCCAGTACTAACTGGGTTGTGGAGGTCAGATAGGCAGTCGCTCCATGTAAAATACTGGTATTTAGCTGCATCCGGTTAAACTGGAAGCCGACCCCAATATAGTTGGGAAAAGGCTAGGCAGATGATGATGATGAAAGTATAATTCATCCTGTACGAAGTTAAAAGGTCCCAAATGCAAGGTAAGGAGCTACTAAACGAGTTTTCCCAAAAAAAAATAAGCGAAGTCGCAGAACGCGTCTAGTTTCCCAATATCATTCGATATCGCCCGCGTATTGCTATTTCCAATATCACTTGAAAGTTTTTCGTTATCTTTCCTCTCACAAAGGCGTAAAGGAAAAAGGTATGACACACACATACACTGCATTCCAAAAATAGAGCCGATACTATCAACATTCCGTCTTATCTAATATCGGGACGCGAAAATAATCTGGTACAAGAAAATAAACTGCCGGGTAACGGGAGCTGTGTTATAGCTTTAGAAAGATTGTACCTACATAGGAATATTATTTCGGGTAAATGTAGACGCTATATTTGAGTAAGATGGAACATGATTGTATATGCTAGATTTTTTTTAACCCCTTAGGTAAAGAGACATTCTATAAACGATAACTTATGAATAATTGAATATATTGGATTGAAATTAGCTACCGATAATCCTATGAGCCGCGCTTAGGGCTCAGAATGATGTACAGTCACGAGCACCAATATGTACACACTTTCCTAAATTTAAAAGCAATTTTCGCGAAAAATCACGATTTGTAACTTGGAGATAGGATCTTTTTCATAATACTATGTTCGTAAAAATATGAAATTTTATTTAGAACAGTAGGAGAAAAACACTATTCAAAGTTTTTAAGTGTTTACATATTTTTACTCGTGACTGTACTGAATACGTGGTAACCGTTTTCGCGTCGGTGTCCCTTTCACCCTGTTTATAAGCTGATTACAAAACGTAAAAAAAAAAACAAATAATAAATCTTTGAACATATTTCCAACAAAAGACGAACAACAACAATTCAAGCCGGACATCTGAACTAAGCCTAAAAGAGTAGCCTCCGTATTATCAAGAAAGTGATCACTTGATCACTTTTGATAAGTGCGCCTCCAGCGCCCCCTATAGGATTAATGTCACAAGAGCTTACAAAGTTGTGTTTTATTGCGATCTACATTTCTTTTCCGCTTTATTCGATTAGGTTCTTATAAGCTTCAGATTGGGGTTTGATAATAATTTATTATTATCCTTTATTTATTTTCATACAAATCTTATATATTTTTAAATATTTCTTAAAACAAAAACAATATAAAAACATTTAAAAATATAAAAAAATATAATTATTATAATTATTTATTGTTATCCTTAGCTGAAGATATAAATAGAAATATATAAATTTAAAAGGATCATCTGAAAAAAAACAACTTACCTAGGTAATATGTTAGTAGGTAAATATGGGGCATTTTAGTGAATTATTTAAAAAATAAGTACTCAATAGTACTTAAGTATTTCGTAATACTTAATAGGACTAACATTTTAACAATACATTCATATATAAAACTAGAGTATAAATGGGTGGTCATAGTTCAAAAGACTCTTTCAAGATTACCGTTGGATGGAATGACAAAAGATGATAATTAACTAAGAATAAGCCTAGCAGTGGTGAAGGTTGCATACAACTCGATTCCTACTGGCTTCCCTTTGAAAAATGGCACAGTTCGTATTATATAGACAAATAATATAATCACATTAAAGATATGTACTCCGGTTCCGGCCTTTTACAAAAATTGACCCTTCCATACTGAATCCTAGGTCCTACTCTAGCACAACCTTTATTATGTCACCAAGTTTATTGGTACTTATAGGTATGAATGCAAACAGATTTCGTCGAAAAAGGTTATTATTAAAAAAAAAACCAAAAGCAGGTATCGAAATATGTCCCAAAACACTTCCCAGAAATCCTTCTCAATGGGATCTGCCCAAAATACTCAGCATATTCTTAATTTAAATTTCACGCAAAGGAAACTTCGTACACAGCTCTTTTATGAAAATCTTTTTTTTTAAGACAACAAAAATGCGCTGGGATCTGGCAGATAAAACCGGAGTCGCGATGAAAGGGTTAATGCAGCAAAACCTGCCGACAATCGCACTCCAGGGGCGCGGGCGGTAAGGTTGGATCCTATAATCCGATATTTCACACCGCCAGCAAGGAGCCATCAGATCATAGCTGATCTCGTTTATGGTTTTAAAAGTGCTTTATTGAATTATGGAAAATTCACACCTTAAGAAATTGTGAATTGTTTGAATTACTTATGTTTTCCAATAATCGTAAACGAGAACAGCTGCCGGTGTGAAATACACCGCCAGCAAGAAGCCAGGTTTCTGATCATAACTGATTTCGTTTTTTATTTTAAAAGTGCTTTATTTAATCATGGACAACTAGCTTTTACCCGCAGCTTCGCTCGCGTCAAGTTTAAAAAAAGAAATACTCTTAACACACTACTAAAGTTTATATAATAATATAATTCAATCATGATTCGAAAGACACGTGGCACCATATATTATCATAAGAACGTTATTGTTATATTTCCCCGGGAACAATACTTTTTTTCGGGATGTAAGGTACCCTACGTCCGTTTCTGTACTCCCGACAACCTATATGCAAAATTTCAGGATGATCGGTTAAGTGGTTTAGGCGTGAAAAGGTGACAAACAAACTTACTTTCGCATTTATAATATTAGTTAGGAAGGATTAGGATTCACACCTTAAGAAATTGTGAATTGTTTGAATTACTTATGTTTTCCAATAAATCTAAAGAATTGATATAAATATAAAGAATTGATATTAATGTATTGCTGAATCAAACGTATAAAAAAAAAAAAATAATAATAATATAATATAAATCATTTTAGTGACGCAAATGAGAGTCAGGAAGATAGCGAAGGAAATAATTCTTCAGAAATACGACTTAACATCCTGTAGCGCCGGTTTTTTTTTTTAGACATTGCCCCCACTAGGAATTTCTCCTGTTCCGTGGGTGCGTTTACAAACATTTAAACTCACACACACAAACAGCCAGACCCGGAACAACTACCTATAAATCATACAGATATTTGTTCCGTGCGGGGATCGAACCCGCGACACGCAGCGCAGCAACCAATCGCTCAGCCACTGCGCCAACCGATCCGTCGAATTTTGCATATCTGTATAATATACACAACCCTGTTTAGGAATAAAATGACAAAAAACATCGTAACTGGCCTTCGTATGATCTTGAGTGACCTGTTATCGCTACGTAACAATAACAAAAATTGAAACAAACGGTCCCAGGGTTAGTTTTTTTTATTATTTTAGTCGAAAATCTCGTGTTGTAACACCTACACTTCAACCAAGGCATGAACCACGAAAAGCAACCATAATAGCTGCTACATAATAATAACTGTAGATCACAATCCCGCACATTAAAATATAAACAAACCTCAGAATGAAGCAAGTAAACTTAATCAATCTTCCACTGACAAAAGTTTACGTAATAACGTGCCCCTTTCGTTTCTTCTCGGTTGCAAATTACTCGTTCGTTCTTGCCGACACTAAGGAAACTTTCACTGAATCGAAATTAAATTGCTAATTTTGCTACTAACCCCTGAATTTGTTATCGATCTCTTCTTTCAAAGTCCCTCAATGGCAACGGAAAGCTGAATTAATTTGAATTTGTCCGGGTCATTCAAATTACACATTAACTTGCCAAATGAGTTTCTATTTAGAAACGTTTCATTTCATGTACCTATACTCGTTACAGCGCTTATATATTATGGAGCTCGTTTCGGCTCCACGGTTGTTTCGTGATAGAAATGAATACTAAAATCGTTTACCTACATATAAATTGTTTTATTAAATGTTAGTTCTTGTTCCTAATATGCATTCTTTGAGATTAATCAATAGTAAGACTAATAGATGAAAGTAGTAGCTAATTAGCTAGCTATAAGTTTCACAGTTACTTCGTACCTACGTAATTACGGCCACTACTAATTTCGGAATATAAATTCTTGAAAATATTAATTTTCTCTCAATCTTTGTCAATTTTTAGATAGTAAGTGGCCCAAAAAGTCTGACAACCAGTCTTACCAAGGGGTACCGTATTACCCGGTACTAACTGGGTTGTGGAGGTCAGATAGGCAGTCGCTCCATGTAAAGTTGGGAAAAGTCTAGGCAGATGATGATTAATTTTCTCTCAATAAACTTAACGATTCCCATCACGATTTTGCCAACAAGGACAGAAATCCAAGTAAAGTAAACCAAGAAATATTAGCAAAATATTTGTCCCGGCCGAGGAGTTCGTAACTCGAAAAGAATCATCTGATATTGGCTTATAATATCAAAAACTTCACGTTAAATTTCGTATCCAATATAAACCGCGGTGAAAGTTGAAAACGGCAAGTTCGGAGGCACTTATCTCAAAGTTTTCGGGGACACGAGGCACTTTAGCGTTGGATTATTTATTATCATATCATGGGGCGAGATGAGTGGCTAAATTGTGTGATGACGTGTGAGGTAACATGAAAAGACGATGAAGTGGCCCTTTGAGCAGCAAGTCCGGCTCGCCGACCCAACTCAAAGGCGCGCTCTGCCTAATGGCTTGTGTCGATGTGTTATCCGCGCGCACGCCCCACTACACTAAAAAGACGCTAGTTTACAACGTCTTTGGTGCCTCAATGGGTAATGGCTCTATCTAACGGATACTATGTCTGAAATAAAACGCCATGTCAAGAGCTTTGAAGTCTCACTTCGGAAAACTTTAGGGTAACCTCTTCGGAGAGCGATGTTTCAAAGCAAAAGTTAGCTAATATAATATATCAATAACACTGAAACATCCACGTCCCCAACGTGAACTATAAAACAAGATTCTCCAAACATATTACGCAGAAAACTTACACCCACTAACCCAGAGATTACGGATAAGAAACTTACGTACGCCCAACAACTTTAATATTAGGGAAAATTGTAATAAAGCATCGCCAGATAAACGGGGAGTTTGCGCGGTAATCCCCATTCTGGTGACAGCAGGAACGCCGAAAGTGCGACGGTACATAATCACCGGCGCTTTGCACGGAATATATTAATTGATAACGTTGGGTCACAACGCGACGAGCTCATAACTCATGAAAACCGTCATATTTCACCGCTGAACAACTTTAATTTAGCACTCATTATCACAGTTGGTTTGTAATTACATTGAGCTCCACATACGATGTAGCAATTTTATAACCTCTGGGAGTGGAATGGAATTATTGATGAGATTGTTACAAACGTGCCCGAAATTAATTTAGCTTTTCTAAAAGGGTAATAAATCATGATCTTGAATGCTAAAAGCTAAGTTGAATTGACTTTATGAAAGTTATGTTTTCATCGGTCTTAAAATAAGTTAATCCTCAGTTCAATTTGTAACAAAATTAAAATCTTCCAACGTAAAAATATTGTTGTTGAATTTCCAGCAAAAAAAAATCCTTTATCAAAGGCTGCTACAATAATGAAATAACGATAGATATATGGAGACAGCAAATAAGTGTAAAAAACTCGATAAAATCATTACCTTCGAGCACAAACGAAGGTAGAATGCAACAATAAACAAACATAGCAACAGTACCGTTACGAGTTTCGCGTATATCATAAAATGCGCCATATTTCATCGTTGAAATTTCATTTAGCACTCATTACCCGGTGCAGGTTAGTTCGCAGTTTCAACGTACCTAGGTATGTTTAATTTGTGGAACAAGTAACCCAAGGGAAAATGATTTAATCCTATTTGTTTTATGTGCCTTTGTTTAGTTACGTCGGTTGGCTGTTATGTACCCATTTTACGTTAACACTGAGTAATGTGGAGTGTGTCCTAGGATATGTATTACGGGGAACTGACAGGTGTGTGCATGAAACCTCGCTACAACATAATAATGTACACTGTATCTAACATTTTGACTTCAGGTAGGTATGTTGAACTAACTTTGGCGAATTTAAACGGCTGTTGATAGCGTTTGCTTCGTTTTGTTTTCAGCTTTTGTAGGTTTCAGTCCTTTGCTGCTGAATAGATTATTTCATGCGCATTTTATATGAAGTCAAGTATAATGCCTCGTTAGTCCTATGATCGCAAACGCTACTGCTGAGTGTGAGGTCCACAAAGTTTTAGCAACCCGGGGCTTGGATTTGTGCTCGGTTGATGGCAAGAGATTCGCCCTCCATTACATCTCCTGCGGGGATTGTGGTTATGTTACGTTAATGATGTGTTGTCGAATGTCTATAATTTTTCATACATATTTTACATATTTTAAATATTGCCCGCACACCGGCCACCGGCCACAGCCACAAACGCCTCCACGAGAAGCTAGAAGCGGCTATAAAGGTAGCTGAAGCGCGCTACAGCCACTTGTGGCCGGCGGTTGACACTTGCGGTCGGTGGCTGCTACTTTTTTTAACCCATGCATGCAGTATCAGAATGGAGTCGGACGAAGAATGTTGACTGAGGTAAGGGAGAGAGGGGACGAGAATCGCGCGAGTGGCGTGTGGCGGCGTTTAGTGGCCGGTGCGGGCCACAAGAAGCAAGCAGCGACAATTTGTAGCGTGTGGCGGCCACCGGCGTCAACCGTGTGCGGCGAGTCCATATAAAATGTATGAAAACTACAGGAAATATGCCGGTGACGTCGTTTTATGGTTGTGGCCGGTGGCCCGTGTGCGGGAACCCTATAAAAAAAACATTTAAAAATATAAAAAATAGCGGTCCGCCAGTGTCGGGAGCAGGGTCCAAGCTACCGGTGGTTAGGGCTCCAGAGACAGGAACCTCCACACAATGCGAGCCATATCGAGGAGTACTGCCTTCTGAATCAAGTCCTTGATCCAACCGCCTAAAGAGAGACTCGAAAGATGATCGTCGAGGCTCTAAAATTATTGTTAAGAATTTGATATTACTTTGTGAATCTTCACTATGCATCCTGCTATGTCATAACAACCATCCAATAAGGGAAAATCACTATCACCAAAAGCTAATTCGTCAGTAAATCATAAGATCGGATTGCATGACTTGCAAGGACTTGTTCAAACAATGAGTCGCAATAATATGACAAGTTAGCGAGGGGGCGGAAGGATCAACAGCCTTTTACATAAAGGCCGTATTTCACTGTTGCCATGCACGATAACACGAATTAAGTGAGCCATGCTTTTGAAGTGAGAAGTTTAGCTTTTCAAAAATTAATTGTGTGGAATCTTACACATGCTCAAATGATTTTGTTATACGTAAATGAGTGGCCGGGTTGGTTGGCTAGCTGGTTGGTATGAGCTTAGTAGGTATAATCTGTCATTTCAACATCTAGATAACAATGGCTTGCTCGTCATATATCGCACATGTCAATGCAAAGAATCAAATATAAAGCGGCAGAGCCACTTGTATAAAATACCTCGCCTGTATTCACCAGAAAAAATATTCAACAGCGAATATAAATAAGGCTAAAATATAGACAGCAGTGATTTCAAATTTATAGCGAACAGTAAATAACGTTCTTGCATTATACCCGTTCGTCTGTACCCAGCGCTATTACCTCTTGTCACGGCCGCGTCCCTGTAATGTGTGTGCCCAAATATTACAGCCGGGGGCTTAATATTCCTAAACATTTCCTATCATTCCCGAGATCCCGGGCCGACCCTCCAGACAGTAATTACAGACAGAGTTTAATTAATTATATAATTGTGATCTCCTTGTAAACGTAACTTAATTTATGTTCAATTGTTTCAGATATAAATAGAAATGCTCTTGTTTATTAGTACGTTTATTATATTTCGTACAGGAAAATGTGAATGCGGAGATTTGTTAAAGGTTAATGTATTTTTTTTTAATGTCATTGACCTTTTAGGGAAAATAAGGATAATAACGTGTTGATTGCTGGTTGTTTATGCGCAAACGTTGTCAGTACCTATCTACAGGGTGTAAACAGACCCTTCACGAAGCCCTCAACCAAGCATTCTGTACCTACATCAAACTAAGTAACTCGACGCAAAAATTATTGCCGGGAAACGACTTTTTTTTGGTTGAAAACTTCACTTTTTACTTGTAACGTACAGATGCTTTGAATAATACGGGGGTTGTTGATGTATTTTAAGTAAAGTTATAACATATTTAAAAATAAACTTGTGAAAAAGTTGGAACTTTGACCGTCCGTAACTAGAAGGTTCCCAGGTATGGTCTAGAATAAAAAATATCGCAAAGGTGAGGACAACAAGTACCTTTCAGCTTCGTTAAGGGTAACCAAGGCACCATTTATGACAAAAATGTCGTGTAACAAACAGGTTTACTTTGAAGGCCGTCCGTAATAGAAGTTATGCGCTCAACGCACTTGCGGCGCCATGAATTCGATTAGTACTGTCATGGCGTCTCTAGACGCTGCCGACTCGAAAATGAATTTTCTCTGTCTCGAATTAACTTCTAAACGCTTAGCCGCTATAGTTACAATGACAATTTTTTCAAAAATTGTTGTAAATTTCAGGTGCTTCAATAAATTAATTATTGTTTGCGTAACGTAGGTACGGTTCAACGTTATTGTTTTTACAAGCTACTCCATCAATTTTTTTACCTGCTCCGTCCCTTGTTTACACTAATTACAATATGTTTCATAATTACACCGATGTTAAATTGTAAATTCTGTGCTTTTCTAGTAAATTTTCTCTCAAAATAATAAACAAACTTCATCATTTCGGACTGAAGTCACCCATAGTTATGCATAGGTCCCTTTTCTTCTCCCATGTCACCCAGTTCCATGCGACCCCCACCTTGGTGATCCACGCGACTCGGACGGCACCGTCCCAACCCAACTGGCTTATGACCCTGGTTTCTTTGGCCAACATTCGGTCAAAAGTTTTCTATATCAACCTTCTCCATATTTAGCCAAATCGTTGACTTTCGTCTTACGTGACGAAAGATTTCGGTACCATTAACATTAAAATCGTTTATTTTGTTTAGTAAATGTGGTAAATATCGCGTTGTAGTGTCAATTATTGGTGTATTCCCGTTAGCCCCACCGCCTGTGGCCCCACTGGTGGGGCCTACGGGAATTGATTAGAAATTGTTCCCGTTGACCCTACCGTATTTTTGAGTAATAAAATATTACTCAAAAACATTGCATGGGATCGAGTAGTTTTCGTACAGTTGAGCTAGTTATGGGCAGTAACCTTACGAAGAGTACTAGGCTGGCATTAATCCAAAAAGGTATTTATTACTAGAACACCGTACCTATTGTAGTATTAGTGGTAGTGACTATGTCAGTTCAAAAACTTATACAAAGATGGTGTCACTCATTCGGTCTAGTAAGGTTTTGCCGACCATGACTCGCTAAAAGTCAAAACAAAACAAAAACTCAAAAGTACCTACCTACTTGAACGAAAATCCCAAGTCTCTAGTAATTACGAATAATGGCTCCAAAATAGATTCAAATGAAGGCGACATATCCCATACCTATTTTGAGCAAACCCTTTCAATCGAATCGAAACACAAATTGAATCGAGTTGCCGATACTCGAAGTCCCTTATTTCCGGGTACCATTTAAAATTACGAGTACCTCTGATATTTTTCTAATGATATTGGACTGTTTATTGTGAACCCTGGGTCTGCCCTGTTTTAGCCATGTTACTGCCGGACAGCTGACTATCGCTTACACTTGAAGTGGAAGAAAATAATTGTTAATGTATTTGTTATGGTTGTATTGTTTCGAAGACAAGTCTTAATGGACTTGCCTTCGAAACAATACGAATTAACCTACATATCTATATTATAAATACCAACTACTGACGTACTTACTATGTAATAGTATAAAACAGATTAAAATAGTATATATCTAATAGCGTATTTTTTATTTACTTAACTGTAAAAATCACTGTGTGATATCCATACTTACCACATGCGTGCAGTAAGCAATTGAGTTTGAGTTTGATTGTGTTGTTGTTGCATATTAATAATTGTGTTTATTTTTTTAAATTAAAATAAATCGTCTAGTAATAAACCAGTTTCATACAACTGACATAAAGCAACTCATCAATATTCCAACTACATCATAATCAATCAATATTTTCTAACAAAATTAACAAATGGTCCCAAAACAGGCCGAAGCAACACATCCTATACCCATTTTCTCTGCAAATAAACAAGTAGGGACCCATAGCGAAAGGCCAGAGTGCTACAAAGCAAATTGAATCGAGGTGCCGATACTAGGAAGTCCCTCATTTCCGTGTTATTTGTTGTCGCTTGCCCCATAGGCATTAAATTTTCTTCTATGTCCCATCGTACGCATCCGGGTATGATGTCCGTCCTTTCGACTCGGTACAAAAGTGAATTAACAGTCGCCCCTCTCTTTCTATTGACCTTTACGCCTTCGTTATCGAAAATCGAAGCTAATAGGTTCCGACGGCCAGACTAGTATTGTGTTGTACAAATTGTGGAGGGTTTAGTGTTTCGCCGATACTTTAATTGGTTAGTAAAGAGAGTGGAATCAGTTACGTCTCTCTGTATTTAAGGCAAGTAGCTTTGTAATTGAATTATGTTGCTATGTGTTGAATATAGTCAAAATTTCAAGGTGTTGGTAAAAGTCTGATGATATGTGCATGTAGACTCTTCTTAACCAAGATGTGTACCTTATCAAGGAAAGATGACCTCACACTTAATCTTTTACTCTGGACGCTCTTAATATGCACGTCTTTCTACATCGTTCTCACATATATGTATAATCTCAACATGAATGATGTAACCAAGACTTTGTAACAATATTTTGATTTAAAAGAGTGTCCATGGATTTCTTGCCCATTCTTCTCCATAAAGATCTACACTTTGGAATGTGCAACTACAGTACTTTCTCATGTTATTATGCATTGCGACTGTGACTGTAGCTTCGCTTTTTTTTGTTTTTTTGACATTGAAAAGTGCCTGTGATGGTCTAATTGAAATAAATGCTTTGAGTTTGAGTTTGACACATTAATAGGTACCTCCTAAAGAAGTACGCATATGTTGCTTTTTTTTAATTTGAACAAACTTTATGAAATATTGGCCAAGCGCACAGCCTTAAAGATAAGTAAACTTTAAGTCCGTTCAATACTTTTTACAACGAAACTTTTAATTACTTTTCGAATATAACGTAAGGGCCACCTGCTCGAGGCAGCATAGTTATTAGCCCCTGGGGGCCCGGTGCCAATAGCCGAAGGACATACCGAACTAGGCTCAAGGGATACTGATAACGTAGAAAACGCTTTATAACACCCTTAAATAAAGTTAATAGCTCTCGGGAAGTTTTTCGCTGTACCCCTTAGGGCCATTACGCAGTGTACGATACGATTTATATAGCGTTTACAGACTTAGGCGCGGCCCTAAGGATTCCGCCTTATAGTATTTAGGTGTCAAATGGAGTTGTACAAGGTCGATTTACTGGCGTGATAGCGCACCCTCGTTCCTTACTTGTTTTGAGGGGTTTAGTGATTTTTATTAGGCTTTTATAGTGGTGTGTTAGCGGCGGCGAACGTGTTATGTAATCGATATTGTTTGTCGTTCTTTATCGCTCACGCTGACCCAATATTTTTATGATTATGTTGGGTAATGAAAAAAATGTCGAGTAAGGGATAAGGTATATTAGAGGCAGTTTCGGATACGTACACTATTAATGGCATAGAGACACGGCTATTATTATCAACTCGACTGCGTATACAACGTGTAACAGAATAAACGCAAGACCTCTCGTGTGGTGTCTCAGACCATGAAACTGAACAACTTTTGTTCTATGACTTTTGGAAATTCATAACTTTTTTTTTAGTTTTACCATACATGTGGATCAGCTGATTGCGTCCGTTCCTATAAAAAGTTTTTTTTTTGCGTATTTCAAGAACTCGTAGAACAAAAGTTGTTCAGTTTCATGGTCTGAGACACTACACGAGAGGTCTTACGTTGTATTGCTGATTTTAACAACGTCTTTATAATGTTATTTAAAAATAACACAAATTATTGAAAGGTCTACGACTAGAAGACTAAAACTGATTTTTTTAAATGGTAGGTAAGTATTTACCTACCATTTAAAAAAATCAGTTTTAGTCTAACAACCAAGTCAAAAAATAAAGTCAATCCAGCTAGATAACAGGGTGAATATTTTTAATCAAGCAAAAAAGAAAACTAAATTTGTAGCTCTAACCTGAACTGGTAGACGTAAATGAAACCGAACTAAAACTAAGCGAACAATTCCCAGTCATCCAGCCGTATTCCTCCAATCCAACGCATGAGGGCTGAACGTAGATAGGAGCAAAAAATCCAATCCTATATTTAACTGGCTTTCATAGGCACCGAATGGGTCGGCTAACTAATCGTTTACCTATACCGTAACAATCAATCGCACCCGCCTTAATTTTCCAGCCAATAACGGAGGGCCACACAATCCATTCAAAGTACCTAATTAATGGGACAACATATTTTCCGATGCGGATCACGTAGATATAGCAGGTGACGTCATGAAAAATACGCCGCCGCGCCATATATAAGGGGATGTGTGCATTTGGTGCCGAAACACCGTTTTTATGGCTCGTCCAACATTAATTAACACGGGATCTGGGAACGACAAATGAAGAACGGCTGGCTCGGCAACCGTTGATTTGTTGCAAACTGTTGGTTGGACCCCGTCAGCTTTCAGAATTGACTTTTTGTAAAGAATTTGGGTTGAAAATTTAAGGGTTTTGGAATTTTTGTCGCCATTTCAGACATGTGTCGTTTTCACATATTTTATTTAGTATATTTTAGGTGATAACAGAACACATTTCAATTTTGAGAAAATAAATATGCAAAAACCAAATTCATAACGATTATTCTTACACTTTCCCCGTTTTTCTCGACAAAATATTCAGAGGGTGCCATCAAAACAATATTTATTTCTCATACTTATGCAGACATCAATCTACGCCGGAAAACATGAACTAACTTGTCAAGCCTCAAGTTTTTCACGACACCGAGTAATAAAATGTTCGAAAAAGTCGAACCTCGATTTTTTTCGAAGTTTCAGTCGACATTCGCATTCGTAAAAGAACCTTTGTCAGCTCATTTCTCACATTCTGATTGAGATGGACTGTCTTGCATAAATCTGAAGCATTTCATTTCACTTCCGCAGAAAATATTTCAAGTTATGAACAAGAACTCGTAATTTTTACTAATGGATATTTCTTTTTAGTAAATTATATTGTAATTTATGGGTTGTCGTATTTTTTTTATCGATCTGGGAGACTGGGAGTGATGGGGAAGTGGAGACTGTCTTCTAGTAGTAGGACCGGTAAAATAACATTAACAGAGCCTACTTATTGCGTTCTCAACTATGCAAATGATCTAACATTAAAACACGCTTACACTTCGGCATCACTGCCTGCTAATGAAATTACGCAAAGCGAATGCCTAATATTCAGAAAAAACCGGCCCCTAAGCATTTAGAACATTATCAGCGATATCTAAAGACCCGTATAGTCGCTGCAAATATCATTTTTCACGTAGCGTGACCACATGAAAGGAGGTGAAATCTCGATAGGCCCGAGTAAGCTTAAGACTTTATTCCGGAGTGCGGCGAGGCAGCCTTAACGAGCGAAAGATGAACTTTGTATAGACATCGTTATCCATGGCGGTTCTATGATGACTTAATGAAAAAAGGTTACGCAATATCGGTAGAAAATACCTGTTCGTGTATTATTCTCTGAATTGTGTAAAGATTCTGTTTTGTAAGTTTTTGTTTTTCTGATATCGTTTAAGTTTTACGCACAGAGAAATTACAGTTTTAAAAGGACATAATAATATATTGATAAAGGCGATTGCAACCGCAGCGGTAAAGGTACTCAATCGCTGTAACTGACCGCAGCGACGGAACTGTTTTCTATGAAAACGCTTCTTTTTTGTGGAGCTCAATGGGAAAAGCGCAAGAGAGCACGGAATCACTGAGGAGCATCGTGGAGTAGAGAAAGCAGTACCTATTAATAAAATTCGTGGCAGCAAAAGTGCGTTGAACCCACAACGTCTGTCAACGCCTTCAAAGCATTCAGTTTATATACGTCTTTTGTGTCGCAATGCAAGTAAACAATGGAGCGCTTGGTTTCTAAGGCAAGTATTGACAATACCACCTGTAGCAGCGGTCGCTGATTAATCTGTGACCTCTAAAAGTAAACCAATATATCATGAATCCTATAAGCAGTGATACCCTAGTAGTGTGACCGTGGGACTGCCAAGTCATAGATCTCAAATTCGAACCCAAGACACGCACCTCTGATTTTTCGGATTCATGTGCGTATTGTTTATCAATTTTATTTATTTAAACTTTTTTTTTTTTTTTTTCGGATGGGAAATCATCAAATGTCCCCCCCCCCCCACTCTGGGCGGAGCGGAAGGGAGTGTCAGACTTGTACTGACTAAAACCCATCCATGTTCCTTCTTTGCCCTTTGTGTTCCAGGGCCACGGTATCTCTTTCGAACAGTCCCGCAGCCCTGGCAGGCATCGGCCCTTGCAGGCCCCTACATCATTGCTGACATCTCTTTGAGGCGCGCGTGGAACACGAACGCGCCGTCAACACGGCCTGTAGTCATAAGACGGCCGGACATTTATTTAAACTTCATGTACTGTAATGGTACATAGGCGGACTTAATGCCACAAGGCATTCTCTACCAGTCAACCTTTGGGTTAAATAAGAAAACATTTTGATAGGGTACAAAACAATATCTGAAAAAAACTACTTGTTTTCGAAAATTTTTCTATATAATTTATTTTTTTAACGATCACTTGCTTTGTTGAACGGAAAAATCCTGAGGAATCCAGCATGCCTGAGGGATATTTCTCGACGGCATGTAAAACCAATTCAGCGGCCCGCGGACGGCATAAAAACTCTGACACCATATAAGGTACTAAGCATAAAGAAAGATCATAAATCCTTAATTAATTAACAAACGTATCCTATAGACCGAAACCACTCTAGAGAATGTGTAGATTATTTACAAACACTTAATTTCGAAATCGATACTACTAGTTCTAATGTATTCGATACATTAGATGCTTCTCATCTCATGATTAATATTGACAAACATTCGGCAGCTCTCGATAGTCAGTAAGCTGGCAATTGTATATCAGAAAATGAAATACGCTGATGTAGAAATATCTATAAATTATTGCACAATTGTTTGTTTTGACTAATTAATGCTTCGTTTGATTATATTTTGCATAATTGGGCTTTTTAATATGATGTTAGTTTTCTGAATAATTTTATGTTTCTATTAAAGTGTTGCTGTTTTTGTTTACTGATTAAAACTATATTATTAATGTTGTAAAAGTAAAATGGCAAAATAATAGTTAAATTATTCTGTAGTAGGTACTAACTATAACAAGGCGCCAAGTATTTATAGTAACACTAGCTGTGCCCGGCATGCGTTGAAATGCACCTTTTTTAACCTACCCTACCTACCTACCCCAGCTACCCTAGCGGTATGAAAAATAGATAGTAGCCGATTTTCAGACCCACTGAATATGCATATAAAATTTAAAAAAAATCGGTCAAGCCGTTTCGGAGGAGTATGGTAACTAACATTGTGACACGAGAATTTTATAAATAAGAGCATATAAAATTTCATAAAAATCGGTCAAGCCGTTTCGGAGGAGTATGGTAACTAACATTGTGATACGAGAATTTTATATATAAGATGAATCATCGTCGTTGCACCGATGCAAATTTTTTTCTTTTCAAATTCCTTCTTTGATGGTAAGAAATGTAATAAATTAGAATTTATTCAAGTTGTCTCTCGGGATTGCTCGGGAGAGTGATGTTACCAAAGTAAGATCCAATCATTACCAGTTTATCTTTCTCTCTTAACTTCGATAAATACTGAACGAGTTTAGAATAATCCCCCGCTGTTGTGATTCAAGATAAAACGGGAACGGATAACATTTCTTCCGTTTGTTATACTTTCCTTTTTCTCAACCTTCAATCACAGTTAAGTAGCCGTTCCCCTCGTAAATATAACAGATTGCGAATCCATGGAGCCCCTAACAGACTTCCTGCAAATAAGTACCGCGGTAAAAAACGTAGCAAACAGAAATGAGCCCCGTTGTTCCCATAACCAATTCAAATTTTCACGATCAGGATACAGAACCATTTTTTCCTTGTATTCAATTTGCTTTGGAAAGTAAAATAGTATCAATAAACGACGCTCGCTTCTAAACGTATAGCAAAGTTGAATTCGAAAAATAAAAGGAAGCACTTCGAAAGATCGGGCCCCAGCCGAACTGTGTTAACCACAGACGCGATAAAGAAGGCAATTTTCTAAATAGGGCTTGTGAGGATTTCCCTAATGTTGGACAAAAAATGGATTGCTGCTCGCCGAGGATATACCTTTCCTACACAAGTTTCACTAACCAGTGGAGCAAAAATGTGGACGAGCACGTATTTTAACTTTGTAGGATCTAATACTGAAAGTCGTATCGCGTGAATGAGGACCTCTTCCTTTATGTCCTGCCACTTCCAACTACTTTAGCGACTCGTTCGCTCGGCGGTAGTTCGTTTTTCCTAGTTTAAGATCTGAAGAGTCTCGATGTAGCTTTTAGGAATCCTTTTAACTACCAATCGTCTGCGTTACGTTAAAATACCCTGAAGTTCTTTCATTCATTTTATAGTGAGTTTAATACAGAATAAACCAAAGCTAAACAAAAACCCTCATTCCACTTCCCTACACTAATTCGCTATTGTTTTTGCTATCATTGTTTCTGTCATAAATTGGATTTGCTCAGATTTTTGCGGTAACGCAATTCCATTCATATCTAAGTATTTTCTTGTTTTTCAGAATCCGAAGCAGTATGCTACTTTAAATGTAATCTTGTAATCTAATTTACAGAGCAAAACATGAGGATTAGCTTGTACAAAAGAAATATTTTCGCCTTAGTGGACTCGCAGACAAATATAATTAAATTCTCTGAAAGTATTGTAACTAAAATTGGTCAAGCGACCGCCAGACACAAAAGCAATTTGTGACGTCAATTACATAGAACTTTATTGAAGAATTTGGGGCACTCATAGCCTTAATATGTTATACAGAAGTAACCACGAAACATTTCGTAGAGAATTATGAACCCACTCATGTTCTCTTACGAGACATTATTGGTTTCTTTTACAAGGTTTATCTATAACGTTGGTGGAACTCAATATTGTTTAGTATCTCTTCTGTGTAAGAGTAAGTACCTCCCTACCATGTAAATTGGATGGTAAGGCCGTGCTCTCATTTTTAGAGGTCAAAAAGGCGACGGGTGATTCGATAAATTGCCAACTATGACCAGAAGGCGACGTCCTGAATTTTAATTCTGATTAAGAAATGTGGTCGCATCTTTGTCTAACCTATTACTATTTCGATATACGTTTGAGTTTTATATTAAACTAACTGTTGCCTGCGACTTTCATCCACGTTAAATTATTATATAAACACTATTTTGCCCATTTTTGTAACATTTTTCATTGATGCTCTGCTCCTGTTGGTCGTGGCGTGATATTATATAGCCTTCCTCAATAAATCGGATAACAAACACTAAAAGAAATCGAACACTAAATTTTTCAAATCGAACCAGTAGTTCCTGACATTAGCGCATCTAACCAAACAAACTCTTCAGCTTTATAATATTAGCAAATTCGTATTAAGTATTAAACATTTTATTACGGTTATTTCATGAAAACTTGACCGTCAACCAGATACAGTCATGTATTCAGACCGTTATTTTATTAAAAATAGACCAATTTCAGGGTTGAAAACTAACAGTTTTATTTTCTAGATACACGTAAATCGTGCAATACACTTTTAATCAAAACAGCTAGCAAGTTATATCCGAGAACAACGGCTCCTCCTCCGAACAAGTTTTATTTTTTAATATTATAATATCAGTCCAGATCAAGTAAGAAACAAATCTACGTAGGTAGTATAATCCCACGCAGAATCCACTCAGCCTTTATACACCTACACACATAAATAATGTATTCAACTGTCCAAAAACACAACCACCTCATTTACTTGTATAAAAAAGACATGAAACATTGAGGTAAAGTCGAAGATACACGGTACCCTAAAAAGGGATGTATCTTTTGTAAGGCATTCGTCTCAAAGCGGGGTATATCGACAGAGAGGCACGTTCAATTGGATTGAAACGTCGACTTCGGAAAGTGGTGTTGGCCAAAGGGTCCTAATAGCATTTTTGTAGTGAAGGCTTGAAGGGCGCCCTACAGAAAAATTGTTTCGCAGATAGAAAGCTCTTTATCTTTGATTACTATTTTGTTGATTAAATTACGATAGCGACAATTTGGAGCCTTCCTTATCCTGAAGGGCTTCTGAAAGTCAATTATACGAAAATCCCTTTTGTTTTAGGTAAAACCCTTACTTTAGTGCCTTGCCAAGAAACACGATACTGAATAATAATCCATTTATTACGTTGTTATTTATTACACGATGACAGGTTAAGGAAATTATTACACCATTTATTCAGTCAATTTTGGCAGGTACCTCAAGTACTCATTTAACATCAAATTCATGAAGCGTTTCATTCGGATCATTACAAAACTTTTGTTTAACAAGATTTTTTTATTAGACGCTTTAAATCGTACGCCATCGCGTTCATACCATAATACTGTAAATTAAGATTTACATAACCAAAAACTTCTGAAAACACAATTACAGAAGTTTTAACATAGAGCCTGTAACCGTAGTAGGTAATCACATTTGTCGGGGAAGTTGCTAGAGAAAATTGTCTTTGGTGCTTGTAACAAGGTTCAGCCCTTACCATTTTCCACCCCCTGTTGACAGAGTCGAGACGACTTAGACTAGAAAATACAAGAACAAAGCTTCAATCTTTAACATTCAATGTGTATCTATCGGTTTTTCGATTCGAAAAATATCTTTGAAATGGAAAAGCTATAGTGGGGAAGTTTTTAAAAATAATGGAGCTTACAGGGCTTATAGTGTGGGTAAAATTGTAGTACTTCTAATCCATGGTTACATAAAGTTCAAAAACTTTTAAGCTGTAAGTATTATGAATAAAAATGTGTGTTTCTCGAACATTTTGGCACAAAATAAGTCTTGTACTATATGTTACTTTTCGGTACACATAAATCTGAAGAATTTACTACTTGGTACTTCACTGGGACCGAGTTTCAAAACTGTGTAGGTAGACAGAATAATTTAATAAGAACGGTTTCTGAATTAATTTATTTCGATAAAGCAAAGCCTTATAACGTAGATACGAAACTTAAATAAGCGCTACAGATATTCCTAGAAATTAAATAGATTTATAAAAGTTATTGGGAAGGATCTAATTATCTGTATTATTAACAATATTCTACAGAAACCTGATTATCTTTCTGAGTCAAGTTACCGAGGTTAGGCGGCGGTGGCTCTGTGTAACTCTATAACTATCAGGTTAAGAAACCTAATACCGAGAAAAGGAAAGCTTTTAAACAGAAGCCTTGTTAATAAATCGTCTATACAGTGTGTTAGGGACAGCCCTCCACAAACTGAGAGGGTCCATCAGCTCCTTATTTTGAATCATATTCCACCGGAATTTTCCTCCGGTTTCTTTTTTCTTTTTTTTTCAGTTACTATTCCTTTATTTAAATGTAAAATTACATTCCCTGTACGCAGCACTCCATTCATGTAAGTAATACGGCTAAAATCAAAAATCCAACAATAAATGTTGAAATACTCTAACGAACGACGCGTGAAATCAGCTGTACACTTCCTGCCTAGCTACAGAGTTCATCGAACTCGTCGTCGCGCTTGCCGTTCGCTAGGTGCGTTTTGCCACGGTAACGATACATTGCGTATGAGGAAATAAAATAATTCTTTATTGGATTCCCATAACATTCCTGAAATAATTTTCCACCCCATCAGCTTGTGGAGGGCTGTCCCTTACACCCTGCATAGTTTTGTGGAAAAACATCAAATACTAAAATGGTCCATATACCAGGTTATCCAACGATAATTTCAAGTACTAGAATACCCAGTGGAACTATATATTACAAAGCTATCAGTGAATTGCATTGAGACCGAATCATTTATTCACCGAGTCAGACCGAATGCTGAGAATTGATCTGAGGAACGGAGGCGTGTGCAAAATCTAGCAATTTGCTTGTAAGGATCTCATCTACATACGATTGACTATGCAGAGTCATTTGGGACATCAGTATTAACATAATGACTAAGTTATGACGTAAATAGAATTCAAAAAGTAAATTGACTATGTATAAGATTATTTTCAGTAGACTAGGACCAAAACAGCATGTTTCTACCCAAAATTAATTGTAATCATTTTTTACAACACCGAAGGATTATGCAGAGGTGTAGGTACCTTATAGTACACCCACATTTCGCCAGCTATATTAAAGTCCCATGTAATAGGGGGCGAGCCTATTCCCATCAACCGGACGCAAATCCAGACTCCGTGGCTGCTACTGAGAAATTCCTGATGGGAAAACGCAATAACACTTTGCCCGACCTGGGAATCGAGCCCAAGACCTCATGTTCAGCAGTCGCGCTGGCGACCAGTAAACCAACGAAGCAGTAATTGTTAACAGTAAATGGTACTTAATTTTAGATCTGTTCTAAATATACTTTACATTTTGAAAGGATACAATTCTAGGTATTATGAGACTGATTTTACTGATAAGTAATATACCAAATTTTGAATGTTGGATTAGTATTTAAATTATTAAAGAGGATTGTGGGTTGGCTCATTATGGCAGACCCAAATAAAGAATTTTGAAAACGGTATGAAAACAAGCAACCAAAACCCTTAATGCTTAAAGCAAATTCAACAACACTACCCGATGTAATTACTTAAAATCAAAGTTTAAACTCGCTCACGAAGTCCGTAAAAGTCCTTCAAAGTTTCGGAGATCATTTACTTACCGGGAGGTACTTTACCTGGACACAAAGTAAAGCTGAAAGGTCCTGTAAACAAAACAGACAACGGCCAAGCAGACGGCAACCTACTTCAGGTCACGAATGAATACCCAAAGGGAAAATGTAGCTCGAAAGGTCTGGACAAAGACTTTGGTAGGTTATTCGTTACACAATTGTCCCACAAAAAAAAAACAGAAACGTGAATTGAAATTGTAAAATTTCTGGTTCAACCTTTGGAGGGCTATGTCATGTTAAATACTGTTCGAGTCGATTTATGTCTCGAGTACTGTTTGAAATAAAAATGTGTAGAATTTCGAAATACGTCCCTTTTTTATTTTTTTTTGATGCTTGACAACGAATGGAATACATTAATTAGGTCGACAATGTTGTTTCGTTAGAAATATAAAACAATATTAGGATACCTACCTGAACAGCTTCACCTAGGTCGAATATAATTTAACGTAATTAGTCGTGTGTCTTGGTATGGACATGTAATGACGAGGGATGAAACGCATGTGACTAAAAGAGTGATGGACATGAATGTTGATGGATGGAGAGGGAGAGGAAGGACAAAGAAAAGATGGACGGATTGTGTAAGGAATGATATGAAAGAGAAAGCAGTAAATGATGCCGTGACGTATGACAGGGGAGAATGGAAGAAGAAAACGTGTTGCGTCGACCCCGAGTAGAATGGGACAAGGACAGGACGATGATGATAAACAATAGTTCCTAATTATAATTTGCATACCGTTAAATACAGTTACTTAGATCTAACTTACGGTTACGGGGTGCAAATCCATAGTCTAACTTTTTAAGATACAAGTACTCCCCAACTTTCGGCTCACTTTCACTTCCTGACGAAAAGTAGCGAAACATTCGATCTTATCCTTATCCTCCAAGACAACAAAAGAAAATATATCACATAAACTACTTCCGAAATAATCTAACTTATAAAAAAACATAACGAAACCATAACACCAGCACAATCCGCATCTTTCTTGTAAACAAAAACTTCTCCACATTAAATATCTATACGTAAGTATATGCAGTAACTTTATTTCCTTTGGCCTGCCAGCCTTGCTCCAAAAACCCTCCGCATCAGTCGGAAGTCCCGATAATGTGATATGCGAAGCTCAAATACGCCTACCCTCTGTGCTTAAGGTTAAATATATTTTGGCTTTGTACTACTCTTGACTTGTTTTGATGTTCGTTTAATATTTTCCATTTGTGGTAAACAACGAGAATAATAGTTTTAGTCACATCAAAATGAGGTTGAGCACCTTTTTTCAAAGCATTTTACGGTCAAAGTTTTTCTGTTATTGTGTTTTGTGACATATGTTTTGTTAACGTTGTAAAAATACGCTGAGCATGTCGTCAACATAAATAAAACGTTATTTCTTAACGTTACTTACTTACGCGTTAGTTTACTTTTAGTATTATCTAACAATTTTCAGTCCCGTAAATCCAAGTCAGCATAAGATGCTTTAACAAACTCTGTGTCTGGTTGCAGTCTGCATCATGAAACTTCGAAGTTCCGAGTAGGAATCGGAATTTGATGATACCCGTTGCCTATATCCAAGTTTTTATCGTACCATAGAAAGTATTCTATTACTCGAATGGAGCTTCATTCGAATGCATACAGCGTCCGTCGTCGATGTAACGTAATATGCAACGTCGTCGCATCGTCGATATTCACTGTTTCACCTGCTTTACCATTCAGGGCGACGGGCGCCCGATGCTGATACGATACTCAACTATACTTCCTACTGCTTGCAGAAGACACTGTAATGTGTGGTTAGATGTTACGGAACCTCACTTGCATTATAAACGGGGAATTGCAAACAGTACTGTATTCGATTATAATAATAAAGTTCAATATAAGACGTAGATACGTTGTTAACAACACGTTTTTCGTAATGTACAGCTGCGGGCAAAAGTGCCGCAAGCCTTACAAACGGCCTTTGTGTTCCGCTTTATCAATATTCTCTGCACAGAATCCCCCTTTCTAGATTCCTTTGCTTTCACACAAAATATCGATGGTCAGTGACCCGCACATTCAAGTTTTGTTTATAAAAATCTGAATTCTCAACACTCGACCCAAATAATATTGCAAACATAAATATTTCTTCATACAAACGGTAATGAGTCGGTGGAGAGTAAATTTTTCAGAAAAGCGTTTGGCGTTGAAGAGGGAAAACGGCTGCGTAATTACTAATAAGAATTGGAGTAACTTTAAATTTCTTTTTTTAGGAAAACAAGTTCGACTTCGAAACAAGTTGGTTTTAGAAACTCTTTATTTATTTATTTTTATTTATTTGTTAGGGATCTGCAACAAAGAATGTACACAAACTTACGAAATCAATAATCGATGACAAAAGTATCATGTAGGTGTACTCCTTCACTTACAAGAGACCACAGCATGCATAATAAAAAACATGTGAAAAAAACTCAAAAAACTCTTTGAACATTTTATATTACAAATGTAGGAAACCAACAACTATTTCAATTCATTTTATAATTCTTATAACCTTTTTTTTATCTGCAACTTATGAAAGTATTAGTTTCACATCATATAATTACAGTGATACAAAACAAAATCCCACATAATACACAAAGTACTGCAGAAAACTTCTAAATCTGTTTGCTGAACCCAGAAACGTTCCCAGTTCTAACCCAAACGCCTAACAAGAACTCTATATTACGTACAAGTCTAAGCTGTACGACGCGCCAAGACGTCGTGGTTGGCTGGCAAGTTTGTTCATCAACGAACTACTATTTCATAATACGGCAACAGACTGGCTGCTACACAAATATAGTAAAGGAACAAGGAGTGAAAATGGCTACTTACATTCCATCCATTCCATCCGAACTTCCGAAAGTTAATAAGGTACACCTGGCTTAGGTTAACTGAGTCTACACCCTATTGTTGGGGTGTTATGGAAATAAGGTATTTCGCTGTGATTTACGAGCGATTTTTTCTAAGTAATCCGGGTCTCTTTGAGTTTTTTCCACGTAAGTTAGACATTTGATTTAGTAAATGTGCAGAAGAATTGAGTGACGGTCACTCAATGCTTCTGCTTAGGAAAAGATGCTTTGAATTATCGTCATACTTTGGATTTATTTCACAATCAGTTAAAATTACTATGAGTCTAAAACAAACCGGACATTAACACTTGAATAATACCCCTCAAAAAACATGTTAAAAACTGCCAAACTATTGTTCATTCAATTCGCGCGTATGATCACTCCCGTAGATATTGTAGGGTTTAAACATTAAACAATTCTCGCAGCCCACTTCACAAATGCTCCATAAAATTCGCTTTGACGCTGTTAATTAAAGAACAAACAATATTGCAGCGCTTTTGAAAGCAGCTTTAATATTTCGGCGAATAATGAATAGCTGTGATACTCGGCATTAATTGAAAGCACATTTGATATACAGTGGCTCGATATGAAAATAAAAAATGGAAATATGAAATACAATTTCCATGAATACCAGTGTTATCTAATAATGGCTGGGAAAATGGCTCGTAAATGAAAATTGAATGAATAAATACAATGGAGGTCGTGACTATGGAGGAGGAGGACGTATTGTGAACTATCTGTAGGCCCATTTTAATCAATTCTTTGATTACGCTGTAATAAAATTTGATATCGAATTATGGTAAGGTCCTGAAAGGTACCTACTAAATTATAACAATTTATATTGGATCTGAAAAATCATGTTAGATGGAGGGATGACCTACAAAATAGAAGTCACAGTAGACTTAAGTATTAACATACAGTAATTGAACTAGGAATAAATTGACCGGAATAGGCTCACATACGCATGCAAAAGCGGCACAAAAATGCTGTATATATAATACCGAAGTGGTGCCGAAGATTCATATATTTCAGCTTTTCATAAATAACAAATGTGACACCATATTGATATTCTCGACATTACTTAAAAGGATAAACAAAAACCAATACATTTTCATCAACATAATTCAGTTTGTAGAAGTCAGCTGGTCTCGGCTCGTTACGGAGCTCACTGCGCATAATCTAATACTCCGGCGTAGTATGCGGTGTTGATCGCAAGTTTATTACAAGTCGGCCCACGACGCCACACGCTGCGTACAAACAACACACTTTGAGCAAGAAAATGAAGAATTTTTTCGCAAAACATCTGTTGGTGAGTATGCTTCTTTGCTACATGTATGCCTAGTACAAGAGTCAGACTTACCTAATGGCGTAATTATTGTATTCTGTATCGATGAATCTTCGGGTCAAAGACAAAACTGGATTCTAAACAGTCTATATTTGGACTTATACCTACAACCTAATAAATATCAAGGGGGCTTTAAATCATGATAACTTTAACTAGCAAACTTATCAAATGGGCAATTTCCTTATTTTCAAAACATTCAGCTTTCAATCTTAGTCTCAATATTGGCAAGTTTATAATTTGTTCTAACTTTTTTGGCTTTTAAAATATACAGCGTGAGTTTTTAGTCGTCTTACAAAGGTCATCCACTCAATGTACCCGACATAAAATAGCTCTAGGTGCAATTTTTTTTTTCTTCCATAATAGGTAAAAGAAAAAAAAAATTGATTAAAATTATGAAACATCCTGTTAATGATGTTTAAGTGTCAAACGGGAGAACATACCTACCCAGCGCTCGAGTCCAGTAGATCATCGCTCGCAACAGGGTGTTTTAACTAGGTCATGCATCATAATACTGAATAATATTTTAATTTTTAAATTATTAAAATCTCATAAATACCTATATTTTTTATGAATGTTTAGTATTCATTGGATACATGAAGTGGGCTGCCGTTGTAAGACGACCAAAAAGTCACAGTGTATAAAAGAACAAATATATGTTATAATAGCTTATTAAAACGACAACCATTTAAAATATCAGAAAAAACACTTCAGTTAATTGTTGTTGTCATCTGTTTTACCAACCACAACGATTTACAAAGCTGGCAACATGTTCATAGATTCGGCATAAATATTATTTTACCTATAATAGCGATGGCATAAAATTATAATTTTATTACAGGCAATCATGTGACCATGCATCCATTAAATTATGACCTGAACGACAAAATAATCACAACGCGATTGTTAAAAAATGTATGATTTATTGATCACTAGCTGTTGCCTACGACATTCGTCCGCGTGAAATTATTGTATAAATATTACTTCCCTATTTGAATCGGATTTTGTTACTATTTCAAAGTTTAATTTTTTTTGCACGGATCCCTAATTCTTTTTTAATAAAATTAGCCTAAGTTACTCCTTATAACATTAGCTATCTGCCAGTAAAAGTCCCGTCAAAGTCGGTCCAGCCGTTTTGTAGATTAGCCAGAACAAACAGACTGATAGACCGACAGACAAACAGACAAAAATATGAAAAAAGGATTTTTTGTTAAATTCTTCACTTTAATATGCATTCAGTAAAAAGCTGTTATTTTGAATTTTTCAACCACACACTTCAATTTTATTTATTTGTATAGATAATATTATGAATGTATTAAACAACCACTTAACACACAATTATGCTTATGCCCAAAGGGCATTGAAGGACATCTGAATAAATAAAAATAAAATAAATTAAATTATGAAATCAATAAAAACTTCACTAGTAAGAAACTTTTAACTCGTCTGCTTCAAGAGAAACTATGAGAATAACTCGATTTTCTGTATTGAAATCTTTCAATACCATCAGTCTTATCATATCTTGCCTTTATCGCTAACCTTATTGGCGGTCTTAGGGTGTTACTTCACCAATCGATCGATCGCCGATCACCAAACGATCGATGTTAGAAATGACGACGATCGATCAATTAGTGTGGTAACACCCTTATTCATTTTCATTTATTTCTTATAATATTTAGGTAATTTGTCTTGATCGTCATCCATATCATAGTAATAATATAATACGTACCTATATGAAGTACCTAATATAATACCATAATAATTGAAGATGTTCTCTCCTTATTCTAATGAAATAAATCTGTTCAGTTTTTTCGCATCGGCATCCTAGCACTAAATTTAGCACTAAACATACTCTGTCTCTGTAATCTTCAAACGGTTGAAGGAAACAGAACGATGTTTAAATACGAAGCGGTAAACGTAATAGTGGTGCAAGCGGGCCTAAAAGTAATAATTTCCATTTAAAATAAATGTTTATGTTGGTACCTACATTTAAACACATTTATATTCAGAGCGTAACCCCAACATTGATCTATTCTTTCTTTACGACTATTGCTATTACTGACCATTACTCTTCCACTGGATATCATCGGTAAAGTTCACCCACTTCGCTTACCAGAATTTTATAGTAAGTAAGTCAAAGGTGGACAAATATTCGTTGCATTCAAGGGATCCGAGACCCTAAGTCACCTTTTGTGACCCCCATGGGAAATGATGTGATGGTGTTTTGGAAGTCTAGTCACATGACAATTACACTGACGTACATCTTGAGATTCATCTCTCCTGCCAAGAGGGTGAATATCAAAATATATAGAGTACTATATACTACTTATTATATAAACACTGAACACGTTATTGGATTGAGATGGAAAGATTGTCGCGTGATGTAGGTTGACAGAACATGATAGATGATCCAAATCCTTTTTCGGAATGGAATATCGTCTTCGGTCAATATTGGTTTTTAAAACGGCTGCGTCTGTGTGTTCCGGCCTTTTTTCAAAGTCATTCTTTTTAGATGGTAATCGATTCAAGATGGTGTTGTTGTTGGAGCCTATTGATATTTCTGGTACTTATTAAACGACAACGTGGCAGGCCCAGAAGAAGATGGCGGGATGAGCTGGACTATTTCGCAAAGGATCGGCCTACAATCGCACTAGACCGCGAAATGTGGAAGGAGGGAAGGGAGGCCTTTGCCCTGCAGTGGGACAATATAGGCTTATAATAATTAAGCAACATCGAAGAATGGATATAGTAAGGAATGAGTATATTAGATTAAGTTAGAAATGGCGCCTGTTACAGAAAAATTTGAAAGGAAGTCGTTTGTCTTGGTATGAACATGTAATGAGGACGGATGAAAAGCATATGAGTAAAAGAGTGATGGACATGAATGTTGATGGATGGAGAGGGAGAGGAACACCAAAGAAAAGATGGATGGATTTTATGAAGACTGATATGACAGAGAAAGGAGTAAATGATGCCGTGACATCCGACAGGGGAGAATGGAAGAAGAAAACGTGTTGCGCCGAGCCCAAATATAATGGGATAAGGGCAGGCATACCGAGTTTCCTCCGTGCCTCGGAAAGTACGTTAAGCCGTTGTTCCCGACTGTCATTTGTAGATCTTTGACAGTCATTAGGCAGTCAGTGGCCCAAAAAGTCTGACAACCAGTCTTACCAAGGGTTGTGGAGGTCAGATAGGCAGTCGCTCCATGTAAAACACTGGTATTCAGCTGCATCCGGTTAGACTGGAAGCCGACCCCAATATAGTTGGGAAAAGCCTAGGCAGATGATGAAGGGCAGGAAGATTATGATTAAGCAACATCGTGCAGTTGGTGTTTTTTTTCGAGGTTTTTATTTAACTTTATGAAAATGCTTCTGTAGATGGCTGGAAGCCGCATAGAGAGAAAAGTGGAAGGTTATGCGGGAGCCCTTTGCCCAGCAGTGGGACAATATAGGTTAAAAAAGATGGTAACAGTGCCTGTTACCGTTGTATAAATTAACACAGACACCAATTGTGTCGCTGCGATTTGCCGTTGCGGTTTCCAGTCAGTCGCGGTCATCTTCAGAATTGTACCTCAATCCAATCAATCATTTTTAAAAATATAAGCTCGACCGCCTGAAACAAAATCCATTTTCGGAGCACATTTATAAAAGAAAGTTAACACAAGTTTAAAAATGGCTCTTAAGCCCTAAAATGATAAAGTAAACGTAAATGTTCAAGTAGACACTTTCCTGCAATATACAAAAAACCTTAAGATGGAGACCGTTCGCCATAAATTTGATTTTACTTATAACATAAGTGCGTTAGTGGGTGTAAGAGGCAAGGTGCTCTTAGCAAATAATTTAATTAGCCCATAATAGGGAAACCTGGTGGTGATATTATTCTACCTTATACCCGGTATAATACGTGTATAACTAGCGAGTCAGGCGCGAGTCGCCAGTTATACACTCGTACCCCGTTTTTACGACTTTTGACATTTTGTCATTTCTTTACTATTCCTTTATTTATTTTCTTTTCATATATAAAGCACATTTTTAAATATTTATATACAAAGCAGTATAAAAAAAAAAACAAAAAAAAAATAGTAGCCCACCGTATCGGGAACAGGGTTAAGATTTCTTTATTGTTATTATACAAGTTTAATATTAAGTTTTTTATTAATCACATAAACCTTCTGGAATAAATTAGAACATTTATTCATGATGGTGAAAACCACATCAAAATCCTTTTCTAAGTTTAGAAGAACAACGCGGTCACACAGAAAGCGACTTTATTTTATAATATACTAGCTTATGCCCGCGGCTTCGCCCGCGTGGAGTTCGGGAATTGCCCACGGGATCTTATTTCTGGGATAATAAGTAATCTATGTATCTATCTATAATACATACATAGATTTACATGTACTTGCTTATAACTTGCAATTATTAGTTTAAAGTTATATCAATTAAATTAGATACGTGAAATATTCTTGGTTTGAGATTGGACATCGGATTTACTGGATTTTATCTGAAGAGTATGTACACAAATTTTCAAGTCACACAAGTTTCACAGAATATTCAACACCCCATTTCACCCTCTTAGGGGTGGAATTTCAAAAAACCCTTTCTTAGTGGATACCTACTCTCTACAAAGAGGACATTCTCCAAATTTCATGTCTCTAGGACCAGCGGTTTGGGCTGTGCGTTGATGTATCAGTCAGCCAGTCAGGACATTAAAATTTAAATTGGGGGATGATTTTGGAAAAACTGTGATACACGTATCTCATCATTTTAACTGAAGTATATGTAGATACATTTTCAAGTCAATCGACTCAGAGAATAAAAAGTTTCATAGAAAATTCAACACCCCATTTCACCCTCTTAGGGGTGGAATTTCGAAAAACCCTTTCTTAGTGGATGCCTACTCTTCACAAAGAGTACACTGTCCAAATTTCATGTCTCTAAGACCAGTGGTTTGGGCTGTGCGTTGATATATAAGTCAGTCAGTCAGTCAGGACTTTGAATTTTATATGTATAGATAGATAGATAAAGATGTAGATATATTTAGTTATATCCATGATTCAGTGCCGCGAACACTGTTTGTTTAGGTTGGCTCACTTTTTAATATGAACAAGTGTATTCAAAAATCCAGTTGGGGGTTCATTTTATTTCATCGTGCTACTTCGGTGTGCTTTCGTAATTTATCTCAAGTATTTTTTTATATTGGTAGTGAAAGAATTTGTATTCATTATATCGTCAAGTGATATTATGATTTTTTTAAGAATTCAGCTTTTTCAATAACTGCAAAATGCTGTTTAGTTTTCAAATTAATTTAATGATTTGTTGTTTGCTTTGGTTTACAAAACATGTTTTTCTTTTTTTCTATTCATTCTTTGACAATGAAAGTGTTTTCCCAAGGCCAAAAAGTGGGTATGTATGCTGCGTCAAACATTATTTTAATAAGAAAAGTAAACGTACTCTCATCAAGATACAAATGGCCGTGTTTATGACACGTTCATGACCAGAATTTTGGTGCGAATGTCCCCACGAAGTGAAGACGACCGACCTGGCTCAGGCCCTGTAAACCGAAACTGGCGAACTTTCCTCATAAAACTCAAATTGAAGGCTGAAAAAATCTTACAAGAAAGGTCGATTTTGCCTGAAACCTTAGATAATACGATAGAGATGAAAATTTGCCAAATTCTGGGAAACTAAACTACACTTTTATGTCGGACCCTCATGTATTGAAAACATAAGTAGAACGAATGGTACCGAATTGAGGTAATGATTTCTGAAGATTGCCCACTTTGGTGCTTGGTAAAGAGGTGGAGACCGTGATTCGAATATACGCGACTTTGGGGCAGGTTGGTTAGTAGTCGTAAAGAGCTTTATCAAGAGAGCTCTGTACTTTTGTTTTGGAAACTGTGTTAACACTAATCAAGGAGTTTCAAAAATTATTGAAACCATATAAACATTTTAACCGACTCCAAAAAATGTATGCTTTCCACGTGTTGTTTTGTTTTTTGTCCATGTCCACTAATTACTAGACCGATATGCAAGATTATTTTGTTTTTTAATTCTTGGTAATTTAATTATTTATTCATTAATTATTATTGTCTGTTTTAATAAATACACATATAGTTGAACATTTTAATGCATTTCCTTCTGTTTTGCAAAGAAACTTTTAACGTAACTCCCCTTGCGTCATGTGCCTAGCCTTTTCCCAACTATGTTGGGGTCGGCTTCCAGTCTAACCAGTTGTAGTTGAATACCAGTATTTTACATGGAGCGACTGCCTATCGGACCTCCACAACCCAGTTAGTACTGGGTAATACGATATCCCTTGGTAAGGACTGGCTGTTAGAGTATCGGGCCACTGACTACCTGTAACGACTGCCAAAGATCGACAATTGACAACCGAGACCAACGGTTTAAAATGCTTTCCGAGGCACGGAGGAAACTCGGTATGTGTACGGTGGCCACCCATCCACGGACCAACCCAGGCAAGCGTGGTTAACCTGAAAATCGACCCGAGCGGCTATTATTTTGCCACAAGCTCCTCCCGAGTAGTGGTACAACAATGAAACAGTACGCTCGGGGCAAATAGTCATATTGTCGAAGCCCCAAGGTTTGTTTGACTTTAGTTATGACTTTTGTTAGTTGGTATAAATTCACAAGTTTTCGTAAAAAGTTGTCCGGAAGTCAAATAGTAGGTACGTGAGGTCATGTGGTCATGTGGGCCACGCTACTGCATTAAGAATTTCCTTCAGATAATTATTTTATCTGAATTTAATCGTCTAAACGCCTTTTATTTATTACACTCAATATACTACTCACACTACATACAGTCGATCCCTAGGGTACCTACCTACCTACCTACCTGTCCATCAGTCTAATTCGTATGATCTAAAATGTAAAAAAAATGTAAATGTTTACAAAAAAAAAAAATGTTAATGTTGTTCTTCTAGCTTCTAGTGTAAGCTCACACTTACACTAGAAGAACAACATTTACATTTTTTTTATAAAATTAAATAAAAACAAAATAATTAATTAAACACATTCGCACCAGCTATTTGTATTAATTGCTATGATGATGATAACTTCTACATCTGCTTCGATAACTGTCAAAAACCAACAGTAAGTAGCAATCCAATAAAAAAAAAAACCTTTATTCCGATTCCAAACATTAAATTACGTACCCTTTTAACGCCAAAAACACAGTTCTCTTTACACAAATGGAAATCAAGTGGAAATCCACTCGTGAATTAAATGGGAGCCGATAAAAAGGCGAAATCCAGTGCTTACATAAAACCTCCGATAGATGCATTGCAAGTTTAATGTAACACGAATGTAGTGTTCGGTGACCGTAGTAATGGAAGCACTCAGGGAGACACGGCAGTTGACATGAATCAGAATAAAAATGTACAGGTGAGCGCACTTTTCATAACATAAGTACCGTCCCTCACAAAGGCGTTTCCAGAAGTATTCGTTTCTGCTAATTTATGGCGGTGATTAGTGTTGCCTACGATAAGAGGCTTTCGCAGTTCCAGATTTAAATGATCGTGGTTGTGTGCAGCGGTGTAAGAGCTGCAGGTACTTACTGTGTATGACTTCGAGTGTACGAGTAATACGTATGTTTATGTTCCTACTTGGGGCATCACTATCACAGTGCAGTACTACTAGCTTACAGCATTAAACTGTTCATGTTGGGTTGTAAAATTTTCTGTCAGATGGGTGAAAACTAAACTATATGCTCGGTTCTCCTAAGTGTCGTAGGTGATGTATGATACTCCATATTACCACAAATGGTCAACAAAAATGTGTTTTTATCAAAGTAAGACACCTTTTTTTCAGAGACTTTTTCAAAAAAAGGCTAAAACGTCCTACAATATTTTTCCCCTTGCCCTTATTACCTGTTTTCACAAAGAACCGTTGATTTGAAGGGCACGCGTTTAATCTAATCTTCATATCTACGTCGCTCAACCAGATACCTTTCAGAGTATGAAGCCAGCGAAATTATGAGAAAAATAAACTTTCTGCGCATACAAAATGTGACGAGCGCTTTTTCTTTTATAAAAGTACGTCAGGTAGGTACTTTACATAGCTAGTTTTTTATTATGCGACACAGATACACACATCGCTTTTCTTATACATGTGTTATTTATGTAGATATGCAAGAAATAAATAAGATAGCAACTACTGAATCCATCTTGTTCTCAACACGATTTACAAAAACCATAACCACAACATATTATTATTCAAAAAAAAAAAAACAATAATATTTATTTTATCTAAAACATTGTGTCATACATAAATTGAGGCAGCCCCAGTAAGCTACAGTTTATTCATTGTATGCAAATGTGGTATATACAGGATGTTATAAAAAAATTATAGAGCAGGACACATTCCGCCACAATAATAGCATGCAAATTTAATTTTTTTTTTTACATAAGTTTGTTACAATAAAATGAACAACATAGGAATGACACATCCATGTCAGAAATATTTTCTACTATACCCATTATGACTGACAAGGATACTCAATATTACTATCTAATGCTCATCAATAACAATGTACAAACATAACGTCGAATATGAGAAGCATTTAATCCCAAAAGATGCCAAGAATTTTTTTTAGAAGCGTTGTTCCATTACAGGAATTGATTGACACTTCGTTTAGCGAGTCCCGGATCAACCGTTTTAGGGAAAATTGTCAAAACTTTTTGTGACAAACGAAGTCTGTATCTACAACGGATATAAAGTCTCTTCATTCTTATCATGTCTAAATATGACAATCGTTTATTACAAAGACCCTTGAATACCTTCCTCAAAGTTTATGTATTTTTTGTTTGTCTTAAAAGTTTGCGAAACAAAAAGTCTATTTACATTGTTTTTCTTTGAAATTGCTGTTTGTCTTCCTTGTTTTTATGGATTAATCGTCATTTTCAATCGAGTTTTAAATCCACTTTTGTTTGAATTACGAGTTTCTCAACTTGAAAGCCACCTCAAAAGAAACGGAACCGAAGATAATCAATTTTAATGGACAGCGCTAACGGATTATTCTAGGTGTCTGCATCTAAAACAATTGTTCAACTGTTTGCGGATGCAGCGAAAACTTTAGTCATTTTAAAATCTGAAAGCGCTTAAAGCGATTCAATCATACTTTTCTTCCGGAGCGACTGGCGTCACGTACTCTTGAATAACCTTTGAAGTTATCTTTTACGAGGAGCATTTCCCGAAGCCAAAAGATACTCCGATGAGATTAGTTTAATGAAACCGTACGTCGAATGTGGTATATGCGGCTGGCAGCTGAATTAGCATGCAATTTTCCATATTTTGAACACATTTTATCCTGTTACCTACAGCTGCAGGTTTTCTGTTTAGAAAGGCGGATGATTCGATGCACAGCATATTTCATTATAATTTGTTAATAAATCTGAAAATGGTCACAGTATTCTTTGATATACATGTACCTCATTAGTAATAGTAATGTCGAGACCATTTTGAATAGTTTTATAAATACGACGGCTTCGCCCGTGTAGGTGTCGGAAATCGTCACACGTGGACAACCGGGATATAAATCATCCTAAATATGTCCTAATCCAGGTCATGGTCTACCTGTGGGTCATGGAATTCGGACAAGGTTATAGTCCCACTCATAAATTAATTAGATTATTTTCAATTTGATTGGTTTGGTTGGTGACATTGGTTGATCTTTGCAGATAACTTTTCGGTGTTAATATAAATCCTTTTATAGATGGCTTCTCAGAAGGCAGTATTTCTAGTGTGTTCTATCTCTAAAAACAGTGCACGGCTGTCTCCCTAACAGTGACATATTCCGCTGTTCCTGACATCTGTATTTTTATGTTGCAGCGTCCTGATGGCACGCTACTACATTTTTGTCACTCACACCATAGTTGAAGTGGACTTTAAGTGGCCGGCTGCAAACCATCCGTTTTTATGATGAAAACATTTTTCGACACTTCAAACAGTTTTCGTATTTGTGACTGTTACTAAGTGGTATTCTGGTCTGAGTGGTATGCTGTTTTCCAATAAAAAGTGTTATTTTAAATTATATTAAATATTTTTTTAAATTAATTATGCAGTAAAATAGAAGGTACTGTAAGTATACTCAAGACCATATCTATTAATACTTTTTGCACACCCTGTGTGACAGAGACTATTTTTAAAACCCCATCTGTATTTGTTACCCACCTACAACAACAATAATAAATAATTATTCTATTCTGTTGCAGTTCTGATTTCATAAAAAAATGGTCATCACTATCATCATCTGCTTAACCTTTTCCCAACTATATTGAGGTCGGCTTCCAGTCTGACCGGATGCAGCTGAATACCAGTATTTTACATGGAGCGACTGCCTATCTGACCTCCACAACCCAGTTAGTACCTTGTAATACGATACCACACGAATCTTTATAGTTTATCTAACAATCATGAAATAAGCAGGTATACGAGTATGTACTCAAATATTGTAATGTTATTTTCCTGTGTTGTCTACTGTGTGTACATAAATAGTAAAATAAATAAATAAAAATAAAATAAACCATATTTTTCCACTACTTAAACTGTTTTGTAAGTTTTAAATAAATTATATTATTAGGCCTCCCACTAGGTGGACCGATGTCCTGGTGAAGGTTGCTGTCCATTTGACGCGAGACGCATGGAACCGGTCTATGTGGCGACGCTTGGGGGAGGCCTATGTCCAGCAGTCGACGTCTTTCGGCTGAAATGATGATGATGACATAAATTATATTCCCACGTCCTCAACTCAAGGTCAGACATTCGCGAAATAGAAGAAGAAAAAAAGAGAACCGAGTAATTCTATCCAAACATTTGGAAGTGGATCACATTATTTTTACTACGTTACCAAAGATTTAATCCAAATCGTTCGTACAAAAGAGGCACAGGAACGTGGAGAGAAATTGGAAAGTTTTCTTACGTCTCTCGCTCTCATACATAATACATACAATTCTTAAACGTAAAAACTTAGGTAAGTACCGGAGGTAGGACCAGTACTTTCCAAGGAGTTTGTAGTTATATAGAAACACTCAAGAAACCCGCGACTCCGTCTGGTAGAAAAGTTTTCAGTTTTGTGGGACTCTAAAAAGGTGTGCTGGTGATTTAGAAATAAACTATTTTCTAAGTTTTTAAACTGTCATGGTCACTAATGAAATCTCACTAGAAACGGGATATTTACCATGTTTACTGTTTGTTTTGTTGTGTGTATTTACAAACAGTAATCATGGTAAAAAAAAAATCCGGCATAATAGGTGTTAAGCGGACAGATCGCGTAAGAAACACTGCGCTCCATTTACTCAAGTAGCAGATGTTAGAGAAAAAACAGCCAAGCTGAAGTGGGAGTAAGCTTGCCACGTAGCACGAATGCGCCCGGAGAGATGGGCAACGATCGTCACCCACGACGCCTGTCGGAGGAAATCGCCGCCGAGGTAGACCGCGGCGAAGGTGGTGTGACGATCTGATCTCGTTTGCGGAGCGAACATGACCAGATATCGCACAGGTCAGAGAGGTTTGGAAGGAGAAAGGGGAGGCCTTTGCCCAGCAGTGGGACACTCAAAGAGGCTAACAAAAAAAAACATGGTAAATATCCCGTTTCTAGTGTTAATGATAACTATTTTCTAGACAAAACACGTAGTGATGGCCTCGCCTTTCATGCACGAGATTGTAGGTTCGTAACTCAGCAAGTATCAGTGTGGCTTTTTCAATTCATGTAATCGTGTAAAGACAAGTATGACATTATTCGTAGTCAAGAGAACTGAGGTCTTAGCACGAGCGCGCGGTGTCGAGGTAACGTAAATAAGTTGATTTTTTATCGAAAATACAATTATTTTATAGCGTTTTTGTTAAATTGTTTGGATCAAGAACAAACAGTATCATCCGTCATCATCATTCTCTTGCCCTTATCCCAATTCATTTGGGATCGGTGCAGCATGTCATCTTTTCCCATACTTCTCTATTACTCGTCATCTCATCAGTCATTCATGCCATATCATTCTTTACACAGTCCATCCATCGTTGTTTTGGTCTTCTTTACTCATATACCCATCTACATTCATACTCAAAACTTTCCTCACGACATTTTCCTCTTTCCTCCGCATCACATGCTCATACTACGACAACCGATTACCACACAACTTTTCAGTCACCGAGGCTACTTACAGACTTCCTCTTATGTACTCATTTCAAACAGTATTAGCAAGAGATAAAAAAAAAAATATAATATATAATATTTACTTTACGTCTATACGGACGTTTTTACGGACCACGTGTTCGTGCTAGAGCCTCTGGACTTTTAGTTATTATTATTCTGAAATCACCAATCCACCTTGGGCCAGCGTTTCTGAGCAATGTTCGTGAATTATTTTTATGACATCAAACGTTTGCCCCGCAGTAAGACAGTTACAACTTAATATCATAGACAAAACTATACATTGAATTGTTCAAAATAAGAACAAGAAAAAGACAAAAACAATGCTTTAAAAAAAATACGCCTTGATGTTAAACAAAGTAATCAGCTTGCGAACCGGATCGCTCCCTGAGATCTCAAGCTTAACTTTTTACAGCTTGTATAATTTTGGCATTACGTTAAGAGGCTATGGTTTCGCTACTTTATCATCTGCCTAGGCTTTTCCTAACTGTAAGTATTGGAGTTTGCTTATGATTATAGCAAGCTGTTATGTATGTACGGTAAACAGTTATAATATACCTACTTACTAGTACCTAGCCTTTATTATTATACAGGGTTTTTTTTAAACGTGGGCAATCCTTTAGGGGCGTGTAGTACTCATGAAAATAAGCTACTTTTACTATGGGACCGACCATGAAATCGCGAAAAAAATATCAGCTGATCCATACATAATTGATCGCATAACTCGAAAAAATTTAGGCAACAGCAGATTTTTTAAATCATATTTCATAGTTAGCTCCATAGTAAGAGTTGCTCATATTTTTGAGTACTTTAGTCCCTTAAAGTATTGCCCACGTTTAACAAAACACCCTGTATATTGTGTTGGGAAAACACAATACAGGACTTCTTTCAGTCTAACCGGATGCAATTAAACAGTATTTTAAGTGGAGCGACTGCCTATCTGACCTGCACAACCCAGTTAATGGATGGTTTGTTGCTTCATAATCTGCCTAGCATTTTCCAAACTATGTTGGGGTCGGCTTCCAGTCTAACCGGATGCAGCTGAATACCAGTATTTTACATGGAGTGACTGCCTATCTGACCTCCACAACCCAGTTAGTAGTGGGAAATACGATACCCCGTGGTTCTTTTTGGGCCACACACCTGTAACGACTGTCAAAGATCTACAAATGACAGCCGGGACCAACGGTTCAACGTGCTTTCCGAGGCACGGAGGAAACTCAGTATGTAATGGGTGGTCACCCATCCACAGACAAACCTAGGCAAGCACGGCTTAACCTAAAAGTCGACCCGAGCGGCTGTTATTATGTAGCCACGAGCTGCTCCCTCAAACAATATTACATATCATCACAAATTCTACCATTATTTCACGTGAGAGACGTCGGAAGCAAAGTTGTACCTTCTATTAGCCCAACAACACGTAGGAACCCGAAACTGTCTATCATTCTCCGCCTACGCGGCGTCTCCGTAATTATTTGTACAACAAATATGCCTTACGAGTATAATTATACGTATATTCAGTATTTAGAATATGAAAATATGTTTGATTTTACTGTCAGTGGAAGATGTCGTTTACTTTATACCTATTAGTCTTTTCGTTTCGTTTGACTTCATGATATCAAATAAGTGAAGTGATTGCTGTTGCTACGGCGTAGCAGTTGTATGCTACGGCTCGTAGCAGTTGTATGCTACGGCTCGTAGCAGCACTACAATTTTAAAAGATGTAGAATATAAGTAAATGGGTATTGATTTAGTTAATGGTAAAAAGTTGGAAACGTCGCATAAGAGCTGTCATATATTTTACTGTTTTCATTATATTTAATTTAGTGTACATACAGCACCGAAACGTGGTTGCTCACAATGGGCCTCATCAGTAAGCTTAAAGTCACCCAAAGGGCAGCGGAGAGGCTAATGCTCGGAGTTTTCTTGCGTGGTCAAATCAGAAATGCAGACATCCGCAAGAGAAGCAAGGTTACCGACGTAGTCCGAAGAATTGCCAAACTTAAGTGGCAGTGCGCAGGGCATATTACTCGCAGAACGGATGGCCGATGGGGCCGCAAATTTCTGGAGTGGCGACCGCGGACCGGAAGATGTTGCGTTGGAAGGCCTCCCGCTAGGTGGACCGATGACCTGGTGAAGGTTGCGGGGATCTGCTGGATGCAAGTCGCTCAGGACCGGTCAATCTGAAGACACTTGGACGACGCCTATGTCAAGCAGTGGACGTTTGGCTGAAACGATGATGATATACTACTTTTAGTTCATCTTATAATATTAATAAATGTTAACGACGTTGCCTATTTTCAGAATGTATCAATGTAGTGCGCCAAGAACAAGAACAGTTGCTACGATGCGACGCGACGTAGATATCGCGCTCCACATCACGACTCCTACAAATACGCTACAGCTGCTACGCATTCGAAACCGATAGTCAGATCAATTAAATTAATCTTTGATTTGTTGAAATATCCTTTATCGCTTAAAATCGCGGCAACAGCTGGATCACTTCGACGGCGAAGTGATCGCCAATATATCGCCCGTCTGAGCTCGTTTTCCGGGCTATTTTACACAAGTGCCCACAAAAGCGACGGGTCAGCACGCGATTATCGACGCAGGCGGACAATGCCGTGAATAATTATTCAATTTGTTTCCCTTACAACGACGCCCTCAGCCAGCATGTAAAGTAGGCTCTCGTTTTACTGGTGACTTTATTCAGTAAATTAAATTTTATTTGAAACATTTTATGGACACTGCATCCGGTGTCAGTTAACAGAATGGTAGCTTGATACTTTGAGCCTTTTAATGTTTTCTTTTCAGACCTTGTTATTTTTTTAAGGAATTACTATCTTAGATAAATTGAAAACAATAATATTTCTTCAGTAGTAGTTTGTTAAAAGTAAAAGGGCAATAATAAAGATTCCGAAAAAAAAAAAACTTCCAACGATATGTGGTTGACTTTAATACTAAGTTTGGTTAAAATTAATTACCGAAAAATTTATACAAAACTGGCCAAAAATTACTATTAATACTAACGGGATATTTACCATGTTTACTGTTTGTTATGAGTTCCCGATATTACAAACAGTAAACATGGTAAATATCCCGTTAGTATTAATAGTAATGTTAGTGACCATGATGGCCAAAAATGTTTAACAAACGAACATGAGCTTATTCAAATTACAATTCTACGAAAAATAATAAACAAAATAGATACAAAGTATAAAGATGGTACCGACGCAAAATATTAACAACGTTGACTATAGGTACCTACCACAAAGCACAATAAAACAGACGAAAAGATGACCGACCTGTCAAGTCACAGGCGTTTAATTTCTTATTATTCAAATTCCATTAATTAATTCACTATGGACCGGAACGGAATGCTTTTTAATTAGGACGTCCCCTCGCTAAGGAGCAAAACGTGAATCTTTTGACCTTAGTCTAACGACACTCCTGCCGCAAATAGCGTCTTGCAATTTGGCGCTGAAATGTACGCTTAGACGTATTCGGTTGCTATGACATCCTAATTCTAACTATTCTAACTTTATAACTAATATTATAAATTCGAAAATAAGTTTGTTTGTTACCTTTTCACGCATAAACCAATGAACCGATTATCCTGAAATTTGGCATATACGTAGTCAGGTGTACAGAAACGGACATAGGGTACCTTTCATCACGAAAAAAAGTACCTCTCCCGAGGAAAACAACAATAACGTTCTTATGATAATAGATGGCGCCACGTGTCTGACGAATCATGATTGTATTATATACTCGAATTGACTGTCAAATTCTAAATTAACGCGAGTGAAGCCGCGGGTAAAGGCTAGTAAATTATATTGTCATGACGAAACTTACGTGTCGTAATTTACAAAGACCAAAGAAGGTTACACTTTTGGTCGACCGATTTTAACACGTCTAAACGCTAACTCATTTCTTCCTCATTTATGTCATTGTCATTCGAAAAATCATTACACGTAAGCACACTCTGTCTCGTAATTTCAGCTGGTATCTCGCTCCAGTTTAATTACTAAACAAGTGATTGTTTGCCATCATGGGCGTATCATATTTTTTCATCTGAATACCTTCCATAGAGGTTTATAACAATTGCCTCGACGCTGCACGCTGCTTGAAACACTACAAGACCCATCCTGGTGGCCTACTCTGACGTCTTAATTCCAGTGTGGGAAAGAGATGGTGCTAGACGACCTGTATAGCTCTGTCTCTTTCCCACACTAGAGTTACTACTGCTTTAAGACCATAACGTAGTAATCCTACAGATGCTTCCACCCAAGATATCCCAAAAGATGCCTTAACCAACTAGGTTTGTTCTTCACAAGACCAATTTCGATTGCTATAACATTCATCAGTACAATGACGAAAATTACGGGTCGTAATTTCTACGCAAAGAAGTTCCGACCAATGTCCACGTTTATGTCAAAACGTGACGTAATTTTAGACTAATGTATTACTGTCCACTAAAACAAGTGTTACAGGCGTATGCACGCCGAATTTCCGTCGCATAATTACAGCTGGTGTATCGATTCACGAGTGATTGTTTGCTATCATAAACCGGCTGAATACCTTCCATAGAGGTGGATAGTGCTCGTCATATCCCTTGGGTCTGCTTGAAATGCTACAAGATCCAGGCAGACACTCCCAAGTCACCTAGACGTCTAGCTTCGCTCTGCACGAGACCAATTGAACCGTTATGTTGCCACCGCAGCACTTGATTGATGTTTAATTACGTGAGCGCATATACAATGCAATCCTACGTGGAATCAGTGATATCGGTGCGTCGATAAACATTAATCAATTACAAGTGTGAAGCTAATGTTACATTAAGTACCTTTGGGACGTGTTGCCGTAAAGCTTGACTTGATAGCTTAACGGGCAATTTACAATTATCAGTAAACTTCTAACTGAGAAATAAATATTGCGGCTTGCCTCGCTGCAAGCAGTACCGCTGACCATGTTAGTCCAGGGTTCAATTCTCAGGTCGAGTAAAATGTTATTGTGGTACCAGGAATTTCTCAGTAACAGCCCGAAGTCAGGACTTGTACCCGTTTGATGGCAATAGGCTAGTCCCCTATTACACATACCTCATTAGAAACAAAACTGTTTTATGTCCGTCACAACACCATCTCAGGTCCAGTTGAAAACCAGTGTTGGGCACTAGCTGCTCGGTAGTTCGCTGAACAGGGCCTGTTTGGCGCAGCCGTGAGACACACAATCATCATCATCATCTGCCTAGCCTTTTCCCAACTATATTGGGGTCGGCTTCCAGTCTAACCGGATGCAGCTGAATACCAGTATTTTACATGGAGCGACTGCCTATCGGACCTCCACAACCCAGTTAGTACTGGGTAACACGATATCCCTTGGTAAGACTGGCTGTCAGACTTTTTGGGCCACTGACTGCCTAACGACTGTCAAAGATCTACAAATGACAGCCGGGACCAACGGCTTAACGTGCTTTCCGAGGCACGGAGGAAACTCGGTATATAATGGGCGGTCACCCATCCACAGACCAACCTAGGCAAGCACGGCTTAACCTAAAGATCAACCCGAGCGGCTGTTATTATTTAGCCACGAGACACACAATATTATCTCTTTTTTTTCTGTTTAGTTTTAACCTTTTATTGTGTAAATTTAAGTTTTTTTTAATTTTTTTGTTTGTTGTGTGCACTTGTGGCATGTGCCAAATAAATATTTATTTTTATTTTTATTTCTTTCTTTCTTTTCTTATAACATGGAAATTAAACATAACCGGCAATGTGGGTGTAATACAAGCACACCTCTGCACAACCGTTCGAGCATTACGACGATGTTGTGTTATGTTATTTGGTAGCTTTCAGTAGAAAATATTATGACATTTTACCCGATTGTAGAATAAATATTAATTGACGATTGGAAAATCGGCGACAAAACAAAAGTTACGTTGACGCTTTGACAGGACCGTATTTGCTAGATGGGTAATTTTGATGAAATTGGGGTAGGCTCACTGTGTAATTATGTACATTGCTGAATGAACAACAGTGTCAATTTCATTTAAATGAATCCCAGTTGATTTTGCAACCCCTACAGTGTCCCACTGGTTGAAAGAAAGTGGAATATTACTTTCCGGGTGCCAAACTGTTGATCTTTCAATAACCTTCGATCTCGGCTTTTGAATCGAAACGACTGGTTTTAGAAATGTTCTGAATTTAAAATAAAAAGGTTTAAGCAAAATATTTTCTTGGAATTTTTGCAACCGACCGTTCTTGGTCCGGAACTTTATTCAAATTAGATTTTCATTGAATTCTTTGGTATTTTCTTTCTTTTCTCAATATACAACATTGAATACATATAATGTATTCAATATCTATACATATAAAATTCAAAGTCCTGACTGACTGACTGACTGACTGACTGACTGACTGACTGACTGACTGACTTATATATCAACGCACAGCCCAAACCGCTGGTCCTAGAAACATGAAATTTGGATAGTGTACTCTTTGTGACGAGTAAGTATCCACTAAGAAAGGGTTTTTCAAAATTCCACCCCTAAGAGGGTGAAATGGGGTGTTTAATTTTCTGTGAAACTTTTTATTCCCTGAGTCGATTGACTTGAAAATTTGTGTATTTACTCTTCAGTTAAAATTATGAGATACGTGTATCGCAGTTTTTCCAAACTCATCCCCAATTTTTAAATTAAACGTCGTGACTGGCTGACTGATATATCAACCCCCAGCCCAAACCACTGATCCTAGAGACATGAAATTTGGACGGTGAATTATTTGTGAAGAGTAAATATCCACTAAGAAAGGGTTTTTTGAAATTCCACCCCTAAGAGGGTGAAATGGGGTGTTGAATTATATGTGGAACTTTTTATTCTCGAAGTCGATTGACTTGAAAATATGTATACATACTTTTTAGTTAAAATTATGAGATACGTGTATCACAGTTTTTCCAAAATCATCCCCAAATTTAAAATTGAATGTCCTGTCTGGCGGACTGATATATCAACGCACAGCCCAGACCGCTGGTCCGAGAGACATGAAATTTGGACGGTGTATTCTTTGTGAAGAGTAAGTATCCACTAAGAAAGGGTTTTTCGAAATTCTACCCCTAAGAGGGTGAAATGGGGTGTTCAATTTTATGTGAAACTTTTTATCCACGGAGCCGATTGACTTGAAAATTTGTATTCATACTCTTCAGTTAAAATCATGAGATACGTGTATCACAGTTTTCTAAAAATCATTCCTCAATTTAAAATTCATTGTCCTGTCTGGTTGATTGATATATCAACCCCCAGCCCAAACCACTGGTCCCACAGACATAAAATTTGAACGGTGAATTGTTTGTGAAGAGTAGGTATCCACTAAGGAAGGGTTTTTCGAAATTCTACCCCCAAGAGGGTGAAATGGGGTGTTCAATTTTATGTGAAACTTTTTATCCACGGAGCCGATTGACTTGAAAATTTGTATTCATACTCTTCAGTTAAAATTATGAGATACGTGTATCGCAGTTTTTCCAAACTCATCCCCAATTTTAAATTAAACGTCGTGACTGGCTGACTGATATATCAACCCCCAGCCCAAACCACTGATCCTAGAGACATGAAATTTGGACGGTGAATTATTTGTGAAGAGTAAATATCCACTAAGAAAGGGTTTTTTGAAATTCCACCCCTAAGAGGGTGAAATGGGGTGTTGAATTATATGTGGAACTTTTTATTCTCGAAGTCGATTGACTTGAAAATATGTATACATACTTTTTAGTTAAAATTATGAGATACGTGTATCACAGTTTTTCCAAACTCATCCCCAATTTTAAATTAAACGTCGTGACTGGCTGACTGATATATCAATGCACAGCCCAAACCGCTGGTCCGAGAGAAATGAAATTTGGACGGTGTATTCTTTGTGAAGAGTAGGTATCCACTAAGAAAGGGTTTTTTGAAATTCTACCCCTAAGAGGGTAAAATGGGGTGCTGAATTTTCTGTGAAACTTAATATTTACTGGGTCGATTGACTCGAAAATTGATGTTCACACTCTTCAATTAAAATTATAAGACATATGTATCAGTTTTTCCAAAATCATCCCCCAATATAGTTAAATAGAAGCTCACGTAGAAGGGCGCATGCCGCGCAGCGCTGCGTGGGGCGTGCGGGGCGCGGGAGTATTTACCTATTACTAAGTAGGTAGGATTTTTCTGAGGTAGACGTGTCTGTGAATATGGTTTATTCCACCGATTTTTGCGTTGGCTCGCGATACGGGACATTGATATTAAATATTATGTCAAAGTATTATGTCTATAAATAGATTCCTAATAAATCATTTGATTGGTGTCCCGGTGTCCAATCTCAAACCAAGATATTTCACATATGTAATTTAATTGATATTACTATGAACAAATATTTACAATAGCAAGTACACGTAAATCTATGTATGTACTATACATACATAGATTACTTATTATCCCATAAGTTAGATTCCGTGGGCAATTCCCGAACTCCACGCGGGCGAAGCCGCGGGCAGATGCTAGTACCGTATATTTCTCGATATAAAATACAATTTCTCCGCTTTCTGCATCTTTCTGACTTGAATGTGCCCTGGCGGTTAGGAGTGTGTCATGCTCACTCAAATGTCTCGCTGATGGTGGCGCGTGTGTCGGATCATTTAGTTCCCTTCAAAATGGTTGAGTTGAATGGTGCTGATACATGCGTCATGTTCGTGAACGGGCGCTGTCAGTTGTGACTGGTCATCTCTTGGTTGCCACGGCTTATTTGAATTGTTTTTTTTTTTTTTTTGAATTGTTTACTATGGACACTTTTAACGTACACATCTTGCTACATCGTTCTCACATAATGTACCATCTCAACATGAATGATGTAACCAAGAGTTTGTAAAAGTATACTGATTTAAAAGAGTGTCCATGGACTTTCTTGCCCGTTCTTCTCCATAGAGATCTACGTTAGGGAATGGGCAACTACAGTACTTTCACAGTTTTTATGCCTTGTGACTGGGACTGTAGCTATAATTGTCTTTGTTTCGACAATTCAAAAGTGCCTGTAACTGGCCTATTTGAAATAAATGCTTTGATTTTGATTGATTTTGATTTTGATTTTCCTTTTATAAATACAAAAAAAAGTTGCTTAAAATTACTTTGCCTGATCACCTAGCTTGCAAGCGTTGTACTTTGGGCTAGCTAATCAACCTATCTTTTATAGATGTAGCATGTTAAAACGACCTTCTTAGCAAATTATAATTCTGTACACGACTAGTAATAAGTTCTTAAATATTCTATTCCTGACTAATATTAAAACGTTTTCTAGTTTTTGTTGACATTAACGACGCAACCTATCGTCATCACATTTATCACATGGGAATACTAGAGCTAAGACATTTGATTCGATTTTTATCCCATCAGTCTGTTCCCACGGGTCAATTTAAGAAGTCTACGCGGGCAACATGGGCGTACCCACGGTGGGGCAAGGTGGGGCACTTGGCCCACCCTGCACTCAGACCCGAAGGTAAGAATTTTTAGGCAAAATTAAAAAATTGACAAAATTTATTTGGGTACTTTGACATTCTTCACATTAAAATAAAAACTAGTTTAAGGTCAACAATAACAGAAAACCGTCTTGTCGGCCTCTGTATGATGAGTGAGCATAGAAAGAGGGTTCTGGAAGCACAACATATATTTGAAAACGAAATTTTAGCTAGATTTAGCCAGAACCCTCACAGGTTATTATTGAAATAAGGTGTAGTGCTGTCAATAAAACGTATCAGTCAGTAAATAAAAAGCATTTTTAATTTCCTACTACATAGTTTATTTACTTCTGCCCCACCCCAAAAAATGCTGGGTACGCCCATGCGGGCAAAGACGCGGGATAAAGCTAGTAACGCTATAACTCCCAAAAACATCTCCTCCAGGCTTTCAGTAGATTATTAATACACACACCACTTACTCACGTCATTGCCCAAATAATACAGTTCTTCGCAAACAAGGAAAAACTGGAGAATCATGACAAATGCCCAGACAAATTGTAGGAGCCGTTGAAAAAGTGAAGCCACCAAAGATTAATGAGAACCAATAAGGAAGCCTTTGTGCGTTTGCATTTCATTAGGATCGGATCGATCGTGAGTGTTGCAATATTGTTGGTTGCTGGTTAACCAGCTCATGTATGTACCGATGATGAATGTGTGTAACGTGGGCAGTTAAGTGACCGGCAATTAGGAGTTTATCTTCGATCTAGGATTTCCTCTATACACACCGTATTTCTCATACAGGGTGTGGACCCTTCACGAAGCCGTTAACCAAGCAGTATGTTCATCAAACTAAGTAACTTTACGCAAAAATTATTGCTGGGAAATGACGTTTTTTTTGGGGTGAAAAATCACGTTTTACGGTAGGACGCAACGTAAAAATTCAAAACATTGTTCTGATGGATGGATTGAATAGCACGGGGGTCGTGGAGGTGTTTAAAGTAAAAATATTACATTAACAACATGTACTAAAAGAAAAACTTGTGAATGAATAAGTTGAAACTTTGACCCACAATATCTCCGTAACTAGAAGGTTCCATGAAGGAAGGATGGTCAAGAAAAAAAATGATCGAAATGACGGGGAGAACAAGCGCCTTTCGGCTTCGTTAAGGGTCTTGTTACACCCTTTATACTTCGTGTGCTGGTTTATGAATTATAGTTAAAAGTTGCCTTTGGCTGTTTTTATATAATCATTTCTCAAAGGTCAGTGATGGTGAGTTCTGACTCTTGAACTTCAACTCAATGACTTCTACAGAACATCACACATCAAATAATGTAAGTACTCGTCGCGACCGTTTGGTAGGTACCTGAAAGGTAGACAAAAACGTATTATATGAGTAACAGATACGACGCTCTACGAGGTCGAACTTTTTCTAAAGTATAAGTTTTTGGCCGTACTGTTTCTACAACATTAAGAAAACCCTTTAACGAAAAAAAAGTCAAAAGTAACACAACTAATAACTAGCTTATAGTAGAAAAGATTTCGAAAAATAAAACTTTTAAATATAGATGTGACGTCATTTTTTTTCGTGTTCTTCTCATCAAACCTTTTTAATGGGTACCCTCATTATGGGTTGCATTAAAAATAACTAGTCCGCCATCTTTGGAAGTCCGCCATATTGTATTTAGAATGGCGTTACTTAGCTAACTATGCATTGTCATGCAAACTAAACGGTTGGCGACAATTGTTTTAAAATTCAGTTGCAAGATTAATTTGACCTAAACAAACATACAAACATTGCAAGTAAAATAAAAGCTTGTAAAAATAAAATTCACGTTCCCCATTCTATTCTACGAAAAGGACACATAAACAATTTTGATAACCAAAAGACATAAACAGTTCGTTATTATTGAGCGGGTCCCGTAAGTGGATACCGTACCGTATCGTGTCGTATCGTATGAGAACACGTCAATATTACGTACGGGGAAAACAGCAGCGTAAGTGGTCCCGCGGGATCAGACACTTCATACGTTCAATTGCATATGAATGAGTTTCGATGGCTCGGTAAATAAACCACTTGTTTCTGTCAACAGCTAACGTGCTTTTAAATTTTGTTTAATGTGTTAAGGGCTTTTTTGTTGTTTCGAATGTTCTTGTGACGATGTGATACTTTTTTAAGCGACTTTGTGTCGTTTAAAATAAGTACCGTCATAGATAAATTAAAAATGTGAAAATTTGTGAGGATGGATGGATGAATGATGAATGTTTTTTAATCTTCCAGGCAGAAACTACTGACCGGATTTGGATGAAATATGGCACACAGAGGTCACATATTTTTTTCCTTAGCCTATATTGTCCTACTGCTAGGCAAGGCCCATAGCCTCCCACTCTTCTCTCCGTGTGGTTTTCTTCGGCCAATCTCTCACAAATGCCTTTAAGTCGTTACGACAGCGTTTTCTAGGCCTCCCACTGCGACGAAGCCCGTCTTCTGACACATAGGCGTATATAGGGTGACGAAATGTACATACACGGACGAAGCTTTATTAAGTGCGTGTTGGTGTTGGCTGATTCAATGCAAACTCCGCATCCTATAATGTTTGCTTTTGAGTTGAGTTTTAATGAAAATTGTAATCAAAATTATATAATTCTTGTTTTTTTATTATACTTTTCGAACTAGTGATATATATAAATAGTGAGCGGAATATACACACATAAATTCACGCCATCCTCTTATGAGGGTTGGCAGAAACTACAGAATGCCGAATAAAACATCTGCTACGATTTTAACATCCATTCATCCTCATGTACGAGACAGTGCAGAAAAAAAAATATTATCTAGTATCATACTGGCCATAGAACGAAATACCGATGTGATGAACTAGGTTTTGCATCTACGTTAATTAACAGACAGACATTAACTGCGAATTCATTACCACAAAGCGAATCGCACTTCAAAACGTATTAGCATTTTGAAACGCTATTAGGATTGCATCAATTGACAATAATTATTCAAACTCAAAGGGAACAATTTGGCTTAACCAAACTATAATAGATTATCCCCAAGGGGTTAAGGGAATCTAAATATTAGCATAGCAACACATCAGACGTAAATGACGAGGCGTAAAATCGTGCTTTTTACTTCTTTCTTCTATTTTTTTTTTTGTGGTTAGTGCAAAACCTGGAGTCAGAAATTTTAAGCCGCCCTTATGGGCCTCTGACTTGGTTTTACATACCGTCGAGAAATATCTCTCAGGCATGTTTGGTTTCCTCACGATGTTCTCCTTCACCGAAGCTAGTGATAATTAAAGTATAAGCACATGAATCTGAAAAATCAGAGGTGCGTGCCATGAGTTCAAACTCGTGCACTATGACTTGCCCGTCCGACGGTCACACCACTAGTCTATCACTGCTATTTACGCCTCGTAACGTTCACTGTAATAATACATGCCGAATTTCAGTTGCGTAATTTTCGAATAGTGTTTCGTCACTCGTTAGTCTAGCTAGATGAATTGAAAACAAATGAGCTACGTGTATAGCGAAAGGTATAAATAAAGATAAATGTAAAAATAAAGGTAAAAAAGGGTGTAAATAGACCCTTAACATAGCTGAAAGACACGTTCTCCCCGTCTTTGCGATAATTTTTTTGTTCTAGACCATACCTGGGAACCTTCTAGTTACGGAAATATTGGGGGTCAAAGTTCCAACTTTGTCACAAGTTTTTTTTTAAATACATGTTTTTAATGTAAGATTTTTAATTTACACAACTCCACGACCCCCGTACTATTCAATTAATTCTTCAGCACAATGCTTTGAGTGCTTTCCATCGAGTCCTACCGTAAAACGTGATTTGTCACCCCAAAAAAAAAAAGTCGATTCCCAGCAATAATTTTTGCGTAAAGTTAGTTAGTTTGATGTGCAGAATGCTTGGTTACGGCTATGTGAAGGGTCTGTTTACTCCCTGTATACAATAGTCAATACACTGACACTTCAAGTGGTGCAAGTCTTCTATCTATAAATATGTAGGTAGGTGTATCATAATATAATTAGTATTTTTGTTTAACCACAGTGGTTTGTTTATTATTGTGACACTGTTGCACTTTAAACTATTTATTTCTATTGCTGTGCCCTAGCAGGGTTCATGTATGAAACCTATACACCGTAACTTTTTAGTCTTCTTACAACGGCAGCCCACTTCATGTATCCAATGACTACTAAACATTAAAAAAAGGTATTTATGAAATTTCAATAATAAAAAATAAAAAAACAAATAAAAAACACCCTGTTGCGAGCAATGATCTACTCGACTCGAGCGCTGGGTAGGTATGTTCTCCTGTTTGACACGTTAACAGATGTTTCATAATTTTATTCTATTATGGTAGGCAAAAAAAATCCGCCTAGAGCTATTTTATGTAGGGTACAATGAGTGGACCACCTTTGTAAGACGACAAAAAGTCACGGTGTATAATTGTAACAACTTGTAAACTACATGAATGCAATAAATGATGATTATGATTAATAATACCCACAAATGTAGATATATCAGTGTATCAACTGAATAGTTATCAGAAATACCTTAACGGAATTATTTATAAATGTTGCTAGAGGCGTTAACACGTCTATAAGTTACCTCTAAGTTATGATCAATAATCATAACTTGGGTAACTTTAAACAGCGTTTATAAGTAGGCCCCTAACATAATTATGTTCATCAATCTTTGTTCGGCTTGTTAAATTTTCATCTTTTTACTACAACATAAAAATCGAGAAATAGGTCCCTAGCTACCTAAAAACTTGTGATAGCTCTAAAAAAGTCAAAAGAAAGTTAGAAACCTATATCTATAGACTATTTAAGTAGACAAAGGAGGCTATCATTAAACTTTCATAGCCATTTGGCCGCTGTGCGATTTTCTAGCAAATAAATCAAGCACAAAAGAAAAGTTTTTTCGTGAGGAAAACTTTTGCTTCATAATGTTTCGGCGGTTCACTTGTTGGATTGTTTGTTGAGATGTGAATACCTACTTGTATATACCTATATTTCGTGTAGAAAAGGCAAGTCTTATACATAGATCTGGGTACTGGATTAAATTTTATATTAATACTAGGCTGTATGTTTATTTTTCTATGGTAACATTTGACAGCGCTATTTTTTATCTGTCTGTCATGTCGTGATACTTTCTGTGCAGTGATGTGTGATTTAACTAAATAAATGCTTTATTCAGTTTAAAATTCAAGGAGTCTTATTTATTAACCTAATCTCAATATGATATGTGTTATTATTTACATGATTAATTAATTAACGGTATCTACTTATCAACATCACAAAACACAATTACGTTTTCACCCACAAACACACACATTAAGACAGTATTTTAAGGTTTCGAAGAAGCCTTCATATGCAAGTTAATTAATTAGGTAGGCACACACCTACATATTTAAACTAAGGCCTTTTTACTCGGGGGTAAGTAGTACACTAATTGCTTCATAACAGTTACGGGTACTATTTTACATAATTTACCTAAAATTAAAAAAGGTAATTCTAATAAAAACAATACCTGCATAGAAACAGCTGGGGGTCTAAGATGGCCTTGAATTACGTTACAATTCGTGCAATGCTCACAAAGTTACAATTGATAATATTAACTGCGTCTCAAACTATTTTAAGAATTTGAATGCGATTCATATTATTATCCTATTATGATTTTGCTAAACTGATCATTTTAGACCCCCTGGCCTCGTGTATCCTGGGTTTTTATAAGCTAGAGCTGATTAATACAATGCGAAATTATAGGTCAATAGCACCCATTTAGGTAGAATAATTAATAGAAAGCCTGATTACTACAATTAATTCTTCTCTTAGTTATCTCAACGGCTAAAGCCACTAGTTACCAAGCAAATTTCACTGTTTAATTAAAGCCCTCATACATAATACTTCATTAAGACATCTAGGCTTTAATACAATGTGTTAAATGCCAACTAGCAAGCAAAGTAAATATATATGACGGGTACAGACTGAAGTACAAAGGGCTTACATCTAATAAAGCTTTCTGAGATAAGGGACATTTAAATTGTAATTCTAAGCTTGGACCGATGGAGTCCTGTTACATACGTAGAAAATAAAAACAAATACAGCCTATATCAGAAATGTGTGGTCATAAAGTGACACTCTCCAAGAGTTCGATCAACATTTGCTAGACGTCATTATGTTACACAATCCACCTACATCTATAATAAACTGAATCTGTGTAAAATATATCCTCTGCTGTTATACAATTGTAAAAAAACAGTTGGTGATTGGTTGAGATCTCTAACATACGAAGAAACAGAAAACATTCTGATCAGAGTAAGCTCACATGCTGGATACCCACACACATACACAGACGCACACACACACTCACAAACACACTCACACACACATGCATACAAACACTAACGCACTCACACGCACATACAATAACATGCACTCCTCCCTTTTTTATTTTTTTTCCCGTTCAGTAGCTTCATCATAATTATAATATCATTACTAAGATACCACCTAAGGAAACAATGAAACAGCCCCGACACAACTTACTGGGGCTGCCTCAGTTGATGTATGGCACAATGTTTTGAACTAAAATAAATATATTGGTATTTTTTAAAGACAAAACATAGCAATTTTGGCCCCATGGAGAAAGTAATTGAGTTTAAATCGCACATCATCACACTATCACACATTTTTTATGCACGCTGTATACAAGGTGGACACCGTCGCGAAAACGGTTACCACGTATTCAGTACATCATTCTGAGCCGCGGCCATTTAGAATTTTTTATAGGTTATTTAAAAAGAATCAGCTGTTTCCTACAACAGTGCAATACCTACATGGTCAAAATGTATGGAACAGCTGTTTTTTTTTTTATAACCGATGAAAAATTTCCACCCCGTATATTTTCGGTTGGTGTCCATAATCTCGGGTTATTCACTAAGCATTAGTTGCTGGAACATTAACGACCAATGCGATTTAAATGAGACCTCACCCTAACACAGAACAGACTAATTGAAATGTACGTAATTGGTAAATTACTTGTAGTATGTGCCTACCCACACCGCTGCTAAACGATCCCGCAGTGATAAATGAGAGCGTAGCTTCACTTTCAAATGCTTTGGAATACAAAATAAACTACGCTATTTACAAAACAAAGGTTAAACGAGGGATATATTTTAAGGAATTTTACCTTCATAAAAATGAACCACTTTTACTATGATACCAAACCCTGAAATATGAAAAACACTGCTATGATCTTTGCGACCAAAATGGGGTAGGAGTTTTTCCGGCAGTATTTATTTTTAACCGACTTTAAAAAGGAGGAGGTTATCGATTCGGATGTTTATATATTTTTTTTTATGTATGTTCGGGCGTAACTCCTCTCGTTATATGTATATAGACGCATTTGTAAAATTCTTTTTTTGTTCCGAAATGGTCCCATTTAAATTTCAAAAAGATCTGATGATGAGTTTCTGAGACAAACAAAATGTTCTTTTACATGAGAATATTAATCATATTTAAAGTGCGACCCTCATTAAACCTAAAGTACATCTTATAGAAAAGCCGAAGCATTCACGAATATTTTGAAAATATTATAATATTCCAGCACTTCGCCCGCGACTTCGTCCGCAAAAAATGTGATAGCTCAATTAATATGCATGATATAAATATAACTTATAGCCCATAGCACCCACTAATAATGTATCTTTCTATCAGTGAAAAATTTTTTTAGAATGTTTTCACTAGTTCCGGAGATTACTATTAATTACTATTTTTATTTTATTTTATTTTTCCAATTTTATTACCAAATGTGTTTTGATTTTATTAATTGCTACTATGACTTTGTTATTTTTTTTTTTATTCCAATTTAATGTTATTACCTTAATATGTTTTGATTTTATTTTTTAAATGCTACTATATCTTTGTTAGCTTAGTTATACATTTTATTAAGCACGCTGTGGTCTCCTGTAAGTGAAGGAGTACACCTTCGTGATACTTTGTCGTTGATTATTTATTTCGTGTTTGTGTACATCCTGTGTTGGAGATCCTAAACAAATAAATAAATAAATTACCCCCTACATACAAATTTAAATACAAATTTTACCTCTTTATAATATTAGTAGAATAGATGAAAAGAAAAACGAATATTGAAACTAAGTTGACGTACAAAAACAAGCATTTAAAAGAACTAAAAAAAAAATCTTTTAAAAACAACCGATTACGATTCTGAAACCGACTCTCAAACTACTATCAGATATTCAATATTCTAAAAATAACAAGCTTACCTAGAAATAATACGAATACGTTAGAGGTTGTGTTACTCGCATGTAACAAAGCTGAACGGAAAATAAATGAGAAACAAGTAATTCGTCAACCGTATGTCAGCGATAGAACCGTAAAAGTAGATCGGGTGAAAAGCGGTAAGCTGCTTGTGTTGAACAAGCTAGTAATCTGTACACTGCCATGTGAACTATTACGCACTACGTTGTTATGACAATAAAAAAGCTTGATTTTATGTGTGCATAGTATAAAACAAAGTCGAGGAGCTCGTGGCTAAATAATAACAGCCACTGGAATCGCTCTTTAGGTTAAGCCGTGCTTGCCTAGGTTGGTCTGTGGATGGGTGACCACCCATTACATACCGAGTTTCCTCCGTGCCTCGGAAAGCACGTTAAGTCGTTGGTCCCGGCTGTCATTTGTAGATCTTTGACAGTCGATACTGGTAGTCAGTGGTTCAAAAGGTCTGACAACCAGTCTTACCAAGGGGTATCGTATTACCTAGTACTAACTGGTCAGATATAATGGAATGATAGATAGCATCCGGTTAGAATGGAAGCCGACCCCAACATAGTTGGGAAAAGGCTAGGCAAATGATGAGTATAAAACAAAGTCACTTTTCGCGTTCGTCTGTGACCGTTTGGATAATCTTCATTCCTTATTGGATTATGATGTTTAACTAAAATATTCATAATCATGCAATAATCTTCTTTTCAAATTATCATTACACTGTTAAATCGAAAATAATATATCTTGGAGTAGTTTCATGTAACTTTATCATGGTAATTATTTTGATAAATCTTATTGTACATCTTATATAACACGATTTAATGTATAACTTAGATAAAACAATTTGAAATCTCGATATTTTGGACACCTTCTTGTTCTTTCTTCTTCTTCTTAGCGTATGGATGGCAAAAAGTTTAAATATTTTTAGCCCAGAACTCAGCCATAACCTGTGCGATGCAGAGGCGCTAGTGAGTTTATAGTTTGTATTTCAAGTGTAACTGCCTAAGAATACACGAAAGATGAGGAGCAAATATGCAATTAGTTCAGAAAACCATTCTGTTTTGTTTCATGAAGATTTGCTATCTATGTAGTTTCACTAGTTAAGTTAATTTGACCTTTCACATTAATCTAGTACCCAAAAACTTCACCTGTTTCCAGTTGAAAATTGAAATCCCCGTCATACCCGAATTGCGCTGTGAACTCGATTCATCGGGCACTCTCCGCGCACCGCAACAACTCTCGACCGACGCTGCCGTGGGCACGAGGATACTCAACTTTAACCCAATGTAGGTCGGAATCATTCGGTCTTTCACGATGGCCGCTATGTTGCCACTTACTGGAATGGACGTTACATTGTGTATTGAGCGGATGGTGTGGATAGCTGCGGTTACGATGATGAGCTTGGTTTCAGTCAATTATTAACCCGATTAACGAATGACAAACTTGATTCAAATCATGTTAAATCAAGAAATCTTTTGCATATTGACTACCATCTTAAATTGTGTGTATATTCGAATCACGACTTCTTAGGCAGTTGTATGAAATGGCTATTACATCGAAAATTGACGGGATGAGACCATTTGATAAACCATTTATTTCCATGACTAAATAAAACAATATTTTTTAAAGTTGCATACATCATTTTAAATAACTATCGAATACTTTAGCGAACGATAAGAAAAACAAACAAAAGAAAGACTTGAATACCGTCCAAATAGCGAACACTAAGGTAAACAAGAACAGCCTAAAAAGCATAAATACACGAATGTAAATCGCCGCATCCAGCTTACAAAAGCAGAAATGAAAAAAAATCAGCTCGCCACACGAATGGCCAGCAAAAACTCCTGCGGTTAGGTTTGGGGAAAAAAAAAGAAATGCCCAAATGTCGTCCGGCTTAAACACAGTTTGCCACTCACCGTCAACATTTCAACTAGCCTCAGTAGCCACTAGCCACTCCAACATAACATTATGCATCAACATGAACGGGACACAGATGGCTAGTCACTTTTATGTGCACTCCGCCGGGCGCTTGGACTTTTATAGGAGGCACACCGACTTCTCGATGCAATTTATTGCTTCTTCAGTAAAGTGATCGAGATACTGTTTTAAAAATATTTGATCTACTTACATTTTATTTTTCAGTTGGGTTTCGTAAAATCTGAAAAGTCGTTTTATCGATGTATGGTTTGGGGAACTAATTGTTAAATAAATAGACTACATACTTAAATACTCCGTATGTTCTAACCACAAGTATCATTTTTTGACAGTTGTATTAAATGGCTGTAACTTAATGTAAGGTTGTGAATTTGATAAACGATTCATTTCCTTAATGTTAACTTATTCTTCTTAAATTAACATTCTTATTAGGGATGGATTCGATACCGATACCGATATATCTGCGATATCGCGAGTTTTCCGTTATATCGAAATCGGCGATATTAAATTTGGCGATACACCGATACTTTTTGAATTTCGCGCTATAGACAACCTATATGAACGCGCCATCACCGTTACCGAATAATTATTTAAGAATGTTGTGTTTCCTGGATAAAATCCTGATAACTGCGAATTTTAAATAAGTTTTCTGTTTTGTGTTCTAATTTGTTGCAAAGAAAAAAAAACAAAAAAAAAAAAACGCGTACCTACATGTATGAGTAGTTTTTATTAAATGTACATATGAGTAATTTTGTCTGTTTCTAAAGCCACACCTTTTTATAGCTTTCTTTGAATCTTAACTGTCCGTATCGGCATCGGCATCGGCATCGGTATCGGTATCGGTATCGGTATTGGTGATACTTTTTATAAGCATCTGTATCGGTATCGTATCGGCTTAAGTGCGTATCGATGCATCCTTAATTCTTATTCGTGTCGTTAACCCTATCCTACCTTCTCAACTTCATTTTCGTAACACAAATAATTACATCCATATGTTACCCCAATTTTCCCATTAAAATTGAAACTCTACTTATTTATGATCCACATTTACGCTTCAAAAACAACCCCAACTTTTCATTCAAATGTTATAAGTCTGAAAGGGTTGAAGGGTTTTCGAAATTACTTTCAGTGGGTTCAGGTCGGAAATTAAGCCATATTTCACTGTGAATCTAGGCTATTTATAATGTGAAGGTACTAGAACAGCTTACTTAACCTGTGTACAGCTTGTGTACAGTGAGGTAAACAAGACATGACTTGACTTACCACCTCCGAAATATTTAGGTGCCTACAGGCTTAGCACAAACGCGTGGAGTAATGTAACTAAGATACAAGCGAATTTTAAATAATTATACATAATTATGTTCACTTAGTTTTAAGACATTTTTTTTTTACCTTTTGTCCCAGACTATGAATTTCTCCTGTATCGTAGGTGCGTTTACAAACATTTAAAATGACATACACAAACAGCCAGACCTTATTTAATATCTTATTCTTTTTATACTAATTGTGCTTGTCAACCTACCAACCAAAATGCTGCATGATTGTTGTATTTTCGATTAAAAAATCTTAAAAAAAAGACTTTTGAATTCAAAGTACAACAACAACAGTTTGAGCTTTATAACACTGAAAATTAATTCACAGGTTTTTATAGAAGTTTCTGTCAAGGAAAGACCACTTTTAGCAAGTTCATACATTTCCTAAGTACAAACACAGTAGATAGGTAAGTACATTGTCCCATATTAGTTACAAGACCGCTTTCAAATTGTTAAGAAGATTATGTAGACATATTGTATTCACAACTCGGCAGTATATTCTGTTATTCAATTAACAATGGGTTGTTCTATCTCGGTCCAGCATCCGAACTATATATACGGTTTTGAATCGGGACTATTTATCGTTACACTATAATGGTGAAAATTATCTAGTATGTATAAGTCGACGTCGTTATAGTTTCCCCACCCTAACAAGCTGTTCACATGGCGCTGTCTTTCAAGTTTTATTACAATAAAAAGTTGGGATCAGACGACAATAACCGAGGTCATACGGTTAACAACGAGTGCAGTCTGTAATGCCATGAAACTGCCATGACGTGATCTCAAATATATAGGGTGGAATTTTTCAAATTTCGTTTTATTTACCATGCTTGTTAGAGAGATTTGATCCTTATGATTGACCCTATCGACTGATGCCATAAAAGTACAGGGTGTTATTGTTTTGGAATTTTGCCGGTTCGATTCCCGAGATTAGAAAGATTTTTTTTTTTAATTTTCGAAAAACTTTGAATGCAGATTTTTTCTTTTTAAAAATAAAGGAATGTTTGCTTTGAGTAATATTTTATATCTCCAGTATTTAGACCACTTTCCCTCCAGATGGCTTGAAAAATTCCATCCTGTATAGTCAACGCCGTGTGAAAGGGCCTATGGTTTGATGTCCTTTGCGCGTCATAAAGCGATAATGTCCATTTGTCTATGTGTTTACATAATTTCAACCTTACTAAAGTTTCTATTTATTAGCAATAATTGTTATCAATTGCGGGATTGACTGCATGTAATCAATGTACATGAAACAAAACAAACTGATATCACGTTAAAAGTTACTCAATAATCGGCGCTAATCGGTTACCTATTTAATTCAGTTTCCGATAACATGACTTGTAATGATAAATCTTCTCAATTCAAGTTTTTGTTCTATCAGTTCACCACTGCTCTCAAAATGGTGAAGAAAACCATCATAAACCATCATAAATTTTCCAGAACCAAAAAATCTAAGTCATCTGGTATCTACCTACCCGCACTGGGCTCGCGTGGTGGATTCCCATCTCACAGAGAGCAGGCCATTGTCCCACCAATGAGAACGTTATAAGCAGATTATGTTATGTTCATCATCGGCTTTGTTGGGGTCGGCTTTCAGTTTAAACGGGTGCAGCTAAATATCATTATTTTACACGGAGCGACTGCCTTTCCACCAGAACCCAGTTCAATACCCCTTCGTAAGACTGGTTGTCAGATTTTCGGGCCACCAGTCACCACCTGCTGTCAAAGATCTACAAATGACCGCCGGGACCAACGGCTTAACGCACTTTCCAAGGCACGGAGGAAACTCGGTGTGTAATGGGTGGCTCCATCCGTGGAGCAACCTAGGTAAGCGCAGCTTAACCTGAAAATCGACCCGAGTGGCTATTATTACTAACCACGAGTTCCTCTCAGGTTATGTTATGTTATAACAATTATAATAGACCGACGGTTCACCTAAAACAGTATTCGGTCCGTATGTAAATTATTATTGAACAATTGAGTACCTACAAATAGTTATAGTGAACTATTTGATTCAATTTGCGACTACCTTCGCAAGTTTAATTCCTACAAACTATCAATATTGGGACTCAAGATTATTAAATTATGCAAAACAAACTTTCCTTACTACTTCAATTTATAAAGGGTGTAAATAGACCCTTAACATAATTATCCGAAAGGCACTTGTTCTCCCCGTCTTTGCGATCATTTTTTTGCTCTAGACCATACCTGGGAACCTAATAGTTACGGAGATATTGGGGGTCAAAGTTCCAACTTTTTCACGTTTTTTTTAAAGACATGTTTTTAATGTCGGATTTTTACTTTACACACCTCCACGACCCCCGTACTATTCAATCCATCCATCGGCACAATGCTTTGAGTGCTTTCCACCGAGTCCTACCGTAGAACGTGATTTTTCACCCCAAAAAAAGAATCGATACCCAACAATAATTTTTGCGTAAAGTTACTTAGTTTGATGTACAGAATGCTTGGTTGACGGCTATGTGAAGGGTCTGTTTACACCCTGTATATAATTTTGTTGCCATGTTTTAACTTCCTTGTAGCTGATTGGTCTTGTATATTTTATTAGCTTTGGCCCGTAGCTTCACCCGCGTAAAACTTGGAAATTATTCCAAGAGAAAATTAACTATTTATCCCAGTATAATACAAAGTTAAGTCCTAATATTTTAAACTATCATGGTCACTAACATTACTATTAATACTAACGGGATATTTACCATGTTTACTGTTTCTTATGAGTTCCCGATATTTCGGCGCTTTTTATCCGTGATCATGGTGCTTGCAACAGCGCCGAAATATCGGGAACTCATAAGAAACAGTAAACATGGTAAATATCCCGTTAGTATTAATAGTTAAGTCCTAATGTGTTGATCTAGGTTTTAAACTATCGTGTGCCAAATTTCATCAAAATCCATTCAGTAGTTTTAGCGTGAACGAGTAGCAAACAAACATCCATCCATCCTCACAAACTTTCGCATTTAGAACAGCAGTAAGGTAAGACCCATCGGCAAAAAAGACGAATCCCACTTCTTAATTTTAAAAAAAAACCGGCCAAGTACGAGTTGGATTCGCGCACCAAGGGTTTCGTATAAACTTTTAGGTTAATTAACTACATATTTACGGTTTTCAGATTTTTTCCTTCACATGTGATGTAAGACATTGCTTCTTGCTAAATTTCATGATTCTAAGTCAACGAGAAGTACCCTGTAGGTTTTGATTCCCTTGTGAAATCGCAAAATATGCGACATAAACGGTCATATATTTTGATCGCGTTGACTTACTGGTTTGTTTTTTCACTGATCTAAGGAGTAGCAAACTTGAGTATTTTATATTAATTTCAGCTTGACCACGAGTTCCTGAGAAAAAAGGTCTTGTCTCTCAAAGTGATCCTACAAGAACCCTTGTAGGATCACTTTGAGAGACAAGACCTTTTTTCGTTTTTGCCGACTGAGGTACGGATCCCTAAAAAACATCGTCTCACTCCTGCCTATCAGTGTTTTGTTAAGTACATATGGAACTGTTGTTCAACATTTCATGGCTCAGACTTAACGGTTGTCCGTTGCGCGTCAGTGAGCGAATTAAAGCTTATAGCGTACAGCTCCTTTCGGCTACGTAGGCTAATATATGTAGGTAATGTAGTTACCAAGACCTAAATAGACAAAGTAAGTAATACCTGAGGATAAAAAACGGTACCGACCTAAGTCTGCCAAATCGGATCGGAGTACTCGAGGTATAAAGCCACAAACGAAAAAATATTTAGATATAAAGCTGCGTGTTACAGTAGGTCGCGGTGCGGTAGGTTGGTCGCGTGGTATCTACCTATGTTAGTATCAACAAACCTTATTTAAGTACAGGGTGTTCCCCGCTAACTGACAGTCTATGACTATGAATTGAAGCCTCAATATAGATTGCAAATATTTAGGAGAAATGTATATGTCAATGCCATTCAGGTGTACCTATAACAAGTCTCATTTAAGGAACTTCCCATCCCCATGTTCAAGAAAAATCTGACAAGTTGGTTATTGGATAATTGCTTTTATGACATGGTAGAATATACGGAATATTGTAAGAATTCAAGAACTACTTAACTTACTTATAAGTACCTACTTAATTTTGACAGTGATTTTAAAGTAACGATTACCTTATTAAAATAATATTAATTCATGTTGGACCCATTGAAAATCACAAATCATAAACTAATTGTATTTATTTTATTTATTTAAGAGTGGCATCTGAATATTTGTACACCATAAGTTGAGGTAGAATGTGTAAAACTTAGAAAAACTTTTTTGGTTATTGGTCGTTGCGTACCTACGCACTTACTTTTGCAGTTGAAAGTAATAAAAATAAATGAATACAAAAATAAATGAAGAATCCGGTTGAATATTAAAAAAAAACATGATTAAATACGTTGTTTGGCCAAAGAACCATCCGCATCATAACGGAGGGGACGATAAATAAAATACTTCGTTAATCCGCAGGTCAAAACAAAGTCAAGGCAAACTGTCAATGCTAAACTGTATAACACTTATCCACGCCATCCATTGTTTATTTCGTGGCCCTTATCGAATTAGGGGGAAGTTTGCGAGAAATTACATTAACAGCGAAGAGGACGGGCGACGAGCGTTTTAACTTAATGGCCATCCCTCGGACTCCCTTGTCGTCACTTAGCCACGACTCGCCGGTCAATAAAAGAAAATGTGGACCACTCTGCACTCGCCAAGTCTACTCGACCAACTCGCACTTCCAAACCCCACACATCATATATGAACCAACGCCAGATACACTTTTTTATCCTTTTGGATCGGAAATCCTTTGAATTATGTATAGTCGAGACAGTATCAATATTTTCCTTAAAAGTCTTTCGGAAACGATACTAAAAGTATTTCTTATTCTATTTATCTGGATACAAAAGTTGGGTGCATAAGTAGAGATGTGAGTTGGCTGTTATGTCTATGTCTTAAGTAAGGTAGCACTGAATAGGGGAAGTTTGTAAATGATACACGAAAATAAAAGCTTAGTAGCACTCTGTTTACGGAAGAAGAGATTAAAAACATACGGATCGTGATACTTTTGAAACTTTTTGGATATTATTTTAAGAAAAGAACTTGCATTTAAAATGTTCTCTGAAAAGTTTAAAAATAAAAAGAATTTTATCACACTGCTAGACTTTAAAAAAACTATACAGGCGCCTTTATCTACCTTATAATGTAATGAGAACAAGCTTTTACATCAAAAAAGTCCTAAATACATACCTACATTTCGCCACACAAGATTTAACTCGAACACACAAGAGATTAACACAACACAATACTATTACGTCTCTCAAATGACTGCTTCGGTAATTAAACAAAACGGTAGCTCAAAGCCAAATGAATAATCAGAAGTGTTCCCACATCAATGGGTTTTAACACCTTAATCTGGAGCGAACATCACGAGATGACGATACAATGAATGGAAGGATGGATTCTATTTGATAATCAGGAATGGGTGGCTAAATAGTTTTGCACGATAGGTTATATTGTGACGGGATTATCGAGTCTAATTTAAATATCTATATTAAAAGGAATATTTATTTTTTCAATTCATCATCATCTGCCTAGCCTTTTTCCAACTATATTGAGGTCGGCTTCCAGTCTAACCGGATGCAGCTGAATACCAGTATTTGACATGGAGCGACTGCCTCTCTAGATAGGTAATACGATACCCGTTTGGTAAGACTGGTTGTCAGACTTTTTGGGCCACTGACTACCTAACGACTGTCAAAGATATACAAATGACAGCCGGGACCAACGGCTTAACGTGCTTTCCGAGGCACGGAGGAGACTCGGTGTGTAATGGGCGGTCACCCATCCACAGACCAACCTATGCAAGCACGGTTTAACCTAAAGATTGACCCGAGCGGCTGTTATTATTTAGCCGTGAGCTACTCATTTATTTTTTTCAATTAATGACAAGATAATTGTGGAGGTCGACGCAAATGACGTCAGGACAGTTTTGAGCAAGAAGATGGCTAATAGAGTAAGGATCCCTAACCAAAGAAACGATGGATGCACTGTGTGAAAGATGAACACTAGAACGGTGGCTACTAAAACGACTACTATAAATCTAGAAGCATGGATGAAAAAGATATGACGCGCTAACGCCAAATAAATCAACCGGAGAATGATGACAAGATAAGAAAAAGTTTTTTGAAAAACGTAAAATTAAAACCACATACAGGGTGTAAACAGACCCTTCACATATCTGTGAACCAAGCATTCTGTACATCAGTCTAAGAAACTTTACGCAAAAATAATTGCTGGGAATCGACTTTTTTTTTCGGGGTGAAAAATCACGTGATACGGTCGGACTCGATGGAAAGCACTCAAAGCATTGTGCTGATGGATGGATTGAATAGTACGGGGGTCGTGGAAGTGTGTAAAGTAAAAACCTTACATTAAAAATATGTATTAAAAAAAAACTTGTGAAAAAGTTGGAACTTTGACCCCCAATATCTCCGTAACTAGAAGGTTCCCAGGTGTGGTCTAGAAAAAAAAATGATCGCAAAAACGGGGAGAACAAGTGCCTTTCTTTTATGTTAAGGGTCTATTAACACAAATTATAAAAAAAAAAAAAAAAAAAAAAAACTTATACTGTTACTGACGGGATCATGGCGCTTGCAACAGCCGAAATATCGGGAGCTCAAAATAATGAACAATCACGGAAGATATCCCGTAAGTGACAGTATAAGTTTAGTTGTAAACCGTGAAAGCTTGAAACAGTGCCCTTTATAAAAGCTTTGAAAAATATGACATCGCATGTACCTAGCACCTTTTATGAATGTTTCCAGCACGTGCCATTAGCCTGCGGTTCTAATAACAATGTCTTCGCGGTGTTTAAAATTACTGTGATTATATCAAACTAAGTTTTCTAACTTTTCCCTAAACGCCTAAGGGAGGACCTCGCCATCGAGGTAGACCGCGGCAGAGGTGGTGTGGCGACCAGAACTTGTTTACGGGCCAAACATGGCCACAGATCGCACAAGATACAGAGTTTTGAAAGAAGAAAGGGGAAACAGAGCTTTGCCCAGAATTGGGACATAAAGTGTGAAAAAACTTTTTCCCATGTGTTCTTTGAACTCAAACGCTAAAATTATGCAAAGGGTTCGCAATTACTATCGGGATTAAAAATATCCTATCCCAAATTCCATTCTAACCCATTCAGCAGTTAATGTGTGATTTTGATTAGCAAACGTTGGAACTCACTAATGTGCCATCTAACACATCATACAATTAATACTGTCTACTACCTACGTAATATGATTCTCTCTATGTAACTGATATCAAAGAAACCGACACCGGCACAACAATCGATGTTATCGATAACAACAACGGAGGGCTGATCAGAAACGCGATTATTGAGAGGCACCATGAATATTCATTGTCCAGATGTTCGGCTATGTTCGGTTTTGTTCGGCCATGTCCGCCGGTCTAGTTCAGACATGAACTGAAAGGCTGAATATCCTATGAATCAATGTTAGATAAGACTGTCTTTACAATGCGGACGGGCCGTCAGGTCGAGTAATGTGTGTGTCGGAATGGTAGTGACTGCGACATGCAGGCATAAGTTACGTACCTACTAACTATGCATGTGCTTGTGTATGTGAACAGATGTTTTATTTATGCAGCGAGTCTTACAAAATATGTTGGTATTTGTATGTTTCGGTATTTACAAAGATTTTATTGTTTTCGATTTTAATTAACGTCGAACCTGTGTATTTTATTTTTATTTTATTTATTGAGGGATAATAAACAACTAACACATAAGACACATAAGATAAACAACACTAAGTAGTAATGTTGCAGTCCACTGCATTATCCGCAGATAAGACATGTTTAGGGATCAGTGGTTGTCACTAGATGGGCATTACCAAAATTAACAAATATCTTGAAATAAATAAAAAAGTTGCTATAAAGCTAGCTATAGCTACCAAACCAAATCAGATCAAAAACAAAAACAATTTCATTTACTTACATTTTGCAATAAAAAATAAAAAGAAAAAGATTTATAATATAAGATTTAATTCGAATTCTTACTAATTAAATTAGTTATTTGGTTGATTCTCTGGTATCTTAAAACATTTTTTTTACGGTAACACATCTGAGTTAGTTGTGACAAGGCAGTATCAAAATGTGTTCAATTTATAACCACTTAGACGTCAAAGTAAAAACAATTTAGAATAATTAAAACTCGACAATAATTACGTCTTTTTCCTTTTAAACAACTATTAAGAAGGCAATCTTCAAACTAATTGTGTCTAAAACCAACAAAAAATGAAGCAATTAGGTCTAATTTAATTAAACGACGTCCAAAAAGCTTTTCTGTTTACATAGATTTATTCACACAAGAAATTCTAGTGTTGTCGCACCGCGTTTTCAAATTAACAAGCTGAAACTAGCGAAACTAGCTAGTTTAGACTTCTCAATCGCGCATTTAATAGCTTGGAAGTGCATTTCATGAGACAGAATACGGGACTCAAAAAGATTTATTGCGCCTGAGTTAATTCAAGCAGTCTTCGGGCCGCCGGCGAAATTAATGTAGTCTAGATTTCAGATAGAGACCTGTGATTTAATATATTCAATTATGTTAAGCAAGTGAACTATTGCTTGATTGCTTGGTTATTAATATGCTTGCCTGTTTTGCTGAATTATGTGCTTATAATTGAACAATACTCAATGTACTGTGACTACCAAACATGGCTTTTTAAGGTTTTGTTCACAAGTTGGTCGGTTATTGATGGATGATGATGACTTGAATGGAAAATCATTTGATTCGACATCACTTATTACTTTTAAACTTTTCTTTTACCTTTTTTTTTTTTTTTTTTCTTTGTAAAATCATCAAATGAGTCCTCCCACCCAGGGCAGAGCGGGAGGGACTGTCAGACTTGTACTGACTAAATTCCACGGTGTCCTTCAGTAGCCCTTTTTATGTTCCAGGGCCACGGTAATTCTTCTTTTACCTTTGGTTATTTTAATCTACAACAGATTAACCAAATTCATAACTAAACAATAAGAGAACTCGCCGAGGTTGGTATAATATAACTTAGTTTTATTATTGTAATTACTCTTTGTTGCAAACAAGATCCAACAATATTTACTGAACACAAACAATCGCGATGCCTACTTCGTACAAAGCTGAACTAGAGAATACTAAATGAGTTACGAATCAAAGTTACGGGAATCTAAATGTTTCTATGAACAATATTTTTCTTTTTCGTGTTGATCGACTTTAACAAAATAGAACTTAATGTTTTTGAGTTTTAAAAACGTTTTATTAACGAACCATTTTGATTGTTATGAATCAAAGGAGTTGGCTTGAAAATTGTGTTCTTTGATAGTTAGTCAATTCAGTCTATTGCAAGAGCAAACAAGCAAAGCCGAAACACAATGCAAATGTTAAACAAAGACTTGCAGACCACACTTTAACTATTGCAAACAAATATTTTCCCTCATAATTTGGGTTCATGTTACAAATTGCGCCTCTTCGCACTAATTGGTAACGCCTAATTGGTAGTCGCTACAGAAAAATTACTTTCATCAACGAGCGAAGAGTTTCATAATTACTGCAATTAGGACCATTGCGGCGTTTTGTTCCGACGAGACGGCGGGATGGCGGGATGGCGCGGACGTGTCGCGTGTACTAATTTATCATTTTTGTGGCTATTCACAACCGCTTTGAATTAATTTGAGTCGTTGGTAACTCACGCGCCCCCATCCAAACACCCCCACGCATATTCCACGTGATCTATCGACACTCGTAAGTGGCGGAGCCCCCACAAGATTCACAATTACTAGCAATTAGGAGTTTGTCATAAAGTCAAACGATCCGACGGACCCTGATATTCTGATCACGTAAAACTTTCATTATGCGGAGGAAGTAAAATATACATGAACGATAAAAGCGAAATGCATCCCGTATTAGATGAAAGAGCAATCTTCTAATGCAACCACGGCATCACTGAATGAGATAGGAGCTGACGCTGTATGAACATTGAAAATGGAGCGCATTTCTGTTCATGAATCATTTTGTTTGCACTGTACATTGGAATTCACACTTAGTAAATAGCAACAATGGAAAATTAAACTAGACGAACAAAGGGAAAGTACAAAGAAAAGATAGGTAACAAAGTCCGCTATAAATTCGGAGTTTGTGAGCGGTGCGGCGCGCGTAATGAAAACTTACACAGTGTGTATATCTTCGTGTACTGATCCTGTACTATACGATATTAGTTATAGGCATGCTACACACGACAACAATGTTTTAGGTACAAACATGAGCGGACATTAATACTTTGTTAAGCCATCTACTTAAAAAGCTTTGCGTGGGTTGCTATGGGGCCGAAAATGTATTAGCAGGAGCCGACATTTGCAGCCTCTGAAACATTATATGAATACATTGTAAAATACAAGTTTACCTGAAAAGTAAGCATAAATAAATCTATCCATCAGTGGCGAAGGTTCCATACAACTCGATTCCTACCGGATTCCCTTTGAAAAATATCACGGTCAGAATTCTATAGACAAATAATATAATCAAAGTCAAAACTAAGTGTACAATGTGGTAATCACATTAAAGATTATGTGCTCCGGCTTACCTCTTACAAAAATTGACTCTTCGCTACTGCTATCCATGCGTTATACAAATGTGAAATTATCTCTGTCTGTCTATTACCAGCCCCTTAATGTCTGCACGGATTTAGATAAAATTTGGCACACGCCTAGACAATGACCTGGGGCATTAATCCCGGTAGTACGTTTCCGTAGAATAGTTTCCATCCTCTACGTGAGCAAAGACGCGAACAAAAGCTGTATCCATACAAATAAAATTGTGTCTATTTGTAATTTCAAAATAACATAAAGAAAAACATTTTTTTATTTTTTTTTTGTCTTCCTTTCTGTCGATATGTCTGTGTGTTTGTTCCGGCTAATACCCGAAACGGTTGGACCTATTTTAACAAGACTTTTACTGGCACATAGCTGATGTTATAAGGGGTAACTTAGGCTACTTTTATTTAGAATAAGAATTAGGGTTCCGTGCAAAAAAATGAATACCCTTGAAATTGTTAGCAAAATCGGATTCAAATAGGTAGCCATATTTTTATAAACATTTCACGCAGACGAAAGTCGTAACAGCTAGTATAAAGATATTGTTTTTTTCCCTCAGCGACAAACATTATTAAATTGAAACTAAACTAATACTAAAACTTACTGTAGCACGCAATTCAACACACAAACACACATCACAATATTCGTAATCCTCCATTTCAGCTTCATCTAGTTCCCCAAGTTCCCTGGACTTATTCCAAATGGATTAATTCGAGCCTATTCAAGCCTTAATCTTTTTATTCACACTTCAGTAATAAGCCAAAGTTCTACTTTTACGCCTGATTGAATATTACTTTACGAAAATAATATTGTATTGAGTCTCTCTGATGTGTTTTCAAATTATTCGCAAAAAGTCGTTCGCCCGATATCAATTCCGAAAAATCACGAAGTCGCTTCCCCTATTTAACCCCTATAAGTGACGAATTTTAATATCCATGATAAAAAATCTTACTTAGCCGACTTTCGTTGTTATAAAGAGCCTATGGGCAGTATTGTATGTTTCTGGACCCAGCAGCTTGGGCTTTGCGTTGTCTAGTAGTGAATTGACAGCAATGTCTGCCGTTTGTCAAAGCTGGCAATATATTGGCAATGTTTTGCAGCAGAACCCTGCTACTTCATGATAGTTTTGTTTGATTTTACTATGATGCCTTATCTAATCATATAAAATTCAAAGTCTTGACTGACTGACTGATATATTAACGCACAGCGAAACCGCTGGTCCTAGAGACTTGAAATTTGAATGGTGTATTCTTTGAGAACAGTAGGTATCCACTAAGAAAGGATTTTTCGAAATTCCACCCCTAGGAGGGTGAATTAGGGGGTTGATTTTTCTGTGAAACTTTTTATTCTCGGGGTCGATTGACTTGAGTGTACATACTCTTCAGTTAAATTAGTTTGGGATATTTTCAGTTCATATATTGAATGAGAGGGAGTGAGAGCGCTTATAATGTTTGTTTCTGAAAAAAAAAAGTCATTTTTTTCATGTAGGACACGCGGGCGGAGCCACGGGCAGAAGCTAGTAGGTATAGTATGACTCTTGAAACCAATATTTTTAATCGACTTCTAAAATGGAGGAGGTTATAAATTCGGCAAGTATTTTTTTTCATGTTTTCTTATCACTTGAGTACTAAATTTTGAAAATGTTCCACTTTTGTTCCTGTTTTTTACGTTTGTTTTGGCTTAAGTCGCGGGTTGCGTGGTTGCCCTAACCTACTGCTCGTATCATTCACTCATTTTAAGTTATCACTGAGAAAATCATGAAATATGAAGAAGCGTTTCTAAATAATAAATGCTTTCTATATTGGATCGTGTCTCCATCTTGGTTTTATCGTAAGTGGATCGCATCCGTGAATATAACAACCTTAAATAATGGATTCTTAAGTTTTATTTTCGCATCTCATTTTTCTAGATGATCGATTTGATATTGTCGCTTAGGGATATTGTGGTGGGAATTCGAAAGGTAGACAATCTTGATTATTTTAAAAGCTATCTTCTTCTTCTTCTATCTATCTATATATATATAAAATGGTAAACTGACCGACTGACTGACTGACTGGGTGAAATATCAATACACAGCCCAAACCGCTGGTCCTAGAGGCATGAAACTTGGAGGGTGTGTTCTTTGTGAAGAGTAAGTATCCACTAAGAAAGGATTTTTGGGAATTCCACCCCTAAAGGGGTGAAATAGGGGATGGAAGTTTATATGAAAGTCCGTCAGTTTTGAAGTTAGGATCTTCAAATTTTGTGTTTAGGCTGACGATTGAAACTTAATTTATACGTGTCTCAGCGTTTTTGACAATTCTTCCCCCGAAGGGTTAAAAAGGAGGATGAAGGTAAGTAATCGGATTATTATTCGACATCCACGCGGGCGAAGCCGCGGGCAAAAGCTAGTATTATATAAATAGGAGTTGCTTGAGTTAGTACCTACAGTAAAAATGACATTAGACTTCCAGCCTATAACAAAGTGTAAAAAGGCCGCAATAGCTTATTTTAACTTAAACTAAAAAAATAAGTTGATCCTGTTTAGAACGGAAGCTGGAAGTCATCATCTTTATTACTCTTCGAGTTTGAAGAACTTGAGCGGTAAAGCCATACACATTTTAGTAAGAACTATAATATCGTCAAATGTGGAATTTGTTTATATTACACAGTCACCAGTCATCGTAGGTAAGAAGCAATATTTTAAAGGTATTCCTAATAAAAATAATTGTAATCAAACCAACCACATTATTTTAAAATCACAACCTCAAAAATAGACGCCATTTCAATTTGACAGAGAAAAATCGTAAATAAAATAATTAAACCGAATCTTCCTTCAACATTTTCCAGGCATGAAACATTTCGGTGCATTTACCATAGTGGGGAAGAGTGGGGATAAAAGGAAAATGGATTAGCGGCTTTTAACTTGCCCACAAACTGACAGCGCGCTGTGGTCGGAACTCATACAGCGAAATTATTGTACCTAGGCTTACGAAGTATGTGCTCACGGCTCCCGATTTTACTCTCTGTAATATACTAATGGGGGTGAATTTGTTGTTTATATTCGGAAAAAATAATTATTTATTTAAAGCAGTTTTTTAATATAGTTTACGGGGGGGGGGTTAGTATACGAGGTGAAAACCGATGCGAAAACGGTTACCAAGTATTCAGTACATCAATGACCATCGAGCCCCAATGACCATCGAGCCCCCACATAGCAATTTTTCATCGGTAAGTTAAAAAAAGTGAGCTGTATGCTGCTGTGTGTGTGTTGTGTGTAGTGTGCTGTGTGTTGTGTAGGGAACAGCTGTTTTTTTTTTAAATTAACGAATTACCGATGAAAAATGTACTTACCTTCTTTCGCTCACCGAGTGGTCCGGAAATTATCCCATGAGAATTTATTACCACGCCAGGGTAAAATAAGTCCTAAATTCTGACCCACATCATGGTCTACGTGGGAGCCAAACCGCTAAATCCGATCAGCCGTTCATCATCATCATCATCGTTTCAGCCGAAAGACGTCTACTGCTAGACATAGGCCTCCCCCAAGTGTCGCCACATTGACCGGTCGGTAGTGGGAGGCCTTCCAACGCAACGTCTTCCGGTTCGCGGCCGCCACTCCAGAACTTTTCGGCCCCATCGGCCATCCGTTCTGCGAGCAATGTGCCCTGCCCACTGTCTCTTAAGTTCCGCCGTTAAAAGATAACAAACCGAGTTACTTTCGCATTTATTGTATGGATAATAGGTATTAAGATCATAGCAGCCTTTTCAGCCCAAGCTCTACAACTCTACAACCATTGACTTAGGTGTATTCTAGTGCAAAGTAAATCCTAATCCTAACAAATATTATAAATGCGAAAGTAAGTTTGTTACCTTTTCACGGCTAAACCACTGAACCGATCGTCCTAAAATGTTGCACATACCTTGTCAGGTGTATCGAAACGGACATAGGATACCTTTCATCCCGAATAAAGTACTGTTCCCGAAGAAATCAACAATAACCTTCTTGATAATGGATAGCGCAACGTGTCTATCGAATCATGATTTAATTATATTATTACAAACAGAGCATAACGCAAATTGATTGTCAAATTCTAAATTTACGCGAGCGAAGCCCAGGGCAAAAGCTAGTTGTAGATATTTTATCTGCAAAAGGAATTGCATATGACGTCAACATTTTCTAATCACTTGGTACTCCTTCCGCACCTGTCTTGGTATTTTAATTGCAGGGCTTTATACGGAATTCAAATAACGAAATACTTTAGCTTTGATGTGTTAAGAAAAGAATTTACAGCTCAGACCTAAACGCTCTAGATTGCTAAACGAAGGTTGTTATATTGTCTAGACTTGTTTATGTTTTTTTAAATGTTAATTTCAAAGTTCTTAGTAACATTCTGGAGCCTGGATTGGTCGGTGGCAATGGGCTCGCCCTCTATAACAAATGCATTAAAAATAATCGACAAAATGAGGGAGTACACAACTGCCTAACCCACCCTTCAGAGATTACAAACGTCAATCTATGTTTGACGTTATTTTATTCTATAATCGTTTTCTATTATCTCGTTCATCAATCCTCTGTGTACCCAAGCCCTTAGCCCTTACTCCAACGTCAGCAAACCAAATAACCAGCAAAAAAAAGTTCGCTGCTAAAATCTGCACAACACAGCCGAAGTTTGTAAATGAAAAACAAACATTGTTTTAAGTATCCTTTTTACACGAAAATAGCAAAAGGAAAACAGCAAAAACAATTGAAACACGCTGTATTGTTTACGTTACAGGAAGCCTGGTAGTGAAGGAGCTCGAAATATTACCTGCCAAATATGTGTTACTAGCGGCCCGTCCCGGCTTTGCACGGGTGGACATTCCCCTAATTCCCCCCCAAATTTTTTCTAGTAATAAATATAGCCTATGTTACTCAGGGATAATGTAGGATTCTAATGGTGAAAGAGTTTTTGAAATCGCTCAATTCGTTTTTGAGTTTATTCGTTACAAACATACAAAAATACAAATCTTTATAATATTAGTGTAGATTAAAAACAGTGTATAGACTTATTTATTTATTAAATACTTCAAGCACAAAATAAAGAGAGAGAGAAAAAGAGAAGAACAGAGAAGAGAGAGGAGAAGAGAGTCGATAAAAGTGGAATAAATCATTCGGTGACATTTGTGTAACGACATTTGTCACGATTTCTTACAGCCACTTGCTCAAAATAACAGTTTCCTTAACCACTACACAAGACACGTTTCGACATAATCGGCTGACTTGACGTGTTGGTACGAATCACTTCATGAAATTCAGGTATTTCCAATTTTCAGCACATGTCGATATAGTCAAATAATAACTTCTTTACCAGGCTGGAGACCACTTCAAAAAATTGTTCCCTAACTCTCAAACTATAACAGTCTCACTGTACGTTAAAAATACCGAAAAATACCAATCGTAGTCCGAAGTGGATACAAATAAATAACTCGTTTCGATCTTCCCTGAGTTGTTTATCGACGCGCTAAAATGTTCTATCGCTATGCCAGCCTGGCGCAGCTATGCAAGTCTTGCTATCAATACATTGACTGTCGATATAAATTGCACACTTTGACAAGGTGCTATTGTGTGCTAAAGGACGTCTTGGAGAATGTCTCGCAGTTTGGGTAACATTAAATAATGTAACGTAAAATTTAGTTTTTGTATCCATGATGACCAATTAATGCTTCGACAGCCTATAATGATAGATAGGTCTCTATAATATGTACACCATACAAATAACTGCTATTAAAGTGGATATGTTACAATGGGCGATCTTATCGCTTGAATAATCCCACTTCTGGGGACAAAGGCTTGCTCTCTGTGACAGGAGGAGGTAGCCCTGGATACAACGCGGGCCCAGTGCAGGTTTGTAGATGACACATCTCTTCAAATTTTTGTGCAAGGGCGTCATGGTTTCTCTATGGTATAAAGATATCAAAATTATGAATACCGTGCTTTTACGTAATCGGTTATATCTGAAACAGAAACTTGTTTTACAAGTCCCTTACCACAACTAACAAAACAATCATCATGAATTAATGAGTAACCAAAGGTTAGGTACTTACCTACATGTGATTAATTAACGACTAATTCGACCTTTAACCTAACACGCCAGTCTGTGAATGCCTACCGTAAACACCTGGTCAGTAACCACTAACATGTTAGGAAAACCACTGAAGTGAGTCGGCACTGATTACCCAATAAAATACCAAGTAAGTACGTGTGTTTCAAGTATTTTATTTACGTTTCTAGGAATACGTATTACTAAGTATTTTTAATTGTTGACTCACTTCCTACTATGACCTACATTGATGAAGTAAATATGGTAGACCCATTATTATACATGAGGAGTAGAAATAGTAAAAATGACAAAATAATGCCAAGATTATCGGACAATGGTTTTCAACTCACGGCAGGAAAAATACATTAAAATTCATAAGCTTTCTACATTGCATTTTGAACCTAAATGCTTTATTATTAAGAGAGACTTTTCCATCAATTTTATTGAAAACTAATTGTATGATCACCGTCATAATCAAATTAGTAGTGGAAAATATTACTTGTTTCGTGTCACAGTGTTCTGAAGATGATTTTATTATTTGTTTGTCAATCCGCAAAATACTATAAACAACCTTAAATAAATATTTACAAAAAAAGAAATGTTCTGAAGTTAAAAACAAACATTACCACTAATAGAGCAAAACCTCTTTACACTGCGAACACATCTCACATCGCATCTACGTTCACACCGGTCCCAACGTGCTTAATCTAAAACAGCACATGAAACACGCGTGCAAACAACAGGATTGCGGTCTGGTTACATAAATCCTTAGTATAAACATTAAACACTGAACAATACGTGCGAGTTATTTATTATGTTGGAATGATATACTTTTGAAACACGCTGGAATTGCTATATTTAAAATAAGGAAAGGTTTTTCTAAAAATGGAACTTGTCAAGTCAAGCCCCACGTTTGTTGGAACCAAAGTTGAGAAACTGTTGTGCAACATTGTTTTTCTCGTTGTCAAAACATGTTGCAAAAAAACAAATGTAGCTCAACATTCAGCACTGCGAAATTCTATTGAGCCAGCAAAATGTTTTCTGTAAAACTAAAACATGTTGCAAAACTTTGAAACACAAGGAAAAGAACTACAACCAGAGACACGAATTTAATTGCTTGTCTTTCAAAAGAGATAGTTACTGTTCTGTGAACCTTTAACAATCCACTTTCGAGTTAAGGCCAAAGGCTTCATAAATATTAAATCTCTCTGAATAGTTCGTTTGTGGTTTGGTCTCGATAACTTCTACTAAGAAAAAGTATTAAACATTTTAGTGTATTTACAGTTACTTTGATTTTGACATGCGTGGCCTAATTTTTATAGGAAGCAGTAGTTAATAAGTTATTGGTGCTGTAGACGCAGCACACACGAAAACAAGTTCAACAAGTAGCATTTAATTAAAAGTATCAAAAAACCCGACTACAAATTGTATTATGTACCTATAAATATATATGTACTCCTTTTAATTTCCTTCATTTTGATACGCTACTCGATAACGCCAAAAATCCACCATTTGGTTTTTTTACAACACCCTATCTAAGGACACTTGGGTTTTTGAGAAGAATCTAATGATACCGTAATCGTCGAAATCCATCCAGCCATTTGGAACATACGCGGTAATAAATAAATTTACAAACAAGCAAACAAAGTACCATACAAGATATGCGCGAAAAACATTACCCTTCCTTGGCAGTCGGGTAAAAATATAAACAGGCTAGTTTATAAACATTATCCTGTAGAAAAAATCTACTCCAATATACTGTAGGTATTTATTTTCGGTCATAATAGGTAACAAGCAAGGAAAACATACATTTTTATTTTAACAAAAAAATAAATAAGTACTCAGTATTCAGTAAGATAACCGATAAACCAGAAAAACTATTTTTTCCCGCGTATGAAAACGCAGGTGCATGAAGAAATCTTGTAATCTCCTTTTTTACACCAGCCCCCGTAGCATGACCACCGTAGACATGGATTTCTTTGACGGAAGAATCGACAAAATGACAGATTGTGTCGACACAATGACAGATTTCTTTGCACTATCTGTCATTTTGGCGATTCTTCCGTCAAAGAAATCCTTGTCTACGGTGGTCATGCTACGGGGGCAGAAACAAAATCTACTGATATAAAGTTGAAGATTTTGTTTGCTTTGTTTCATTAAAACTAGTTCCAAAATTGTTTGTGAAGTTGAGAAGATATTTCACGCCTCGGGGAACGAACTCATGGCTACTTTTCATTATTGACCTATTATCATGAATTTTAAAATACTACGCCATTGTTTTTTTATGTAAGGGTAACAGACTATTCCACCAAACTTGGTCAATTGATAAGTGTCCCGTTAAACATTTTGATTTACTATCTCATTATAGAAAACGCTCCGTCAAAACGCATGATGACATCATTTCTACTAGATTTTGATGAAGTTGGACCTGAATAGAAAAGCTTCATAAAATGTAGGTGCTTTCTTTTACGTAAGTCGAAGTAAATATTGTGATTCATGGTTATAAGGCTCGCCGTTGTATTTGCATACCGAGCCAGCCGAGCTTACCGAGCTAGCCACCTGTTTGAACTGTTAAAACTTATGCGATATCTTCTTCTTCGTAAAAGCATGTTTCTTTGAGTAAGCGGCTAGTCTTTGGGTACATTTTAAATAAGTACTAATAATTTACCAGAAATAAAGTGTTTTATATTATAATAATGTATAACTATTCTATAAAAATGTCTTCTTCAATAGTTACAATTAAACTTCTGACTAACCAAGTTTCACTTCGACTTTGGCGCCCAACGTGGGCTTCAAATGTAAAACTCAAATAATAATTATATCAAACAAAATCATAATATAAAAATATGCTCAGCTATGATAAAAAAAATTTTCGCTTCCCTTGATTCCAAAACCACCGCTTGCATACTGAATGTAATAACATTTTCATACAAATTAAAATAAACTACCCGCAACACTTGATTATGGCTATTACAAAAGTTGTACAAAATTAAGAGAGATGACTACGGCCAGCATTCAGGGACACTACAGGACCAACTCTAATGGAAACTGGAAAACTAACTTTAGCCCGGCATGGACCTAAATATACCTACCTTACCTAAACACCATCCTAGTTACATTAAAACTGGAAATTATGTAGATTCTTTCATAACTTCGTTGGAATTACATGCATAATTATGACCTATTGCTTTTGATCCTGAATATGGTAAAGTTTGTTGCTTCAAATCAAAACAGATAGGTCAAAGTTTTAAATGGTTCCCCTGTGAATAACGGTCACCGCGTTGACGATATAATGGAATTCAAAATGGCGGCCATCAACGATCAAAATTAAAAGGAAGAGAACATATAAATGGTTGACTTACTACCCATTTTTAGATTGATTCCTAAAATTAATTAACATCATTTTATATAATTTCCGGAATTTTAAGGTATCAATCAAGAAACAAAGTAATTTAAACTCAAAGTATCTATAGCTTATTCAAAAACGTTATTAAAATTCGATCGCGTCCCCTCGTAAAGTGTTACACACTCTATTTAAAACTTCTGATGTCCTCGATACCAAGTTGCTCATGCTTGCGCAGTCTAAAGCGCAGGCCACACCGCCAGCTAGCGAGTGAGCCAGCGAGCTGGCAGGCGAAGCGAGGCGAAAGAAACTATATAAATTAAGCGAAGCTTTGGCGAGCTAAAGTATGTGGGTACACACCGAAAACTACGGGCGAGCAACCGAGCGGAAGAAGATCGCCAAAGCGGGAGCGGGCGGGCACATCTTGCAAGGCGGGCCGGCGGCGGCGGGCGAGCCGAGCGAGCATTGTTTTACCCCTTTTCATACTTCGGTTCACACAGAGAACTACAGAGCTAAGCTACGCTAAAGAGGTAAACGAATAGCATCGCTGGCATCGTCGGATATTTCGATGGCATCGTTTGTATCGCTAACGTAGCTTATCTCTCTAGTTCGCGGTGTGAACCAAGGTATCAAAAGAGGTAAAACGATGCCTCAAACGGCTCGCTGGCTCGCTCGTTAGCTGCCGGTGTGGCCAGCGCTTTACGTCCATATCGATATAGTAGGTAGGATAGGTAACTAGGTATCCGCTTGCGATGTTAACAGGGCAGGCAAAACTTGCGAGAAACGTGTTGTGATAGTTCATGTAGCAGTATTTGTACCACGAACATGAAGGTGCTAGTGCAGTCATGTGGCAGACTTATGTAGGGACATTTATATAGTTTACTTTGGTTACTGAGTAGCTTAAAATGACAAAATCTTTTTATTTATGTACTTAACTGTTTCAGATAACATAATATCACGCCTGTAATCCCCGAAGGGTAAGGCACAAGTGTACCTTAAAGTAGGTACACCCACATTTCGCCAGTTATTTTTTAAAGTCCCATGTAACAAAGGGCGAGCCTATTGCCATCAACGGGCAGACAAGCAGACGTCGTGGCTGCTACTGGGAAATTCCTGATGGAAAAACTCAATTACACTTTACCCGACCCGGGAATCGAATTCTAGACCGCATGCTCAGCAGTTGCGCTTGACACCACTCGACCAACGCGGCTGTTTCAGATAACTGTGTAGGTAACATCAAAGAATTGTTTGGTGATACATTATTTTTGTACAGATTTTGATAACATGAAACTACAAGAGGCGTTGGTATTTTCATCAAGACTTCTTTAATTGGCCCAAGTACAAGAGTATTCCGTAGCTCTATTTATACAGGATAATTTGAAAATAAGAAACATTACTTGAAATGGGCGATACTAGCGCTAACATTCTTCGTTTAGACCGTCGCAGTTAGAGCAAGATCGGGACATGCAAATTTGTTACCGATGGAATTAATCGTCTTGAACGATTAAATGCATCGGTAACTACGCTATCAGAAAAGTACCATCCGGAGCCAAGGGCTTTTTACCCGAAGTTATCAAGGTAAAATTGTTGGCAAATTAGCTGTATTATCTATCACCCATTTCAAGGAATGCACCCAATTTACCAACCAGTACCAAGCGACCCTTACAGAGTGGCAGTAGCGAAGGGTCAATTTTTGTAAGAGGTAAGCCGGAGTACACATCTTTAATGTGATTATATTATTTGTCTATAGAATACTGACTGTGCCAATTCTTAAAGGGAAGCCGGTAGGAATCGAGTTGTATGGAACCTTCGCCACTGCAGAGTGGACAATAGTTACTATCGAATGTCATAAATAGGGCGTCTCTTTTTCCACTCCAGCCAGAAATTGTGAGCAGAACGTTAAAAACACACCATTCATTTGTTTCGCAGCCGTGTTTTGTTCGCTGTATACACAAAATCTGGGTAGCACGCACCATGTTGTACCTACAACACGAATAATACAGTGCTGTCGAACACTGGATCTAACATTGGAGAAAAATGGTTTTTCACTACTAAAGCTATGCTATTTTATATATTATCTTGAGCCTTTTTTACGTCATCTACATTATAAAATCTTTGACTAAAGGATATAGTTGACTAACCTATCACATAGTAGCTTCGAGCGTGAGATACGCATCACATTACTTACTACTTGATAGATTTTATATAATCAGAAAAAAGTCTACCTCGGGAATGAAATACTTGCTTGAATACTACACTACCCTATTTACCAGTTCATCATCTGCCTAGACTTTTCCCAGCTATGTTGGGGTCGACTTCCAATCTAACCGGATGCAGCTGGATATTAGTATTTTACATGGACCACCTATCTGACCTCCATAACCTAGTTAGTACTGGGTAATATAATATAATAAGGTAAGACTGGTTGTCAGACTTTCGGGCCTATAAATTCGAATGTAGGTAACTTTTCTCACTTTAACAGATGAACAGAATTCTACAAAATTTCGCACGCAGGCTGGCCAAGACCCGAGTTATTAGGACATAGGATATATAACACGGTAAGTTCCCATGGGATAATTTCCGACCTCTACTCGGGTGACGCCGCGAGCGACAGCTAGTTCCAAAATAACGTAAACACTGAACAGTAGAGCCTAACAAATTTCGCGAAAGTATTAACGACAAAAGTAATTAGAATGTACCAAAGTATAATTACCTTGCAAAACAAAACAATCAATCCCCAAGCCTAAAGCATATAATAATGTAGTTATCTACGATTAATCTCGACCTCGACGGAGTACGAACTGGAGATTATGTGAGAACGAGCTTAAAACTTTGTCTACCGTCTATCATGGACGCCTAACACAAGCTTAGGAAGCTCCCAGGTTAATAGGAAAAGTGTTAGCTTGTATTATCGTAGGAAAGCAGCCAATTTTAAAAGATACACAAGAACAACGCGTCGATAATAATCAGGTGTGGAAAACACGGACCATAAAAAGTTTTGTTTGTAAGAACTATTCTTTATCTGCATTTTAATTTTAAGGTTATGTGGCTACAGAGGAACGCTGAGTTCTTTGTCACAGGAATATGCACCTAGTTTGCATGTGTTTGAATATTGAATTTTGATTGTTTGAGACAACGTGATATCGTAAAAATATCTGGGTTTTTACTAAATCAAGAATTGTATATTTATTTTAATAGAAACTAGCTTATGGCCGCGTGGAGCTCCGTAATTGTCCCAAGGGATCGTACTACTTTATACTACTATCCTATGTGTTAATCCAGGTTATAAACTGAGTGCCAAACATTTTTGCGCGAAACAGTACCAAAACATCCATCCATCCATCCTCACAAACTTTCACATTTATAATAATAGAAATAAGTAAGATGATAAAACTTTAAGCTATTGGCGACCCATTTCTACGGCACACATAAAGCAACATTCTCAATAGCAGATGGCCAGCTAAACATGAAGTTGTTGAAACATGATTTCAACTCCCGTTTAGCATTCACTCAGTTAACACAGCCTGAATTATTGAAGAGTTTGTTTTGTATAGAAACTACTCGACATCGCACCACGGTTATTCACATCGCCCGCGGTACATAGTACCTACTACACAGTCTCCGCAATCAGTCTAGAAGCGTGGCATTCCGCTACAATTTGCGTGGCGCTGGGTGCATAAAAGCCACTCCTATGCCCTCCCCCGCCTTTCTGAAGGCGACGTAGACAAGTTTCCACCGTGAACAAGGAGCTAACTAGCCCGGGAATGTTACTGTAGATAATGTACTCAATTCGTCTTGTATTCAAGCGCCGGATTCGGAGCGGAGCGTCGGTTAATGCATTAAATAAACTACGTATATATTACGCTCTTTGTTTATTCACACTTCAATTGTACGCTCTTAGGCACTAAGTTATACATTATTTATTTCCTCGCTACCTTTAGGATTAATCTGCTCGCTGCGTCAGCGACAGACGAGGCAGGGACTTAATTTTACGCCTCCGCAGACGGTCTAGGAACGGAATAGAACTATCAAACACTGGAAGAAAGAACAGACTTTTTCTTAGTTTTATATACGGTGCTACGAATGCTACGATCACTACCATTACGTTGAGTAAGCGAAGTCGTCGTTTTCAAAGCCAACTGTAGGGAGTCCCCATCCATCGATAGATATTATTTCCTCTTCCACTCGATGTAAAGACCTAGTGGCTGCGGAGTACACCGTTCGCCGGAGCAAACTGAATTAGGAACGTTTTTCTCCATTTTATATCTCTCACCCTCTAAGGAGCGACGAAGTGTTGAATTATTGGACTTACTTTATTTTATAAAACGATTTCGCCTCCAGGAGATTTCTGTTTACTTTGCCACAAAACGTTTTTCGTATTCCCCGTTTCATATTCTATTGATACAAATTGATAGTAAGTCGATTTCCATTCCTTTATGTACGTGTATAATATTAAAGCGAATGAGAGCGTGTTATTGGAAAGCAAGTTGACAACACCTTTGATAGACTGACAGGCGTAAGTCCCGCGATTTCTTTTCCGTCGATAGCGGCACCTTTGGAATACTGACGAAAGCAGGCTTGTTTGTTTTATTTGAATGAATAAAAAATAATGTATGCTTATGTTGATTCATTTTCCTTCTTCTGTTTCAACTTAACCCGAGGCTATCATTTAATTCCTACTTTCCTTTATGTATTTATCTCAGCTCTTTTTTCTGTTCGTTTTGATATTATTTTAGGTGCAATTTAAACTAATAAGCCGTTTTATAAGTTATTATTTCAAATAACCATGATATTTCTATTTTTTAATCGCAGTAAAGATTACATAGTACATACATCCATTGATTGAATGATTAACAGATCCATTCCCGACTTTTGCAGCTGTTTCAAAATGGCAGTTCACAGTAAAACGGACAGTGTAAATGGGATTTATTTGAGGCTGCCGGCCGTCACTGGCTTTAATCTATTATGACTGCCGACACACGATGTTACTATCGATTATACCTTTAGCGGGATTAAAACCGGAAAATATTTTATACTTAAAAATCTTTGGTAATATAAATGTCGCCGCTTACAAATTGTGTGTCATTATAATTGGAACTAACGCCGCCATCTTTTTTTTTACCCGACTGCGGCGAAGCTCAAAAGGAGGGTTATGGGTTTGACCTGTATGTATATTTGTGTGTATGTATGTATGTCCGTTTCTTGTTCCCTCGTAACTCCTAAAGGGATGAACCGATTTCGATTTTATTCGTTGTTAGATTTGTCTTGGTGGCGCGAGTGTCACCAAGACAAATCTAACAACCACAGTAGTAAAATTTTGTAAAAAGAATCGTGGGGGATTTTAGGCGCCATATTGCAGGGTTCGATTTTTTTTTATCATAGCCCCATCGAATGGGACATCCAAATGAAGGGTTTTAAACGGTGTTTACAATATAACAACATGTTATAACATGTGCTTAAAATAATAAACAATAACAAATCGTGTAAAAAGAAAAAAAGATAATATAATAATAGATTAAATCGACCGCGAAAATCATGGTTTCGGCTTTTCGGTTTTGTATCGCAATCGGGTTTTTTTTTTCTTTTTTATAAATACATTTTCCACGGACAATTTCTTAGCGCCCTTCTGACACTGCCATACAAACACCGAAAGAACTATGCTGCTCTTTATATACTAAAAGAAACTGACAATAAATATATCGCCCCTCACAAATTGAGTAGAATATCGATAAGTCCATCACAAGTATCGATGTCGTTTTGATCTCTAGTAATGCGATTACAATCGATCTATATTCTCGGTTCACAATACTGTTCCGTCGCTTTGAGAACAATGCAGTTTTTATTGTTTCTTTTTTTTAATTCAGTGAGTTTTTACTCTCAACAATTGTCTGTTTTTGACGTGAACTGTTGGGTGATATAATACCTGGGTAGGGTTAAGTAAGTATGTACAGACGCCAGTACATCAAGTACTACAATCTGTCAAATTTCTTTAATAGATTTTCAACTTTATAGCCAAAGCATTAGGTTCAAGGTTGATTGGGAAAATTTGACAGTTTCGGATAGCTTGACGTGTGTACCTATTTAATACTTGAACTAAATGTACTATGTTTAGTTCAAATCTTGGCGCAAACTGTATCCTAGTGAACAAACAGCAGCAATCACCAATCAAGTCTATAAAGCAGTTTCTCCAGAGTATAGAAGTGACGAATTTAAAATCTGATATTTTTGCCAAACGTTTTTTTCCTCCAGGTATTAGGATATTATACACGGTGAGATATCTTGACAAAAACTTGTACCATAGCCTCAACAAACCAGCTTTACCATATTAGAGCCTTTGCACACCACGTTTTTTATGCGCTCATGACGCGCGCAGAACGCAATCAGGACGCTCGGCAAACGCAAGACTGAAGTCACGTTGTTACCTTTGCACACGATCCCTGCGTTTGTATCGATATAAACGCACTGATATCTCGCTAAAAACATGCATTTTATATTATTTACTTTGGGATGAAACTACTGTTTTTTCAACTACAATCACACACTGAATCAAAAGATTCAAGATAAAAGTTAATGTCAGGAAGTCCCTAACACCATGTTCCTAGTTAAATCATACACTTTACTTGCGATTCGGCTAGCTTCATCCACACATATTGTATCCGAAAACCGACCTTATTCAAGTATTATCGACACATTCCAAAACTCCATTACATTATGAAGTATACCCATAGTAAGCCATTTTGTGGTTCCAATCCCTCACTACCTCATTCAGTCTCTAACTTGATTAAGGAATTTAAATTAGTTACATCTTATATGTGTAGCTATAAGACAGTCAAAGGGCTGTCTGATGGTATTATTCAGCCCATAGAGCGTTAATAGTTTTAATCAAATGCATTGTTAGCAATCGTGTCATCGGTATTATGTTGTCAGTTTGACAGATACTTTGATATAACGCTATAACATTTTTTGGCGGAAAATTTAACGAGCCCGCCACCTGTTAGTTTTTTTTACCGACTTCTAAAAGGAGGACGTTCTCAACTCAGCTGTATTTTTTGTTATATGCTTGGGTAGTTTATTAGTTACCTTAAAATAACTGGCTGGAAATCGGTAATTTTTTTGGAAATATGTTTTGACGTGACAACGTCTTATAATTCGATGGAGCCGGCTGCACGCACAAAAAAACATGACGTATGCTGCGTTACCTCGCTCTGAGGCGTTCCATAAAACAATTGCTCAACGCACATTCATACTTGTAAAAACTATGTACATTGTAAAAAAAAAAAAATTGACATAATTGTATTTATGCGTACAAATAAATGTAACTTGATCAATTCAATTGTGATTTCCATTTACCTCCTTCTCTATATCCATACAAAATATCTATCAAACAAATAAAATTTTCTTTTGAAAAATGCAACCATTCCATCAGTATTTTCTTATACGTTGTCACGTTTAACTATCGTCAGTAAACCGACTTTACAGACAACCGATTTTTTATGTATACTTTTCACAAATGTTTACCAACAGCACCCTAATTGCTGATAGTCAAGTCAAGAACCTATAAACAAAGAAAACATCTAAGCTAAACTAACCCACCTACACCCAAAATAAAGGTTCAAATATAAATAAAGGTACCTACTTTAGTTTCCATAAGCAACGGGTGAACCAGCTAATATTGTCAACTATTTTTAGAAGCGATGGCACGTGTAAGTATAACTCTATAAATAAAGTCGCAAATTTGCGACGAAAGGCATTTAATTTTAAATCTCCAATGAACTGAAAACTAATTTGCGTGATGATTAAGAGTAATTCCTGTAATAAAACGCTCGTTTCTGAAAACTGTAAACTCTATATACCCATTGGGTACTTATAGGGTAAATATTACCGGCGTACTTACCTATGGCGTTCAATGTATCGGTTCTTCTCCGAAACGGATTCATTGTTTATGAGACCCTTTTACCTTTCAAAGAAGTTTGCTTACAGGTGACTCAGTGGACGTATTGTGGTATGTATTACCAAAAACTACTACTGGCGTTTAAAACAATCCGGCCATAAAAACCAAGTACCCACCTACATCAGTAAAGATCTCTCAGATAAACTTGATGTATTTATCGAGGCATCAACAAGACGTATGAAACACAAAAACATTAATCCCACTCAGTTCGTCCATTCCTTTTCTTTATTACGCAGTATTGCATAGTTTCCGCTCCGAGCAAGGGTCTAGAACGTACCTATGTACCGCCAATACGGTGTTTCCTTTTCATTAAGTTTCTACGCACAATATTGCAGGCTGGTCGTAAACTTTCCGAGGTGGTCGGCTAGTCTTTGTTACCCCTTACGTACGTCCACCGAAGTAATGAGACTTAGGAAAAATTATACCTTTAATGAAACAGAACTCGTTTACGCATGTTTCGTGGACTCAGACGCAATTACAGGGTGAATACAATATACGAAGTTTAAGGGTGTTGTATTTTAGCTCAGTTACAGTGTTTCGTCTTTAATTAGTTGCAGATAAAACACATATTTTATTGTGAGAGGATCCTTCGTCTTATTGCTCAGGTCGTGCTGCTGTTGGCGATATTTATAGTCCGCGCGGAGTCTGATATTGTTGTGACGCGTAAAATTGCTGTCGAGTTTTAAGTGGAAGGTCTTATTTTCTCTTTTCTTTTAGAAATTTTCCTTCAGACAGGTTTTAGTAAAGCTATGAAAATTTCGTAAACAGAGAATAGAGTTACTGATGTGAAAAGTAAAGAAAAAAATTCTCGAACCCAATAACTTCTCAACGCTCTAGTTATTTATAGGTAGGTACTTTCTGAATTTCTAATCAAAGGGTGCTTTTGAAAAACGAAAATTACCTTTCTATAAGGAGCTAAAGAGGTCTTTAACTCTCTTCAAACATCTTGTAAAAGTGTAAGTAATTGGATTTTTCTGCAAATACTACATGATTGACTGCCAAAAGTGGTTCGATTTCCAGGAAGGGCGAAGTAGTATGGTTTCATTTTATCGAGTTTTCTCACTAGCAGTTCGGGATCTGGATGTATGCCCTGCTAACGGCAATTGTCTCTATTGCATGAGTTTTGGACCTGACTGCCAAAATTGTATGCATAAAATACCCACCTTTCACCACAAGTAGATTTAGTGATTTATAGGCACTTCTACCTACTCCTTCAAGAAATACCTGCAAGCTGTTATATTATACTTTCTTGATCAACAGACAAACCACTACAAACGTTCTTGGAATCGCTAGTGAGTCAGTTATCTTCAATAAATAAATAATGCAAATACATAGTATGACACTTCTCTTTCCAACGTATCGTTTGAAGCCATACTCCAATAACAAATTGAATTGAAGAACTGCATTGGCGCATAAATGGCGATAGCCTGGTCGTACGAGAGAGCAATTCTATTTGTCTTACAACTTATACGACATTGTACTCTATGTCCTTGTTTTTATTATTTTCTTTCAACTGTACGGAGAGAAATTGCCATGTCTTCTGCAGAAACCGGACCTTCTCATAAATCGTTACGTTGAGTGACTTTGCCAAAATCATCCATGTTTGGCAAATGTAATGTTGCTGGGAGTAATTTTGTAGAAGATGTCACATTAAATTATCTAGCGCAACTTCACAATCATCATCTTTATCATCACCTACCTCGCCTATTCCCAACAATGTTGGAGTCGGCTTCCAGTTTAACCAGACACAGCTGAACCAGATTTTTTCATAAGGTGACTGACTATCTTTTTTTTGTTCTATGGAAATCCCCACAGATACCACTTGGGAGAACGGAAAGTTATGTCAAACTGTTACCGACTAAAATTCCACTATTACCATGAGCCCTGGAGGCAGAAGTCCGGCTATCCACAAGACAGTTGCTGGACGGTGATTGTAGTGATTCGTGATGGGGTGTAAGATCTTAAAGTTACTCCCATAAAAATAATTTGGACCCGCTGGTGGCTGATCCTCTTGATTTAGATTCCGTCACTTTTTACGGCAGTAAAGAAATGGGACACCTACAGGAATATTTGGTGACATTCGAATGCCAATCACACATCCGTATGTCATGTCACATTTCACAACTCCAGCTTCCAAAATATGATTATTTTTCTGCAAAAATATGATTGTATAGCGTACATTCCAAATCTGTTTATTTCGTTAGATTTACCTACCGAGATGGGTATTTATTTATTTATTTAAACTTCGTGTACAATAGCGGCACATAGGCGGACTTAATGCCACAAGGCATTCTCTTCCAGTCAACAGGGTATGACATTACAATAGATTCAGGGTACCTACAGGGTTATTGGAACATCGAGTCACCATCTATTGTTAGGAGTGCAAGACACCTAAGCATATAAATTTTTGGTCGATTATTAAAAAAAATACGGAGCTCTAAAAATCAGCAGCAGTTTCATACAAAAGTGCAACACCTACACGATTGAAATGAACGGTACGGTTCTGATTTTGTGGAATCTTGGTAATTGTATGGGCATCGATGTTCCTTACACCGTGAATCCTAGAATCTCAGAAAAATATGACATACTGAAGAATTGCTATAAATTGTCCTTCTCGTGAATTTAGTCGTCCCTTAAACTATCGAGACGATGACAAAGAAGCGAGTCTCATACACAAACTTTCTCTGACAACTCAACACACTGCATTTAGAAGCCCTATTCCTTTCAACATTACCTTTGTGATAAACATAGAAATGTCTCGATCAAACACGTTGCAGGGACCACTCAGCATAACTCCGCAATATTGCGCTTTACACTCCATATCTCAGTTTTATTCCGCAGGTGAGCGCAATAGCAATGTTTTAACGCATTTTTATACTGAATATAGCAGAAATAACGAACCGCGCCGGCGTCGAGTGAATTAAAACTAATGGAACGGTTAATTTCTCATGAGGATAAAGCTAGCGAACTCCGCCCTACTGATTCTGTTGCTCTCGGGCCACTTCCAGATTCGCACTCGACAGTTATTTTTTTATTTGCCGTGAAATGTTTATGCAAACGCCATCTTTTTTTGGTGTAAATCTGTGATATTGTACTTAACGGTAGGAGAAACGCTTTGTTTGTTTTTTTAGAAGCTGACATAGAATGTTTAGCTATTGTTTATGTTTTCTTGGAATTTAAGTGGAGAGCGAAGTGACACGGGGTTCTTAGGTGAGATAAGTCGGCCTTTTTAATAACAAAAGACGTACGTAAGCATCCAAATACCCACTTAGTAACAGCATTTACAGCACACCAGTGGCGAAGGTGGCATACAACACGATTCCTACCGGCTTCCCTTTGAAAAGTGTCAGTATTAAAGACAAATAATATAATCACATTAAAGATATGTTCTCCGGCTTACCTCTTACAAAAATTGACCCTTCGCTACTGCAGCACACCTATTCAATAAGATTGGAAGGTGAATGATTATAATAATGAGAGATTGACAATGACAACACGAACACACCACACACACAGAAAGAGTGCCATGGTGTAAGTATCCATGTATGAGGAAAATACACATATCTACGATAAGAGGAGTATTTATACGAAGTAGATATTAATATCTATTCGCAGATCGACAATAACCGTTCCGTACAATGGAATATCTCCTAATACATTTGAGGAGTTCAGGAAATCTCATTTACTTAACGTTTTAATATTACTTACACGTTCCTTATTTGATATCATTTATTGTAATCAAATATACATATTTATTTCTTAAAGGTATTGATGCTTGTTTTTTTTTAAATTAATCATCTGCTAGTACCACATTACGTAAGGCTGTAGTTAGAATCAATTAACCTAAAGATAAAGAGTTTCTTCTGTTTTCAATGACTGTCTTTGCACTTATAGGTATGCATTGCTCCAGCATAGCTGTACACGTTCGTAAACTAATATTACGTAGATAACGAGAAAATGCAACGTAAACGACGACTAGGCGGAATAATTAAAAAAAAAAACATACAATCACTATAGACCGACCGCTTTAATAAGTCATCCGCCTTGCTCCATCAAAGGCCCATTAAGCGTCCACAAAGTCCTAACAATATCCCACAGGTTATTTGCTTTAAAATAACCATAATCCACGTATGTATTACGATACTAATTGAACTAATACGTGATCAACCTTCAGAATAGTCCATTTAAATTGATCCCTTCGCGAGGACTCATTAAAGCGATCGGTCTATAAAACGAACAGAATGAACAAATTTTTAAACAAGTCATTTTCAATCTACTTAGACCAGTTACCTACAGAATAGATTTACACACACTGTTGGTGGCTACATCCCAATGAGAAAACGTCGCGTGGATACAGAGGCAGCGCCTGCACTAGTTTTATACAAAGGCAAAGCTACACACAGGCTGCAAATACAATCAGTTGAAAAGCTTCTAGACTATAAGCAAACATAATTATACTGGACAATCTAAGTCAGTAATAAAGGGTGTATAACAAGACCCTTAAATAAGCCAAAAGGCACTTATTCTACCCGTCATTGCGATCATTTGTGTCAGTCAGTGTGATCATTTCAAGTTCTAGGCCATACCTAGGAACCCTCTAGTTACGGAGATATTGGGGGTCAAAGTTCCAAATTTTTTCACAAGTTTTTTTTAAATACATATTTTTACGGTAATATTTTTACCCCCTTACTATTCAATTCGTCCATCAGCACAATGTTTTGATTGCGTTACATTGAGTCCTAGCGTAACTTGATTTTTCACCCCAAAAAAAAGACGCTTCCGAGCAATAATTTTTGCGTCAAGTTACTTAGTTTGATGGACATAATACTTGGTGGACGGCTTCGTGAAGGGTCCCTTTACACCCTGTATAGCTGACATAAAGGTATCTATCTACCTCACTGATATTGATAAGGTGTATGTGAGTGTGGGCATAGCGAACTAGTTCGATTCTCATTAAAGATACCTTCCCGTCCAACATAACTTAAGCAAGAGTTGTTTTTCTTTGAAGATAATGCAGTTAAAAGCTTTTGAGAAAGAAAATCTATCAGAGAAAAGTTTACTACTTAAGCAGAGGCTTTTCTCAATCAGAATTACTTTGTTAATTATAATAAAAGCAGTCCAAAGTAAACTCATTTTATTGCCGACACTATACAAATGAAGGGGAGCACACAGTTAAGCTTTACAAATGATTGTCATCATACTTCTGTCTTCGGGCCGGAGTAATAGAGAAAAATACGCTGAGGGCACGAACGGGACGCCAAGCGTGAGTCAGCAATAAATAACCTGCGTGATGATGAATGGAACTTGCCAACAGATAATAAAAATAATTACGCACATAACAACCTTTACATCCACCTTTTATAGCTTTTTCTTGACGTTGGGACGCGAGAAGAAGGCAAAGGTATCACTAAATCAGCCTTAATGTTACCTATCTGCGCTACTATTCCGAGGAAAGGTGTTGGAACTATATGAAAGAAACCGTTTTATCTGTTTATAAGAATGTAGCTAAAACACAGATATAGGTGCCTATCTACATCTTTTTTCCTTAGGGGTAGATTACCATAAAAATGAAGTGCCCATAGCGCCGCCAATATAGAATACCTTCCATGTAAAAGGCGCATGGAACTTCATGTTTTATAAAAGGTACTTAGGTATTAACACTGAACTAGAAAAAAAGCTTTGAAAAAAAATTCTGCACTGAAGAAAAGCACTGAACATTCATGTCATCCATCAAATCAAATCTCGGTAATTAAGCCTCGTTTGCGCTACTGCTGGGCAAAGGGCCTAGTTCGATTCCGAGATCGAGCAAAGCGTTACTGGGTTTTACAACAGTGATATCCCGGCAACAGCCTGGATTCTGGTTGTGCGCGGTTGATGGCCACAGGCTCACTAGTGATCATTTCGCCAGTATGTCTGCCTAACCCTTCGTAGATTTCATGCGTGATGTTATGTTAATGTTACATATAACATAAGTGTCTTAGTTCATATCATAAAACCAGACAAGTTCAGTACCTACCTATCTACCGACCAAACATCCAACCCTAATTCCTAAAACCACATTACTGATGTTCTTCGCTTCAAAATAAATACACATCGGGCCGACCGCAGTGCACCATCTTCAGGTTACGCGAATTTAAATTCTACGGTTCACTTGACACAAAACAGAAGTTCGCTACACCGCCTAACTTGTTTACCCACTCAAAGGAAGCAAGAGTTGAGAGCTGTTCGAGTTTTCTTAAGCCCGTACACTTTTCTCCCTGAAAAAGTCAGTTAAACGGAATTTCGAACACAATTTCTGAGTAGGTTCTCAATTTGTTTTGTATTTTGTGAATAAGCTGCCATTGTAGCTTGTAATAGATTAAAAATTAGGGTTTTTAGTACTAGTGGCCATAGTATATTTTATTTTGCATCTTATTATATCTAAGCAGACATAGTTCGCAAACTGGTGTAAAAAACCACAAAAGCAACGTTAGCTACCAACGATAACATATCCAATCTGAAATGAAAGCTCAGAATTAGGACGTCAGCACATAACGAAACTAGGTTCGATACCTTTCTATCTAACTACAACTACTTAGGTACTTCATTCTTTTTCAAAGCAATTTACGATTGTCACCAACATCCGTATAACATAACCATTAAAAAGTGAAATAAAAAACTATATTTATTTCACTTTAGGTAGACTCATCAAAACGAAAATCCCTTATTTTCTGGTACAATACCCACCCACATACAAAAATACATTGTATATCATGTAAGTTTTCTATTACACGGGAATATCTTCAGCAAGCAGTTATCATAGTTGGGCGGAAGACGTGTGCGGAATATTGCCTTAGTTTCAGGATTATGTTTGCTCCACTGTGGCTTATGAAAACCCCATATTAATATGGTAGAACAAATTTGTACCGTTTAATTGGTTTTGACGGTTTATTAATACAAAGCACATAGATGTTATGCAATGCCTTTTAATTTTAAAATTAATTTTGTGTTGGACGTTGGCAAACGTTATTTTAATACAATTATTATCACGGTTGTACCCAGCTAGGTGCTCTAAACGTCTGGGAAGGAGGAAGATAACAGATTACTCATTATAACCTGCTTACTGTCTACTACTTATGTATGTTAAGCTCTACGTAGGGTGAAGAGTATTGTACTTTTACAAAATTCAAATAATTACCTACTTAACTAATACGTAACTACCAAGCAACCCATACTGAAACGTTGGTATTCCTTTAAAACTTTTACTAGCGCCAGCGAGATCCATGAAGACACTACTGATAAGTAAAGATAACTTATACTCTAGGTTCCAGGACTGAAATCTACCCATATCTGCCTAGAGCCCTACTACATGTTAGGTACCTATCTACAACCTGCGACGAAAACAGGAGGTAGTGTACTTATTACTTTTCGCTGTAGTCTGATCTGTATTCAGTTGAACCTACTGGATAATTATATTGGTTGAACACCTGCCTACATGGGCCATTGTGTGTTCAAGACGTTTGAAATTCGCACCAACTCTTGTCTGACTATTTCTGACGTCTACAGGTGTTATGACATTTTATTTTGACATTGTCAACTTGGTGCGTTCATAACATACTTTTAAACTTTCGAAAGTCGTTTTCTTGAAATTGACAGATTTTTTGTCAAAAGTTAGAACAATACAAACGTAATTTTATTTTTTTATTATAGTTTCATCAGCCATTATAAAATCGATTCATTTTCTTGGCTCTTTTTTGTATTTAAGAGATTCACACAGTAAATGATTAAATTAATATTTGATTGGTTTTTATGTTCATAACATCGCAACTGTCACGCGTGTCATTTTGTGCGTTCCATAACCATAGCAGAAAATGATTCATCAATTTGTATTGCATCTCTGTTTAGCACATCATAATTGGTATGGTTTATCTCTGTTTCACAGTTCTAGGTACAAAAATGTTGTAAAATTAATACGCAACGCAAAATCAAAGTTGTAGTTCGATTAAATTCGTAATGGGATTCTACGTTGACGTCAAGTAGTGAATAATATTGACCTTGCTCGCGGAACACACGGACTGGTTTGTGTTGTGTTGAAAGAAAACGAGATTTATAGTTAGTTATTTCTGTTCTATAAACATACAACCAGACTGAGGACTTCCCTACCGAGTTCTAAATACAAGGTACGTTTATTTCTTGTTTTTATTCATTACGTTGTATTTTTCCTTTCTAATTAACGATTTTCTAATAGAATAAATACTTTATTCTTGATTTCCGCAATAGCGCATGTCACGGATATAGAATTTTCAGAGCTTTATTTTACAAAGAACCCGATGGTGACGCATGTGAACTTCTGCACCTATCTGCTCAATTATTTAGCTGAATCTAAAATGTATGACCTTAAAACTTTGAAAGTCTTATTACCCGCTCACTATAGACAGGTAAATGACTTCATTTGTTGTTAATCAGGCCCAAAAACTTGGGTATCTTTACAAAGCCTAGGTTCAAGGTAATCTATAAATTAATATTCTTTCGTTTTCCTGTTATAACGAATATATTTAAAACACATTGCATAGCTAATTAAGTAATCTATACTTAAAGAAAATAATAAAATCGTTACAAAGTCAAAACTTCAAAATATTGTAAACATAAACTAAAACCTATAGGTACTTATCTTACATTTAAAAGTTATCAAATTGCTCTACAATTTAAAGCACAATCATACTATCTCAAATACCTATAAGGAAAATCTCAAACAAATATTGTGGGAATATTACAAACAAAAAGTTTGAATGTTTTTTTTATCTTAATAGTAATACGTAAAAACCAGCATTGAGTATCATCAAACAAGACAACTCATAACATTTCATGCTATCAGAGTATGTACATATAGGAAAAAAACATTTAGGTATAGCGTAACTATAAACTGTTGAGATTCTAATAAGGAAATCCGTGCACATTCTTGAAGCACAATTTAAATTGATTCATCCTGTCATTACGTATTGCTATTTCTAATAAAAGAGACATGTATTGTATATTTGTATAGCACTAGATTGAGCCTGCATAGATTTGAGTGGGTATCAATCAGGAGTTCAGTTCAAAGCTATCTCAAATCATTGGTCATATAGCAGGATGTTTGGGAAAGATCTCTGAGACTCTGGCGTATGTCTATTTCTAAGATGCTGAACCTTATTATGAAGGCAAAACATACTGGTTTGACAAAATTTGAGTTTAATCGGCGTGTAAAGGAGAAGTGTGATTTGTGTATTACCATAATACACAAATTCGGCTAGCTTTTTCTATTTTCTAGGATGGAAAGTAGGTCTCCTCTGTCATCTCCAGATATATCAACCAACTTTCCTACCCATTGCCTTGACAATTCCATTGTATTAAACAGCCATTTTCTCGTAAAGGCGAAGTGTGATTTGTGTATTACCATAATACACAAATTAGGCCAGCTTTTTCTATTTTCTAGGATGGAAAGTAGGTCTCCTCTGTCATCTCCAGATATATCAACCAACTTTCCTACCCATTGCCTTGACAATTCCATTGTATGAAACAGCCATTTTCTCCTTTATTATTTCATAGGTAGTGTAGATTTGAATTAGTCATTTAAAAGGTCCACTGCACATTTAATTGGAATTGCTGAAAAACAATTCAGTAATAAGTGAGTCATGGCAAAAGTGTAATTATTGCCTTAGAAGGAAATAACACAATATTTTATATTATATTAAAATACCACAATTGAATAAATTGCTTCATTAGCTTATAAATCGCAAATACATAATTAATATAATGCACTATCCTTATATTCTATTAAATATCATTGTCATTTATAATTATGTTCACAATAACTTAGTTAATTAATCACATTTAAGTAAAGAATTGGAAATCCATCCAATAAAAGTTTTTGATAACCTGTCCATCATGTGGAATAATTCTGATAGTGTTATCCTGCATCATCCCACTGCTGGGCAAAGGCCTCTCCCTATGACTTCCAGTTGCTACGATCCAGGGCTAATGTGGGCCACTGGTCAGTGGAATAATAAAGTCTTGATTTTCTTTGTACATTATGTAGATCCTTCTAGATCAGTTGGGTAAAAACAGCGGAGGACAAGGACATAATCGTTACCATATTTTATGAGACTATGTAATAAATCTAGTGCTAATTTGTTCTACTATTGAATGCAGGTGTTAAAAAAATTAAAGCAATGATCAAAACATGGCCAGTGTAATTAAAAATTTGGCTCCAGTAACGAAATCTGTTTTGAGACCTGCTCAAGTTAAAAAACCATGTTTGCGAGAAATTGTGAAAATCAATTGGCAAATAAAATAAATAAGTTACAGTTGAAGTGAAATCTTTTCATTTATTTTCTATAATGCCTCTCACTGTGCTATGGAACCATCAAATGATGGTCTGAGTCTGACTGGCAATTTAAATTGATTCTGCCCAAAATTTGGCTTCGAATTTAGCACTTTCAGTAGCGTCCATCAGCTATTGTTGTTATTTACCAAAACCATGAGGTATCGAATAAAATAAGTCCTATCAGAGACCTATTAGGTATTAAGGCTGCACTGCAGCGTTAAAACGAAAGGGGTAACATACAATAATCTCAAAATATGTATCACATTATGATGTATTGCGGGCCATAAAAACGTCTAGTTTGTGTGAAGGAACACTTCCTCTGTAGTCGACTAGGCCGGGAGTCCGGGAGCGGCACACCCGCCAGTACAATTATGGCGTTATGCCAACGTCAGCTTGCTAATATCAGCGTAGAATCCAATGGATATAAGTCACGTTTTACCAAAATGTTCAAAATCCAGCGCAATATTCTACAATGGCGGCAAACGATAGCTGTGGGACAATTGCGGAAGTTTATACTTTATAGCGACAACGTTACTGTGTTGCAATAGCTTAGCTAATACTATTTTTACTTGGAATCCGTAGTGCTTAGGTTCTGACACGCAGTTTGAAGTTCAATAAATGTTGAACATTACATCCGTTCCGCGGACTCCTTGACTAAACTATAGTATCGCAATGCACTGCATAGATAAACTTAGTAATGCATAGATCAAGTTAAGTTAAATAGTTCCTGTTTTTAGTTTTGTTACTTTTGGGACTGCTATAATCAGCCTGTCATCATAATCTGTAGCTCTAGTTATATAAATGCCTCTCCTAGGTTTCGTCATGACGCTAACCACACCCGATTTTAGCCTCACGCTATACGCACCCATTCTAGCTAATTTCTTATTAACGGCACGCCGTTCTGAGTTCTTGAACACTTTATTGATCTGGCAGTCCACCCACACAATTCATAATTTAAAAGATTGGGAAATACTTATCAATTTTAGAGAATGGCCTTCCCTTTTTTTCTCTTATCTCTGTATCCTATGCTAACATGCGCCAATTTATCGAAATCTTTATTATTACATCATCAGGTCCAGTAATAAGCTGTTCTTTGTGCTTGGGATAAAGCTTAAAAGGTCGACTAGAAAGATTACTGAACATGATAATGATAATATGTACTGGGATGTCCTCATTTTATTGAATGTCAACGGCCGTCTGTGTTTTTACCCAAAATGAACCTACATATTTCAACTAAAGTGACCTTCTCACGAACTCTTATCGAGATTGTTTTTGTGATGTCATCTCCAAAAAGTCGGAATTATAGTTCTCTAGATTGTTAAATGAAGCAGACTCGAAACGACGGTAGAGTTGAAAGGGTACATCCATTATGTTATATTCGTATCTTCCGAATCATGTGATCGGAAGTAGTGGTAGTAATTCAAAATGTTAATGCCTTCGTAAAATAATTAAGTTTTGGGCTGTTATTTGTCATGACGTGTCAGTACATTTCGTTTTAATGAGCTAGTTATGACTGTGGCTAATTATGACTTAAAATAAATAAACGTCACACATTTATGATGTTGTCTGCAACATGTTAAGTGATACGAATACAGATTGTAGCAGACGGAAACTAATGGGGCCTAAGTAGAACAATCGCGCTTTATCACAGTTAGAATGACCTGTCTCAAGGATATTTGCATCATCATACTTCTACACAACCGGTTTTTTCTCACGCCAAAGGAACAACACGATAATTGTTGAAGAAGCGAAATTTATTCATAAACGACACTGATTACAGCTATTTAAAACCACAAGTAGAAACATAATAACTTTAATTAGACATTACCAGTTAATCAATCAAAGTAGCACTGAGTATATTAAAAAAATACCCATTGTTATAACTGCATGTGGTTTGGCCTAGTTAGCCAAAACATAACCTAGATAGACTGAAAGCAAATGCCTCCTCCTAGTGTAAATATTATTGAATTCGGATTTCAGCAGTTTTATAACCGGTAGTGTCCGGATAATTGTCTTCCAGGTGTTGGAAGCCATGCCCACTTGGGTTAGACGATGATATTGTATTATGCAGCGTGAGTAGAAGTACGAGTTTAGATTAGAGGAATGCGATCTCTTCGCCGTCCATTCCAGTAGATAGTGTGTGTACAGTTTTAACCTGTTGTTTTTTTGTATTTTATCATAACTGTTAGTCTGTAAGGTATATCTATGGGCCAAAGTTCCCTGAAAATAAATGAATGTTGTTGTTGTTAACCTTTTGACCGTCAGAACATAATAGCACGCGCGTGCCCTCCACGCCAAGCCACAATTTCGCCTAACATTTTGTTACATATGTGTGTCGTTTGGCGCACAGGGCTCTCTCTTGCTTGTCACTTTATATGTGGCAGTGGTTAATAGATACTAAATGGGATCATCATGTAGGTTCTTATTCTTGTTGTGTCTTTACATTATGTGAGAACATAGAGCTATCGTGATTACATACAATAATTATTCCCAACAGTTGTTTAATACGCATTATCTCACAACTAATGGTACAGACACCCATAAAAATAGAGCGTTTATGGGTGATAAGTGAATTATGCTTGTCCCTCCGATCTACATTTGGCTATCCTCCAACCAATATAATCTCGCATACACAACTTCATACGATGGAATTCTGGAAATTCGCACTTTTCTAAATACGATTGTCTGGGAGCTCTCGCTGCTTTTGATTTATGATGAGACTAGCTTTTACCAGGCATGGGCGGCGATGAAATGAGAGATTATCATTTTAAGTCACCCATCACAGCTTCCCAATATTCGTTCTGTTTTCTTTAATACACTTAAAATCTGGTCTACCAATCTGACACTTCCTTAATGCTTGATATGGGTCGCGTGAATCCATTATTGTGTGACCTTCCAAATCTCAAGGTTTTCGGTTTGATAGATTGCTACTACCCCGTCATCTTATATCAGAACACGAGGCACCATGTGTCTACTGAGAAAACAGAGCAAGAACGATGTTTCATAATTTACGGTTTGCAAGTGTAAAATTTCAATTGATTCGTTATGGCGCGTTTCGACTTATAAACGAAAATAGAGTTGAATTAACAACGCCCACATTCTGCTGGTTTTTATCATTTGAATAGCCCGATCGATAATACCAAACTGTATAGGTACCTACCTACAATATTCGTTAATACATAAGTAAGTAAATGGCCGAAGTTTTGACAGTAATTGCCATAATTCTAAGAATAATCGACACACACTAGACATTATGGACTAGAATTTATTCGCTACAAAAGAGATTTCCTTAAGTATAATTAAACATTTGTTCTCTTTAGTGCGCATTTGTATTAATAATATTCAGATATCGTAATAATTCGGGGAAGAAAAGTGCTTGTGGCTATAGATCAGCTGGTACCAAGGTCCAAGAGCCGCAGAATAAATTATAGTGAGTAGGTATACTAGGTATAGACGCTTCACAAAATTTCACGGACTGTTAGTAAAAACGGTCATTAAACATTTAATGATATGCCTAAGCATGTCATGTCTTGATCGTCATAGATCAGCCGTAGTTATAATCAGATAACTAAAGATCCGTTAAGAAATGATAAATAGTGTTCAGTATCGTTTACAGATTTTCGGTCGATTTTTGGTGTTTTTTCCTATATTAATTCATTCCTGGAAATTGTCTACTGTTTATCCGATGACCTATTCGGGTTATTAATAACACTAATGATCTCATTTACGAATTACCCCGCATCTTATCAGCTACTCGACGTACTCGTAATATAATGGTAAACAGATTCGCTTCTCAGTAGCTGTTTAACTTTTGTTATTACTGGACCGTTTTGTGCGCAATATTTTTATCGACCATCTGACTACTACGTGTAAGTGCTGTGAGTTTTAGATTGTCTATTGTTGCCATTTAATCTCAGGCGCCAGCAGTACTGAAAGCTTTAAATTCGTACAGCGAATATAAATCGATGTCGTGTATAAGCTTAGGTTGGCGGTAACGAAAATCTGCTCAAACCGCACGTGATACCACCTCGGGAGCATTTTTATCTGGCATCGCCGTCGCCGCAAGCATGAAGTGTGAACACACCGGAGATTTCCGCCGATATAAATCCCGGTACGCGACACCCTTACTTTACACCCGTCGCATCCTCAGTGCAATCCGTGAATTTGTGGAGTGGAAGCTGCCGGCGGTGCATCGCGTCTAGAATTTGAACTCCCCAAATCTTGCTACCACAACGCCGAACTCTGAGCGCTAACCGTCACGTAGTCCTGTCTATGTATTCACAGGTTTGACACCGCTAGCGACGTCACGTTTTCCTTGTTTCTGTCGTGGTGGGCTCTGATTCGGTTACTTCCTTTATCTAACAATTTACCAAACCTTATTTCGACATCTACATATTAAATTCAATTACGCGACAAGGATGTCTCTTGCTGCGATGACAGTTCCTGGCATCCTGGCCCTTGGATCATTTTCGGTGGTGTTTGTAACATCTTTAATGATCTGTGTGTGACGTGAAGGATTAGAAAGCTATTAAATAGACAATAGTCAGTAAGAGGAATGCTAGTGGACGGCTGAAACGCGGAGGTGACAGGCGGACCGTTAACATGGCCGTTACAGGCTCAAGTGATATATGAGCTGCGAAGTGGCTTGGTGCCGCTGTCACTTCGCGTTCCGCCGCCGCTCCACACTGGCAAAAAGATAAAAAGGATTCCGAAATACGATTCACAAGTGGGCTGCCGGAAATGGGCAGAAAGTTACCGAGCACGGCTTTATGTCGGGCAATATATCTCTCGTATCGCTATCCAATTTCTGCTCTATGGCATGTAATATCCCTCTAGGGATCCTTTAATTTGAAACTCCTTTTAATCAACACCATTTATTCTAACCTCAGTTTAGTAGATCTTTAAAGACCTAACAGGTTTTTTCCCTTTATACTTATTACTATGTATTACGGAACATAATAAAACCTTCATTTAAGACAGGTCTTTGCCATTTAGCACCAGTAGGCCAATCACGTGTACCGGTGTAGGGTGTAGTTTAGGAATTTGTTATTACTTATGTTGGGAGTATATTATTTTAATATATTTGACTTTAATATCATCATCGTCATTTCAGCCGAAAGACGTCCACTGCTGGACATAGGCCTCCCCAAGTGTCGCCACATCGATTTGAATAACCTTGAGTAATATACAATTAAATGCTCATTATAACAGTAGTCATAGTTAAACATTGTCAGAACAGAGCTCTTACCTACCAGAAAAATACTTACACGGAAGAGCAAACCTCTCCGACCAAACTAAACACCTCAGACAAGCCGACCCAAATTGATTTTTCCCTATAGTTTATTCAACCTGTACTTTTCGTAGATAAACTGAAGTTTAAGTTGCGTGACTGGCCCGACCGCCGACCTCCGACCTTCATTGACCTGCGACATTGAGGCGCACCCTACAGCTCCATCCCTATCACTTCACCCACGGATTTATTTCCACCGCAACTTCTTTTAGTGAGGGAAATATTCCAATGTTTTAATGCCCTTGTTATACTGGAGAGGCTATGGGATTACACCCGTGATTTTTTCTGTAAGTAGGGACTTAAAAGGCAAGAAACTACGTTACGCAAACTAAATAATCTTTATATCAATGGTGGGAATAAAGCGATTGCTGTGGCCTTTACAGATAGAAAGAACAGGACGGTCAAATCATTTGATTGCACCGTATTTATACTATTGTCCGACGTTATTGGTCTACCGGGAAAATCGTTCTATCGGAAATATCGTCTGGTTCTTTGTGCGTTTGTGATGCGAACGGACGCCTAAACGGAAAACGAATTGAAATATTTGTAGCGAAAAATAACCTTTGTTTTGTCAGCGCTTCAAATCACCAGTCTAAAATGTACCTCAATGTTTGTACAAGTGCAAAAAGCAATTCAAATTCAATTTGCGCAGCGTACACTATTCCCAAACTATATAGTCCTGAAAGGAATTAAATATTCTAAGTCGATCTACAGAGTACACAAACGCGGCGCTCTCGCTAACTGGATCCGTCGCTTCTCCTGTTTTCAATAAAGAGAAACAACTTGTGTCATATCCGCAAAACGTTTACTTACATGGTGGAGCGCAGTAGTTGGTAACGAGGTTATACGAAACAGTTTCGGGTGAAATTGCTCGGGGAATGTAGCTAGGTGTCATAAAGTTTCTGCAAAGCTGTCGGACAGACGTGTGCAGCGTTGAAATACACGTGTCGAAGCTATTTCATCTTGCTTACGCTTCAACTTTGTTATAGAGTCCTGCCATTGGTACTAAGTGTTTTACTAATACGCTCTCGAAGTTCCAATATGTATATTTTGGAAGTGGTGGCGTCACGTTTTCGCTTATTAGTTTTACTTACATTTGTGGAAGCTATTTGAACCAATGTTTTTGTTCTTTACAGGTCGATCATGGATTGGAGGACGGTGCTTTGTACCTTCGCCTTGGTGTACTATGCTGATGGATTCTCAAGTGAGGTTTTATTTCGATGATTAACGACAATCGTAATTCAACTATAAACAAACCGTTTAATAACAAAGAAGCCGATACGTTCAGGAAGCACCATTGCTTACCTTTACTAGTCTACATACTCGTACAAGCATTAGAGTTTGATAACAGCTAGACCGTGTAGCCTTAATATTAACATTTCCTGTTATTACGTGCATGCGCGCAGTCCATTCGACCTGCGACCTTCACGCCTACGTAGCGAGGTGTCACTTGATATTATATCTTATTTTAAACGATCCTCATCTTCAGTATCTCCCGATATCTGACAGCCGAGCACTTTTCCTGAGAGCACGTACGTACAGCCTCCGAATTGCCAAGATATGGCTCGATTCCATTACCTAATGTTGGCGTAAACCGCGCATCAGACTCCCGGAGCTACAAAACAATGAGTTATGATCCTACTCGTGATGCCCTTTTTATTTGCTTATATTGCATGTAAAGCAACCGAATATTTTATTTCGGGGAATATTACATTTACTCGTTAGCCTGAAATGTTTTTGTTACATTGTTGTTTTGTGGGAAAAGGAATACTCTACTACACGTCTATGTGTATACCGGTTTTGTTCCACTGGAATTGTGACAATGTCAGCCCAATGATAACAATTAGAGGCTATTAGTGCTTACATCACTGCTAAAACGTGCTGCGAAAACTGCGATGAAATACTTTAAATCTTTGGTGACTTTATTTCTGTATTTATCTTCTCACAATACATTATGAGAATTTTTGCCCAGAGAAGACGTTGCTGTAGTCGTAAAAGTTTTGTAATAACAATATAGTAGTGAAATATTAAGACGTAAAGTGCAGAGCAGTCGGTTAACAACCAACGTTAAACTTCATCATTATTTCCAAGCCAGACATGGCTTTATTATCTGCACGCGGTTTTCCTTTCACAAGGAATATGATATGGATCTAGAAAGACTAGAACTTCCGCTTTTACAATCCGCTTTAAGACAACTGCAGTTGTCCCGTTTTCAAGTGATTAAAGTCGCGTCTACGAATTCAGGGAAGTTCCAAGCTAGGATTGAAAAGTTTAAAGTAGTTTCTTATAATATGTTAGTCATTCTGAGAGTCAGAACATTTGCGGATAGAGTTAGGTGCAGGTAAATTTCGGTGCTGTAAATGTACGAATTTGTAAGTAGGACAATATACTACTGCAATTTTGGATAAAGAACCTACCTGTATTACAAAAACGTATTATGATAAAGCACATAAAACCTACGTAGTGGAAAACAATTCGATGGCAAAGTTTTTCGGTTCGGTAGGCTTTTATTACGTGTGATATTGACTCTCGAAGACGACGGCGAGTCCAATCTAAGTATATAATCTTGTATATGCAAATGATCCCTATTCCCTTACAACCGAATTCTTTACCCGGTCACGCCTTTTGGGTTATAAAAGGGCGAATTCTCGTAGACACAGCGGAATAAAATATATTCATACGATATTATATGGAGTTTTTTTTTTCCATTTTCAAACACGTTTTACCTATCCAAATCCCTTTTATTATTCCAGTAAACGGGCATGAAACGATTGTAGCGTTGCGTACTCTGTAGATAATACCACTAAGTAGGTATCTGGAAATGATTTATGTTCTGGAAAAATTTGCAGTACTTCCGCATCAGGAATTACATTAGGAGGAAATGGACGTCCATTTTGTTTCGTGTGTACATTGTAAAGATGATTCGGAAAATTGGGTCCGCTCTTTCGTTGTAAGACAATTTGATGGAGTGGTAACATAAGTGATACTATTTTTGATCATGGTTTCTTAGAAAAAAGGCGTTTTGACCTTCGGTTATTCAAGGTCGGTTAGTGCTAGCGACAAAATAAATTCCGCAAGAACTTTATCAGTGGACAACGGAGAGATGTTGTTGCCAAAGAATACATTTAGCTTCGTCTCGTATGACTTTCTCAGTATTTTATTTTGTTTTTGTTCCCTGAAATCTGACTGGCCGTCGTCGTTGAACTGGCTATGAATCACGTAACCACATAATTATACGAAAACCAGTGAGTTACGAGGCCGTTATAGCGTCACAAACTTATAATAGAGAAGATTATTGCTCATTACTTTTGAATTAAGCCTGTCAAAATCGCAAACAGCCTACAAAGGTCAAGTGACTTGAATTCTGGTCAAAGCTAATTTAACTTGAACAATCATAAGAATCATCGACACGACAAAGACTCCCTAAATCGAAAATATCCCTAATATTATTTTGTTTGCTTTATGGTATATTTCAGAGTACGGACGTACCTGCAAAGACATAGGATGCCTCAACAGTCAGGTGTGCGTGTTAGCAGAGGACCCGTGCAGTATCGGTCACACTACCAACTGCGGCACATACCCCACCTGCAAGAAGAAGTCTGAAGTTGAAGGCGGTAAGATTAGAATTGCAGTAACATATTACTCGTACATACGACTAAATTAGACTATTAAGAAGTATTAAATATATTTGCAACATGTTTTTAGCTCTACCAATATTTGTATATGGGTTTCCAGGCTTATTTTTTTTTTATCATTGTTTTTATAAAAATTGATATTGTAATCTCATTTTTTCAGGGTCTCACTCGGAGCCAGCCAGGCCACCTGCGCCAAAACCTCAGTCACCTTCCTACGACTCTGTGCCTAACTACAACCCACCAGCCCCTCCCAGTGACACGTCCAGCGGTGGCGGGTCACCTTACGGAGGCAGTTCACCCTACGGAGGCAGTTCACCCTACGGAGGCAGTTCACCCTACGGAGGAAACTCGCACACCGGCGGCAACTCACCCTATGGCGGAGGCTCTCCCTACGGCGGAAACTCACCCTATGGTGGCAACCCACCATACGGAGGCAGTTCCTCTTACGGTGGAAGCAGCAATACTGGAGGAGGATCTCCTTACGGCGGAGGAAGCAATACAGGAGGAGGGTCACCTTATGGCGGCCATTCGCCTTACGGTGGAAACTCGCCATATGGCGGATCCTCGAATACCGGAGGCAACAGCCCGTATGGAGGTAATCCTCCCTATGGCAGTGGCGGTACGCGCACCTCTAACACCGGTGGATTAGGAGGCGGTGGAAGCCCCATTGACAGTATTTTGAATTCTCTGAAATACGCTGGCGGCGGAGGAGGCAGCGCTGGAGCCGGCGGCGGAAGCTCCGCCGGCTCAGGCCTCTCTAATATCTTTGGAAACCTCCTCGGCAATCTATCTAAGAATACCGGAGGTTTGAACAACTTGTTCAATACAAGGCCGATTATGGAGAACCCGAATTACTCCTCATACGGTTCCAATTCGAGGAGCTCTAACCCCCAATCTTACCCATCAGGATCTCAAGCGACGTATCAGCAACCGAATCAGAACAAGAAGTACGGACAAAGTTATGCGCAACATAATGCAGCGACCACACGCAAGCCTGTCCACTATGGGTGGAATGTTAGGTAAATTAATTTCCAAGCCATCGTAGAAAGCTATTGACTGGTGCCTCTGGATGTTTTTGCGTTGCACAAGCATTGCTTTTTGGTCCTTCTGCACTTCAATATTAAATCTCTTGCTTTGGTGTTACCAACACCCGGTTTTTGGAACGAAAATCAACACAATAATAAGCCTCACTTTCAAGCGTGAGTCAACAACTGCTGTGATTGGTTGACTGGTTTATCAACAGTCAATCGGATCACTTGGCTTACGTTTAATTTTCGTTCCAAAAACCGGGTATAACTTTCTGCTAGTTACGTTTTCCGCGCTGCACTGTACTCGATATTTCAAATAGTGTAAGCTTAATTTTACTGCTGCCTTTACTTTTTTGGCGGGATAAAAATGTACCATGTAGTCATTAGGGACAACCTCTTTTAATACAGCACTAATGCTTATAATAAAATTTTATATCACAAATCAAATTGCATTTGCAATTTCATCACAAATAAACCTAATTTGTAATATTCACGAAACTCACAAAATCATGTCTTAGAATAAATTGTAAATAAATAAGGTGGAGGCTAATCTCTTCTGATTGACAGGAAAAGCAGAGAAACTTCCAGATAACCTGTTTAACTAAACTTTGCATGAATAACAGTACCTGGATAACTTTCGGTGAGGCATGATTTGTCCAACCTTTTGAGGCTATGTTAAATGATTAATAGAATGTACGCATCTTTTTTTATTTTGCCGTGTGATCTGTATTTGTTTTCATAGCTATTATAAGAATACTCATGTATACTTTGTGGCTAGTTTAGATAGAAAGTAATTTAGTGGATAATTCAAGTAGATTGAAACAGCATTTGGGTCAACAGTCTCATAGACTATTCTGCAATTTTAAAATTTAATATCTTTTGCTAAAAAAAAAATTGCCTGCCTTACATATTCTCAGCGTAACAATTGAAGAAAATAAATAACACATGAATATTGTATTTCTAAGTGGTCTCGGTTATCCACAACATACTTTCTATACTGAATCTAACCTACATTATATACCACAAAACATCAGTGCCATTTCTAATATTGTTATATTGTATTTTTATTTCAGTGTGACAGTGGTCTTGACGTACCTGATACAGCAATATGTCCAGAATATAATTCATAATTAATTATATTTTTTATTTAACTTTTAAGTATGTAATATTTTATTTAAGTATTTGTATACGGTGCGATATTGTTATTACATTTTATTGTGGTTAAGCTTTAAACTGAACATAAAATGGTTATTTTTTTGTAACTTGATAATTTTGAACTTTTGAATTCAACAGACGTGGATAAGAATCTCCAGTAAATATAATCTATTTATTAAATATAAGATTGCTATAAACTTGTACTTTTATTCTGCGATACCTGCGCTGTTGTTAAACAATTAGCATGCAAAATAAATTTAAAAAAAAATATCATGAGTTTTGTGTGAAAAATATGTTGGTGCTTGTTTTTAGCTACGGCGTAGATAATGTCTCATTAATGACGTGTAGTGGCGGTCAACAGGTTAAATGTAATAATGATTTTATTGTGATAAAGTTTATCGTGATAATTAAATGAAAGAGCAACGTTTATAATAATAAATAATTTATTCAGTCAATTGTTACAATGCAGACTAGACACATAAGATTCGGTAAATAACATTTATCTGAAATTGCACTACAGCAATAATTTGTGAATCATAGAAACTATATTTCTTATTAAATTTAACGAAATTATTTTTATACCTTATTTATTTATTGATTGTATTTTGTTTTTACTGCAGGCATTTATCTCTACCCTTAATTCAACCCATTGCGAAACCCAAGGAATGTCAAAACTTACACATAATCTTAATATTAAAATAACCTACACCCATTTCTTTACAACCAAAAGTTTACTGTACTTGAAAATTTGAAACTGTTTCATGAATAACTCAACAAATACCTACGGAATAAGCTAACCCTTTCCATTGTTATACAAATGTAAAACATTTTGTTTTCAATCGCACCCTTCACGAAGGCGTCAACCAAGCATTCCGTATATCAAATTAAGTAACTCAACGCAAAAAATTTTGTTGGGAAATGACCTTTTTTTTAGAGGTGAAAAATCACGTTTTTCTGTAGAACTCATCGTAACGCATTCAAAGCATTGTGTTGATGCATACATTGAATAGTACGGGGGTTGTGGAGGTATTTAAAGTAAAGTTATAACATTAAAAACTAGTATTTCGAAAAAATACTCATGAAAAAGTTGGAATTTTGACCCCCAATATCTTCGTAACTTTAACGTTCCCAGGTATGGCCTAGAACAAAAAAAAATATCGCAACGCGGTGAACAAGTGCCTTTCGGCTTCTTTAAGAGTATTTTTACACACTTTATATGTAACCCAACATTAGGTATGGAATGGAACGTGGAGCCGCGAAGTGAACTAAAGTTATCTAAAAAAACGCGTTATGTCGTTTTGCCGTGGATCCGCATTCCGGCAGTATAACGGGATTGCGTGGATCCACGTTCCGGTCCAAAGGTTATAAAAATATAATGTTTAAACTATACTCCGTCCGGGAAAACTTCTTTGAAGAACTCGCGCATCGTGTCCAGAACAACTGCCTTTCATATCAGGCCTTTTGAGCCTTGATGCAGTTGAAAATCAAGCGGGAACATTACGTCATGATGTCGATGGAATCTCTTCACTACTCACATAAGTATCAAAACTGTAGTTACCAGTATATAATTAATTTGTATTTGTATTGTGAATAAATGTTACCAGGCACCAAATGTTATAATAATCTCAGTAAAATATAGTGCCTCATTTCAATCCCACCCAATCTCCAAACTAACCAAATATTTAAAAACTGTGTATATGCACGTAATAGCCCGTTTACACTACAACGGAATACCGTGCGACGCCGAACCTTACCGTATTTATTATGTGAATATGGTGTGGTATTCTCTGAATAATCAACAGAAGAGTCAGTACAGACAAAACTGAAAAATCCTCGCGCAATTTACTGGCTGCCTTGAAAATAGGACCGTATTACCACATTAAACAAAACACACACAATGGTCCAGTTTTAAAACTTAAGTGCGGAAACCAAAATCCTTAAAATTTTATGAATATCGACGCGAACATCAAGGCGTTGACGCCTTTTCGCGAGTGCTCTGGAGTCCTCGAGGATAACCGAGACCGCCCGAGCAAGTTCTGTCGTGCTCACGTATCGCCCCTAGCGCTGACAGTATTGTTGCTGAGTTTTGAGTCGGTCTCGACCTGTGTCGCACCGTCGAAGCGCGTTTCTGCTCTTAGTATGAATTGCGACCAGAGGAGGCTCGAGCCGGCTCAAGAATTTGTCCGTTTTGTCTGAACAGACCCTTAGTCGGTAACAGTCCATCATTAACTTCCCATGTATGACTAATCATATAAAAAAAACACGTCTACAAATCGGTCCGTTGCTGTGTAAATGGGCTGCTAAGGGTTGGCCGCGACAATGTATAAAATGTGCAGTCAACCCCGTGATATTACTTAGGAACGAATCACGATGTACTATAAAGTATCGAAAAACAATCATATTTTGATATCTACAACGTTCTAGGTAATGTACATTGATTTGCCATGTCAGTCAAATGAAACAAAGTGACATCTACACTAATATAGAGGAAAGATTTGTTTTTTTGTATGTTTGTAACGAATAAACTTAAAATCTACTGGACCGATTTAAAAAATTCTTTCACCATTAGAATGCTACATTATCCCTGAGTAACATAGGCTATATAAATTTTAAAAATTAAAAAAACATGTCCACCCTTGCGAAACCGGGTCGCCAATGTTAAATGAAATGATAAGTTTTATCGTAATGAAAGTGCGGTATTTATCTTATATTCAACATCGTGTTTTGTTCCTAACAAATATACTCCTGTTGCACATTTGTTGTTGATAATATTGTTTAAAACTATACTTATATTCGAATTGAGCTAACCGGTAATCTGAGATTACTAAATTAAATTAATTGCTTACAAGTTTTTCTTTTAATTCATCTTCACCTTTGACTTTAGTGACTCTGGGACGCTTACTTTTGTGAATTTGGTTTAAAACCATGCCTAGTATGAGGAACCCTAGCCACACTCCATACCAATAATGGTATACTGACGAATAGTAAATCCAAATACGATCGAATGTGAGTAGAAGGAATGCAGCAGCTTGATAGGACTCCGAATGGGAGCGCAGGAACCACATTACAAATCCCAGGATTTTCTTTTTCTGAAAAAAGAATAATATAATAAAGAGCTGTTCAAGACGTTACGTACTGTCGTACAAAATCTGAGCCATCGATTCGAAAAGAAAAAGAACCTATCCGCAAAATCACAGGCATATCGGTTTATGCTTACCATTCCTGTGGCGTCCTTATAGTAAAGCTTGAAGTAAATGTCTTCGGCCATCAAGTAGAATGGGCAAAAGTAGATACAGAAGAAATAACCGGCGTGGATACCGTGCCAGATCACTGACACAAATAAAGCTGCGTGGATCCTGAAATCATACACAAATTCACATTTAGTTTCATTAATTTTAGTATAGTTCCTGTCAAGAGTTTTGTTATGTATAAATAAGGCTGGTTAAGTTCTGTATTGAAATTAAGTAAATTGTTCTTGTTTCGAAAAAAAAAACATGCAAGATTTTGGGCACAGCCTGAGACATTTATTTCATTCAGCATAGATTAAGATAATAATAATTTTATTCAAACATGACTTACTTTAAAAGCTTGACAGGGAACCTTTTATACACAACCATGGCCACCCAGTATTGCACAGCTTTGTTCCATACTTTCATAGAATCACGTAATGTGACCACAGTCTCGCAACCCCATACATCCATTGACTCCACTGTGTTGAAATCATATTGAGAGTTCCTTGCCTCCAGCTCTGACCTGTTAGATATAAAAGTTACGTCTGCTAAATATGTGTTATAGACAACTGCTATTTGTAGATCTTTGACAGTCGTTACAGGTTGTCAGAAGCTCAAAAGTCAGACAACCAGTCTAACCAAGAGTTATTGTATTATCCAGTAACTTGGTTCTGGAGGTCAGATAAGTACTTGCTCCATGTACAACACTGGTATTCAGCTGCATCAGGTTAGACTGGAAGCCGACTCTAACATAGTTGGGAAAAAGTCAAGCAGATGATGATAGAAGTGTATCCTCATTCACATCTATTATCATCTGCCTGGCTTTTTGACTGCTTATGGGGATATTAGGTTCCATGCATATCATAATGATAGTAGTAGCCATATTCACATTTACTGGTCACAATAACTGTCCAGGAAATAAAAGACAAAAAATATAAATTTTAACTTTTTGCATAATCACCCTGCAATTAGACACCAATATAATCAGACCACATAAAATAGCCTGGAAATATATTAATTTTCATGATAAATTTATGAAATCAATCTCCTCAAAAGAAAAAAAAAACAAACTCAATATTCTTACATTTGTTTCAACTTCAAATATCCAACAGTGGGTCCATGTCCAGTCCTATTCTTGCCCTGGACTGGGTATGCTCCAAGTCCAGCAGACGTACATACACTCTCAGCCAGTGTCATTCCAGAATATATCCGCTGCCGGAATTGCGAAAACAAGGCCCATGGGTACAGCATTCGGTAAACAAAGTTCCTGTTATTGTGGTCTTCTGTTAAAATGTACTGAAACAATTAAAAAGAGAACCATTTGTTTTTTAACCTTTTTTTATCCTAGCCTGCTCTGTCCCACAGATGTACCGGGCAAAGGCCTCCCTCCACTCTTTCCATTTTTCTTCCAGTTCTGACAGAACATGTCCAGTTCATCCCGCCATCAACTTCATGGCCTGCCGCAACCCTGCCTCACTGTGTCAGGGCACCAGTTTCCTGCTATTTTGGTCCACAGTTTGTCTGGCTTGTGGCAGACATATCCTGCCCAGTCCCATTTGAGTTGGGCAGCCTTTTGAGCCACATAAGTTATATTTGTTTTAGAGTGCAGTATTGTGTTTCAAACATGATCCGTTAATTTTTTTAAATGCTTATTGGCAAACCTTGAGTCTGGACTTCAGGATGTTAGTCAAAGACCACGTCTGTACACCATGGACCTATGGTGTACAGACGTAGGTTAAGACTTTATAATGCTTTTAAAACTTTATGATGCTTATTAAATTAGCATAACATGATGTTTCGTTATATAATCAGTAGTTATGTAGATTTTATAATGTTAATAGTTTTAATTCGTTTTAGTAGTATCATATCTGCTAGTATAAAATGTTACAAAAAACATGCTCACCTCTAGAGGCCAAATCTTAGACAAAGCCAAGTACAGTGAAATATAAAGAGGGACCATTCTCATTGTATTGATGGTAAAGCGAAAACAGTCAACATACTTGCTGTAAGGCAGGTGGAAGTAGTCATCAAAAGTCCGGTACCTGTAGTAGGGGCCTGAAACATATTTATGACTTATCATTTAAATTTCCCACGGACTTTTTTAATTACTGGCATAATAGCTTCTTGAAAAAAAAAATACAATAACTAGGAAGTTTAATTTAAAAATTAACTTAATTCTAAATGCAAAAACACAAGCAGCTAATATAAAAACAAAGGGAATATAAATGACAATCAAAAGGTTTAATGTTGACAAAAAGAAATACCTGTTAACAGTCCAATGTAATTGAATGTATAGTGGAACAAGTCTTCAAAACAAGGATTTATTATTTCAAGAAAATCATCATCTTTCGTTTTGACTTCTTTCGGTTCTTTATTTTCATCCTTTTTAGTTTTTCCTACTGCCAACCAAGACCCATTGATTTCAAATGCAACCCCCACTACTCGCAGAACTATTATCATTTCAATGAGGTTTGTCTGCCCTGAAGACAGTGGGAGGCCGAACTTATCAGCCACCCGAAAGAAGAATAGATATCCAAACATTAAAAAGAAAGACACAATATGACAGTATCTGAAACAGTGTGAATAGTAAGTATTAAGTTTCTTAAATTTTAGTTACTAACGATATAAAAATAGCAATATGATTAGGTATGTCATGCTTTATTTGATTGAATTATAAGCCTTTTTCCTTGACTTTTTGATAAAGACTTACCTTACAGTAGCCACTTTTATTGCGATTATACCCAGGAGAGCTGACAAAATAGGATGGATAGCGCTGTATCCCGAAACAATCAAAATAAGTACTAGGCCGACTATGCTGCCGACCCATTTCTTGGCTTGCACTGTTTTTAGGGACCGGTAACGTGGCCCTATCCCTACGCTAAATAGAAGCAAGGATAAATATATTATATCATTTTTGTTTTTAGTAAAAAAGGACAACATCTTTTCTAAATGATTATATTACAAATACACAAAATAAAACGCCCTAAATGGGCTAATTGAAAATCGGTGGTACAAAAACGCACACAACAAAACCGAGCAACACAACATACGATAGTGACAATTACTGAACGACAAGTAAAGTAGTCAGTGACATACTGACATTACTGACATTAAGCTGATTACAAGTTCAAGTTAAAGCTACCAAGCAAGACTGTTGCCATTCTCGACAAAGGACCTTTATTTGCGTGTAATAATATGGTATATTGAAGTAAATACTAGTTGTACATATTCAGCTTACTAGAATTCAGCATGCAAATAATATTTTTTTTAACTAAGTTATTATAACAATTAGAAATAATTGGTCAGCATGAGTTAGGCCGTTAGGGTATTACTGTTGCATGGTTCTTGATGTTGTTTTCATAATAATAATTACTACTAGGTCCATGATAATTACTGATTAGTTATTCCTAAATATCCGACGACCTAACGGACCCTATATTATTTTTTTGTTTTTTAGTTAGGTCCACTCGCAGTTCAACTCGATAATGTTGCAATACTGCTCAACCGGACTATCCTGTGGTGACCTCAAATGAATTTAAGGCCCCCAGCCAGGGCAAACACTAATAGAAAAAACTATAAAATATTTTACAGAAAAGGTTCATAAGTGTTGCTGAGTTTGTTTCTGAACGTGGCCTCCTTCACTCTTGACGGCATTTGTTTTGCTGGCCCGTGTCAAATCGTCAATAAAGTAGGGATGGTCGACAGCAGAAAAACATCGATGTTTACGTCGATTCAAAAGCATCGTTGTTTGATATTATACAACATGAATTATTATTTATTTATTAAATATGTACTTATTACGCCAACTGGGCAAAAAATTTAATTCCCTGTATTTTTTAGGTACACTGAAGTTTTCCTTTTAATTTGTTTTTTTGTTGATACAGATGTTGACCAGCTTTTGAAAAACAGTTTTTCCGAAGCTCGTCACAATTTTTTTAATGGCTACTTCTACTTCCTCCAACTGATGTGAGCTAACTAATGCAAACAATATTTGTCAGCGAAAATACCTAAACCCAATTTATGTCCTCGTAAAAAAATAAAAAAATAAAATTAAAACAAGCAATAAGCATCACCTTTGTACTATTTTCTGTTCTTTTCTGTTTTTAGTGTGTACATAAAATTGTTAAATAAATAGTAGTAAAAAATAAAAAAATAAAAAATTTTACAAAAACATTGATATAAATACATCGATGTAAGAATGTCGATGTTTTTTCGCTAAACGTCGAAATTTATCTACCATCGATAAATTTCGATCATCCCGATGAGGACATCCCTATCAGAAATTGCAGTCAGCTGTCCTGTCATAAAATATTGATTACTTACTTACTTAGTATCCAGATTTCATTCTAATAAGAAATACAAAATACTGAATGTTTTATTGCTATGAATCAGATTTTCCAGTCAAGATGAACGAAGAGGAGAAAAAGGAAATCATACAGACCCTTAACATAAAGATAGGTGCAAATATAAATGATTTGGCAGGTGCTTTAGCGTTACAAGCTGAATTAGCTATAAAGCGGGATAAAATTCAAAGTACTGTAAGTCCCTACAAATATATGTTTTTAGCAATATTGTTGTTTCTACAAAACTTTTCCAGTAAATTCGACCAAATATTTTCACCTTTTCAAATTTTTCAATACATGGTTTTAAGTAATAATGTTATATTTTATTTTAGCTTCATGCAGCCAACAGTGAAGTGCCAATAAAACTGTCAGCGGCTTTACAAAAAGCTGAATTAAATTCTGACCAAATAGACAAACTGAAAACTAGAAGTGATGACTTGAAAAAGAAAGTTGAAACATTCCTGAGTAAAACAGAACCACTGAGAAATGAGGTTGACAAAAGGTTTGCTGCTATCAACAAGCTGGAAGAAGTATTACTCTACTTAAAATCCATTGAGAAAGTTGATGAATTAAGGTTTGTATAAACACCATCTACCAAGATCCTTACATATTCCGTTCACCTCATCTACATTAATACATTTGGTCTTACACACATGCCGGTTCAATTTATTATACACTAGTTTATGCACATGGCTTCGACTGCATGGATCCTGTGTTAATCCAGGTTATAAACTATCTATGTGCTAAATTTCATCCAAATCCGTTCAGTAGTTTTTTCATGATAGAGTAACAAAGATCCACCCATCCATCCTCGCAAAGGTTTGGCATTTATAATATTCGGTTGAATTTATTATGTACACTAGCTTATGGACGCGGCTTCGCCCGCGTGGAGTTCGATAATTGTCCGACGGGATCAAACTATGGGGATAAAAAGTATCCTATGTGTTAATTCAGGTTATAAACTATCTGTATGCTAAATTTCATCCAAACCCGTTCAGTAGTTTTTTCATGATAGAGTAACAAAGATCCACCCATCCATCCTCGCAAAGGTTTGGCATTTATAATATTCGGTTGAATTTATTATGTACACTAGCTTATGGACGCGGCTTCGCCCGCGTGGAGTTCGATAATTGTCCGACGGGATCAAACTATGGGGATAAAAAGTATCCTATGTGTTAATTCAGGTTATAAACTATCTGTGTGCTAAATTTCATCCAAATCCATTCAGTAGTTTTTGCGTGATAGAGTAACAAAATGCATCCATCCATCCTCACAAACTTTCGCATTTATAATATTGGTTTTAGTAAGATAAAATTAATCATTTCATATACTTATAATAGACCGACTTCCAGTCTCACTAGATGCATCTGTATACCCGAATTGAACATGGAGTGGCTGCCTATCGCCCTCCAACATCCGGTAACTAGTTAAAACAACACCCTGTGACTTACCAAAGCTTGAGTTAACAACTAGTCTTAATGATTGCATAATAGAAAGTAAAAAAATCCGATAAAGAAACAAAAATCATTTTAACAGACTATTTATTTTTACCATTTCCACTCGAAAAAGGGACTTTGAATCATCGATAACAGTGAATAAAACTGTTATTTAGTCACTGAGTGAATAAAAACATTTTGAATTTGGAACAAGCACGAATTATACGAATTATGTACAAAAAACAAATAAAACATGCCGTCAAGAATATACCACTTTTCGAAAATTGTTTTAATTTCACTATAAATTTTTAATGTTTATATTTAATTCTTTGTTGTCTTATTACCGATTCAATGTGATAGATATAAATACTACACTACTGTTTTTTTTCTCACAGTCAATGGTAAAAAGTAGGCTAGTCTATGAAAAAAAAAACATCTGACTTTGTATCCCTCAGTCCACTCAGGATTCTAGTCTAGAATCCTTTGCTGCTCTCGGGCTCCAACTTAGTTCCTTGAATTAATTTCCCTTTTTTACCCGACTGCGGCGAAGCCCAAAAGGAGGGTTATGTGCACTAGTTGTATAATTTCCTATTTTAAATTGTTTTTCTGAATATGTTATACTTAAAGGTGCTAGATAGGATGGAGGATGGTGGTGGTGGATAGGTGCTGATATTGTATTTTTATTTTCTAGTCGTCAAATGAAACAGGCCAATTCCAACGATGATGAGCAATTGGTTCTACTCTATGGTGAGCTCAGAATGATGTGTGGCCAGTACAAAAAGGGCCACAGGGCCATTTACGTAAAAGAATATACACACTACTGGCATAATGTGCTCAAAGACAAATTGACCAAGTAAGTAATACTTCAGGAAGTTAAGATTTAAACAGTCAACTAACTATTGCCATCCAATGTGGCAATGCTGCCAGCCTTCTGGGCACTTTTCCTATTGACAGTGATGTGGACGAATTGTAAATCTTTTGATACTCATACATATTTTTAGTACTTACGATTATAGATTTGTAAATTATGTAAATAATAAATATATTTTATTGAATGAGTTAAATAAACACTAAATATCGAGAGTTTTGCCAGCCTTTAAATGTTTTCTATCAGCGTGTGTCAAGGGCGATTTTTCTTCAAATAATTACTTCTCTTTATAACAGCCTTTTATTTTCGAATTTGGTAGTTACTTCAAAACTTTACAAAAAAAAATCTCCTTTTAAGATATCACATAATTCGGTGTGCCTTTTGGCATAGGTCTCCTCCAACCAACAATGAACCAACTCCTCTTTAAGTAATGATTCAAATAACTAAATAATCAAGTAAATTCTTTTAGTGATAATAAACAAGACCTGTAAGCTATTATTGCTTTTTTTTACTAAAAACTAAGGCCAGTTGGGATTTTTTCTTGAAAGCAGAGTCAATTCATTAGTATTTCTATATTTTAATTTATTTTTTTGCTTGGACCCTGCTCCCGACACCGGTGGACTACTATTTTAATATTTTTAAATGTTTGTTTTTTAAGAAATAATTAAAAATGTAAATAGTATGTAAGGAAAATGAATAAACGAAATAACAATAGTCCATTTATTTCAGGTAACAAAGACCCATAGATAAAACACAACCAAAAAATAACAAATAAAAAAAATATATATAATAAATAAAATAAAATAATTAAAAATAATAATGAATGATTAATGTGCACCCTGTCTCACTACTAATTTCTCTTCCAGAAATTACGAAGATGTACTAAAGCTGGTTAAATGGCCATTCTCAACTCTACCGGAAAGCCAGCCAGCACCTAAAGAAGTGATGGGGAAGTTTAACAATTTAACCAGATATCTGTTCCTCATTGATTTACCTGAAGATCTAGTAAGCAGTAATGTTGTAGATGGTGTGTGGCAAGGTGAATTATTCTTTTTTAAAAGTTTGTTAGAATATTCTGAAAAGTTTGTATAGCGAAATAGCTTTACAACCAGTACCATTTCAAAACAAAACATATACCGATATTTGAATTCAGAATCTCAGATAATTATCAGGATTTGGGAACAAAAACTCAATGTCATAAAAGTCAAAGCTCAAATTCCATTGCTACTGAAATTCATTTGGGAGTTTCTTATACAAGCTGTCCCAAAAATCAACTTAAACCTCGTAACAATTAAGTAGATAATTGTAAGTGGCAATAATATTAGTAATAATTTTAGACTTATTCCATCAACAGAAAAAGGCCCATGTATTCCTGTTAGAGTGCTTCTGAGTCCTCTTAAAAAGAGGTTTCAATTCCATTTTACGGGTAGTCGCCAAACGGCGCGCATCGATCGACCAGAGTGGTTCCTCACACAGACACTCACTTGGATAAAACACCACCAAGGTTTTATTAAGAACCATGTTCAACCAGTCGCTGATAAGTTGGAGATAAAGCATGTTAAGGCAGTGGTATGTATGCAGTTGCCTATTTATTGGTCATCATGATCATCATAATTATAGTTCTGTGATTCTGTGCTGTTGTATCGTAGTTTACTCCTATTTCCTTCCTATGGCCCTGCCCTCTTCTAGCTTGACAAATACAAAAGGCCCATTGCCTTGAAATTTTGCCAATATTATTTAAAAAAAAAACTTAATGGCCTGTAAACTGCAACCAGACAAAGTGAAATTCCATCAGGAAAATGAAGTTGGAAAAATCAAAAATGTCTTGAATTATAATAATTATGGATCTAATATCGAAGAAACGAATCCAAAGTACCTACCAAACAAGTAATCCTGTTAAAAGTCGGTTTAGGAATACAAAACGCCGAAACCAATTGCCACTTGTATAGACCCTCAGAAACAGTCCCAAATAACTTTCAAAGTAGGCACTAAATCAATTTACCCTTTTCAGGACGAATTCAATGCTGGTCTTATAGCACTGGCCGCCGAGAGACTTCATACTGTGCTAGCAATGTATCACTCCCAGGGCTCTAAAGGCGAAATAGTCGAAGTCGACGCGGCATTTGCTCATGCAGTAGACGAAACTCTAGGTTTTCAAAGAGAGCTGGTTGAGATCACTGGCAGAGAAATCAATACTGTACTCTCTGTGCTAACCAAAGTGGAGACGTTTTTGAGGTGGCAGACTGTGGAGAAGAAATGTAAGTTGGATATTTGTGGAATGTTACCATATTGTTTAGCATACTGAGATAAACTTATACTGTCACTTACGGGATATCTTCCGTGATTGTTCATTATTTTGAGCTCCCGATATAACACAAGACACACAACACACAGACAGACAGACAAATAAGACAGTATAAGTTTAGTTGTAAACCGTGAAAGCTTAAAACAGCGATACTGAGATAAGCCGTGAAGAAAACTGACATGGCCTTAAACCTGTGTTGTGGAATACGGCCCCACTCTTGCAGACAGGGGGACAGTATACCATTCAAACACCATGATGATTTCAACACAATTTAATCTAAACATGAATTTCCCAACAGATGCCTTAGCAAAGATGGACGAGAGCCTAGAAAGTCCTCAGTGGTACGAGGGGGTGGGGTCGGGCGCGGGAGCGGCGACGGGCTCGGCGCTATGGATCCCGCGCGCCGCTGATTGGTTCGTCACACTGTTGCGGACTATCGAGGATAGATACAAGCTGCTACCTCAGCCGGGCCACAGGTTAGTTTTAAATGGCAACTAAAGAAGAAAAAGTTTAAAGTTCGACCAAGGGCTAATGTTTCCGGCCGTCTTATGACGACAGGCCGTGTCGACGGCACGTTCATGTTCCACGCTCGCCTCAAAGAAAGGTCAGCAACCAGGAAGGGGTCCGCAAGGGCCCATGCCTAGCTGCGGGACTGTTCAAAAGAAAGAGAAAGAGATACCGCGGCCCTGGAACACAAAGGGCAATAAGAAACATGGATGGGTTTTAGTCAGTACAAGTCTGACACTCCCGCTCGCCCAGAGCGGGAGCGGTCATTCGATGATTTCCCATCCAAAAAGAAAAAAAAAATAAAAAGGGCTAATGTTACCACACCCCTCCCGCACCGCACAGGTACAGACGCTAGCACATCAAGTTACCCGAAACCGTCAAATTTTCCCATTCAACCTTGAACCTGATCTAGAATTTTGACAGATTGTAGTAGCTGGATGTGCGCCCGTCTGTACCTCAGACACCGTCATACGAGTAGTTAGGAAGGTCTTTAGTATTTTACGAATTAAAAAGTGTTGAGAACTTGTCTATGCCTAATATTTTCGTTATACCTAATATTACGCTTTGTCAATACCTAACCTCCATATTCCAAATACGATTGTATTGAAATCAAAATTTATTTATTCAAATTATATATACGCTAGTGAGCAAGATTTATTTGTCCTCGAAAACGCCCGCCTTTGGCATGTCGTAAGGGTGAATGTTACTTGCACTTTATAAAACAAAACAAGTTATATTTGTCTATCTAACAGTTAGAAGCCAAGTTTTAAAATTTGAAAGCCAGAGCATAAACGCACGCGCGTACCCTCCACGCCAAGCCACAATTTCACTTACCATTTTGTCACATATTTGTGTCGTTTGGCGTACAGGACACGCGCTTGCTTGTCACGTATATGTGACTAAAGCACTCAAAAGGTAAATATTTACTGGTAGTTATTACCGTCATGGTGGATTGTACAACTGTTTCGTGATATGTTAAAATATTCTAACTTTACCCCTAAATTTCTTTACAGACTGAACTTCTTGGAGCTCCAACTAGAGCTGGTAGAGGAATGGCGCATCCGCCTCACTCAACTGCTGAGCGCGGCACTCGACATTCTTCAGGTAGACTCCTTCCTGTCTCCCGACGCGGCGTCGCATCCGGTGACAGCTGTCATCAACGCTGCTCATCATACCAGGACTGTTTTGTTGCAATGGGCTCATTCTTTGGTAAGGAATCTTTTAACTTCCTAGTTAAAAGAAAGAATAAGGATGAAAGATAAAGATAGTTTATGTAGGTACCAAGTTTTTTTATCTTGTCATTATAAACGTGTTTCACCAAATAAGCTCGTCGAATCTAGGCTAAACTACTTTGAGCCGACAATCTGTTTAACACATTCTAAGGCAACCATAAGCGATTTGAGGTGCATTTTAGCATCAGAAAATAAGTACACACGACGGCACGTGAAGCTGTACATTTCCAGTATAAATTGGCCTCGCTTTGTATATATTTCCTATGCAAAGAGAGATCTGCATAAACTGGTTTTCTATTGCTTGATGAGTTACCTGCATCCGTCAAGGGGGTGATTCTACCAGTCATAGGAAATAGTGGTTGTTAATAGTTTACTTAATAAAAATAACACTACCTTACAAACGAAAAAAAAACACTTTAAATGTACTGATGTAAGGTCTATATTTATACAGCATTACCTCCAACTGCACTTCTACCGGCGTCAGTTCTTAAATTTCACCCAGCAACAGCATCAGGACGAAGAGTTCAGCGAGGTCACGTCAGATACTGAGTACACTGACTCTGATGACACACCGAAAAAGCACAAAGGTAAGAAAATTTATTAAGCGCCGCTGGATTTTCTACTTTCAGGGAGCGCCAAAAGTCGAAAATTCAAAAGCCGCTCAATGTAGCTTACGACATTTCTCTACCGTCGCGTCGATAGGTTGCATGAATGATGAAAGAGGAACATTTCGTGAGCAAAGTATTGGTTGGATGGACAGTGTGAAAAATGAAATGGCTCGAAAGGAGGTGACCACAGCTACTAGTCATGTATGGAATAGGAAGACAAGCTACGCGGACCCAAAATAAATTGGAATAGTAGCTGTAAAATAATGTTTGAAGAGAAATAGCGCTATACAACAGTGGCGAAGGTTCCATACTACTCGATTCCTACCGGCTTCCCTTTGAAAAATGGCACAGTTAGTATTCTATAGCAAATAATTTAACCCTTCGCTACTGCTATACAATTAATATATATTGCCTCGTTGGTCTAGTGGTGGCAATCGCGACTGTTGACCATGAGGTCCTGGGTTCGTTTCCCGGGACGAGCAAATTGTTATTAAGTTTTTCCATCAAGAATTTCTCAGTAGCACCCACGGAGTCTGTATTTGTGCCCGGTAGATGCCAATAGGCTCGCCCCCTATTACATGGAACACTGGCAAAATGGGGGTGTACTATTAGGTACACCTCTGCCTAACCCTTCGGGGATTACAGGCGTGATTGTATGATATGTTTATGTCATTAATATATGCGATTTTCCCGCCCTGCTATACCTTACAATGCCAACCGAATGTGTGTGTTACTCTGACACACTATCTACCGTTTTAAAAGCCACAGTAATCTTTTTACAGAAATCTCTGCACAAGCGCTGTCTTTAATGGAAGTGGAACTGCAAGCCAAGCACCTTGCGCTTAGTGAGGTGTCGAGGAGGAATTCACTGGTGGCTGACTTGAACCAGTATGATATAGTAAGTTTTTAAAGTTTATTCGTTTATTTATGTCCTATAAAAAACGCACAGTGTTATGATTAGAGATCGGATATTCGGAAGCATATTTACCTAAAGTTTCAGTGTTGACAAGTATGGAGTGCGAGTTCGAGCATCAAAATAATCATTGTTATGACCCCAGCCATAATTTCCATTCTATTATATTTGAATATTCAGCAGCAACATTTGAATTCAGTTATTTAGCAGCAAAATTTTAAAGTTGAAGTAATTTTTAATGTGTTTCCAAAAAATCTTGCCTAGTTTTAAACAGAATAGAAATATTTATTATTCTTAGGAATACTACATTTTATACAAAATTTATTTTTTTATTAAATTCCGCAAAATCGGAAAAAATATGTTGAAAAAGCCGTTTCCACACTTTTGTACCCGTTGTTGGAAAAAATGTACTTTAGGTAAATATGCATCCGAATATCCAATCCTTAGTTATGATACTAATAGTCTAAAGACTAAAGCAGCAATATTGTGTAATGTCTTGTTATTCTTTACGCTGTTTTTTTTTTTGGCTAGGCTCACACTTCAACGCATAAGTGCTGTGTGGGCGCAAGCCCATTGATTTATTGAGACAAAACGTGATAGTAAACTAAATATGCGTGTACCTTTCTTCCTCAGACGTCACCAATAGTGAACCTAGCAGTGACAGGACCGCTCGCGGGTGACGACGAGGCGGAAGAGGCGGGCGTGTTCGCTGAGGCGCCGGCTTTACTTGCCAGGCTCCGAGACAGCGGCCTTGCGTCGCTCGCTGAACATATACTACTCGAGTTCAAGGCCGGGTTGAAGGACTATAAGCGACAGAAGTAAGTAGCCAGTAGTAAGGAATTTCCTAACCCTTGGTCTGTACCACGGATAAAGGTAGCTAACCTCTCTTTAACTGAAAGGAAATTAATATCCTGGGATGCCATCGCGGCTCACATCATAAGCAGCACACAAAGCCATGACTTATGGTTATTTGTAGAAATATATTCGTTGCTGTTTAGTTTAAACCTGCTGTAAACAAAGACTATTCTTACTTTTGCAAGTTTTTAAATTTCATTTCATGGTCGCCGCGTAAGTCTAATTTCGGTTTTATTCCCCAATCGAAGACAGAAGAACCGCTGTAATAATGTTACCAAACTTAGGGCAGATTTCGTCATTGAAGCTGAACGCTATTAGTACTTTTAAACGGCGTTCAAGCAGATTGCATTCAATTTCATTGGTGACATCCTTAATCCGTAAATACATTTAGTTATTTTCTGATCCTATTTCCACTCAGATGGCACGGCCTGCTGATCGTAGAAGAGATGGCTCTGAGCGTATCGTCGTCGCTGTGCCGGCCGCTGTCGGCGCTGTGCGCGCGCCTGGCGCTCGCCGCACAGCGCCTGGCGCCGACGCTCACCACGCGACTGCGCGCGCATCTCGCTGAGATCGTCGACATCTACATCTTTGAGGTGAGTCCTGTGTTATTAACTACGAAATGACAGTGATGCCGTGATGTTATTATTATTACCTATGTAACGGCCGGCCTATCATCGACACTTACATCTGTGTAAGCTAATCATCTGTCTAACTTTTTCCGGGGCTGGCTTCTAGTCTAACCACGAGCTTGATACCAGTATTTTACATGGAGCGTCTGATACCTGATATCCACAACCCAATTACGGAATAACACAATAAGCTTAGATAAGAGTGGTGTTTAGGCTTTCAGGCGTCTAGAGTTTCTAAATAGCTGTAACTCTTGTCAAAGTTGCGTCTACGAATGACAGCCGGGGCTGACAGCTTAACGAGCTTTCCGAGACACAAAGGGTTACCATTTTACGATATGAGATTAATGTAGATTATTCAACGCATCCAGCAGTTCCGAGTCCCCCCAAAAACAACACAAAAAAAGAATACAAAATAGTTGATTGTCACAATGAGCATAATCAGCAAAACAGTGCCCGTAGGAGACTCCAGACTTCCATATCATTGCCATATACCTATACTAACTTTGAGTTACAAAAAATAGTGAAAGTACATTAGGGGTACACTTATTATTATACATTCAGTCAAAAATGTATCGGGAATGGATGATTTGTTTATGGTCCCAAATTCATTTTTTTTTGTTTTTTTTGTTGTTGTTAGATTGGCACAACTGTTTTCTATTTTGGCATTTGGTACGATGTGGGTATACTTTTTATTTATTTATACGATTAACTTTGGGGAAAAAAAGCACAGTTGATGAATAATAATTCTGTTACTGTATTACCAAACCCTCGCTCAAATAACACTCTAATCTACGTATTAACAGTTTCTTTGTTTCGTAGGAGATAGTGCTTGAGAATTGGTTCAACACGGGCGGGACGATGCAGTTCACACACGACGTCAAACGTAACCTCGTGCCTGCTTTCGCAACACCTAACAAAGTTGCGTCAGAAATCTACGAGTTGCCAAGGTAAGTCCAATAAAACGAAGAAAGAAGTTATAATGACTAATAATTGATGGCAACAGTAACAAACAAGACACGTTATTAATATTGTTTTTATGCAAATCGGATTGGCAACATACATTTTATTTAATTGAGTTCGCAATCGAATCTGAAAAGTGATGGCTTTTAGACTACCCACTGACATTCTCACATTACACAACATATTTGTATGAGCTATAGACAGTTGCTCCTATTTATGTGTATTATATAAATAATAAAATTTATAAAAAAATATAAAGTAGGTATAACATTGGCTTTTTCTTTGCTTAAAAGGAGGCTCCAATCATCAACTTGTCTTGTTTCTTTGGTTATGAAATAAAAAAAAAATATTTTAACAATGAAATAAACAATTTTTATTTATAACATTAAATACAGTTTTTCTTAAATCTATGTCATAGAAATCTGTAGAAAGTTGACAAAAATTCCCATCTGAAACAGACTTCACGAGGCCTGCAGACTCCTCAACCTGGATTACGACGACGCGCGCCGTCTCCGCGCCCAGCTCACGAAGGCACCAGACACTGCCGACGACTTCATCGCCAATTACGGCTTCCGCCACATACTATCAGAACAGGCCGTTCAGATCCTCAACCAGAGGACCGACCTCAGTGACGCAAGCAGTCCATCGTCAGTCATGGAGCTTTTCTGAAATTACGAGGGAGGAAGTGTCTAAATAACTTGCCGAAGTACTTGGCCATCGATTTTAGAAAAAGTTCGTCTTTGTAGTGTCTTCCCTGTCACTCAATCGACGGTCTCATTCTAAAGCTCGATGGGTCGCTCGGATAGCTATTGCGCATTGGTATGGCATGATCAGAAAGGCCGGCTGCTGATGTTGTCGTGTAATTGAGTTGCGGTCATCGTTCTAGGTGATCGAGGAAATGTGATGTGTTCAAAATACTAAATACTTTTCAAAGTAAGCTTGAGATGCTTATACGTATATTCGGCCTGCCCTTTCCCAAGATCAACAATCTTAAAATAAACAATCGATCTGAATAGTTACACGACAACCATCTTTCAAATTTCCATTCGCGTCCATTAATTTGCATATTTTTGTTCATGTTTTGAATACAGAAACCTCTTCCTATCAAAATCCTGTGACTTAGATATATTTGCTAATACTTCAAACTGACTCGACGACTGACAAGTGTATTTATTAGAACATCGCTATTCAGTTAGAATATCAATAGCAAAGCGGTTACAATGAAGGTCGCAGGTCTGTATTTAGTACTCAAATATTTCCGCATCATATAAATGACCATATAATGCTGAAATATTTGATTATGATCCTTAAAATATGCTTCTCACATCATATTTTAGAAACCATGCACATAGCTATTATATTTTTAACATAATACGGGGTTAGGTCGGTGTCTATGTGGGTCTGTAAGTCTGTACAGTTTTTATCACCCAATAACGGATGTCTGGATGGATGATGTTTGGTAAAAACCGTTATTTCATGCAGCACATCAGACTTAGAAATGTCCGGCGCGGCGTCCGAATCCAGTCCGCAATTTGTCTAATCTGAATTCAGGTTTAATTAAATATGACTCGACAATACATTCCTAACACTGAACCAAACATAGCCATCGACTCGATCCTTATTAGACGCATCATTTTGTGCCAAAAATCATGCTTTTCCAAATCGGAACTTAAAATTACATCCTTAGAGTAACTAATTAATTCGACTGCATTAGCTAGTGGCAAGTTGATTTGAAGAGATAGCCTCCTCCTCTTAAAATTCTTTGATTAATACCGAATACTTTTTAAACGCAACTTAGTTTTATTTAATTAAATTAGCCTTTAAGTCTCTTTCTGTTTCTGTGAAAACAAAGTCAAATTGACGGCGAAACTTCACAAGCTTGATTTTAGCAAAAAACTGATGGGTGTACTGCAGGGTAGACCTCTGCCTAACCTTCTTGGGATAACAAGTGTGTTGTAATGCTATGAAAAAAAGATATTTTAAACTCTTAAGTGTAAAATAACTAGAAGTGTAGTTACTTGATTTAATGAATTCAGAAAAAAAAAAATTTTGTCTGAAGTTTCCCTAGTTAATTTATCTTGACCTTGTATAGTGTGTTAATGACAGAAACACTGTTGTGTGTGTAGATAATTGTGTGTTTATTTATGTATTTATGCTGTCAACATTTAAATGGCTATATATCATCTTAAATATCATATAACATAGACTAAAATGTATAATAAAATATTAAATATATCGTTTTAGCTTAGCACATTAGGACTTCTAGAAAAAGTTACTACTGTTAGTAGCAACTGCATTTATTAGTCACTATTTTGTCTATACTTATATTCAAGTGGAATATTATTGAGAATGCCACATGAATCTATACATACAAATAAATAAAATTGAAGTGTCTGTTTGTGATATCAAAATAACAACTTTTTACTGAATGCATATGATAATATATACGGCACTTATAACAAAAAAAAAACATTTTTTTTAAATTTGTGTCTGTCTGTCTCTTTGTTCCGGCTACTCTCCGAAACGGCTGGGCCGATTTTGACCGGACTTTTACTGGCAAATAGCTGATATTATAAGGTCTAACTTAGGCTACTTTTATTTTAGAACGACCTGTTTTTCTTTACTTAGTTCACAAGGTGTAAACGGACCCTTCACGAAGCCGTCAACCAAGCATTCTGTACATCAAACAACGTAACTCGACACAAAAATGATTGCTGCGAAACAACTTTTTTTTTGGGGTGAAATATTACGGTTTGCGTTAGGACTCAATGTAACGCACTCAAAATATTGTGCTGGTGGATGCATTGAGTAGTACAAGGATCATGGAGGTATTTAATGTAAAGTTATACATTACAAAGTAGTATTTTTTTTAAATGTGAAGAAGTTTTGAACTTTTACCTCCAATAACTCCGTAACTAGAAGTTTTCCAGTTATAGTACAAAAAAGTCGTAATGGTGGAGAGAAAAAGTGTCTTTCGGCTTCGTAAGGGTCTTTTTACATCCATTATTATCGCACCTCAAAGCAACTACTCAATAGTACTCAATACTACAAAACTGTTTTTAATAATTTTTCAATACACTTCCTCGAAAACAGGCTCTTATTCTCTTATACGTGTGGGCATTTGTTACTGCAGTTTTCGGCTCCATAACAACCTCGCCTGCGGCTCCATAACAACCTCGCCTGCGGCTCGGGTGTGAATTCCACCTCGAATGCAATAACAAATTTTCCCCACTTATATCAAAATGTACTATATTATACTTGGTCACAATGATAGTCGCTAGCAGTTGTATGACCCCTTTTTCCTAACCAAAGTGTAATTATGTCACGAATTTGTTCAGAAAACTGGAAGGCCCTCTGTCGGTGCGATGACGCGTTATATCGCGCCCTTAGCCATAGTAGTGCGAATACGCAATACGACGACTTTAATATCTACAAGTACAGTAACAGCAGCTAAATTACCATTAACACTAGGAACGGGATATTTGTTATGTGTGTGTGTGTGTGTTTATGTTTATCCGTGATCATGGTGGTTGCAACAGCGCGGCGCCGAAATATCGGGAACTCAAAGAAATCAGCAAAAATGGTAAATATCCCGTTTCTAGTGTTAATGATAGTGTTGTGACCATGATAGTTTAAAATCTTATAAAGGGTGTAAATAGACCCTTAACATAACCGAACGGCACTTGTTCTCCCCGTCATTGCGATCGTTTTTTTGTTCTAGACCATACCTGGGAACCTTCTAGTTACGTAGATCATAGATATTGGGGGTCAACGTTCCAACTTTTTCACAAGTTTTTTTTAAATACATGTTTTTAATGTAAGATTTTTACTTTACACAACTCCACGACTCCCCGTACTATTCAATCCATCCATCAGCACAATGCTCTAAGTGCTTTCCATCGAGTCCTACCTTAAAACGTGATTTTTCACCCCAAAAAAAAAAAGTCGATTCCCAGCAATTATTTTTGCGTAAAGTTACTTAGTTTGATGTACAGAATGCTTGGTTGACGGATATGTGAAGGGTCTGTTTACACCCTGTATAGCAGCTCAATTGTAATTTATTGTAGTTTTATTGTGTTTAGCTTATAAATGTATTGGATTGCAATTTGCATGAATTGATCCCTTTGTAATAATTAGCAAAGTAACTGAAAATCAGGTAAATTTTTAGTAGAACATATTGTTTTTTTTTTGTAATATTGGTGTTTTATCTTCAGTGTCACAACATACTCAATTTAAATTGTATTTGTATATTCGTGGTATAGGTAGATGTGTTGAAAACACTTTAGACTGAGTCTAATTATAATTTTAAGTAGGTAGGTAGGAGTTTTTTTTTAAATTTCTTATTGCATTGATTGCGTCGTTGGTCTAGTGCTGATCATAAGGTCCTGGGTTCGATTCCCGGCTTGGGCAAGTAGTAGCCACGGGGTGAGAAATTGTGCCCGGTTGATGGCAACGGGCTCGCCCCCTATTACATGGGACTTAAACATAACTGGCGAAATGTGTGTGTACTATTAGGTACACCTCTGCCTAACCCTTTAGGGATTACAGGCATGATGTTATATGATTATGTTCTTATTACAGCGAGTTTATAACTGTGTATGTTGACGATAGCGATGAATGTCTGTTTCCCATTAATTGAATTGTAATACCGTAATAAATAAATTAATATATTAATGTTTTAAATGTTTTATTTTAACAAAATACAAGAATATTGTACAAAATAACTTACGAACTACTATCTCAGATAGTTTAAACAAGCAATGGAATCTCCATTCTTAGTCTCAGTATGACCATGTTTACTAAAAGTACTAAAACTAATATAAAGCCTGCATACAGATCTCTCTAATGGCACAAATTGCACCCTGAAATCAAATGCATAGAGTTTTCCAAGGGTCCGCATGAAATTATGTTTCAAAAGTCAAAAGAAGCTAAAGTCATGGGCAACACCGTCGTAATTTATAGACCGACCGCTTTAATGAGTCCTCCGCCTTGCCCCATCAAAGGCACATTAAGCGTCCACAAAGTCCTAACAATATCCCACAGGTTATTTGCTTTAAAATAACCATAATTCACGTAGGTTACGATACTAATTGAACCAATACGTGATCAACCTTCAGAATATTCCATTTAAATTGATACCTTTGCGAGGACTCATTAAAGCGGTCGGTCTATAGTGAAACCTGAGGCCCTAGCACGAAACGTAACGTAAATACGTCGTTTTTTTTTATCGAAAATATAGTTATCCAATATCGTTTTAGTTATATTGTTTGCAACAAGCACTATCGGTACCATCCATAGATTTAATTCTTCATTCATTCTTAAAATTATGGAAACATGTGAAAAGAGTTTTTAATTTTAAAATCGGGCTTTTGATCTTTGTCTATGAGATCAACATCAAACTCATCGAACGGGATGTTTTTGATTGTTTATACATTCATCTAATTTATTTGATTGTAACAGTGTCGACTCCAAAATATACCAAAAAATACACACGAGCAATGGATTAGGTGTTCAACTATTTGACACGACCAATTTTTAACCATATACAGAGTGTAACATAATAAACGCAAGACCTCTCGTGTGGTCTCTCACACCATGAATCTAAACAGCTGTTATTCTATGACTTTTGGAAATTCATAACTTTTTTTTTAGTTTTACCATACATGTTGATCAGCGGATCGCGTCAATTTCTATAGAAAATCCAATTTTTTTTTGCGAATTTCTAGAACTCACAAAAAAAAAATATTGTTATTATTATTGTTACACCTTGTATATCTAAATCCTATGTTCCATTTGTGTGAAGTTAGTAAATAAGCATTACATAATCGCAAATTTGTTATGGTATATTCTTATCGCTTCTTTTTGACGTACAAAATATAATTTCATAAGTGCACTTTCGCGTCATAGTACATTTCATTGCATTAACAATTATGACTAACAATTTTAAATTAAATCTAATACTAGAACCATAATATAATCAATGTACTATGGAACGAAAGGTTCATTCTCTCATCTGTCTCACCAAACTCCGAATTTGTTCACAGCCACTCGCAAAATTCGTGAACAGAGCGTACAGTCGCCAGCACATCAAACTACTCATCATCTGCCTAGCCTTTTCCCAACTATATTGGGGTCGGCTTCCAGTCTAACCGGATGCAGCTGAATACCAGTATTTTACATGGAGCGACTGCCTATCTGATCTCCACAACCCAGTTAGTACTGGGTAATACGATACCCCTTGGTAAGACTGGTTGTCAGACTTTTTGGGCCACTGACTACCTAACGACTGTCAAAGATGTACAAATGACAGCCGGGACCAACGGCTTAACGTGCTTTCCGAGGCACGGAGGAAACTCGGTATGTAATGGGTGGTCACCCATCCACAGACCAACCTAGGCAAGCACGGCTTAACCTAAAGATCGACCCGAGCGGCTGTTATTATTTAGCCACGAGCTCCTCACCGGGGGCCTTCTGCGTGCACATTTCTTCAATAGATTTCCAACTTTATCGCTAAAGTGTTAAGTTCAAGTTTGATTGCGAAAATTTGAGAGTTTCGGGTATTTTGATGTGCTGCTCCTGTAGCTAATTTGTCAGTGCATTTGTCAAATAAATATTCTTCACAAATATGCAATCAGTATTCATTAGACAATCATAATACTTCGCATATGATGATATGACTACTTAGTTTCTAAATCTAAAAGTACAGTCATCAACAACATTATAATACTTGCAATAAATATTCAATTTAATTTTAAGCCTACAATTACTTTCTTGCTATTACAAGATTTCTAAATCGTTCAATAATTATAATTTTCCTAATAATAACTAGAACGGGATTATTAATTATTATTACTATCACATAGCACTGGCGGTGGATTCAGTGAATCGCCTTTTATTATGATTTATTAAAGAATTTCAATTTAAACGCTTACACTTTGTACTATACATTATTTTTACATACAGCTAGTCTATTAATCTTGTTTGATATACTTTAAATTGCCTTGAGTCAGCTGTTTACGCCATAAAACGGATGAACTAAGTACGTTTTTTTATTGTCTAAAGCAGAGCGAATAAAGTATGTCCTTGGGCACTGCTTCTAATTAATAATAATAGTATTTATTTACATTTTTCTTCCGGAACAAGGAAAACGGCCTGAGCCTCAATTCACGTCGAATATTTTCCTCGTTTTCGCGATTTGAACCATTTTTTTAGTGTTGTTCTACAACTTGACCTCGGCGTTGATGGAGTTGTTGGTGCCTGCCTCGGCCTCGCGCTGCTTCCGCGGGTCTTGCGTGGTGGTGTTCCACCACTGCTCGTCGCCGGATGCATAGGCGACGAACACCAAGTTCGTCAGTATGAACACGGCCAGCGCTATCCAGAACACCAGCCGCCATTGTACTAACGTGCTCTGAAAAGATAATGCGACCATTAGTTAGCCTTTGTATAGATATTCCCACATTATAAGTTTAAGTATGGACTAAAAATACCGGTTTGTTAACGACTAACAAGATAAGTAGCCACTTTCTTTACTTCATAAAAATCCATAAAAGTGCTATTATGTATGAGAAGAGCCATTTCCGAACAGGAGTAATTCCAGTGTGGGAAAGAGATGGCGCTAGACGACCTGTATAGCTCTGTCTCTTTCCCACACTGGAATTACTCCTGCTTTAAGACGTCATAGTAACCCCCCTGTACACTCATCAAAATTATTTGATAAATACTTTTCCATTAATTACAAGAAACCTCAATAATGGGGCAGAATGGTGCATAATATTCAAAGTACATCGTGTACAAGTAGACCAACAGTGCACCTGTGTTTTAACGTTATGGAATGCAATAAAAATAAGTATAACGTCAACCGATTGCTATAACTGTCAAAGCCTTTTTGTTGCCAAAACCAATCTCAAGGACTCGTGTTCGTTTTGCCAAAGTAACCTTGTGCTGCAATTCAATACGCAATTCGTTCCGGTACTTACATCAGGAGTTAGCAGGCCAACTAGGTAAGGCGCGATGATGCCGGTTATAGCGCCTATGCCGTTCACGATAGCCATTATCGTACCAGCGTATTTCCCGCTTAAGTCAAGTGCGTTCACTTTCATGCCGGGGTAGAAGGCGCCCATCAGACCCATGGAAGCAGTAAAGAGGATAACGACAGCCTCTGTGTTGCAACCGGAGTATGAGGCGAGGATCATGCAGATGCCGGGACCGACCGATGCTGTAAAGAAAATTGTGGTTGAATTTTGGGACTAAACGGAGCGTTGCTAGTGATCCCATCTAGTATCTTAGATCTATGGTAGTGATAAAAATGTAAAGTTTAAGATCGTCTGAACATTTCATACTTATGTGAACTATTCATATCAAATTATTTGAATAAATATGTATGTGCTACTTATAAAATAGTTTCTCGTCACAGAGTATTTATGCGTAACTCACAATCGTATTTTGCGATCATAATCATAAAATCCGGTAGTAAAATTGCGAAATCTCCCTCAATTATCATATAAGTGGGCAAACAATTTTACCTAATTAAATAAAGCACAATGTTATGGTATTCAATTAGCATGTAGGTACATAAGTGTTACATACCGATGGTGGTGAAAGTCTTTCTAGCGTTAGTGACAGTTAACCAGTTTCTCTTGACGATCTTGTCGCAAATCCAGCCGAAAGCGATGGAACTCAGCCACATGACTGCGTAAGGCAAGGCAGCAAGCGTGCCTGTCCGATGTATGTCGAACTTGAGGACTCCCGTCATGTACTTGGGAAGGTCGGTCACCATGGTGAAGTATCCGTAGTCGTGGCCGATCTGTAGACAAGGAATGTAGGTAAGAACTGTTACATTAGTGCGAAAATGGTGTTTGTTTATGCTAATAGCTAAGTATGTGATTACAATAGTCGGAGCAAACGGACACTGATACGCGCTTGTTTTGATTGTTTCTTAATAAAAACGGCTTCTACGTAGATTTATAAATGATTAAACTTTCTGCGCTACAGCCTTTCATTTAGGTACCTGGCTGAAATCGAAAGTCATAACTCCTTAGTACAATTGCAATTACTATCAATATTGACTACCTGGTGCCACCAGATGTCGTGGTAGGTCGTCGTATGGACGTCATGGTAGGCACCAACGTGGTGGCCTACCATAACGTCTTCATAGTAACCCCCTGCCCTCACTCATCTCAGGACCTAGGAGGAAACTAACCTAAACTAGAAAGCACAATCAAAAAAACACGTTCTTAAACAGCTGCTTGCGTACCTAACCTACGTGTGTGACAGCCATATGCAGCCAACAATAAGCTTTTAACACGCCGAATTTTGGTTTCAATCGTGTTTAACACACAATAAGCAATTATGCTAAGCAGATGAGCTTAATGACTTGATGATCTAGTCATACAGTCCTTTTAGTATGCCTTATTTGTTTTGAATTAGGCAAAACGTAACGTGTTAGGCTGTGTTTACATCTGTGAGCACGTGAGCGATGTTATCTGCAATTCCGGGTGGTAGCATAATCTGTGTATAACGGTCCCGCTGCTGGGATATAGGCTTCCTCTCTGAAAGAGGGACTAGGCCATAATCCTCTACGTGCTCCCGGTCGGTGCGGGTTGGTGATACCTCTGCTTTCCGGTTGGCGCCTACAGTGGAATGTTATACAATCCTTCGACATTCATGGTTTCGTATTATTGTTGTTGCGTCGTTGTAGTATCGTAGGCTAGCATAGTAGCTACTAGTCTACTACAACTGACGCGGTTATTCCTACTTGCAAGTTAAACTTAGTTAAATCAATTCTTTCACTAAAGGAGTATTTCCTGTACCGGTAGATGTTTTGGTAACTGTGCTACGTAATGTAAACGCGCTCTAATGACTCGTGCTAACGTTCTTACGTGTACGTTGCTCGACGTCACGCCGTATTTATAATGTTCTACGTAGGCATATACAGTGCAAGAGCATTATGCCAAATGCACGTGAACTGAGCATAGTACAAAACACGAGGTGTGTAGGCACCACCGCCGCACGGCTTTGCTGTTATTCAAATCCGTGTTACGTGCATAACAGTTAATTTCTACTTAGGCTGAGTTAGTTTTAAGAGTTACTTTACCTACCTAGTAAGGCAAAAAAAAGATAAAAAATAGAATAAAAAAAAAAAAAACAAAAAACAAAATAAAAAAAAAACAAAAAAGACAAAAAATAAAATAGTAACACTACTATTTTTTTTTTTGTCTTTTTTGTTTTTTTTTTATTTTGTTTTTTTTTTTTTTATTCTATTTTTTATCTTTTACTACTACACACACTACTACTACACAGTAGTAGTGTGTGTAGTAGTAGTATAGTTTCTTGATAAATAGAATTAGGGCAAAGAATCAGGAAAACATTGTAAGTATAGTCATTGTGCTTACCTACACCTACAAGTCTTTCAAAATATTATGTAAGTAGGTACTTAGTACTTTAAACAAAAGACTATAACAACTAATTACGCAGAATAATTACATAACACACTAACAATAGCGATACCTACCTGTTATTTTGTCAATTCAACAACACAGGTGCATTGCGTCACTTACGTTGTCGATTAGACAATTTTTTCAAACATAGAGGTAATTATTGAACCAATGGATTAGGAATGTTCTTTAAAAACCTTTGGCTTGTGATAGGAAGTGTGTTACGCAATGGCGGTGCTGGTTTTTAAGGTAATAACTATACAGGGTATTTTAAAAATTAACGAGTGAAACTTAACAGACGAAATGGGTAGAAGGCCCTTTAAGATGAACTCGTCTCTAAAACTATTTTAGCACCTCATCAATATAAAGATTATGATGACTGATGTAACTGTTTAAGAAGGTAGTATTAATTATCGACTTGTTGTTAAACATTACATGACCTGTTTTACACATTTTTCATGCATCGAATTGAATGTCATTCAGTGAACTTTGTAAGAATTATGAAATGATAGAACTTGTGAAGGCAATGCTAATGTCATCGGTCTTAAACAAAACCTTGAAAACATCGAATGAAAAATAAACAATGAGGAGTCCTGCACATTCACTCGTTTCAAAAATCTACTAAAAAACTATTTAGTATTCCGTACGGCCATTCTTTATTAATTCCGTTTTTTTTATTTTCTTCCGTTCGTTAACTGCTCTGGAATTCATTTTATGCCTAATATTTCAATGCTAGCGACCTCTAACTTTGGTAAGTAGTTTCCTCACCAGAATATTGATGGATTGTGACGCACGATGCTAATACTAATGCACCTACAATTTAGTTCCTGGTGGCCTACCATGACGTCTTAAAGCAGGAGTAATTCTAATGTGGGAAAGAGATGGCGCTAGACGACCTCTATAGCTCTGTCTCTTTCCAACTGCAATAATTACTTCTGCTTTAAGACGTCATAGTAACCCTCCTTGTGGCCTAGCATGACGTCATAAAGCAGGAGTAATACTAGTGTGGGAAAGAGGGCTGTTGATATGAGTATAGCCGTACGATAGATTTGTTTTATATTAATTTCAATAATACAAGACTGCGACTGTTGATCATAATTTCGATTCCCAGATCGGGCAAAGTGTAATGGATTTTTCCATCAGGTATTTCTCAGTAGTAGCTATATACAGTGGCGTAGCTAGCATGGGTGGCACCCGGTGCGGATATTGTAAGTGTCACCCCAAAAATCAATCAAAAATAAAAATAAAAAAATAAAAATAATAAATCAAGGTAACGTTCAAGATTGAAAAGGAACGGTACATCTAATGTCACCTGCACCATCCTACATCGAAAGGACTATAGTGGCGGTTATGCAATCTGCCAAAGTTTTACGAAATTTTATAGGTGGCTCTACTAATGTTCACGGTCGGTGCGCCCCCCCCCCCCTAGCTACGCCACTGGCCATATAGTCTGGATTTGCGCCGATGATGGCAATAGGCTCGGCCCCTATTTATTACATGGGTCTTAAATAACTGGCGAAATGTCGGTGTGCTATTACGTGTACCTCTGCCTAATCCTTTGGGGATTACAGGCGTGATATTATGTTAATACGAAAGGGGACATACCTGAGCGCAGACCAGGGCCCATAGAGGGACGGACATGAATATGGCCTTCCACGGAATGGCTGAAGGAAGGCTGCTACGGTGACTGCCCAGCGCCTCTTCTAAATACTTCTTCTCCTTGTCGGATATGAACGGATGCGATTCGGGGTCGTTGTAACACAGCAATGCCTAAAACAAAATAACAAAAATGAAGTTCAAGTAAAATTATTACCTTTAGAAAAACAAATCCAATAGCAAACTCGCTAAGTCAATTTAGTGATCGCATTTTCGGAAACCTAGGTCTAAGACACAATTAGGTATAATCTATCGCGTACGTAGTACTTTAAGTGTAAAGTAATATCTACCTGTTATAAATCAATAAGGAACCAATTTACAAAGATAAAGAAAACGTATACAAAAAAAACCTACAGACATTATTCTTTGAACCACTAAATATAGACACGCCAATTTATTTTATTTAATGCAAACTGTCGCCTTGTTGAACTGACAAGAAAAAAAATTACAAAACATAAAGCCGGCAGTGGCGAAGGTTCCATACAACTCGATTCCTACCGGCTTCCCTTTGAAAAATGGCACAGTCAGTATTCTACAGACAAAAATATAATCATATTAAAGATATGTTCTCCGGCTTACCTCTTACAAAAATTGACCCTTCGCTACTGAAAGCCGGTCTGTATACTCCGACTCACATAGGTACCTTTGTACCCATTATGTTGTCTATATCTAAGTAATAAGGCATAGTAACAAACGGGTTGACAATGATTTCCGGCACTTGGGACTTAAGACATGTTGGCATGGATGGCCTGACAAAAGGGCAGAACAAAATGGAAGTGGTAGTATTGCTACAGGTTTTTGAATTGTTTATATTACCAGGAAGGCGCACAGCTTCGCAAAATGTCCAGACATGAATATACATACAATACAGCCCGACGATGCTGACGATGACGTATCGTTTGGTCAACATCCGTCGGGGTAGTAGTTAGCCCACCGGATACAACTCCGATCTTGTTGGAGGATCGTCCCTTTTTTATAGAGGATGAGGAACTTTACACCCTGGTCTCTATGCCTCAAAATTACCATCGCAATTTTCGAAAACCTTAGGCGAAGATTGAACGAGACTTACCCAAAGAATAAACCAGAGAATTCCGATAGCGCCAAACAGGTAGAAGACAGACTGCCATTCCCCAGTCTCCTTGATCACCAGTCCTGATACATAAGTTCCTGCTATGTTGCCGATCTGGGCGCCTCCGAAGACCAGGGAACCCATTCTTCCTCTCTCCGATACCGGTGCCCATCGCGCAAGCATTGCGTTTAGTGCGGGGAATGTGAAGCCCTGAAAAGATTGTGGTTATGACTTATTGATGCTTGTTGTTTTTACCATGCCACCTAAAAAGGTGTTAGAGAATCTAATTATAGGTAACAGGTTCATGGTTTATTCGATGATACAGTTGTCCAATTTTTCTCTGGCCCAAATCTTATGTTGAAAATTAATAGTAGTTCGAAGGGCGGGGCTTAGCTCGCGAATGCAACTGCGGTATCATCTGCGGTAACATCGGGAAACTTCGTAAAAAGAATATTATTTAAAATGTCAAGCAAAAGATCATTAATCCTAGCCAAATTTAGCCTCTATTTTAAATTTGGTATTCTCCACTTTTGAACATTAAGAACTTGGTATATTATAAGATACAGCAAAGAAATGCTTACCTCTCCAAGGCCTTCCAATACCCTCAAAATGATAAGTCCAGTTGCGCCACCAGCGCTGACAGTCCACGGCGTCAGTAGCGTGAAGACTGCGGTACTCAGCACTCCGAACCCGAGAGAGTACTTCCCTCCGAACCGTTCGGCGAGCATCCCGCCAGGTAAGTGCGTGACGATGTACCCGTAGTAGAACGCACTGAGGATCATGCCTTGCGTCGCTTCGTCCCAGTCGAAGCCTGTTAGCTCCTGAAAGAGGTAAAAGTATTAGCATTTAGGAAGTATCAGGAGGAGAACAAGGACCAGTCTTTGATTATAACCTACAATGGAAGATTGAGAAACAGAAACATGATACCTACTATAAAATTAATCTTTGATCGTAAGAAAGAACAAAAGCGTGCAGCTAATGCAGGGCAATGGCTTTACAGTGCAAGATCTAGGAAGGTACACACGGGGGCACATCAAGTTATAGATAACCAGTATAACCTGACTTCGCTTTGTATGAGCTTCCCGTACGATGAGAGATCAGCTTAATTTGGTTTTGTATAGCTTGATTTGCCGCCGTGCGTACTATTGAATAATTTTTTGATCCACTGTCTGATTTGATTATTAAATTTTTATTTTATTCATCCCTTTACGAGTTCAAAGTTAACCCAAGTCTTAATATCAGGTTTTTTTACCAGCCAAATCTCCAAAACAATCCTGAATTGTAGAATAACAATGCATAATTTACATTTTACATATGTAATTTAATTCGGTAAACATAACAAATCGGCTTTTTTACGGTAAATTAGCTGCCGCATTTAAATGCAATTAACTGCGAAGAAAAAATTTCGTTCTACCGTTTCGCATAGATTTTCCATGCGCTTTTTAACAGGTCAGCGCAGTAAACACAAATAGGTACATATATTTTTTTTATGAAGATCATGTCTGCTACGGTTACACATGAATTATATTGTAAGAGCAAATCAAAGTCTACTACTTCGTTTTTCATTATTTGATCTTTGGTTATGTGACTTGTCCACATTAAAATGCGTTTTATTTTATAATATCTTTCCAAAGTTCGATATAAGCCTTCAACATCTAACCGGTAGGCACAACAAATTGACCATTTTGACATAATATTACAAATTAATCAACAACGTATTGGTTAACAAAAACACATAATGAAAACAAATGAAGTTGTAACTGCTCGATTTACCTACATTAATGTCATTTTATTAATATTATAATACCAAAGAACCGCCTTACAGATGTGTTGGTCACTCAGGAGAGCTTTACTTATCACAACTAGTAGGAAATCCGTTTTGAATGCTACGAAAAATGCCATAAATAAATATACACAGATATTGATCTTTGTGCCTTTAGTCACTCGTAGTTGCTCCTTCCCTAGACGCGCACTCGCGCGCGCAAATTGTTGGAGACAAATTCAGACAATTGTCGTAATTTAAGTACTTCAAGCACAGTAGCTATCTCTTTCTGTATCATACGTTCCGTGTTATCTATCGCAGTCGTAACAACGCAATGATATTTGAACGCCGCCGTCGCGTCGCGCCGCCTCAGTATGAACGTAGCGTATATATCTTTATAATATCATTGCTTTTTAGCCATAATCCATCCACCGTTTCTTTGATCTTCCTCTATTCGTGGAACTACCCACATTCACTCTCAATCTTAAAACTTTCTATCATGCCAGGAAACAAAACTATGAAATGACATATTATTCGCATAATAATAGCAATACGTATGAAATCAATTCCAAATTTTACAAACTAAAGGTTTGAATAGTGTTTTACAGGGACATTGGTATGAATTCTTATAAAAATATAAATTAAAAACACAGCTAAATATTATGCAAATATACGACGGCACGCATATATGACGGCATACTATGTATATGTGTTTCCTATTCAATTAATGTAATCTCATCAGTTATCTATTACGACATCAAACAGCTACATATTATTATTATATAGGTAGGTAATTAGTTTAGTAGGTATATTTATTAGGTCAGCGACCTCTACCGTGATATTTATTTACTGATATCGTATGAAATGGTTTTATATCAAGACAGTCTGCAGCAGCCTTTCGAACTACTCAACTTTCTGCACTACAATGCCTACCTTACATAATATCTTACCTTGGGTGGATCAAAAATAATCACATAGTCTGAGCAATCGGAAAATAATATTGATGACATTATTTTCCGATTGCTTGAAGACCATGTGATTTTTTTTCAGAGTTATACCTTTCTGCGGCCAGGTAGCTTAACCTACATAACTCCTAAATACTTCCGATGGGGTGTAACCTTGAAAATATATCGTAGACTATACCTGTGAATGCGGGATCAAATAATATTAAGTAGTGGCACTTCGCAGACAGATCGTATTTGTTTTTTTTTATTTCGTTTTTTCGTTTTTTTTTTTTGTACTGTAGGTATACATTGATTTATTTAGAGAGCAAGAAAGGGCAGAAATAATGTTTTTTATTTCTGATGTAGTATTATTAAAAATACTTACAGTAGGAACAGCTCCATCCCCGCTTACTTCTGGAACATCACCAACAGGACAGGATCCGTCGTTGCCAGCCGAATGCGCCGGCCGATGGACCATCTGCGTGATCGCTATGTTGAGGCAGACCCGCATCGTGTATGCATTGGCTACGGCCAGGAAACCCATGATGGCCATCACCCATCTTTGAGGTATTAGGAATACTGAAAACAAGGAAAAATTATCTTTAATTATTTTGAAAACGGTTTGGGGGAGGCCTATGTCCAGCAGTGGACGTCTTTCGGCTGAAATGATGATGATGATTTTGAAAACGAATTTTCAAACCTGGAATACCAAATTGAAAATGTAATGAAACTGGGGCAATGATTTAACAGTGGCACGAATTTGAAAAGCTATAATGACGCCTTTCAATTATTAGCAGATTGTCAAAATTAGCAATTATCGTGTCGAAGATCGGCCAATTTTTCACAATTTCAAAAGCAGCCATGGACCCCGAAAATGCATCGCAATATTCTCCCAGCCTTAAAACATTAAAGTATCGTTTCAATTGCTAACCACGTTACAGATTTACATAATGGTATTTTGTACCTATAACTCTTTTAAAACATACGTGTGCGCTTATATAATATAAACACTAACTAAAACATTTTAATGTAATAGCCATAATTAATAACAAGCTAACAAAGCTCATTATGCACTTATCCATGAAAAAAAAACTCGTTAAAAATATTCTTTATCGCTTTTTAAACAACTAATTAATGAATAATTTTTTTGGAATAAATTGCTGTTGTTTAATACATACATATACATCTAAAACAATTATCTTATTACATGAGGATAAGGTATTTAATGCTTAGGTATGTCTATTTGACCCTGACTTTGTTGCACAACCTGCGTAGCGGATTAAGAGAATGCACTTCAACGATTGTGTAAAGATCCGACTAACAAGTTAGTTATACCGATTACCTACTCATACCTACCTACTTACATTAAAAATAATAACTGTCAAAATGTAGGTCTTTGGCATGGCATATATTTAATAATACATTTTACGGGCTGGCTAACGACTAGAAAGTTGGCGTCCTTTTACAAGTTTTTTTATTTTATTTAAGACTTGCATTGATAGTTACGTTATGTAATTTTAACGAGCCCGATTTGTAACCTCGATTAGTCATTTGTTTATCCTGTTTAGCTGCTCGTTTTGTAATTTGTATTTGGAACCACTCACTTTGCCTTCCTATTTCTTTTTTTGTGATTACAATTTCGGCCAGTCATGATCAGTTTATTTTTTTGCATTGTTACAAAGAACATTGGCGAAAATCGGCCCATTAACGGGATGAAATGAAATATTTACCAAAAAACGCATGGAACATTTTTGCCTATTTATCGTTGTTTGTAAAAAGTCCGAAAGCCATGGGATACCTAGTATATTTTTTATCGTCCTTATTTTATTTTTTAATCGTTTTCATGCATCATTTTATGTTTAAGTGTGTAGACTGGATGCCAAATAAAGTCAAACGTCAAAAATGATTTTATTCGCTTTTGCAGTCGTGAACTGTGGATACTGATTACCCTGATTTTTTGTGCCTTTCATCATCATCATCATTTCAGCCTAAAGACGTCTACTGCTGGACATAGGCGTTTATTAATTAAATAAATTTTCCCGTTTGCTGATCTCTTTTTCGAGCTGGTAACGTTTTCTAGACTAAAGTCGGTCATCTCTCTATCGTCTAATTTTACGACGCCATAGTTAAAAGGTTCATAGAATACACTTTTCTTCCAAACATCGCTAGCTAGAGCGCCAATCGTCTCCGATTGAACATAATCACAGAATGTTTATTGACTTTTCAGTGGATTTTTCGTGTCTGTCATAAAACGGCATGTGTCGCGTCAGAGTCTAAAGCGCAGGCCACACCGCCAGCTACCGAGCGAGCGACGCTCTTTTCATACATCGTTTCGGCTCTTTCGGTAGTTCGCGGTTTGAACCAAAGTATGAAATGAGGAGAAACGATGCCTCGCTCGCTAGCTGGCGCCTGGCGGTGTGCCCTGCGCTTACTACCTGGGTACCTGGGTGTACACATGGTGTGGACAGTGTAGCACTCTGACGGTAAACAAGTCCAACAGTTATTGTCAACAAAGATTTCTACGTTTTGAATCCAGTTATACATAACAGTGTTAGGTACTTAATGTATGAATATAGTCTGCTCCACTAGCTAACTAGGATGCTATATTTCACATGCCAATTATAAAAGAACAATCGACTTTCATGAATCCTCCAGAATAGCTTCTTAAATTAAGTAAGAAAATAATTATTTAATTTTTAAGTAATGGTTTCTTAAACCAGACAAGTGTTATACATAAGTTAGTAATGCTTGTATTGTAACAATAAATTAACCTAGTTTATAATTTTGTAAGGTTCCGTACGCAAATAGGGGCATAGGGAACCCTTTAATAGATATAACTACATAACCTAGTTAAGAGCGTTAACGTCTTACGGCATTTCATACAAACTTTCAAGTTTTCCGAAATGACTGAACCGATTTTAATTAAACTTCGTACGCATAGGCAGGATGCATAAGTCTAAAAACTTGACAGAGAACTTTACGAAATGTCTTAAAAAAAACGATAATTGCAAATTTATGTTTCTATGGAAAATCTAAAATCGGTCTAATTTAGCTGCAACACTATTTTACGAAAATGTTCTCTGTCAAGTTTTTAGACTTATATATCCTGCATAAGCGTATACGAAGTTTCATTAAAATCGGTTCAGTCATTTCGAAAAAAAATCACTTGAAAGTTTGTTTGAAATGCAGTAAGACGTTATCGCTTATCTATGTTAAATGCAAGTCGCATTCAAAATGAACCGTCATTCTCATATTATTAATATTATAAAACTGAAGAGTTTGTTTGTTTGGTTGAACGCGCTAATCTCAGGAACTACTGGTTCGATTTGAAAAATTATTTTAGTGTTGGATAGCCCATTTATCGAGGAAGGTTATAGGCCATAAAATTTCACGCGGACGAAAGTCGCGGGCAACAGCTTGTTACTTATAAACTAACCGACACGATCTCTGCTAATTTGATTGTGATTAGTCATATATGACCAGCTGTGCGAAAAATCAAACAAATGCTCAACTCCCCATGTTGCTTTCAATAGTTACACAATGACAAAAAGATACATTGTTACAATGCAATCACTGTTTGAAAAAAGTGATTGGTAGCAGTGGCGAAGGTTCCATACAACTCGATTCCGACTGGCTTCCCTTTGAAAAGTGGCACAGTCAGTATTTTATTGACAAATAATATAATCACATTTAAAATATGTACTCAATCAATCAATCAATACTCCGGCTTACCTCTTACAAAAATTGACCCTTCGCTACTGATAGGTAGATATAAATATATAGGTATCTATCGTCTTCACCGAGATTATATTCCCAATTTTCCAATATCGATTCCCGTTACGATTTGATTATTTTGATTTTCCTCGGCTGCATTGCCTCTTCGCCGCATATTGCATCGGCTTAGGCCCCGTTCACATGGTGAAAATCAGTACGATATTTTAGTGAATAATTTTTAGATGGGCGTTTCATACTATATTCTGTTTTTAACAGTAGGATGTTGAATTGTAGACCTATCATGTGCCATTTTTTGATCCCAACTTTTTACCGTACTTATAATCGCCATGTGAACGGGGCCTTATCATACTCAGTTTTCTTCCTACATTCCATCGAGAATGCAAATAGTAGATACTTATATTGTACAGTTTATTTAACAAAACTCAGTTTTGTTGTCAATGTCGCGGTCGCCGCTGACCGCAATCTCATTGGATGAAATGAACCGCGGTTGACTGCAGCCTCAGTGTTTGAACACAATGTTGAGTTGGTCTCAGTTTGATTAACAAACCCCACCCGTGGAACTTGGGTTTATCGACCGTTTATTTGATGCACAACACTATAAATGGAACACAATTACTTTAAAAGGTTTTTTTTTATAAACTTTTAATAAAAACCTGCTTACAATTTTTTTGTGTTTTTTTTTTCAGAGCAATCATATGAATTGCATGCACTTCGCTGTTTCAGTGTACTGTGATGAAAGGTTGTTGAACAAGCCAGGTGATTCAATCTGTCGCAGTTTAAAAGGCCTTGAAAATAAAAATAGGTACGTATCTCTTTCAAGTATTTTGACAACGATTCGAAGAACTTTTGATTCAAATTTACTACTTCATTCAGGTTTTCAGTTGAAAATGTACAATAAAATAAAAATACTATTTACTAATAGATGACGAAATGAACTGGAATTGCAAAATCGACCTTAGAATTATTTAACAACAATGCACGTTGCAGAACCTACGCGGAAATTCCTGAATGCCAAGTTCGAAATTATCTATTTTCCGTAGACGACTTAGAAAAAAATCGGTTAAGAAAAAAAATAACAGGAAATAGTCTCTATGGTTTCATAACGTTTACAAATGTGCGTCATCCATTTCTAACGGACCGTAACAAAAGGGATAGGTAATAAAACTGAAGGGGAAAAAAAAACTTTTTTGGAAATAATATATGACCGACTTTAAAAACACAAAAAAGTAAAGCAGAGATCACGACAGATTTTGCTATCTATTGTATCTCAGAAGATCAGCATCAGAACTTCACCAAATTTAAACGGGACCACCGTATATAATATTCTTCCAAACAAAAAAGAATCATCAAAATCGGTTCACAATTAGCGAAGATATCGCTGAACATACACACAAAAAAAACGACGACCGAACGACGAATTGATAACGTCCTTCTTTTGGAAGTCGGTTAAAAAGGAAATACAACTTATAGTTTAAAAGTAAATCTTCATAATATATTAAGAGTCAAATTCGGTATTACCACGTAAGTAAACATTCTTCGAGTAGAAGAAAAGAAAAGCAACATTAATGATCGTAATCTCGACATACCTATTTGCGAACGAACCAGTTAATAAAACTTTTTCAGCTCCATTTCCTTCCGAAGCAGTTAACGAACTTTATGGTCACTATGTTCGTTAATTTTCATTATCTCAAATCTTCCATAGCAGGAACAATTTTCAACCAACTGAAAACTTGGTTTCAGCCAAGTAGCAACTCAGTCCTGAACGTTGACAATCATTTTAGGCTCGAATTATACAGAAACGGCGTAAGGTGAAGGCGCGGCGCAGGCACAGCGCAGGCATGATGCCGCTTCAAAATGTTTTCATACAAAATGTATGTAGGCGACGTGTCGTGAATTACACTCAAGCGGCGCGGCGCAGGCACACCGTTCTTTTGTTTCGTTATAAATTCCACGCCTGTGACGCGCCTTCACCTTACGCTGTTTCTGTATAATTCGCGCCTAAGGTTTAGAATTAGATTTATCAATCCAAGACTTCCACCTCACGGAGTCAGAATGTCTCATCGCATTAGAATTTATTGCAATTATCCTCTTATCACAGACAATGGACGACGGATATCAAATGAAGTACCTATAAATATTTAATAATAACTTGCGATCCGTCTGTTTGTCACTGCATTGTTGCGCAGTAACACGTGACGTGACGGATCTGGGAGCGCAGCACACGTTGTCAGCCATCTGATATGAACAGAATTTAACTAGTATAGACGTAGTGTACACTTTACAAGGCCAAAGGAACCAGTCTTACCAAAGGGTATCGTGTTACCCAGATACTGGGATGTGTGGAGGTCAGATAGGCAGGCGCTCGCTTAGACTGGAACTGGAAGCCGACCCCAACTTAGTTGGTAAAGGCCAGGTACGTGAGAAGGATGGATGGCAAAGTTTCGACTCACCATAATATTATCTGCCTCGTACAGGTCCTGCATCGATTTGGAAAAATACCGAAGAAAAACATGTCATCACGGTTTTTAAGCGGTTTCGAGTAAAATTGGGCCGTGGGCGGTCTCCCAGAACAGATGATTGACGTGTCCCAGATATAAAAGTAGGTACTCCTCAATTTTTAAATAATTGAGTTGCACTTTTGTCCATTTTGGCTCACCTCGACACCAGGTTGCCATTGCAACAATGATGAGTTAACTGTTGGGCAACCAGAGTTCAGCCGAAACGAAGATAATCGATATTAATAATTTATTATTTAGTCCTACATACTACTGAATTAATGCTATTAAGAATTTGGAGGCTTCAGGCTAATACTAGTTGGTGTGAACTAAACTGTGTGGTGATAACTGGTGCCAAAACTTCAGGATTCAAAAAATATCAAACCACATATGTAACCACGAAAATATGTTTCAAGATTCTATGAACCTATAAATCGATCGACAGATGCACTAAATGCAACTTTAGTATAACAAACGTTCAAGGTAAGTTTCCGCTTCGTCTAATAACAACTAACTGCCAGTAATTATCCGTTTGCGTTAACCAAGTGCTTCTATTGACACACTAATTGTAAACGAGCGTTGGCGGCTAAACTAGGCGTTAACGTGTGCCTGCCTGGAATAAACTAACACGTTACCGACATGCACTTTCCACGCGAATACTAGTTTGTCCATTGTCTTCTAAGAAATAATGTTAGGATCTTATCAGATATTTAAAGTACGTGTACTCCGAAAGGGAAAACCGAAGTTTAGCGGCTCTTGTATTCTGGAAACCCATGTCACCTAAAATTCGCCAAATTGGGCCTGATTGAAGACCGCGTTTAAAATTGTGCAGAACTCGCAGTCATGAAGACCGCGATGAATCTCACACTTTAAATTATGAAGGCGAAAATTTGTACGTGTGTATGTGTGTATGAGTAAGTTTGTTACTCCTTCACCCTCACATGGCTTAACAGATTTGGATGAAATTTGGTATCAAGATAGCTTATATTCTGGATTAACACATAGGCTACTTTTGATCCCGGAAATAGTAGGTAGGTAGTAGGTGTAGGTGGGTAGTAGGTGGGTAGTAACTGGATAGTAGGTGGGTAGTAGGTGGGTAGTAGGTGGGTGGTAGGTGGGTAGTAGGTGGGTAGTAGGTGGGTAGTAGGTGGATAGTAGGTGGAGTAGGTGGGTAGTAGGTACACAAGGAGTCGGTAGAAGAAACTGCATTGCAACGCATGCAACAGCTAGTAATCTATAATCTTGTCTCTAAGCAGTTACAATTCAATGAAGAGATAATGAATTACGGAACCCCGCCACACTATTCCCAAAGCACTGCAACTCCTGAAAGCCAGAATTAACAGTGGCGACCACCAGAAAAGCGCCGAGATATTAAACCTCGACGAAGTCCCAGAGAAACAATTTAACTGTCTTGGATCCCGCAACGAAATTAATCAGAAAATAATGGCGGAGGAGTCGGAAAACATTATTTCCACTACGTACCTACTATGAATAACAGAAGTTGGTTTTTCATATTCATTGAATTTATAAAGTCTCACATCGACAACGACCTTTTGTTAGAAATCCCACAGTACACTGTTTCAAGCTTTCACGGTTTACAACTATACTGTCACTTACGGGATATCTTCCGTGATTGTTCATTATTTTGAGCTCCCGATATTTCGGCGCTGTTGCAAGCGCCATGATCGCGGGTTGACTGGAGAATGCGGGTGGATGGAAAAATAAATTGTTAAGAGCAGACAAATCTATCTTTATTTTTCAAAATAATGAACAATCACGGACGATATCCCGTAAGTGACAGTATAATCCCACAGTAGGTACTTATAAAATCATAATCAAAATCAAGGCATTTATTTCAAGTAGGCCAGTTACAGGCACTTTTGAACTGTCGAAACAAAGACAACAATAGCTACAGTCCCAGTCACAAGGCTTAAAAACTGTGAAAGTACTGTAGTTGTTTTGTATAATATATATGAATACCCTATAACTATGACAATAGGTCATGTGTCACCGCATGTCCTGCCAGAGACCCGAGGCATTGTGATCCTACACAAAGGTTGGCCACTTCACAACGTCACCCACCTTTATGTCAGATGTCATGCATAACAGGCTTCCACACACACACAAAAACAAAACATCCCAGAACAATAGGACTTTTCGAAGTGAATCTGAACCAACGTCACTGTACTTACTATCATGTCGGCGAGCGTCGACAAACATAAATGGTTTTATAATTTCCGTTCTCGCGCATAGAATACAGATCAAAGCGCGCCGTTAAAATTCCCGTTGACGGCCTAACACCGAATTGCAGTGACGTATGCAACACTGTCCACAAGCCGCATCATTAAACCAATCCGATATGGAGCTGAAACCCACGTTCCCGCCGAGTCAGCTACCTAATTTGGCATCGGTATCGAGAAACTCGTTAGAAGTGGTAGTTTTTGCATCGATCCGCGAAAAAGTTTCTATCAAAGTGGACGAGCGGAGTATTCCGTCGTACAATCCCGCCGGCCAATGGCAGCTCCGAACAGGTCCGCGTTGCCAGACAGGCTGGCGGTGGTTTCGCGGCTTGGGACACATTGTAATTTAAACGCATTAAATCGCAGCTTTCCAAGAAGCCGTAAGTTGAGCCACGTTTTATTGGATACTCTGCATTACTGCCAATCTCAAGTTTTCCTTAAATGTCAGTAGACTGATTGGATTGACAGGTATGAGGAAGTATGTCTGATCTCCATGTTGTTAGTAAGATACCAGAACAATTTTGAAGATTCTTTCGCATAAAAAAATTTAAATCATAGGATAATCACCTCCATCCAATATCCGTGTACCTAAACCACAAAAGTTTGTAAATCAAACAGCTGACCCGACTACCTGAAAATCATAAAATTACGCAATGCAGTTGACCATTAAATCCAATGCATAATACGTCGTGTATAATATTTACGATTCTCACACAGTCAGCTGTTTTCCACGTGCTGTGATTTGCAAACCTTTATGACCATTTAGCTCTAACACTTTCACCTTCGTCGAACATTAAAAGAATGGAAACGATTCTGCAATTTATCTCTTAATCGTGCGGAAACTTTACAGGAACTAAGAGTACCTAGGTAACTTAGGTATATCTAAGTAATTGGTATTTATTAGCGACAAGAGAGTCGTTCGGCCAGTCAGGTCCCTTTCACCTCGATGCTGTAAATCAAACGACATCGCACTAGTCGAGTACTGAGTGGGCGAAATAATAGATTTTCCAAAAGCTGTCCCACGTTAGGTGATTGTAGAAAACGAAGATTGATTCGTTTTCCCTTATGAAGTAAACGTCTAAAATGCTACCCATACAGTACTGCAAATTTTGGAGACATTGTTGATTTATGTTAATGAAGGAAAATTAACAAAAATGTTTGTGAAATTAAATTAAATATGTTTTTTATCTGGATTGAAACAACTGGAAGTCATGGGGCCTTTGCCCAGTATCAATATAATTTTTATAAAGGGTGTAAATAGACCCTTAACACATCCGAAAGGCACTTGTTCTCCCAGTCTTTGCGATAATTTTTTTGTTCTAGACCATACCTGGGAACCTTCTAGTTACGGAGATATCGGGGGTCAAAGTTCCAACTTTTTCACAAGTTTTTAATGTAATATTTTTACTTTACACACCTCCATGTCCCCCGTACTATTCAATCCACCCATCAGCACAATGCTTTGAGTGCTTTCCATCGAGTCTTACCTTAAAACGTGATTTTTAACTCCAAAAAAAAAAGTCGATTTCCAGCAATAATTATTGCGTAAAGTTACTTAGTTTGATGTACAGAATGCTTGGTTGACGGCTATGTGAAGGGTCTGTTTACACCCTGTATAGGTATTATACTCATAAGGACGTAAGTATGACTGTGGATTTCTTATTAATCTTATAATTTTATTAACCACATGGCCAAGTCGACCGTTGAACTGCAATTTTCCCGACTGATAATAAAGCACAAATGTTAATTATTTAGCCGTTTTAATTAACAGTAAGTTACAAATCACGAGCCCAATTATCATCTTCTCACAATCAGAAATCAGACAATCTTTATTGAAAGGCTGCCAAAGCTAAATTCGATCGCAACATTCGTAACATGAAGTAATTTTACGGTTAACAGAAATGTTCCGCCTAATTAATGATGCTGTTACAATATAAGATACAATGTTTTTATGAAAATACAATAAAGTTTGATTTGCAGTTTCGTACGCGCGAATCGAATCGCGAACAAGTGGTACAATTCTTGTAACAACTTTTTGCTCTATTAAATAGAATAGTTTTCGTAAACTTAACGCAATAACTAGTGTACCTACCAGTAGCGAAGGGTCAATTTTTGTAAGACCGGAGTACATATCTTTAATGTAATTATATTATTTGCCTATAGAATACTGACTGTGCCATTTTTCAAAGGGAATCCGGTAGGAATCGAGTTGTTTGGAACCTTCGCCACTGGTTCCTACCTAACACAAAAGATATCAATTTCAAACTTTAGTTTAAAGATTATTAGTAGCAACCATTTCAAAAACGTGTAGCATATTTTCAAATTAATTTAGAAATCATAACTTCAAGTTTGGCAATAGACTCGCCCCCTATAAATGGTGAAATGTGGGTGTACTATTAGGTACATACACTTCTGCTTAATCCTGAGGCAAGGGTTACAGCCGTGATGTTATATTATGTTAAGTTGAACGTTTTTCAGGCTCGGCAGGATTCAGGCTAACACTGAGACAAAATGCTTAATGCTTTAATAGATGATTATATCTATTATTTCTATACTATATCGCATTTTTTGTCATTTTTGGAGGGTCATATTTTCATTACTTTTTAGTTGCTGGAAAAAATGAAATGACAGGGTGTGTCTACATAAGACCTTGATTTTATGAAAGATGTATTCTAGAGGAATGCCTCTAGAATACATTTTATATAAAACCAAGGCTATTCAGGAAGAAAAAAGGCGAATACATTTGTTTGGAGAATCGCAGCCTCTGTTCCCTCTTTAGTACACCCACACATACAACTCTGCCTAACCCGTCGAGGATTACAGGCGTGATGTTGTTATGTTAATCTATTAAAGCATTAGAAACATTATCACATCTAGCAGGACTCGACAAGTAAAGTGACCATGATTTGGGTCGACGACGAGAATTCTTATGTTACGAAAATAATAAAAATACGCAAGCATCTTTATATAATTAAACTTCTCGGTACTATACCTAGGTAATTTTGTATGCTGAGCCTTGTCTTGTAAAACCCGATTTATTTTAACACCTTTATATTAGGTATCATTTCTACGAATATTTTATTTTTCCTTCTACTCCTCTTGTCCTACAAAAGTGTAATGCTATCGGCACAATAGCATGGTGTGTGAAAACTATTGCGATGAGTGACGTCAAGGTTATTCAAGAACTTGTGCAAACACTTGATTAAACTGGAGCATTGTTTTAACAAAACAAAAAAAACTATTTTACATTAACGAATTCGACAAAAACTAATTTTAAATTAAACGCAAATGTTTTAGTACCACTGAGTCTTTTTAAATTGTCACCTAAAAGTAAAGTAAAATAAAAAAATATATTTATTTAGAATCTCAAACAAATGATACACAGATATATTAGAATTCACAATTATACCTTCAAGGGGTTTTTTACGTGATTTCCTTTAATTATAAGAGACCACCGCACGCAGTATAACAATATGTGGAAAATAGGAAAAAATAAGGATACAAAACAGACGGCATGAAATAATTAAATAAAAGAAAAAAATATCTACCTAAGACAAACAGACTAATCTTAGGAATAAAAACCTAAAAGCTCTTATTCCTCTTGGCACAAAATTAAATGCAGGACATTGTTTTCAGTATTATTATACAAAATATTTCAAAACAATACAAAATAAATGACAATGAAATTCCTTTAACAGGACACAATATACTCGTGATGATAAAGGAATTTCATTGTCAAGTTTCATTAATTTACATTTGAATACGAAGACAAATAATAGCATTTAAATGCAAAGCTTTTCCAGTAGTAAATAACCTTTTATATCAGACACGTTTACTTATAAATTAAAACTATACATAATAAATAGGGACTTAGGTATATTAAAGCAGTTTTATTAATTAAAAACAAGACTGAGATATCGGAGAATAAAAATGGTAACAATTTATGAGTTTTTCTTAAAGATTTTCTTCAATTTGACATTTTCGGGATTGCATTCATCCATCACTCAGTCATAAAAATAATGTTAATGCTTTAGAAGTAGGTAACGTTATTTTTTTAAATAACGAGTTTTCTAACCGCATGCAGCTGAATACCAGTATTTTAGATGGAGCGACTACCTATCAGACCTCCACAACCCAGTTAATACGATACCCCTTGGTAAGACTGGTTGTCAGACTATCGGGCCACTGACTACCTGTAACGACTGTCAAAGTTTTACAAATGACAGCCGGGACCAACGGCTTAACGTGCTTTCTGAGGTCCACAGACAAAGCAAGCAAAGCTTAACTGAAGATTGATCCGAGCGGCTGTTATTATTTAGCCACGATTTCATATTTGCTAGGTTTGAGCTGTGCCACGCTGTATTTTATTTTGGGATCCAGGGTCAAACAAAATCTCATTCAATTTCACCTAGATTAACTTGACGGCTTTAGAGCTGAACTTTGCTTTGCTTAACTCTGTGATACGAAGTCGCTCCGTCTACCTCAGCTTAGGTTCACAATAAAACTTAGGTACAGTCACGTGCAACTACACTCAAGTAATGTAAACGTGACACAAATTAGCGCCCTGCGTTATGAGATAATTGTGTATTAAGTGACAATTTGCAATTTATATCCTCCATTGATATGCCGTGAATGTATTGTATTACGATATTGCCATATAAGCCAACCATACCTATGTAGGTTGGCTTTCCATAGAAATGTACAAAAGAAGGCCAATTAAAAAAAATATGCCCAATTAGGAAGATCTGAAAAATAACATAACATCACTCCTGTAATTCCTAAAGCGTTAGGAAGAGGTGTACGTAATAGTACACCCACATTTCGCCTGTTACAGGGGGCGAGCCTATTGCCATCAACAAATCCAGACTCAGTGGCTGCTGACAGTGGCGGATTTGCAGTTTTGACCGCTCTAGGCCGGGGGCCATTTGCCGCCCCTTTCTCAGCACCTATCATAGACTAGGTACATACTGAATTTACTTTTATCGAAATCGGTTCAGAAATTTAGTTTACTATAAGTGCTATGTCTTACAAAAATGAACAGTGGACCGAAATGGTACGGCTTTACGCCATCGCGGGTGATGACCTGAACGAGGCTCGTAGGATGTATGCAGAGGTTAGATTCTCGAGTGGGAATCCTACGAAAACGAGCGGAGGCATGTGTGGCCGTAAATTAATCCCATTTGAATAGTTGTTGAGATTAATGTAGGTAAGTGTAGATAGAAGACCATAATATGCGCGAGAATTTAAAATATTTAGGTACTTTGCATTTGAGTTATTTCTTGTTATCATCAGTGAATTTTTTGGCACGATTTGCCGCCCCTAACATCTGGCCGCCCTAGGCCCGGGCCTATTGGGCCTTAGGGCAAATCCGCCACTGGCTGCTGATGAGAAATTCCTGATGAAAAACCCAATAACAATTTACTGAAGAATAATTAAGAGTAAAATAATTGAGAAGAAAGCAAGGACGTCTGATAAGGAGAAAATTTTAATAATATTTATGCGTGGAAAAGCCTTGCTTGTAATTGGGACTACATTGAGAGCACTCGTACAACGCAATTAAGACCTGTTCTGCATTACCCCGCTTTTACAGATTGGATCGCACGCTGCCGCTACACTGTAAACCATCGCTTACCGCTTCGATCGATTTAAATATTTATCGCGAACCGAAGTTGAAGACTGTGACGGCAAGCCCCTGAATTTATAGAAATTGCCTTTGGAAGCCCAGCAACCCGCATTGGTCCCGTTTGGTCTACCACGTCTTACAAAGAAAATGAGTGTCCCAGCAGGGGGAACATTATTGGCTGATTATGCTACGCAGAGACTTCATTTTTATTTAGGACTAGCATTTGCCAGCGGCTTCGCCCGCGATGGTTTCGAAAAATATCCCACCCGAACAAAAATAGTTACTTATATTTTTTAACCCTTCGGGGGTAGAATTATCAAAAACGCTGAGATACGTAAATTAATATGCAATCGTCAGCCTAAACACAAGATCCTAACTTCAAAACTGACGGACTTTCATATAAACTTCCATCCCCTATTTTACCCCTTTAGGGGTGGAATTCCCAAAAATCCTTTCTTAGTGGATACTTACTCTTTACAAAGAACACACCCTCCAAGTTTCATGTCTCTAGGATCAGCGGTTTGGGCTGTGTGTTGATATTAACCAGTCAGTCAGTCAGTCAGTTTACATTTTATAGGTATATATAGATGATGAAAAAACTGTGTGAAATTGTCGATCTTCGGAACGAGTCAGGCTACCCTAAACTGTAAAATTTTCCCAATCAACCTTGAACCCAATGCCTTAGCTATAAAGTTGAAAATCTATTAAAGAAATTGGACAGATTGTAGTAGCTTGGTGTGCTGGCTTCTGTACCTACTATACATAGTCAGTACCTAAATTAATACTTATGATGTCCACCTACGTAAACTGCGGCTGTTTTATATACCTAAAAATAGTTTTTGGTAAAAGTCTTTTAAAATATTTAACCCAACGAGTTACGCAAATGAGTGGAATAAATACCTAAGTGACATTAAAATATATAAGAAACAAACTTGACTACTTCGAAATGCCTTTACGACTTTATCAAGAGCACGGAGAATATTATAAATACATAACCTGAATATTCATAAAGATTTTAATTGTTTCAATATAGGACTAAGTACCTTTAAGCATGTGCGTGAGGATTGGAGGCCATAACACACGATATCACATTCTCCGCCACATTAATCGCTTCGTTCATGATTTTCAGTACCTAGGACCAATTTAGATAGGTAGTTCATGTATGAAAAATGCTTAAAACTAATAAAAACGACTAGAGGTCCTCAACGATAAATGCAGCAGTGCAGATTCGGTTAAACCCGACCGGACAAATTGTACACTCGGCTCCGGACACCGCCATATCTGTCAGTGTCTGCAGCAGGTCCGTAGTCCGTACCGGTTGGTCCGAACCTTGACACTCTATCTAAATGGCAACTCAACAAATTGCCAAACAGTGAGCTGAGAAAATCGGTGGAGGAAACCAAAAAAGACTTGCAAACACAATAGCAAGGTCCATATCAAAACTTTTCTCGTCTCTCAAGAATGTAATCGACTTTTGACCATATATCCGGCAGCCCAAAATGGCGTTGCTATGATTTAAGTAGTCTTTGTTCACGAACACACTTCTCATCGCACAGACAATACTAGTGTAATAAGAAGTTTGTCATTTGGAACAAGTCCATCAGTTTTTGACAACACTTCTTGCGGTCAGCACAAATCAGATCGAGGTGACTTTGGAGGCGGCCTATGCTCAGCATTGGACGTCTTTTGGTTGAGATTGTAAACAGTTGTATGATCATCTTGTGCGTTTTTTTTTGTCGCTGGAACGAAAATGGTAGCGAGGCAACGGTAGAAGTTTATTCAAACACTGTTTTAAGCTTTCACGGTTTGCAACTAAACTTATTCTGTCACTTACGGGATATCTTCCGTGATTATTTTGTGCTCCCGATATTAACCCTCAACCCGCGATCAGGGCGCTTGCAACAGCGTCGAAATATCGGGAGCTCAAAATAATGAACAATCACGGTAGATATCCCGTAAGTGACAGTATAAGTTAAGTTTATTCAAGTTCAAAAACCATTAAACATTTGTTGTGTAGGTGTGTAGATAAAAATCAATATTTCTATGAGTAAGAGCACTTACTCATAGAAATATCTCTTAGGTAGATTTCTTTTGCACGGGTTATTTTTAACTAAAGACATTTACTATTTTAAATGTTATCATAATAGTGACATTCCCAAGCCATTACTTCATCAGGAACAAAACATATATTATGTAACTTATTACGTGAGTAATGTCCAAATCATCTACAAAGAAAGACATTTTTATGACTGTACTGTGTCAGACTGTGTGCGACACTGTTATGAAATATTCTAGCTTACTATAATAAAAAAAGGAAACAAAACAATGTGGGTGTAAGTTACGTGTGGTTAATGGCACGAGCTGATAAAGTTTCAAATACAGAACATGGAGTAGCCGGTACCGACAGCGTCTAGAGACAGCGGTCGGCAGTACCCGGCGGCAATCTTTGCAACTAAGTTTAGTAGTCTAGCAGCTTGGAAATCGCGTTCAGCGCACAATTTCTGTCACGAATCGCTACTCAAAACCTCTCTTGCTCAAACTAAGGCCGTGTTCACACCCATCGTATAGTCAGCCGCCGAGTGCGAGCGTCAAGTGCTGTGAACGTAGCCTTAATGTCATAAGTACAAGTAAACTGAGATACGCTTAGTTTTGTGTACGCTTAGTGTTTCTCTAGCAGTGGCCGCCGATACGAGTCTGTGCTCTGTGGTGTCAAAGCTTTGAATAGAAAATAAAACGAAATCAAAAAGTACTGTTCTGAATAGGACAGACATGAACATGGGTCTGTAAATAGGCTTAATAGTGGAGAATATCATTGATGGATTTTTTCACAGAGGAATTTCATCGGCTATTTAATTTTGTTTGATCAAAAAAAAATCTGCTAACGTGTTAACCGATTTCTAAAAAAAGAAGAGTTTATGTATTTGTAACGTTACAAACAAACAAAACCTTCATATGGAAATAACATATAAAATTATGAACTACTTAACCAATTTTAATAAAGTTTATTTCGAATACAGGAACAGATGTGATCGCAATCTGAAAGGAAGGCCGCGTTACGAAAGTTGCCGACTTAGGTGATGAACTGATGCCGATAATTACCTACGTGTTGCTTCCTCGACTCGATTATTATCGATATCTTTGATACGAACTGTTGCTGCACTAGTTGCGTATCTAGCATTTAGAGCAATATATCTACACCTATGTTATATGTTGGTAAGAACTTGTTTGTTGTTTGTGAGCAATATTTTTAATTCATGATTTTATTAAATTAATCTTTGGTGAAAAAAAAATAATTTCCGTACAAACTTTCATTCCTTATCAAACGTCTTAAGGGGATAAATTAAAAAAAATGCTTCCTCATCTTCATTGTTTATGAAATACCCAAGCTTTTTATATTTCTAAACCCAGCGGGTTAAATGCGGTTGCCTGTCATTTAATATTTTTATAAGAAAGATTAGGTAATAACGAATAATAGATAGTGTACTATAACATCTTTAAAATAAAAACAATACCAAACATGATTCAATTACCGTATCTTCTATAAAAATTAGGGAAATTATGAATCGGGCGAGCAAGAGCGAGCGAAGGCTAAGAGAGACTTGTGGCACCCCGACTCGGACAGGTTAGGTTCGAAGGGGATGGCGGAGTCTAGTGAGCAAGCGAAGTGAGCCAACTAAGACCCCGGAATCCCCTTCGTGATAGGCACCTTTAATTTGAATTTATTTTCGCTCGTTTAAGTACTACCCTATAAATAATTTCATAATAGAGAGTAGTTATTTATTTGCAGAATTAAAGGTTCTTGCACGCTCACCCTTCAGAACTGGGCAAACAAAATATTAACAGTGGCAGACCTATTGTGGCTTTTCTTTAATTAAAATCTTAATTCAGCCATTTTATAAACACTTCAGAATGTTTTCTATATGTCACACTAACTTAGAAATGATAGGACAAAACAATAGAGGCACCCGTTTAGTCAAGAATTTGAATGGAGCGAAAGCGTTAATAAGTATTTCAATGTAACTTAGTTGCAAGACAAAAGAGCTTAGGCCTTTTTCTTTCTTTTCTTTTAAAGCAGGTCGTTTTGCAAACATCACTTTCACATAGAAATGTGAGCGTGGTGCATCAAGACAAGTGATGTTTTGACAGTGAAGCGTCGTCAGCAAATACAGCGTCAACGTAATAGATTTTTTTATTTTATTTTACCTATTAATACTTTTTTGTACTGTATGATGTCGGACGTAAAGAATAGCACCATCCCATATCTTCCCGTGGGTGTCGTAAGAGGCGACTAAGGGACTTACCAGAGAATGGGCTGCAGCGGTCTCCCTGCTTTTTTAATAACCGTAGTGCGATCGCCAACCCGCCTGCCAAGCGTGGCGATTAAGACAAAACCCTCCCTTTGGGGGAGGCCTATGTCCAGCAGTGGACGTCTTTCGGCTGAAATGATGGTGAATGATGAGTACTTTTTTTGTTGTCCTTTTCTTTTCTTACAATACCTTACATTTTACAGTATTGTGATAATTTCAATCTCGGCAAGGGGGACCTGGAGTCTGACTCCCACAAACATCCAATATTTGTAAAACCTCTATATTGTAATTGTACTTTGTGGGAGAAAATAAATCTTTATTATTTATTATAAATAGCCTAATTTCAAACAGATTACAGAATCCAAGTTTTACATAAATATGAAAGGATTTAATGAGGATTGATTTGCGGAATCGAATGTAACATCAACCTTGCTTGCTCGACTAAAAGTTATAATAAATTTATAACTCACAATTTAACATTCTTTTCTGCTCATAGCTTTTTAATCCTTCAACCAAAGCTTATGGAATAAAATAATTTATACTGTACTTAATTATTTATTACTTACGTATCACTAACGCTAATTGTTTCCTGCATAGATACTGCTAAGACAAAGCATACCCTTTGGTGTGACGTAAATTAGGATCAATATTTATAAAACATTGAGTCTCTATACGTTCGTATTTATAAAACATTATAAAAATAAAATGCCTATTGCCAAGCGGTTGGTCGAGTCTTCACGTGACCAGCTTATTGCTAATGTGGTAGAGGCCTTTTTTTGGACAAAGAATTGCCACGTTGTATGGCAACGTGGCAATGCTGCTAGCCTTCTGGGTACTTTTCTCGTTGCCAGCAATACGAATGAATTTATTAAAGCCCTGTTATTATTTTCTCCTTTTGATACATGAAGGTACTTACAAATTTTTATTATTATAATAATAAGTCTGTTCATAGTTTGTAATTCGAGTTATTAAATGCCCATCATGTATTAAATTTTATAACATGGAAAGATTAGCAGACGATAAACATAAATATTAATGATAATATGTAAATACATTAATATGTTTTTTGTATAATTTATGTGTTTGCAATAAAAACAAATCAGTGTGTCATTTCCATTTGCTTATATTGTAACCTGACCCCCACTGATGAGACGTACGTAGATTATATACATAGATTAGTTATATAATTATTTATTAGTGGACAATTTTCTTATACATACCTAACCATGGAAAATTATTGTGGTATCTAAGTCGCAATTACTAACGAATGAAAAGATAAAATATCTCTCTAGTTAAATAATTTCGAATCAGAATAAAGGGTGTAAAAATACCCTTGACGAAGCCGAAAGGCACTTTGTACTGGACTATACCTGGCAACCTTCTAGTTCGGAGATATTTGAGGTCAAAGTTCCAAATTTTTTACATTTTTTTTTTCTAGATTTTATGGTAATAACTCTACTTTAATTACGCCCATGTCCCGTTTACTATTCAAAGTATCCATCAATACAATGTTTTGAGTGTGCTACATTTACTTTTACCGCAAAAATTTTCACCCAAAAAAAAAAGTCGTTTTCCAGCAAAAAATTTTGCGTTGGTTTTAGTATTAGTTAGATGTACATAATGCTTGGTTGACGGCTTCGTGAAGGGTCCGTTTACACTTTACACCCTGTATAATCTACACTTTACACCCTGTATAATCGAGATAGGTACTTAATTAGTTTTCTTGTCGAATTCTCGTCATCACAGGCCACTGCTGGACCCAAATAGCTTGGCTTGGTCATATAGTCACATACAGGCACTGTCTAAATAAGTATAAGCTTTCTTATTTAAGTGACTAGCTTCTGCCCACGACTTCGTCTGCGTGAAACCACCAGTGAAAGATTTTTTGATATCGGTTGAAGAATTTCAGAGATTGCCTCCTACATCTAAAAGAAGATAGGCATAACGGGGCCCTCTTAACTGCAGAAGCGTTTATCAGTGAAATTGTGTACGTTATAAAAGCAAAATTTTACGTACTAATAAATCCTACTGTGCTTTATAGAGCGCTGATATAAACATTTGTGAAATATTTTGATAGGTCGGATTTTGTCCAAGCGACAATTACGGTTATAATTAAAAATCATGTCATTCTAGGCAAATCCAATAAAATAAAAATATATGCTATGATTACCTTTTATCTTAATTTGACCGAAATTTATCTTTTCAGAGTATTTTTACGAACGTACGCGAGCTTTAAGTGTGGTCGCCAGATTGCGTGACCGTCTGCCTTTATTCTTTACCTCTATATAAAATATTATTAGCATCTATATTGATTGCTTTTCAAAATCTATTCTTATCAAATGACAATCTACATCAATCATGGACCTACTATACATATATAATAGGTATGTACTTAATTATCTACGAACACATAGACAGTTACCTACAAGTAATCTTTATTTATTTACTTACGATGATTTTAATAGACACTGATGCTCATGTTAATGGAGAAACGTGTAAATCAAATATAAGTATTTATACAAAGCCATGAATATGCAGATAAGTCATTTACGACATTTTCCATAGAATTAATTTCCATACTAAATTGTGCAAATAGGATATCTAAAAGATAATTTGCTTTTTTGCTACATCCTTGGTTCGATGTGATCTATTGTAGTTTGTATATCATCATCATCATCATCATCATCATCATCATCATCATCATCATCAATACTGTCACTTACGGGATATCTTCGTTGATAGTTCAAAATTCCCGATATTTCGACGTTGTTGGAAGCGCCATAATGTTGGTTGCTGTGAACAATCACGGAAGATATCCCGTAAGTGACGAATACGTTTAGTTTTAAACCGTGAAAGCTTGAAACAGTGATCACCATCATCAACTTGGCCTTTTCCCAAGTATGCTGGGACCGGCTTAAAGTTCAACCGAATGCAGTGAAAACCAGTATCTAAACAGAGCTACTAGCTGCCTATCTGACCTCTAAAACCGCATTACTGGGTAAAACGATACCCTTTGGTAAGATTGGTGGAAAAACCTTCGTTCACCATCATTCGTAATATTGTCTTCTTCTTCGTATCGCTGGCACGACAGTATTTTTTTGTTATATTTGGTTAGCCCGGAACTTCGCGACTTCCACCACGTCGTCGGTGGCGCGAAGGTCACTTCGGCTGCGTATCTTTGGGCTTAAAGGGCAGGATATTAGGTGGAGCATAATTGGCGACACAGCTCCACAACCACACCCCGCTGCTGTTTCATTGAGGTAGCCCTAATTAATGAGATCAGATCATCTTCCCACTCGAGGCCAGAGATGGTTCAAGGACTTCCAGGTAGACTACGGAAGGTTAGACCCTGCAGGAAGATGCTCACTTAGTGGTAAGTAGTCAGTGGGAGGGGGACAGCTGTTTTTCGCAATATTGTAAAACGTCCAAAGGAAGCCAAATTAAGATTTAAAAAAATGAGTGCTGAATGAAAATTCAACTTTCTTTAGCAGGTCGTGGGTAACTAACATTCTAGTTTAGACTGAAATAAATGAGCTTGAACACTATCATCAAATAATGTAGCCACAGTTGCCACGCTAGCCTAAATACCAATTTCGGTTTCGAAATTTGGTTCACATTTCATATGTGGGTACAAGTTACCGGTATTACACGGAACCCTAGCTAAATAACAAGTTCATAACAGCAATTAACTAAATATTGATTGACAGTTACCTAATATTACAGTTATGCACTTTTTATTTCATTTTGGGACACGTGATACGTGTATTACGATCACTGTGCGAATTTATTTTGAACACAACATTTTTCTAGACTGTAATATTAACACCGTTTACGTAGTTTCCGAGTTTCCTCCGTGCCTCAGAAATCACGTTAAGCGGTTGGCCCCGGCTGTCATTTGTAGGTCTTTGACAGTCCTTACAAATAGTCAGTGGCCCGAAAGTCTCACAACCAGTCTTACCGAGGGCTATCGTGTTACCCAGAACTAGCTGGATTGTTGAGGTCAGATAGGCATTTGCTCCATGTAAAATCCTGGTATTCAGCTGCTTCCGGTTAGACTGGAAGCCGACCCCAACGTAGTAGGGAAAAGCCTAAGCTTAAAGGGGTTAAATCGGGGAGAAAAGTCTGTATGGAGATGTTATAGTTTTTTCACACGCATATGGCGTGATATTTGATAGACATATATCTACGGCCAGCAGTAAGTTCTTCGCTACACTTCGATATTATCTGTGACTTCGGTAAGTAGTAGGTATATCATGCTGAAAATAATGTCGCAATCAATACCTTATTATGTCTTTATGTATCGTAATTAGTCGACCCCTGCAAAATAATGAATTATACTTTTGGACCGTATGTATAAATTTTGAAAATAAAGCGTTTATTTAACAATGCAATTATTTGCAAAGTTAATTAAATGACAATAATACGATTGGTAAATCATGCTTGTTTACTGTAATAAATCTCGGTAAATAATCTAAAAACATTAACGTAAATCTAAGAATTACAAAGGAAAGATTAATTTTAGATATAATTGAAGGTAACAAATACCTCCTTACCTATCTGAACAAATCCTACTTAATCAAGAAAATTGATGACACGTTAAAAATACAAATGGTAGTTAAGTAGGGACAAAACCGTATACAGTAAAACGATAGAAGTTTTAAATGGAATAATTCTGTAGTTATACATAAATTATAATATGTCCCTACCTACCATTGAATCGTATGAAGCCATTACATGTCGCTAAACGTTTTTACCACTCTACTATTACTGTTTTCTGAGAACAAATTGCCTGTTTGAAAATTAACTGTATGATTACTTTGATTACTGTCTCATCGCTCCTTGCTACGTCATCATTATCTTGCCCTTATCCTTATATATTTGTGGTCGGCGCAGCATGTCTTCTTCTTCCATACTTCTATAATACTCGTCATCTCAGCAGCCACCACCTTTCTAGCCGTGCCATCCTTCACACTGTCCTACTTGCTACATATATTCTCTCTTTACCTCGTGGTTAGTGCCTAACCTGCTAGTCGTTTTTTTTATGCCGCCCGAGGTCCTCTGACTTGGCTTTACATGCCGTTAAGAATCTTGCTACATGATTTGTTTTTTTTTTTCATTATTCAGCTTGTGATCAGGGGGGTTACTATGACGTCTTAGAGTAGGTAATTCCAGTGTGGGAAAGAGACAGAGCTATACAGGTCGTCTAGCGCCATCTCTTTCCCACTCTGGAATTACTCCTGCTTTAATACGTCATGGTAGGCCGCCTGGAAGTTTGGAAAGTGGCGCCTGTTACAGAAAAATTGAAAGGTAGTCGTTTGTCTTGGTATGGACATTTAATGAGGAGGGATGAATCGCATGTGACTAAAAGAGTGATGGACATGAATGTTGATGGATGGAGAGGGAGAGGAAAGCCAAAGAAAAGATAGAGAAAGGAGTAAATGATGCCGTGACGTCTGACAGGGGAGAATGGAAGAAGAAAACGTGTTGCGCCGACCCCAAATAGAATGGGACAAGGCCAGGAAGATGATGATGACAGCTTGTGATCCTCTTTACCTACTTAGTTATTAGCTACTGAATAATGATAAAGCATACTGACAATTTAATAAAGGGTAAAAAGAAGGCATTAGAAGTCTCCAGGCTAGGTACTATTCCCCTCTCTGGAGCCCTGACCCGTAGCTTGGACCCTGTTCCCGATACCGGTGGGCTACAATTTTTTATATTTTTAAATGTTTTTTTTTTATTGTTTTTTCTAAAGAATATTTAAAAATGTAATTAATTTGTATATAAATAAAGAAAGGAAATAATAAACAAAAAAAAAAAATTGTCAACAATCACGGAAGATATCCTGTAAGTGACAGTATAAGTTTAGGTACTATTTAACCATCTAAGTAAAGAGATCTCCAAAAAAATCGGTAACTTTAATTAAAACTCAATTAAATTGAATTGGTATTATGCACGGTTTATGCTAAATTTGCCAATTTTTGCCGCAATGTAATTAACATTTTAAATCGATTAAGATAAATAGCTTAAAAGTTTAACTTTAGAATATATTTTTATCTAGTGTATTTGAATTCATGGTTAAATTAACTTTATTTATAAAAGGCATTTTATTTTATCCTCTTTTAATTCATTTGCGAAGTTGACGTTATTTCAACAACAAATCGTATCATTTAATGAAACTGAAATTATATTTAAATCTTCAAGTAATCCCAAGGAAATTTCGATTAATGTTTACACTTTTTTAATTTATTTATGAATCATATTTACGTAACTTCATCGTTTATCCACACTTTACTATTTAATATAGTTTTATGACATAAATTCACGCCAAATTATACAACCTATTAAAAATCAACCGTGAAAAGCAGAAAAAGTAAAATTAAAACACTCACGCTTTGACAAAATCAGCTGCCAGCCGGTCAACATGTTTGTTCTTTTATAAAAAAAAAAAAACTCCACAAAAAAGCACTTTTAAGTTCAGATTTATTATTCACTGGATTTTATTTGATAATATCCATAGGAACCATATATCACAAAATACGAGTATTGTCGAAGGCGCGAAGTATGCGCAGGAGTCGCATGCACTGAACCGTCACCCACAACACGCAGCCTACAATTACGCGCCCGCGCAGCTACCTCCAGTCTATATACCACAGCGCCGATCGCCTGGTCGACGTAAAACCATACTACACAGGCCACAGTACTACTTTACCATAATCAATTATCCTGTTGTTGATATAAATCTAATTTGTTTTTTTTTTCTTTTTCAGAATTGAGGAAATCATTTGTAGGCTGGAACCGCCGTACGATACGATATAGATCTTTATTATCAGACGTGTGCAGTTAAACCGAAAGTAATATGATGGTAACGATGTTTTTCTTGTCTAGATGCTCTGTTACCTAGGCTGAAAATAGTAGGAATAAACCTACCTATACTTTAGTATAATTAAGCAATAGATATAGCCGTCAGTAGCGAACTATTTTGAATACCATCAAACAATGAATTATGCAATCGAAACCGTTATTTTCGATTTCGTTTAAATTTTGTAGATCCTGCACAAAGACGCAATTTACTAATTAGATTATTAAATAATTTTTGAAAAATGTAGCTGCCTAGAGCGTAGATTAGTCCCCAATTGATGGCAAATGTGGCAATGGGTGTGGGCTTTCTACAAGTATGCCTCTGCCTAACTATTCGGGAATAACAAGCGTGATGTAATACCTACAAAGAACTTCGCCTTCGTGATTCGAATACTATTTAAACTCCTTATTCAATATTATCTATGTAAATAGAGAACTATTACTTACATGTGGGTCATACATAAGCTATAAAATCGGCAAACCAGTATTTTTACGTAACAGCGACGCGGTCAAGTTCAGTAACACACGCGCGTGCAAATCGTGTGTCAAAATTGCAATTGTCGGGGCTAAATGCGTTTATAATTTTCCGTATTTGATACACTGGTTACACTGACTGTATAAATTTTCAAACAATTCACATAAAACGTGCAATGTATCGGACACGGCTCTTTGCTTTCACTTACATTTGCGTTACAAGTGTTGAAGTTGAAAGCACTGCCTGGATTTATGTCACATTGTTGCTTTTGTTTAAATTATATGACTGTAAACGTGCTGTAGGCATAAGCTGAACGTGGGCCTATAAGACCTACAAACCAAAATCTAATCAGGTGGTCACAGCAGCTATCTATCGATCTTTTCGATATCCTTTAGCTCTTTAACTTTTAAGGCTATGACAGCCTGGTACCTACTTCAGCAACTTGGCAAATAGTCCGCGTAAACTGTCAACAGTTCATGCCAGTGGATATTTCCGTTGCTGCGTTACAGTTTTTCATAAATAATTCGAATTTGGGAATTGCTAAAATGTTCAAATCGAGTAGTATAATAAAATTAATGCTAATAAAGTCAAGATAAAGTTTAATATTACAGACTTATTCCTTAGTCTAGGAGCAATCGGTTTAGGAAGATGACGATGTCAAATATTTTGATGGAATGGTCGGCTTTACTTATAGTAACAATTTTACTTAAGATTTCTTGATAATGTAATAATATTCTCATTTTGTTTTTATCTAGCTTATAGGTTCTAGACATAAGCGAATCGGTATCGTGAAAGCATCCGTAATTTTTGTCGGTTTTGTTGACCTTAGAGCCCCGGACTGCCAAGGGTATAGTGTAGGTATAGCTCTTAAAGACTATGACAGCCTGGTACCTCAGCAACTTAGCTAACATAACTCCAGCAAGGCATTTAATCTGTTTCTAGCAAAAACGAACAAGTCCATGATGAAGACCCCTCAGACTTTAAAAAAAAAATATAGGCCTGTACAAATCTCCATCAATTAATGAATTAATCAAGCTTTTGATGAATAAATAAAACGCGAACAGGAAAGTGTGTCAGCATCACTTCTACTGGTTATCTACGTAACAAATAAATAAAACATGTAAATTGCGTTAGATGGTGCATTAAGTAACTATGTGCCTTTGTTCTGGTGAGTCTTGCTCACACGTGGACCATACAAAAGCTCGTAAAAGAGCTGAAAAGATCCATTCCATGAAAGAATAAACCAGAAAGAGGGAGAGAATACAGTAAGTCAGGAAAAGAGACTCTTACCTACCTTGAGCGTACGGTAGAATCACTACCTACTTCAAAGTTGAAATGAGGGTTTTTGTAATGGTAGGTATTTATGTTAGGAACTTAATGTGTTGGTTTACATTATAATAAATTTTATGTAACAACCTATTGTTTAAGATTTTAAACTATCATGGTCACTAACTTTTTTTTTTTTTTTTTTGTATTATTAATAAACCTATTGTTTCTCTCAAGAAAAGGGTTTTTCCCGCAGTCACCATGAAGCATCAGTATATATTTCAATTGAAGAAATGGGGCTGGTTAGATGTAGTTAGTTCTTCTCTCTTACATCTGTAGTTTAACTCCTTGCAAGTGTGTTAAATTGTGTTGGCATTCCATTATTATCATCATGCACTGCCCGATTTCACCCTGTATTGGGCCATAAAGCCTCTCTTTTCTTGTGACAATCCCCGTGCTACTGTGCCAGTCTCATCCAGCTCTCGATGGCAACATTATCGTCCACCCATCTTGCCGCCGGATGACCAACGCTTCTTTTTGGCATTTCGTCATCATCCACAACTTGGTTTCCCCCAATACTGGCTGAAGTCCTATCTTCGCTTGTGTAAAACTCCATTTAGCTTAAAACGGAGTGATACTACCTTACTTTTCTATTTTGTAACAATTATCAGCTACATCATCATCATCATCATCATTTCAGCCAAAAGACGTCCACTGCTGGACATAGGCCTCCCCCAAGTGTCGCCACATTGACCGGTCCCGTGCGACTCGCATCCAGTTCTCATCATCTACGCATGATTAATTATTCTCTTACATTAGATGTTGCTCTTTCTGCAATATTACACAATACTGTGTGTACTAACAATATTACATATGAACAAGTTTATAAAACAAGCGATCATTGTGATCTGATATTGGTTGCAAAAGTGATATGGATTTTAACATCCTGGCCTGTAAGAGCAGGCTCATACACAATATAGCATCAAAAATTCCTCCTCAAAGTTGAGTTTTTTAACCGACTTTCTTCAAAAAGGAGGAGGTTCTCACTTCGGTAGTATTTTTTTTTGTTTTTTTTTTTTATGTCTGTTAACTCATAACTCCGTCATTTACTAACCGATTTGAAAAAATATTTTTTAAGTGAAAGGATATACATTTCCCTATTGGTCCCATAGAAATTTCATCAATATCGGTTCAGTAATTTTGTTTTTTTTCGAAACGTTAATTGCCTCACGCGACGTCGCGTGATGGTGCCTTAGCAGCGTATTGGTTCTGGTATTTGTTTAGGCCACTTGAGAAGACATTCAACGATTTTTTTTTATTTTGGCCATCTAGGTAAGTTAGGTAGCGTTTTGGCTTGGCAATGAATGTGTTATATACGTAGTTTTTCTTCTTGGGGCTATGTTGATGACATGATGATCTCTTAATAACTTCTAGTTACAATGTAAAAATTAATTCGTGACAAGAATTTGTGTGGTACACTACAACTAAAAAAGGTTAAATAAAAAAACTTTCTGCGAAAAAAAAACCGACTTCCAAAAAATCACTATAAAGTCTAAAATAACTTTTTAGTGATTTTTATTTTAGACATATTTAATGTTTTTTGGAAGTCCGTTTTTTTCACAAAAAGTTTTTTATTGTAAATTCAACAAAATGCATAAAACAAAGTGAAATATATAAGATTTTTAACTATCATGGTCACTAGTGAAATATGTAAATAATATGGTCCAGCAGATTTTCCAGTTCACTAGCAAAAAACGAACAACATGGCAATGGCCGTGGGCCGCGGGGGTGTGTCAATGTTATTTGACACACTGTATATTATCACTTATTAAAATGACCTATAATGTCGTCATCGTTCAACTGTTGATATACGATAATGTGCCGTTTTATTAAACAGTCATCACACATTGACGGGTGAAAATACATTCAATGATAACAACAGCTTCATATTTGCAAATAGGAAGACTGATTCTATCTACGTTGTAGGTCTACGCAAGACGCAAGCAATCAAAATTGACGTAGACGTCTATAAAGGGGGTCGCATTTCAATTGATATGCGAATAAACAAGAACATTGAAGATTATGAACCACTTAAACACATTTATCAATTGATTTCAAATGGTGAAACGTCATTGCCCAAAAAACACGCCTCCAAATCATCTCCAAATTGTTTCCATACGACGCAAGCGGCGTATGAAGCTTCACTTTTAGAATAGGAATGTGTGTAAGTGACGATAATGAATAAACATTGTTCTCGCCTTCAAGTACACGAGCTAGTGAAACTGCATTACAAGTACGTTGCAGGGAGTTGTAACGTGCATCGACGCATAGCCGTGATGATCTTCACACACTATACACGCGACTGTATACAACCATTCTTCTACACAATGTACAACGTGATCCTGAAACAATATTTATCAATCGTTTGTCCACATTAATTATATAGAGCCATTTGTTTCTTTGTTTCACGAATGCATGCTACAGGGAATAAGAATTGAATAGATTCTCTCCTTCGCAAAGAACTCAAGTGGCTCCCAATCCGCCTTCGCAGGAGCACTAGGATCCTATGTCTCCTCTTCAATATCCTGCACAACCCGTCCTATCCTTCTTACCTGCGTGTGCGTTGTTCTTATTCCCACCCTACTGACGCGCCGTGTAGATCGCACCTTAGATCCTTTCTTAAATCCCATCCTCATAAATCATGTACTCATACTCCTTCTCCGTCCATGCTGTAAGGTTGTGGAACTCACTTCCGCCTAGCATTCGTGATTTGAAGTCCATATCATTATTCAAATCCAGAGTGAAAGAGCATTACCTTTCCTCTCAACTATAATTTATTATCTACATATGTATGTATATATTTTTATTAGTTTATACATCTTACCGGTATGTAAGTACCTATTTGTATAAGTATATATTAATATTTATTTATATTTGTATTTATATATAATATAACTTAACCTAAAATAATTTTAGGTTAAGTTAGGTAAGACACATAAACACCTTATTCTCTTCCGTTTCTACACAGTGCTGTCTACATTTCTTTTTTTTACTTCTCCTTTTGCGGGTCTGCTGGCAGAAATTTCTTAGGAAATAAGCCGTACCTATGTACTTATGTATTATAATGTTATTTCCTGTGTTGTATATATTGTGTACATAAATAGTAAAATAAATAAAAAGATAATATATTTGCTTATAAAGTAGTTCAATCATGCGGTTAAGGCATGGTTACGAGTGCTCTGCCGGCTACCGGTCCACATTACAATTACACTCATTAACTCATTACATGTGTATTTCGTCAATCTTTAACTAATGCGTTCAAGCTTTGTTACGCAAAGTAACTATGACTAAACTGCAGAAAATGTTACTTGTTTTATTGTGACAATACTGGTAGCTATTTTATAGCAAGATTGATTACTTAATACTTCCGTGATAGTGTTATGTAGGAGTACATTCTAGGAATAAGGTCTTTTCAATTAAAATCTTGGATAAAATACAACACGCCCGTGTTTTATTAGGTAGGACGTGTATTGTATGGGACACCCCAATGTACCCCATTCGCCAGTTATGTTTAACTCCATAGGACGAGCGTTTTGCCATTAACGGGGAACTATTCCAGACTCTGAGACTGCCTCGTTGGTCTAGTGGTCGCAAGCGCGACTGCTGAACATGAGGTCCTGTGCTCGATTCCCAAGTCGGGCAAAGTGTTATTGGGTTTTTCAAACAAGAATTTCTCAGTAGCAGCATTGGATTCTCGATTTGCGCCCGGTTGATGGCAATAGGGTCGCCCCTATTACACGGGGTTTAAACATAACGACGACAATATATCGAAATGCGGGTGTATTATTAGGTACCTACTACCTACACCTCTGCCTCACCCAACGGGGATTACAGACGTGATGTTACGTTATTCCAGACTCCGGGCTAATACTATTGTAAAAGGGACTTTAGGGCATCAGAAAAGCAGCTTGTCATTTGTTTCTGTGTAACCATCACAAAAGTACAAAATCCAAAGGCCGCAAGCGAAAACCGCAGCGGCAGTAGCCCAGCCGCAACGGCAGACCGCAGCGACACAACTGTTTTTTTTTATCATCATCATCTGCCTAGCCTTTTTCCAACTATGATGGGGTCGGCGTCCAGTCTAACCGTATGCAGCTGAATACCAGTATTTCGACTACCTATCTGACCTGCACAACTCAGTTAGTTCTGGGACTTCTGGGTAATACGATATCCCTTGATAAGACTGATTGTCAGACTTTCGGGCCACTGACTACCTGTTACGACCGTCAAAGATCTACAAATGAGGGCTGGGACCAAGCAACGGCTTTACGTGCTTTCCGAGGCACGGAGGAAACTCGGTATGGGTGGATCACCCATCCACAGACCAGCCGGCAAGCGCGGTTTAACCTACAGTTACTAGTGTTAGTTAGCTACAGTGATCTTAGCAACTATTATTATTTTAGTCCCGAGCTCTTGCCATCTATGAAAGAGGTTTCATAGATTTACATAACGGTCTGTCATAGCGTTTGAGTGGTTTTAGGGCCGGACTCCACCAATGCGGAAGCATGCAGAAATGTGCGAAGCGGAAAGGATCGAGGACGGTTAGGAGTTAGGGTGTATCCACCGAAGCTTTGCGGAAGTGACTACTTGCTAGACCAGAGCGGGGATGTGTGTACAGGGCCTGTACACACATCTCTGCTCCAGCCTGTACTACAGGCTACTCAACACGACCAGTTTAGAGACTGCGCACACTGCACACCGCTCACGTCTCTTCTTGTCTCCGCTGTGCGCTCTTACCTGCTTGGCCTAAGCAAATATTAGACATCTCCTCCTGCTCAACTATTTTCTCTAAAGCTAAGTGGAGACGAGAAGTGTAAATAATAAAATTTTACAACACATCTCCGCTCCTTTAGTCCTCTCGTCTCGTCGCCGCTTTTAGTAGTCTCAGGGCCTTACTGTTGCGGTTTGCGGTGTCGGTCGTCCTCTGAATTGTACCATAACAAACCAGCATAACATCATGGCTATTATTTTAAAATACTTATTGTATTTTACAATTTGTTTTTCTTTAACAAACAAACAGTGCACTCACGATTATAATATTTACAATGACTAACTAAATACACGAAGCTAGGCAGTGTATTTTTCGTCTAATATTCTTAGAAAGTACATAGATCTATAAAGGTGAATTTATACTGGAGGCCTTCGACGTATTTTCATTTCTATTTCGTAACGCAAGAAACGTAGTCCTTCCCACGTAAGTTTCCAAGCAGTAGTAGCTTGCGTACATTGCCGTACCTTGCATGCAAGCAAAATCGCAGAAATGACGCCATTCAAGCATGCAAGCTACTTACAATTAATAACTTCGGTGGATCGAAATGGCATCGAACAAATTAGAACTAGATGGAACCGATAGTTGCACACTAAAGTTTGATGTTCATGTTCAAAGCGGTTTTATTTGGTTGAACGGGTGCTTCACGAGTGAATTGGACTAGAAATGGCACAATTGTCGACTACGTCATCGTTTGGGTACTGGTTTACATCAGGTTACTGAGATAAAGTTCCAACACGCCTTCCTTACAACAATACAATTCAAGCTAAAATAATTTAACTCCAGTGGTCTTAAAAAAGAGGCAATTGCTTTCAAAGCGTTTTGTATTTCTACACGGACTGTCAACAGGATTGACATGAATTTGTCAGTAACTAATGTGAATCCAACACATTTCTGACGGAGGAGCTCGTGGCTTAAATAATGACAGCCGCTCGAGTCGATCTTCAGGTTAGCCGCGCTTGCCCTGGTTGGCCCGTGGATAGCGCCCATTACATACCGAGTTTCCTCCGTGCTTCGGAAGACTGTTAAGCCGTTGGTCCCGGCTGTCATTTGTAGATCTTAGACAGTCGTTACAGGTAGTCAGTGGCCCGAGAGTTTGACAACCTGCAGTCTTACCAAGGGGTATCGTATTACGCAGTACTAACTGGGTTGTAGAGGTCAGATAGGCAGTCGCTCCGTGTAAAATACAGGTATTCAACTGCATCCGGTTAGACTGGAAGCCGACCCCTACAGTTGGGAAAAGACTACGCAGATGAAAGATGGTCATACTGGTCTAGGTCTTCGATAATGAGTAGGTAATTGTTTTGTTAGCCTCAATATAAACGCGCCTTAAAACAAATTCCGACCACCGTCGCACACTGCGCAAATATTTATTCAACTTGACAATATAGGATTTACTACAATATTGTTGAGTATCCTGCTTCGGTAATCCGGTAGGCAGAAAAACTTAGTCTTTACTTACCAGTACTTATTAGTCTTCATTTTTGTTTCATTGTTTACTTTCGAATGTAAACTTTATCATAAAAATACAGAAAACACGTGTTAAGTTGTTGTATTTTGAAATGCCACGTGAGTTCAAAGCAGCCTTTAGGTGCTACGTGGAGTTTACGAGCCGTCTACGAGATATCTACGCGGCTTCTACGAGATGTTTATGTGGGGCAACATGCCCTACGGCTTACAAGTCCTACGACAGTATCAATCATATTCAAAAATACGCGTGAAAATACCCTTTACTGTCGCACAGTCCGGTAAAAAATAATTGTAACAAATTGATTCGACTGCAGACTGCAAATATGGGCGAAGTTATAAATGTTATAATGGCCTAGCTACGAGTAAGTACGTACTCCAGAATAACCGATACGCTACGTACATCACGTACTGCAACAAATACTGTCAAGTGGTCACTGTAACAGAATAAAATAGACAGATCAGACAATGGGTGTAAAAGTACCTTTAACGAAGTCAAAAGGCATTTGTTCTCCCCGTCATTGCGATCATTTTTTTGTTCTAGACCTTAGGTACCTGGGAATCTTCTGGCTACGGAGATATTGTGGGTCATAGTTTCAACTTTTTCACAAGTTTATTTTTAAGTAGGTACAAGTTTTAATGTTATAACTTTACTTAAAATACCTCCACGACTCCGACTATTCAATGCACTCATCAGCACAATTTTTTGAGTTCTTTACATTGAGTCCTACCGTGAAACGTTCTTTTCACCCAAAAAAAAGTCGTTTTCCAGCAAGAATTTTTGCGTAGACTAAATTACTTTGATGTACAGAATAATAGGTTGATGGCTTCGTGAAGGGTCTGTTTACACCTTGTATACTAAAGAGGCACGTGAAAAGACAAAAAATAATAGATTTGTATGCTTAGTTTGCATCGTATTAGGAATTCAATCAGCAAATGAGATGACTACAAATGAACCGGACGCATACTAGATTAGTTTCTATCCGATTTGAAATGATGATCCGCAAATCAATGCCGTGGATACTATAAATAGAATCATTTAACGGAAGATTACTCCGATCTAGGTACGTTTTATTTGACAACAGAAGAATTAGTAGTACAATACAGTGCACGTATATTCACGGAACTACAGGATGTTCAATTTATTGAGACACTACCGGGTGTATAGGCTTTGTTAGAAGAACTTGAAACATGTGCAACACGAAATATTTTCCCTAACTAAAGTGAATTTAGTAGCAGAGAATCCATGGCCAACAACTTGACCTTGCAGTATTACTACTGAAAGGAAATCGAGACACAATCAGCTATTCCAGTAACAATTGTTGTGACACGACGGTTGCAAAATTGGTATAATCGTTACAAATAATACTTGGCAAAAAATAAATTGGACAAATAATTTTATTGTGGTCTATCATAGAGATATCATTTTGAAAAGTTATTTAATCTGTGTCAAGTGGATTATAACCTCTTTTCACTCGAGGTTTTTGTTTGTAGGCACTTCAAATTATATCAGTCCATGATTGTGGTTTTGTGCTACGTATTTTGTGTTGTTTTTTCGGCGGTGAAAAATATGAGGCTGGTGGCAAAAATGTGAATCTAGTGGAAGTTTGATAAATTAGTACCCATTTTAGGTTCTCTCAGATAACTCATTAGTTTTTTTTTGTTAATGGCATATCACAGGTCAACCTATGAGGCTGGCTTCTACTTAACAGAACTATCCTGTGGGTGTCTTGAGTGTAAAGCCTCCAGCCAGGGGCATAATAGATCCTTCAATATATTGCATTGGTCGGTTGGTTTGGTTGCACTGTATACATTTGTTAGACACTGGCTAGATTTACATTATGTCGAGCCGTCGCCTAAAACCAGTAAAACGTGCCAAATAAAATGTATATAAAATGTTTTTTGCCGAAAAAAACACTAAGTGAATAAATAAGTAGTCTACTTCATTGCTATTAAAGTAGATAGTGGTGCGGCTACAGATATTTTTGTATGTTTGGTTATGTTGCTATATCGTAAAGGTCCAGCGGCAGTTTGAAGTGAGTCAAATCTTCACCATTAGATAGACTACGCACGGCAATTTTTTAAAATTAAAATATACACACAGTACCTGACCAGGAAATAAATCCAATTCTAGAAGGTATTCCCATCTTATTTCACTACGCTAGAAGATGACGTCAGCAAACATACACATGTGATGCACGACATGTATGGATCAGTCTAGAGTCACATGTACTCTACTCTGTATTCAAGAAGAGTACTCTTATGAGCTCAGCCTATGACTGAGTTACGTACCGTAGACCTAACGTCAGTAGTAACGAAACCAGTATAAGCTTGCCTCTTATTCCATTGAAGCTCCGTACTACTCTAGGCCAGATTAAGGTCTAAGTGTTACCACCGACTTGCGGTTGACTTCACTGGTATGTTACGGAAGTGGTTTGGTATGAATCGAATACATTTTTGGAGGTAGTGTAGTGAAGTCTTTGTTGAAGTCAACGTTAGCATTCAGGAAGGATATATAAAGGTGGTACGGGAGTTAGAAAAGAGTTCTGTTTAATTAGTACTGAGTTATAAAGCACTTATTGCTAAACTTGTGAAATCTACTAAATTGCTGTATCATCTTTCGATAGATAAATAGGGTGATGTCGTAATGATTTCGTTTAGAAGACACGTTAAAGAACCGACAGCGAGAGGATTGAATTATGATCAATCCCAAACGACATGATCTTGGTATATACAGGGTGTATCCCGAAAGGGTATAGTCATATCACCTGTCCCATACATTTGGGTCGAGTAGGTATTGAAATTTTATATGGGACAGCTGATATTTTTTTCGCATTTACGATATTGGACCCAAGGAGAAAGTTGTTAACGGTAGGCTACATCATCAGTACTGCGCGCTGATTAGTCAACAAGAAATTGGTGACAGGTGGAACATGGACATCTCGCGCGTACTAAATATTACTAAAGCAGTGTAAGTTTAGCGAAATACATTCAGTACATCACTCTTCCTACCTGGTTTCATTTACAAACCCCAACACTGCTACAAGTTTGATGGTCTGCAGCATAATTATGAGTCGTACATTTTTGAGTGTAGGAGAAATTCAGTCATAATTTTGAAGGTCAAGAGTTCTATGAGCTCTTACAACTATTGACCACTCAATAATTATTTTCTATGACTTGTAATAACAATGAATCTAAGCTGCATACATTTTTTGACTCTTATTAAAACTACAATTACATTTATTGGCAAACTTAAAAATAACCTGCTTACAGTTATGATATCTATTAGATGTATTGACTAATATAAAGTATGGCTCTTTGTGAGTTCGTTAATGCACTTAACTCCATTTCGCAGAAATTGTGGCTTAGCTCCATTGGCCTCCAAGGCGACGATATCCTTTCGTATGACTATACCCTTTCTGTTACACCCTGTATATGCATATATACTAGGAAAATGATCATCGCAAAATATGTTTCTATATTATGCTGCGATGGAAACTAAAGACAAGTCAACAAAGCGATCTATTTAAAAAATTCCATGTTTGTTTACGTAATGGAAACGGGAGTATGTTCGTGACCCAGTGTTTAGTCGTGGCATTATATTCTCAAGTATAGAAAACTTACAATAATACCAAGAATTGCCACTTCTTAGAAAGAACCTCATATGTATGTTTAAAGGTTTTACGTAACATCAGTTTTATTTGCGACAAGGTCGATACGTAAATTAGGTTTGTGGTTTTAAATCTAAACTAGGACACTCATTTTAGGGTTCCGTAGCCAAATGGCTAAAAACGGAACCCTTATAGAACGGTCATGTCTGTCTGTCTGTCCGTCTGTATGTCACAGCCAGTTTATTCCGAAACTATTTGGACTACACAGTTGAAATTTGGTAGGTATTCTGTGAACCGCTTTACGGTTTTATACAAAAATAAAAGATTAAGGCCAGACTAGATTGGACCAGAAAAAATAAATAAAAACATCATCAAACCTATACGTGCGGGGTGACTATAGATAGGTCTTTAAAAATGACATTGGGGTTCCTAAAACTATTTTTTCTCAGAGTCAATAATTTGAAAGATAGGCACTTCTAAAGTGGGAAAATGTGTGCCCTAATCAGTGTTATTTCTAAAGTAAGAGGAGGAAAATTTTGAAAAAATGTAGGATAATAGAACGTAAAAAAAAGTTTCAACGAAAATTGGTTTGAATAAGATTTGATGTTTAGCTTTTTAGATTTGGGACTTTTACATCAAACTGCAGCAGTAACTTTGTTTTTATTAACATACTATGAAAAACAAATTTAGTTTTGCTGTTGAATGTAATACAATACAACTTATGAATGAGCCTTCAAACTATCTTTACTATATTGTTTGGTGCTACGGAACCCTGTGTGCGTGTGAGGACGACTCGCACTTGGCCGGTTTTTGTTAATATAATTTATGGCTTCAAATGTTATGCATTAGAATAAGAATTTCAAGACTTTAAAATAACCTTGTAAAAATTGAGATATAAATACCTACATATTCCATCGTTTGTGTCCTAATCAGCAGGTTACACCTACCTGACACCATCGGCCTCCCATGGCCCATGGGGCACCCCACTTTCCGGGAACTGAAATACGGTGGCGTAGATGGTAGGCAGTATTAGACTCCACTCTTGCATGATTTGGGGGCCGGGAATAAAAATCCGAAATTCTGATATTCAATTCGGTATGAGTGCTTAATTTACGTTATAGGTAGGCATTTGTTTTCCAGAATTATTTTTGTTTGAACGCGGTGAATTAAATACAATCGAGAATCATTGAGGTAGAAGAACTCATTTAGCTCATAAGTCATTTAAGAAGTACCATCAACTTCGAAAGAAAAACAATTGATTTACTGTGGACACAGGACATAAGTACCTAAGGTACCGCTACTTAACCGAAAACATAAAATTCCTTTTAAAAACAAGCCTAACTCAAAAACATAGTGTTTACACACAACATTCTTTGATGTAGATCCGTCGACTGTTCGCAGAAGTAACACCAGTTGACCGTACTTATTTACTATGTTGTGGTAAATAATGTCAATATCTCACTAATACTTCTTTGTTTACTTGTATACCTAAGTTACACGTTCTTTGTTAACAAAGTCAATTAGCGTAGTTTTAAAATAAATACCTAATTGAAAAACCACAAATATAAGCTATCAAAGTAACCATCTCTGCCATCACTACAACTTGATAGCTTTTTTTTTTTTAGCTTATACTGTCCGACTACTGGGCAAAGGCCTCCCTCAATTCCTTCCATGTGCTCTTTACCCGTGCCTCCTCGAACTAGCCCTCGCGGTACGCGTCCAGATCGTCTCGCTACCTCTTGGTCTCTGTGGTCAAAATGGGGGGGAGCGAGCGGCTGCAGATTTAAATAATATATTACTGTTAAAGACCGAACTACAAAAAAAAAATCTCTGGTCCATCTCTCTCTGGTAAAAAAAAAAGATTTCTGGCATATCCAACCATCCATCCATCTCTCTCTCTTTCTCTGGTAAATCCTAATAATTTCCCAAAAACCAAAGATTTACCAACTCATAATGGTAAAAGCCCGAACTATTCTGTGATCATGGTTCATTTCGAACTTTTACCACCATACATTCGGTCAATCTGAGGTTTTACCTCAGAGGCACGGTAAATGTTGTGGAGGAATGACCGTGAGAGAGCGAGACGCGTCCCGGTCGCGTGTACACTCAGGTGGATCTATAAACTATACTCTTGCTTTGACTAGGACATGTACCTGTCTAGCTAGAGAATTCAAGATAGATCTTGAACTTGCAATTTGACAGATGTGCCCAGTGACAAGAGTATTGCTTGGCCATAGTAAGCACATGATAGTAAGTGCTAAGTTACGTTTATGGATCTCTGCCTCATTTCCATGGCTGTAAACAAAAAGCCGAAACACACCGGATCCGTACACGTAGACGTGCACGTACACATGCACGTACCATGACGTTGTAATATATGGAACGTAATAGAGACATGGCACACCGCTTGCGTGACGTACACGTGCGCGTAGACTACATGCGTAACGCTACGCATTGCAGCTCCCATGAGACAAACCGGCTGCGTACCTACGCAGAGCGGAACGACAACGTCGCATTGATGCGTGCAATAATGACGTTGTAGTCAATGGCATTCCGTATTGGACGTCAGCGTCACACCTAGCAAGTTTGAACACGTACGTATCTTTGCTGCGCGTCACTACGCGCCTGACTTACGCATTCAGTTGTATTTGATTTCAAATTGTACCGGTAGTAAGTGGTGTTTACGTTCCATATATTACAACGTCATGGTACGTGCACGTACACGTGCACGTACCATGACGTTGTAATATATGGAACGTAATAGAGACATGGCACACCGCTTGCGTGACGTACACGTGCGCGTATACTACATGCGTAACGCTATGCATTGCAGCTCCCATGAGACAAACCGGATGCGTACCTACGCAGAGCGGAACGGCAACGTCGCATTGATGCGTGCAATAATGACGTTGTATTCAATGGCATTCCGTATTGGACGTCAGACCTAGCAAGTTTGAACACGTACGTATCTTTGCTGCGCGTCACTACGCGCGTGACTTACGCATTCAGTTGTATTTGTTTTCAAATTGTACCGGTAGTAAGTGGTGTTTTGTGTCGGTTAATGATGAATAACGAAATTAAAGAAAAACTTATTGAAAAAGTGCGAAAACATGAATGTTTGTACAACACAATTTTTTTTTTTTCCCATAATAAAGATTTATAAGACATATCTTATAAATCTTTATTATGGGAAAAAATTGGAGCAACACTGCAGATACAAGGTATATATTGTATTCACAAAATGTTGTTTTTTAGTATGTAACAAACTTTTCTCTGATAGCCATTGCGTCATTAGGTGCTGCCGCAGCGGCTGGGTACGCAAAGGACCGGTTGCATTGCGTGCCCAGCACGTATGCGTAAGCGTAAGCGTAGACGTATGCGTAACCCGGTGTGTCAGGGGTCCACGCGCGTCACTACGCGCGTTTATACGTGTACGTCACGCACACGTCACGCCACGCATCTGGTCTGACCAGGCCTTTAAAGAGCGTGCGCGTGCACACGGAACGCTCTGTGAAAGCATGTTACGACCGGTCTGCAGCGTACGCGACCGGCGCACGCCGTCTTGAAATAAGCCAAATTTAACTCTTAGTGCAGATTTAAAAAGGTTATTAAAAGGAATGCTTCTGTAATTTAATGTTATCATCACAAAGGAATGTTGTTGTTTTATTTTCTTTCATCATGAACATTGGAATTTAGATAAGTAATTAAACATAAGCAAAACTTGGTAACGAAAATTTTAAAACAATGAATAAATTCTTGAATGTCACCTACTTACTTAAGGTATAGTTCTGATCTCATGAACAATAGCTATTGATATTTTAAACAAATAATATTATCATAGGTTTTTATTTACCTGTGTTTTTTTTCAATATTTGTCCGTCTCCCATAATATCTGTGTATAAAAATCGTCTTAATAAAAAGTAAACATAACGGAAACAATATACATTTATAACGAACTCTTTGGTCTTGCCTTTGTAGATCTTTGCAATACGTGTAGCCTTAAATAAAAACTGACATTCAGGCTTAGCAAGGGGTATCGTATTACCTAGTATCTGGGTTGTGGAGGTCAGATAGGCAGTCGCTCCATGTGAAATACTATCATACCGCTGCATCAGGTCAGACTGGAAGCTGACCCTAACAAAGCCGGGAAAAGGCAGATGATGATGATGAAATCTTAGGTCATCGATCCTAAATCACTACAATACTGTTCATTATTTTGTTTTTTTAGTTTACATAATTAATTACAAAAACAGTACCGTAGCTAACAGCTTTAAACTTGACCGTAACATTAAACCATGACAAGATAATTGCTAAAACAAATAACACACTTTAATTTATACCAAGTTAAGGATAAAATTAGCATAATTATTTTTACCTGGGAAAATAATCGTGACGCATTCAACAACAAAATAGAACTATTTTTAGTCAGTACTTAGAATTATCGTTTGGTCTTCAACTACTTGTGTATTAGCGACTTTTCAGAATAAATAGAATTTTCATCAACAAGTAACATTTAATTTAAAGTCTCAAAAAACCCGACTACAAATTGTATTATGTACCTATTTACATATATTTGTAATCTCCTTTTAATTTCCTTCATTTTGATACCCTACTCGATACGTTTGGTGGAAAAAAATAATATTAACGACTTACAAATTTAGCGCCAAAAATCCGCCATTTTGTTTTTTTTTTAAACACCTGTCAAAGGACACTTGGGTTTTTGAGACGAATCTAATGATATTTTAATCGTCGAAATCTATCCAGCCATTTGGAACATCGAGGTAATAAAGAAATTTACATAAAACAAATAAAGAGACATACAAGATACCCTTCCTTGGCAGTCGGATAATAAAGTCAAGGAAAATAAAAAAGATGAAGAAGGAATTCGTCCCAAAATGAAGTTCTATTCGCATTTAATTTATTCTGACTACCTATTGGATACTAAGCAGCTGGCTGGCATGGAGCGAAATGTAGCGTGAAGCTCAAGACCATTCGCCTACTGTGGACGTACTCTGCCCCATCTAGAGGGCATAAGATTTTAAGTCAAGTAAGTCATTAGATACTAACCTATTGAAAAACTAACTATAGACCGACCGCTTTAATGAGTCCTCCGCCTTGCCCATCAAAGGCACATTACAAAGTCGTAACAATATAGGTACCACAGGGTATTTGCTTTAAAATAACCTTTATAGATATCTACTCAATGATTCTCCTTCTAATAGGTACATTGTGAGTAAATATTCCACATATGTAAATAATTTATAAGGTACGTTAGGGTTGGCATATCCGTATAGATTAAAACCCCCTTTTTGTTAACAAAGAATAAAAAAATAAAAACCATAATCCACGTAGGTATAACTATACTAATTGAACCAATACATGATCAACCTTCAGAATATTCCATTTAAATTGGTACCTTCACGAGGACTATAGCCTGTATTGTACTCTGTGATTGTACTACTGCGGGGCATAGACCACCGTCGCTAATTTCCATACAATTCTGTCTTTTGCTAGCGCTCGCTAGTTCTTTCGGCCGAAGTCAATTTCGTGCCGCCATTTTCAACTTGGTCTGCCGTAATGTTGTCTTGTGTTTGATGGGTTCCACTAGGAATACCCACGGCTAATAAGATACAGCCTTTACGATGGGGCTGACATACGCACTGCGATCATAAATTTCCCTAAATAAATAAAGAAAAAAAATACAGCCTCATGATAGACTTGAATTTGCACCGGTTTAATTAAAATAGGCAGCATGTTATACTTTACCTCTACTGACTGCAATCACAAAATTCACGTACGACACCCCCGCAAATAAAGCATTAGATACACAACATTAGTTTTAGTATATGCGAAACCTGAAAAACGTGTCTAGTATTTTTATGTAAAAAAATCTCTGTACAAAATTTCAAAACTGTATCATGAAAAATTCCAAAGTTATAAGCTTGTTCTGTTACGTTGTTGTCCGCACAAAACGTGGTCACCGCGTAGCGCACCCGCGCGCGCGCCTCCAGCGTCGTCTTGAGCTCATTGATAATAATAATTGGGCAGTAGGTACCTAAATTATTACGATAGGTACTTGAATGTTGCTCGGTGTCCAACTTGTAATTTTTTTTTAATATTTTTGTGACAAAATATAAAATGGTTTAAAAATTATTGGAATCGATTCAGTAACTTATTCTGAACAAACTATGTACAGGTTTAGCATATACTTAAAATAATGTTGTATACGTACCTAGTGGAAACTCTAAATCATAATAAATTGTATGTCAATTGAAAGGAAATAGACAATTTTATGTATCTCGAATTCTCGATAAATAATGCGTCAGCGAACTGTCGTCACTTATCAAAGAATACAGCATGTTTAAATTACGCCTTGTTATGAAGTTACTCAATCTAAGAAAAAAATTTTTATGAAAATAACCATCAGACGGTTTTGACTACGTGTAGGTAGGAACGTATAATATGTAACTTACACCTTTTAAAAATAGTGTCGTACAGAAGTGTACGATAATAAGATAAATGTCACGTTGCGTAACATTATTAAGGTATCAATTTTTTCCCGAAACACGCATCTAGGTGCAATAAAACGTGTCCACGAGGCTACGCGTAGTAAGTTGCACATAGTAAGCTACGCGCAGCAAGATACACGCAGCAAACTAAGCGTATATTTTTACGCGTAGAAAACAATTCATTTCAAGCAACACTTCGCAATATTACACAAGTAGTCGCGGTGAAAACATTTGCTAGCAGATTCGATAGAATCCTTCTTAGAGTTATGTATATTATATATGTCTCCTTAAACATACGACGAAATGTGGGTGTATTAGGTACACCTCTGCCTTGCCCTTCGGGGACTACAGGCATGGTGTTATGTTATGTACGAGTACAACACCCTGTTTTCATAATGGCCAAAGACAAACGTGATGTCGCATCACGTTTATATTGATTTTATTAAGATAAACGAGCTATTTAGATAGATAAACCACCGGTTATTTCTGTTTCTAAATGTTAGTACGTAGTATAGCTAGCACTAGGGTGATATGGCAAGAAAGGAGGTGTCTGAGGAGATGACAAGTAATAGAGAAGTATGGATGAAGAAGATATACTGCGCCGACCCCAAATAAATTTGGATAAGGGTAGGAGAATGATCATGAGTATAGCTAGCACTAGGGGCGACTTACGTGCTATGGTTTCGAATTTGGGAAGGAAAGTGCCTTCATTTTGAATGAATCTGATTAATTTAATCTGATCACCGCTGTTCTCAAAACGGTGAAGGAATACATCTTTACGAAACATACCGAAAAGAAGACATGTGCCAACGTGCACTGGGCCTGACTAGTTATGGCCCACTCTCCCCCCGCCCCCTCACATAGAGGAAGTATGTGTCCAATCAGTGGGAACGTACGTTAGAGGCTGGTTATGCAAGTCCAGCGCTCATGCAAAATGTGTTTTAAACTTTCTTAGGATATCCATATGCCTCAACGGACATGTCAATCCAGAAACAATCAAAACACTTTAAGTTACTTAATGAATAAAACCAAAAAGTATTTAGCTAAAGCATTTTGTTACGTAAACAAACAAATCGGTGAAACTCAGTACCATCATAGTAAAAACGATTTCCTGATTCTAAAATTAAAACAGCGATATCGTCCCTCGCCACGCTGTAGTAGAGATTAAAAAAATGCTCTTAATTCTATAACTATTACTTTTTATCCGTGACAATACCTAGCGTTTTTGTATTAAATATTTAAAATAGAATTGTTAACAAGTAAACCCATTTAATAAATACTTAATTTTTGAAGATTTTTCTCAAGTTTACTATTTCTCGTTTTTTTTGGACACGTCAACCCCATTGTATCTTAAAACTAAATTAATATAATTCACTATACCAAATGGAATACTACTACACACCAGTAGCGAAGGGTCAATTTTTGTAAAAGGTAAGCCGGAGTTCATAATCTTTAATGTGGTTATATATTTGTCTATAGAATACTGACTGTGCCATTTTTCAAAGGGAAGCCGGTAGGAATCGAGTTGTATGGAATCTTCGCCACTGCTACACTATACTAAACTATCACTACACTACTACTACACTATACTAAATGGAATATTAAAAAAAAAACTGGGAACATAATATTACACTCATTAACACTGATTCACTACTGCCAAACTACAGAGTCGTTTGGCTAGATCAGATTTAGGACGTGACAAAATCGTCTGAATTAAACCTGTATCTAATCTGTTCAATGAATGCTGTCTTACCAAAACTCTCTCTTTCTTATTTTTAACACAATCCATCAGCAAATGTATTTTATTTATCGTTAAAATAATTCATAAAATTCTACCTCATACCAGTGTTATCTGTGCCAGTGGTAAAAATTTGACATCGACTATTATGTCGTAAACTCGTAACAGTAAAGACGATTTTCGTAGTGTTACCGATTTTGGCTGTACCTATCTAATGAATAATAAAAGAATAAATCTTGAATAATGTATCTGAACTTTGTAATATCCACAGGAAAAGATTAACTGCAAGCCTTTACCTCATCATTCTCTTAGCAGCATTTCCCAAGATGGTGAGTTCAGTTGGATTGTAATTAGGTAAATACCGAAACCATTGATGTATGTTTAATTTCCCGAACAATTGAAATAATTATCTCATGTTTCATATTTACATTATATAGAGACTACAAATAAAACTAAACTAATGATAAAAATAAGACTAAAAGTAAGAAAATATAAACATCTAAAAAACGACGACAATAGGACACTTAGGCGTCAAAGTGCTCCTCCGCATCGCTGTCATCTGGAAACGGGCCCAGAAGACTGGCAGCATTGCCACGCTGAATGGCAATGCTAATTCTTTGGCCAAAGAAAGAGCCAGCCCTCTGGTCACGCGAAGTATTGACCAGTCGGCGAGAGATTTCCTTAAAAAGCAGACGCGCACTCGGGCCCCATGACCCGAGCGTTTCGACCCCAAACGGCTCAAAACTGTAATTACCAAATAACATTACAGTATTTGCGCCGCTTGAGGATCTCAGCAGCCGCAGCAGCAACGCCATAATGTTTTATTTTTATTTTATTGTGTAAATTTTCTGAAATGTGACCTTTTGTTATAATCCTTTGTCGATCGAAATAAACGTTTTTCTTTTTTTAATTTAAGACTATCTAAGCAATGCTAATAATGACTTCTTCTTAAACATCAATCGCTATTGCCTGTTACATTTTACGGCTGAACGGATTCCGATGAAACTTGGCAGTGGCATACAGGTAGTAAGACAGATAGGTTCAAGTACAGAACAGACTATGGTTAGGACAAACATTGTTTTTTAATACGGTAGTACTTACGTTCCTGTGGGATAATTTCTCGTATTTCATGAGACCGAGCCCGGTCAAGTGCGAGTTGGACTCGGGCACCGAGGGTTCCGTACAAACTTGTACCATATTTTGTCATAAAACTATATTTTTACAGATTTCAGATTTTTTTTTAATTAAAAAGTTTGGTTTATTTCACAGCTGAAAGAGACCGCAGACCCGAGTATTTAATATAAACAACTTGATACCTCTACTCGCTTCCGATAAAAAGGGTATTGACAGACAGACAGACAAACGGACAACAAAGTGATATATATATTCCTTTTTAGGTACGGAACCCTAAAAACGAGTTATTTTGTTGTTCCAAAAAAACCAACAAAGTTTTTCAAATGAAATTTCAGAAATGAAATGACTATCGAAAATAAATTACTCATCAATGGACAGATGTAACCAAATATAAAACAGTGAATACGGACCTCACTCAAGCGATCCGTAAATCGCAATCCATGTCAAATTGTTTCGTCGCGCTCGCAAATCGCGACCAACGATTTGCCTAACCGCTGCCATGCCAGTCTGCTACCGTGCAAACATTCATGTCTTGTGCCAACTTTATTATCCAACGAAGGTTCTCTACGAATTTATGTTCTTTACATTTCAATTATTCAGTACTAAATTGTTAGAATAAAGAGACCTCAGACCGTGATGTTTATCTAGCATGTTTAGTTCCTGTTCTAAAGCGGAAGTGGCCATTTGTTCCGGTGTCATTGCCCTTTTTGTGAGATTCAATTCAATTAAGCAGATGTTTTCTGGTGTAACTATGGCCACCATTGACCGCCATTATTTAAGAGTATTTAGGAGCTCGTGGCCAAATAATAACAGCCGCTCGGATCGATCTTTAGGTTAAGCCGTGCTTGCCTAGGTTGGACTGTGGGTGGTTGACCACCCATTACATACCGAGTTTCCTGGCACGGCTGTCTTTTGTAGATTTTGACAGTCGTTACAGGTAGTCAGTGGCCCAAAAAGTCTGACAACCAGTCTTACCAAGGTGTATCGTACAAGGTGTACCTAGTACTGACTGGGTTGTGGAGGTCAGATAGGGAGTCGCTCCGTGTAAAATACTGGTATTCAGCTACATCCGGTTCTGGAAGCCGACCCTAACATAGCTGGGAAAAGGCTAGGCAGATGATGATGAGATTTAAGAGTATTGTAGAGGAGATGTGCAACAATTTTAGTTTACAATAAAGTGGACTCTATCTCTCTAATAAGGTGAATTTATTCAATTGAGTTGAATTTCTCTATTTCATTGTGCTAGAACCTCATTCAGGCGCATTTTTCCTCATCTAGTAGTCAACTTATATTTCAATACTTAAATATTGCTGCCTTTGCAGGAAACTCTTTAAGAGCTTAATTTAAACAAGTAGCATTTAATTAAAAATATCAAAAAACTCGACTACAAATTGTATTATATACCTGTATAATATGTATTTGTAATCTACTTTAATTTTCGTCATTTTGAAACCCTACTCGATAGGTTTGGTGGAAAAAAAATATTAACGACTTACAATTTAGCGCCAACATCAGCCATTTTGTTTTTTTTTTTTTAAACACCTATCTAAGGACACTTTGGTTTTTGAGACGAATCTAATGTCATTTGGAACATACAAGGTGATAAAGAAATTTACAAAGAAACATACAAGATACGCGCGAAAAACATAACCCTTCCTTGGTAGTCGGGTAAAAAGCGTGTACAAAACCTCTTTATCATTGACTTCGGGCATTGGCTCCGGGAAAACGGAAATGCTGTTTGTCTAGTTTTCCTGTTAGAAAGACGCGACTGGCATTTCCATTATCATCAACATCTAGGAATGTTGCTTTGGTTCCCCAACACATTCTTTTGATGACGTTAGTAAACTGGAGAATTTTGAGATCTTATACGTCTTACCTACGTCAGAATTTCAGGCAATAATTTCGCAATAGAAATTAATTGGATAGAATTGATTCTGACAGAGAGTAGATTGGGATTTACCTAATTTTTAACCTACTTCTCAATAAAAGAACGAGGTTCTCAAATCGGCTGTATTTTTTATACTTTTTACAACAAAAAAATAACCGATTTCCAAAAACAACTTCTGGATGTCGGTGACTTTTGTTTGTTATCTTGACTTTTTGCCACCGACTTCCGGAAGTAAAGTTATTTTCCACTTTTTTGTGTTTTTTTAGAAAGTCGGTTATTTTTGTAAGGTATTTAACTGTAAATCAAAAAATCTTCCATTTTTATATAAAAAACCCAATCCTAATCAAAAATACTGATTGAACAGCAAAATATTTACCGCAAAATATTATTATTTTAGCAACAATTTGAGTTCGTGACACATCGCTTGAAAAGCGGATATTTTTAAGGAACACATGTCTAATAATACTAACGAACAATAAACTTTGTCATTCATTTTTGTTAAAACAAAGCTTCTATTTTTCTTTGAAGAAGAAGCTTTGTGGTGAAACCGAGTCGACGTAGCCTCGCTGCACAGGTGTCCTATTTCTGTCTGCAGCGTTTAAAGTAACCTAACACGAAGTGGATGATGACGCCATCTCCTTCGAACCTAACCTGTCCGAGTCGGGGTGCCATAAGTACCGAGCTCGCTTCGCTCGCTCTTGCATCCTAAGTTGTCCTTACCGCCATGCCTTTTTTACAATGAAAACATGTTGCAATTATTGTGTTATATGTGTGAGTATTACGTTTGCATGCTCTGGTTTTGATATTTGAAATGAAAATAATATTTTAGCTAAAAATATAAAAAAAATTGTTGCATTTTTTCGGATTATTTTTAGCACTAGTTTTGTTAAAGATTTGGTTTGTTTGCATGACAATAATTATTTTGATGTAAAACATATTTAATTGATGTAAATAAATTTCCGGGTGATCAGTTTTTTTATGTGAATTTAAAAATAATTCTTTTTTTAACGCTATTGAAATCATGCCAACCAATGTTGATTATTCATACATTCAGCAGACACTGCGCCGACACCCGCCGACACTACCTAATGACATTCCTATTCAGTAATAATGAAGTTAAAGATCAATAAATTTAAATTCCTAAGTAAGAAGCTGTAGGCACTAGCGACACGTGATGAAAGTGCATTTACATTAACTAATCGCTGCACGTTTTAATCTGCTAGTCAAGTTGTTGAGGCTAAGGTAAATCACAGTTAACACACTGTTATTATTTTAGTTTTACACTTGTTAGTCGGCTTGACGTAATTTTTTCTTTAGCCCATATTGTCCCACTGCTGGGCAAAGGCCTACGCCAAAGTACTATTGTGCGTTTACCATATGAAATTCTGTGTTTTAGTTTCGCCAATGAAGTAATCGGTTACCGATTGTCTGAGGTGGATTGTCTTGTCGGAAAAGTTGTAATGTTTCATTTTTTTTTTGTGATATCAAGTTAATTCAACAATACCACGTCAGTTTCACTCAAAAAATTACACTCAGACGGAGGTGGGCGGGGTTCGATTCGCGGGGCCCCCGTTTTCGCGGGGCCCGTAGCAATTGCAACAAACAACTATCACTTAGCTACTTAACGCATTGTTCCTTAGTACCAATTAAGTGCTTACTATCTGGCTACCAAGTGGAACTTTTCGCGCGGCCCACTTCCAGGCGTCGTCGTGCATTTTATATCTATGTGAACTGGTTCCAACACTGTCACACGACACACACCTAATCTAGCTATAGTAGCTGGTTTTAATTCGCAGATCGTTGAACGTTTGGTTACGAAAACTTAAATTAGACAGGTTTATTCAGCAAAAAATAGATAAGTAAAGTTCTATTTTTTTGTTTGAATATTTTTTTATTCGGAAGTTGGAAAAAAGAGTGTAATTCTCTTCCTACTTTGGTATAATATACCAACTGATAGAAATAAGGTAAAAATAAACTGTATCGTTCCGAAGTAATATTTTTAAGTTATTACGGTTAAATAGAACGGACGTTACTGGTTACTTTAAGATATTATTTATTTATTAAAACTTCATGTACAATAGTGGTACATAGGCGGACTTGACTTATATTCGTTTTAGTTAAGGTGTAAGCGCCAGGGGGCCCGCGCAATTCAAATTGCCTTACGTTTTTTGCAATTTGCAGGTCAGTGTCAGGTTGCCTGTTGATGAAAATATGAGTCGCTCAAGTAACACGTACTATGTAGTTGCAGAATTATAATCATTAAAATCAACAATACAACCCATTCTTTTTTTTTTCGGATGTGAAATCATCAAATGACTCCTTCCGCTCTGGGAGGGGGGGGGGGGCAGAGCGGAAGGGAGTGTCAGATTTCTACTGACTAAAACCCTTCCATTTTCCTTCATTGCCCTTTGTGTCAGGGCCTCGGTATCTCTTTCGAACAGTCCCGCAGCCCTGGACAATACAACCCTCTAATGCCTGCACCACACGCACAGGCTTCACCACAGTTTTGCCTGCGCAAGCCGGTTTGTACACGGAACACCGTGCGTGCGGTTGGTTTGTTTTACCATCCGTTCCGTGTACAAACCGGCTTGCGCAGGCAAAACTGTGGTGAAGCTTGTGCGTGTGGTGCAGGCATAAGTTCACCTAATCCCATTCAATAACTACTTCATGAAAAAGTAATTCAATGGGATTTAATGAAATTTAATAACCCTGGCGCTTCTACCTTAAGGCTGATCTAGTTCTACCTTTGAACTTATTACGAGACATTTGGTTTCCTCTTATTGAATAGATATGCTTGCTGGTATGATTTTTCAACGCCTGACTGAAATTTGCGATCAATTGTGGTAACTGTTTATTTGTCTAATTACAACCTTATTGCACGGTAACATATTTTCCATCATGCATGATAATGATTTGCTTGCCTACCTGTTATAGACTCTCGTGACCAAGATGAGGCTTCGGAGATTAACTAACTTAAATATCCGTTAAGTACAACTTAAAGTACATACAATAGTTAGTGACAGTTACAACTTGTTGAACTACCTAGTTCAACTTTAAATCACTGTTAATTGAGGAAGGACGCTTAGAAGTTAGCAATCAATCTTAAATGTTATTGCTGATTGCAGTGGTGGCGCCAACAATTAAAATAGATTTATGTTAACGTTTTAGTGTCAGTCCAAGTGCCCACTATCAAACGGGAAGTTACCAAAATACCACAAAATTACATAATTTTCGAAGTGTCTAAAATGTAGTTGATTTGATTGCGTAGAATCTTATTAGCTTCATGTAACATTGGCTTCATAATCCAATTTGGACGGATACACTAGACTTACGGCAGTCGCACATAATTATGTGAATGTTCAAAATAAATAAAACAAAAGGTAAGCACCCACCTCTGGTAGAAAGCGGCACATTGGAAGGTTTCTTCAACAGAGGTGTCCATTCGGATGCAGATACGCCCTGCTTACTCAATGACACTGAATCTAATGAACATCTTTTCAACAGAACTTTAGAAAACAAAGTGTTTAACATTTTACTTTTCTAATAATTAAAGGCACTGGCTGGAATTCGGGACACTTTTTTTTTTAAATCGAGTTGTCACATTTAAAATGTACACTACTCTAAACCAAGTCGCGTGGAGTACTGGCCATGCACACTTGTACAGTAACTCTATGCAATTAATAAATTTAAATTAATGTGTGTACTGATAACATGAAAGTACCTACTTAACTGTAGATATGGGCTATTCCCACGACACCATTTACTAATTGTTATTTTGTGGTATTTATTTTCAATTGTCAGTAATGAGACCAAAATGGTGATGGAGGAAACGATACAAATTAGATAAACGTATTTTAAAAATCCTTAAAGTTTATTTTTTTCCGTCATACTTTAAATGCAAAAAAGTCGATAATTAGTAATGTAGACATCTAGGCCAAGGCCTTAAATTGAATGTTACGGAATATTAAGTAAGGACCTCTAATAAAACCCTGAATTGTGGCACATCTTCTCAAGTTCGATACAAAACTAAAATATACCGCTATCTGTTATTTGACCTTCCTCTTTATGAAACACGTAGATGGGTTCCAAAACAAAAGTGGAGAATAACCCTTAAATGCATTGCCAACTTATGTTTACTATTGTTGTTACGGAAAAATACTATTCACTATCGCTTGTAAACAAACAATCGGGATAAACTTGACATAGATAACATTTAGATATCGCTGTGATTAGCGTTATCTACAGCAAACACCTTCGGCTTCGGCGTAAAGACTGGGATCAAATTGCAGTTCCACAATAAGTTCATAGGTTCAAACAATGAACTCTGCGTTGTGGAATATTTCCGACGTCTACCCTTTGAATAAATTAGTGTCTTTGCCTTATCTACATTCCTCAGACTTCAACGACAACCTAGAGTTTAAGCATGTACAATTTGCACATACCTTTCTACTCCAGAGTGAGATGTATAACATATATGCAATTAATCTAATTGAATTGAATAAGTATTTAAAAAATAAATGGCAAAGAAAAGAAAGTCTGCAACAATAGGGATGTTTCCTGTGTAAAAAAAATATGATTCTATTTAGTCCGGCAGTTAGATTATCGAAAAATATTGGAAACATATTTTTTGTTTTATCAAATCAATAAAAATTTCGAAACGCATCAAAGTTCATGAGTGAGGGCGTGTGACGTCACTTTTCGGTAAAAAGTCAGTAAACTTTACTTACAAGTATAACGACACACTAGTTTTCGACGCACTGTATCGTCTTCATTTTTAGTTTTCGTGAAAAAAGAAAAAATACGTGTCCAATATTTTTTGGAAATCTATCTGACGGACTAATTAACTTTTTTCAGGAAACATCCCTATTCACTTCTAGGTTTCTCAATTGCATTTGCTACAGTGGGTGCACCACAGTACCACCACTGTACTTTTCTTAGGACCTAAAAAAGTGGCAAATAAAATAATCCGGTTGCCTACATATTAAGTAAAGTTCTATCTAAAAGGTGTAAAAAGACCTTTAAAAAAGCCGACAGGCGCTTGTTTTTCTCGTCATTGCGATCATTTTTTTTGTTCTGGGCCGTGCCTGGGCCTTCTAGTTCCGGAGATATTTGAGGTCAAAGTTCCAATTTTTCACAAGTTTTTTATACTAGTTTTAAGGTTATAAATAAACTTTAATTACCTAAGTGACCTGTTTACTATTCAAAGCATCCATCAGCAGTCAGCACAATGTTTTGAGTGCGTTACATTGTGTTTTACCGTAAGACGTGATTTTTCACCCCAAAAAACAAAAGTCGTTTCCCAGCAATAATGTTTGCGTGGGGTTGATGTACAGAATGCTGGGTTGACGGCTTCGTTAAGGGTCCGTTTACACCCTTTAGATAGAACTTTAAAGGGTTTTTATTTTAAAGCGAATTAAGTAGGTAGTATTCTTTTTTGAAGTAAGGATTAAGATTTTAAACTATCATTTATTATTAATACTCGAAACGGGATATTTACCATGTTTACTGTTTCTTGTGTGTGTTAAAGAGGGTAGACCGATTTGTCTGCTCATAAACACCCACCCGCAATAACTTCAGTTTATCCGTGATCATGGTGTTTGCATTCTTGCAACAGCGCAGCGCCGAAATATCGGGAACTCATAACAAACAGTAAACATGGTAAATATCCCGTTTCGAGTATTAATAATAAACGGATTAATTCAAGGGCAACTCGATCCGCAAACATAGTTTGCAAAAATTACGGTGACTCCTACTGCAAATTATTTTAAAGAATCGTTCTATAGAAAAATGGCATTGCAAATAGAGACCGATTTGCAAATCAAACATGGCAAGTAGGTACCTAGATCTTACAGACAAAGGTAGGACATTATTGTATTACAGTATTCAGTCCTCAGATGCACAAATGCTTGTAGCTATGAACATAATATTTTTTATTTTAATCCCTATTTCTTTATGCTATGGACAAGATAAACAAGCAGCCGTGATTGTTGACGTCATTCAATCTGCTGGTAGGCCATCTTCGGTGATAGCTAAACTCTGTTGGAGCCCTAGTAAGTTACTCTAAGATTACCTAATATTTTTTGTTAAATCATCATAGAATCTATGTTTCAACATAAATTCTTCTAGCTTATGCCCGCGGCTTCGCCCGCGTGGAGTTCGATAATTGTACCACGGGATTTGACGGGATTATACTACCGGGATAAAAAGTCCTATGTATTAATCCATGTTATAAACTATCTTTGTGCTAAATTTCATCCAAATCCGTTCAGTGGTTTTTGCGTGAAAATGTAACACACATCCATACCATCCTCACAAACTTTCGCATTTATAATATTATATACATATAATATAGTAGGTTAGGAAGTAGGATTGCAAGCAATAATTAATTAATACAATGTTCCAGCTAAAATAATTCAACTGCATTATATCCTTACAAAAGAATACATTCAATTCAGCGCTGGAGATGTTATCAACGGTGATAACGCTCAGTTTTATGATGAGGAACAACATATTGTTTTCTTAGCTGATCTGAACTGTAATGATATAGGTGCTTACTTTTTAAAGGTAAGCCATTTTCTTTATTTCATTAGAGTGTTAGTTATAGAATGCAGTCATACGATACTGAGGCCTAACTTTTATCCATATGTCCTAGAGTCTGCAAAGTTCCTAAATTTGTTTTGTACCTATGAACAGTGGCAGACCGATTGATTGTCATCATTTGCACTGTTTAACCATATATATTAGGCTTCCCCAACTACCTAGGCCTGTTATATGATTGTATTGTATTGTATAACGGGCTGGTGTCCGCAACTCCACGTCAAAGCGCGTATTTTGCGTGCGGTGTTATATGATATAATAGTATTCTTGTTGTTCTTCATTTCTTTTACACGTTATACTTAGATACGGATTACTTTTAGCCCTATAACTTCCAGCTCTTTCCACACTATTTAAATTCTTCGTATTTTTGTATTAAATAGAATAGCTTTAGAAACTTCTTCCGAGCGCCGTTTCGATGGATACTTTTTGGAAACTCTGGCAACAGCAACGAAGACATTGTACCGGAGGCTGTGGCTAACATAGACGTGCTACTCGACTCAGAAGTATTGGTACTACGGAGCGTCGACGATACCTACGAAATGCACTTCAGTAAGTGTCCTCATAACGAGTTCATTTAGTATGTTGTGCGGATAACGCTAGATAGATTTCAATGTTGCAATTTCAACTCCTTCGTTTGTCTTTATGCCTCCGTTATTAGCAAGTTAGTTTAATCGAACACCAAAATTGTTAATGCTGCTTTCTTATGTTTATCTAAAGATGTTCAATCTTTACCTAGATGTATTATATTAACTGTATTTACTACGTGTATTTTATTACCTGGTTCATAAACAAAGTTATGATCACATTATTCACTTACTTCACCAATTTTGTTCCAGTTTACAAGATAGGTCCCAACGCCACTTGGAACACTGAATACTACGGGACTTGGGATATAAAAAACAGAATCCAGAAATCTCCCAGATTCATTGAACCGACATCTTTGAGACGTCTCGACATTGATGGATATGAAATCAGTATCTGTTACGTACTAACAAATAACAAGAGCGTCGATCATTTATCTGATGGCCTGTAAGTGTTACACCGTTAGATATTTATGCAGACAATTCATTTTAAAAAGTAATCTTGTTAGATGATACTAGCAAAAAAAGTAGCGGTTTATAAAACAATCAGTATGACTTCTTCAAAGATTGTGAAGTAGCACAGACCGCAGTAGTAAATGTAACAGTACATACACATCACCAAATGTAGGTACCTACATTTATTTTTTCTTAATAATAAAGTTACAAAGACAAGTCTGGGAATTTTGTTACAAAATTCTGCGCAGAAAAAAGCACAAGTTCAAGCCAGCGAAACCGGTCGCGAGATATTTTTTAATAACTTTGTACTAACTACAGTTTCTCAACCATTGCAGAGACGATCACATTGATACGATTACAAAAGTGAGTTTCCCCACGACCAACCATTTGCTGGATTTCCTTAATGCTAAAAGGAAATATGTTTTTGCTGACACTTGGGGTTACCGGGTCAATGGCACTTGGAACGGAATGACTGGCTACCTAGTTAGGGGTGAAGTTGAGGTTGGAGGTAGGTCATAAATTAATGTTTACGTCAATGCACCATCTAAAAATAAGAAACGAGTTGTTACAACAGTTCGTCAAAGAAGACTCAACAATCACGTTACTAAAACTGTGATCGCGTAAATCTAGCTATGTCTACTATCGTCTGTTTCGTCGACATACATGAAGGTCTTGTCACATCCCGTTTGTGACATAATGAGAAGATGAACAACATCACAAACTAAGCAGATACAACATCATGCCAGTCACCAATTAACTTTGCATTGTAAGCAATTGATTGATTAGCTAATCATTGTAGTAACGGTCTCCGAGCGATGTTTTTTTGGCAGTGGGTATTTACGGATCGCACGAATTATGAATGACCTTCTATTTAGAGCAATAACGAGAATTCAATTCAGTGTAAGCCTCGTTTTACGCAATCGGGGACAAGGAATCGATGACTCTATCAAAAATAGAGACTGGGTGCAGCAATAAGTAAAAGTAAGTATAACAGTCGATACAAAAAGAAGAAAGAAGGAGCCACACAAATGGCAATAACTTTTAAAGCGATTCGTTTTTGAGTTTTCCATCATCGCTGTTGCAAATAGAATGACTCTGTCTAGGGCTCCAGGCGTCCGACATCCTCCGGCTTCTTCTTTCATTTTCTGCTTGATTGTTTTATTCATCAATCGTCTGTGTGTCAAAAAGAGTCGTAGGTAACTCATTTAAAGTCGCGTTCACGACCATTCATTGCGTTTTGTTAATTTTCTCCTTTTGTATAACCCACAGGATCACCAATGTTCTTCACATTTGAACGTGTATCATTAGTAGACTACATCGCAAGTCCAACGCCAACTCGCTCTAAATTCGTATTTCAACAGCCAAAATTGTCGTACGAAAACAATTTGTTCTTACTCCCGTTTAATACTACAGTCTGGTACTGCACCATAGCATTGATATTCATTATATACCTGGTGCTCCTAATGGTTACGAGGTGGGAGTGGAAGAAAACTAGGCATATGATTGAAACGGTAAGTGTTTTGTAAATGCATCATCCCGATGAAAGCTTCTCATTAACTGACATATCTACTAAGTTCTTCAGAAAGACCTTCAAGAAGACTGAGTTATTGTCTGTATTGGGTGCTATATGTATGGATAGATCACTCGTGTTAACTATAGCATTACAAAGAATACTGCATTGTCTCTAGAGAAAGGACGATGATGATTGTTTTAGTTACTTTTTTAGACATATACCAAATATATCGACGCCCAGACTAGCGATATCAGAGGTGCTCAAGGCCGCCAATGTAGAGCAGCAAACAGTATCTATAGATTGTTTTGTATAACGGGCGACCACAACTCCACGTCCAACACGCGTCATACAACACACTCGTCTGCGTACAATGTCTTTAGATATACCTATACATTAAATATTTTCAGAGGGAAAAAGACTCGGGCGTGCTAAGGGCCAATTTCGTTGATGTTATCATTTTAATATTTGGCGCTGCGTGTCAACAAGGAAGTCCTTCTGAGCTAAAAGGTAATTTAACATTAAAAGTAATTTCATACTGCTCCGTTAAATCGTGATAATATCTAAAATGGTTTGGAATTAGTGAATATTTAGTGAAAATCTTGTTTGTTTCTGTTCCTCTTCCAGGGTCCTTGGGTCGAGTGGTTATGCTGGTCCTATTCCTAGCGTTGATGTTCCTCTACACCTCCTATTCAGCCAACATCGTTGCTCTTCTCCAATCCAGTTCATCCCATATCAAGACTCTGGAAGACTTACTGCATTCTAGGATCAAGTTCGGCGTTCATGATACTGTTTTCAACAGATACTATTTTTCGGTAATTTGTGCAGCCTCTTGAACATAAATTTTAAAACTCGTACTTGTCCCTGGCGCTGTACTTGTTTTTTTTTTCCAGACTGCAACTGAACCAGTACGAAAAGCAATCTATGAAAAGAAAGTAGCTCCACCAGGAACCACTCCTCGTTTCATGACTATGGATGAAGGTGTCATACAAATGCGGAAGGTTTATACTCAAAATTATTTTTAGAAATCACTAGTAGCAATCTTATGCGAAAAATAGCTAAGTGAGGTTTTCCTTTCCAGGGTCTATTTGCATTTCATATGGAAACTGGGGTCGGATACAAGTTCGTTGGGAAATATTTCAATGAAGGGGAAAAGTGTGGCCTCAGAGAGATACAGTATCTGCAAGTGATTGATCCATGGTTAGCAGTTAGGAAGGATACTCCGTTCCGGGAAATGTTCAAAATTGGGTATACAGCTTTTAATAATGAACGTCGAAATCATTACACAACAATTTTTTACGCACATTTACTGAATATTCATCTTTACAGAACCAAACGTATTCAAGAGCACGGACTGCAATATCGAGAAAATCGTCTGATGTACGAGAAACGGCCGAAATGCTCAGGAGGAGGATCCAACTTTGTATCAGTCAGCATGGTTGACTGTTATCCAGCTGTTCTCATATTAACCTACGGGGCTTTTGTTGCCTTATTCTTACTTGCTTTAGAAATATTAGTGTACAAAAGAGAAAAACTCTTGCACTGTTTAAAACACAAAAATTACCAGTAAACAAGAACTCAGTAATTTAGTATTTCTGAAGACCTAAACGCACTTAAGGAAGAATGATTGTTGGTTGCATCAAAGCTAAACCTACAGTTAACACTGAATTATGAATAATAAGTTCTCGTAAACTGTTAAGTGGTGGGACATCCCTTATGATTAACAAGCTACCTATGTATTATACCCAATTAACGAGGGGTATCAACAATTACATGCAAGGAAGTAATAGGCACGTAAATTATAGTTGCACAGTCTGATTCTTAGACATTAGTTTTCTTTGTCGCTTCATTGGATACTGTTCTCTTCAATATGAAGATTTTGACGTTATTCATAAATATATTGTGTTTGAAATGTTGTGTTTCAATATCTAACCCAAATAATGAGCTGCAAATGATTGTTGACGTCGTCAAATCTTATGATAAACCTACTGCGGTTGTAGCTAAAGTATGCTGGGAATCTTGTAAGTATGGTAAAATTTTCCTGAAATTGCATAAACCTTAACTTTTATAGAACAAAAAATTGTTTTCAAATACAGCGGCTGCAGAAATAAAACTGGCAAAAATGTTGGCAAATCTGGAAAGGCCAATTAGAGTTCGTTATTTGCGGGAAAACAAAACAATTCAGCAGCCTTATCCAAATAACCATCTGCTATTTATATTAGACAAACATTGTGAAGATGCTGAATTTTTCCTCAAACAGGTAGATATATTCCTAAAAACTTCCCAGAATTTTAGTCACATAAATCACATGTGAAATCATTTAAAAAAATATATGATTGTCAGGCTGGCGCAAACAAAATGTTTAGCAAGTCCTACAGATGGCTAGTCCTTGGTAATCCAATACAAAACAAAGGTAGCGGTGCATCGGAATTTGAGGATCTAGGAATTTCCGTTGATTCTGAAGTTATAATAGCTCAAGAAAAAGAAAATAACGATATCCTATTACATACCAGTGAGTATACGATTAATCTGGTAGCCAGTGCTGAGGGCCTAAAATGGCTGCTTTAACCGAATCATAAAAGGATAATAATATGAATAACGTTAAAATTCTCAAAATGGTCATAGACTCAATTAATATTATGTATTGTGACTTTGTGACCATTTTACGAATTGTAACGTAAGTAATTCATATTATTATTCTAATGTGATTCTGCGGCCATTTTAGCCCCCTGATGGTTTTGATTTTCATAAGACTATATTTTTGTAAACCAGATAATTTGTTACAGTATACAAATTAAGGACCAACAATGAATGGAATACGGAATATTACGGGACTTGGTCCGCAGATTATGGTCTGAATAAATCAGAAGACAGAATACACTCAAATATGCTAAGACGAAAAGACTTCAAAGGAGAACCTTTGACCATGTCTGTTGTTATTGGAGATAACAGAACCAAGACTGATTTACTTGGCCTGAGGTATTTTATAAATCTAACCTTCGTATGACTGGGAAGTAACATTCTTAAGTATGGACCTTATAAACATTTTATATTTCCAGCAACATCTTTGTAGATACCCTTTCGAAGAGCAGTTTTCGTTGTATCGATCCCTTGTATGACTTTTTAAATGCATCCAGAATAGTTATCTTTGCTGATACTTGGGGCTACCCAACCAATGGTACTTGGAGTGGGATGATTGGAGACATAAAAAATGGGAGAGCGGATTTGTGTGGTTAGTAAGAGATTAAAATAATATTTAAGATTAAAATAATAGTCACATCGCAGTCCTTGCATCCTTTTTTTTCATCCATGAGTCTTGATTTCAGTGTTCACTTCCTTCCTAGCCTCATAATTATTCACGCTATTTACTTTTGGACATTACATTACAATACAGACATACCTACTTCTCTAGGTATAGTCAGGAACATCTAACTGCTGCGTCTGTTGCTTTGATTACCTACGCAATGTAGAATTTCTTTGTAATCACATTTTTTCTGTGCTCATCAGGAATCGTGACATACATAACAATAGAACGAATGCCCATTTTGGAATACTTGACCAACCCGACGCCAGTCACAGCAAAGTTTGTATTTAGGCAGCCTCCTCTGTCGTATCAGAACAATCTGTTTATCTTACCGTTCACGAGTAATGTATGGGTGTGCCTTGGAGTATTCGTTCTTATACTGGGTGCTATACTGTACATTAACACGAAATGGGACAATAAGAAATATGAAAAATATTACAAGGTAAGGATGCAAAAAGAGAATCCCTTATTCTAATTTACTTGGGGTCGGCGCAGCATGTCTTCTTCTCATACTTCGTTAATAGTCGTCATCTCATGAGCCATCTCCTTTTTAGCCATGCAAAAAGAGAATATTTGATAGTATACATTTTGTTTCACATTGATTAATATTTTAGCAAAAGCTGGACCAGACATGCTTGCCACCAACTTGGAGCGACATCACAATTTTTCTTCTCAGTGCCATATCTCAGCAAGGAAGCTCTAATGAGTTGAAAGGTAGGATTAACAAAACTATTCACGCTCGATAATTTCATAAGTACTTATTTAAAGATATGTTTTCTTTTTCAGGGACTCTTGGACGTCTTGTAATGTTCATAGTGTTTTTGGCTTTCCTTTTTCTATACACGTCCTACTCAGCCAATATCGTTGCGTTACTGCAGTCGACCTCCAATCAAATCCGAACACTTCCTGATTTGCTGAATTCGAAACTAGAACTCGGTGTTGAAGATGTGGCATACAACAGATATTATTTTTCGGTAATTTTCTTTTAAACAGTTTCCTATTCATCTAAGGGCGTTCGCCCACGTCCGATGCGATGCAAATGAGCGACTGAAGTGCGATAGTAGCGATACAGGGCGAAGGTACACAGCCAGCGGTATATATCGCGACTGAATCGCTGCAAAAATTCGCAGTAGGAGAGAGCTGTACCCTCTTTTTATAAATCTTCTTTTTAAAATGTTATAACCCATTTCACAGGCTGCTTATACTTCTAAAGATCCGATCAAAAAAGCAATCTTCGAAACCAAAGTAGCACCGAGAGGTAAACCAAACTACATGAGCATTGAAGAAGGTGTTAAGACCATGCAAAAGGTTGGTAACATTCAATAGTATTGTGATCCTCTCTACCCATTGCCTTACACACAGTTAAGTGTTTTACCTCTGAAATCAGTAACTCAATAGCAACCTTAAGATCAGTGTCATGATTTTGACAATGCTGCTAAATTAGTGCTAAAATAACAGAAAAAAACTGTAACGTAATAATTGTAATTTTCCTTCGCAGAAACCGTTTGCCTTCAATATGAACATAGGCACTGGTTACAGAATCGTGTCAGCGTTCTTTCAGGAGCATGAAAAATGTGGACTCCAAGAAATCGATTATATTCAAAACAACAAGCCTTGGCTGTGTAGTCGGAAGAACTCTCCGTTCGGAGAAATGTTTAAAGTCGGGTAGGTGGAAAAAGAGAAAACGGAGATAGCTCAGTTCACTTAATCCAAAATTATGTAGTTTTTATTTCGTTGTCGACTTTACGTTGAGGTGACTGCTGAGATGACGAGTAAAAGAGAAGTAGGCAAGACGAAGACGTCTTCGTCTTGACTACTTCTCTTTTGAAGATAAAGAGTAATAGAGAAGTATGGAAGAAGAAGACATGGTGCGCCAACCCCAAATAAATTGGGATAAGGGCAGGAGAATGAAATGATGACTTTTTGTTTATGACTAACTGGTTTTAGTTATATGTGTGTAAACTCGTAATTTTCAACAACTGTTAGTAACAACATAGTAAGCTAACACACTATGAACAGAAGACCTTAAAATGACATCAAACAAACAAGCATAAGATAGATACACAGGTATCTACCTACGTATCGCAAATCAAAGCCAATAACTGCTCAGGGGTGGTCACCGTCGCAAATAAATTAGCCTACACCAGGTTACCTTTTTTATTATTACAGGTATATCAGGCTCCAAGAGCACGGATTAACTGACAGGGAAAACCGATTAATTTATGCGAAGAAACCGGTATGCTCCGTGATGGGTGGGAGCTTCGACTCAGTGAATATGGTGGACTTCTACCCAGTGTGTCTTATGCTGCTGTATGGAATGATCCTGGCTTTCGTCCTGCTTGGAGTCGAGATTTTGGCACATAGTCGGCAGAAAAAAGAAAACAATCAAAACGAGATATAAATAATTTCATATATTAACTTTAAATAGAATGCACTAACTGCTGATTTTCTTCAGACAGCTTTTAATGTTGGTTTGCTTTGAAACGTTTTATTTTTTTAAACGTTCTACCTAAATTTGATTAAAATAAGCTCTAGAAGATTGTGAAAAAGTGGAACACTTAGGCAGGGGGATCAGTATTATGAATTGGATGTTACTTACACGTACACTATGCTAATCTGTCACATAATAAAGTTTCTTTCCGCTCGATTTTTCCTTTAAAACAAAATAAAACACTATCCTACATACTCGTATACAAGTCTAGGTAGTCTATCCAACATTTCCGAGGCAGCCAGGCAGTCTGTTGCACCTACATATCTGCTCCGTTATCGGCTGTGAAACCGGTAATTACATGGGAATCGATTACCTCGACGGCTGGATCTCTCGGCGACTTGTCTGATGTACGGCAGGTGAAATAGCAATTAAGATAAACACCGGCCACTGGCCTGCCATCTGCGGCGCGTAACTGGGTTCCTGGTCGAGTTAACATGAATGATTTACATGTCAATTTCAGTTTGATAAACTGTTGGTAGGTAGGTAATTTTGATGATATTCGTAAATGGCGTTTTTGTAACATCGGTAAGCTAAAATTTAACTTTGAAGCAGCGTGCAATCTTTTTACAAGTTTGTGAATGTACGAGTTTTGAAGCGGAAAAGGAGAGAAGAATTTAAAGATAACCCCTAACCAGTGGCGGGGCAAGACCACAATTTTATGTGGGCAAAGTACATTTAGCGAGGCCCGGAATCGGCATCGACTCGGAATTCGCATGTATCATTCGAAAGGCCATAATTTCAGGAACAAAATGGTACATATTATTACGTACCAACCAAAACTCCAACAGCTTTCACTTCAACCACAGAAAAAATATATATACGAAGCAAAGCCATCTAGCTTAAAATATCAGAAACTACAATGGCTTTCTGTCAGTACAAGAACAGAGTGCGCTGTCAACAAAAAATATATATTGGCCAAAATTGGCCATGTACAGTTTGGAGATTTCGTTCCGGTCCCAATTTTGTCAATGGGTTTTTGAGGTACGAGGCCGTCTCGTACCGCGAGGCCGTAGGCGGTGGCCCACGTCGCCTACGCCTTGCGCCGCCTCTGCCCCTAACTCTAACCTACCTAAGAAGTCCAGTGCCTTCCTGGAGTGGCTGTGATGCCCATAGGCCTTATGAAAAAGATAAAACACATCTCCACAACACCTAGTTTTAATGTGTCCTATTGAAGTTTAAAATATTATTAATCTAGAAGGGTAGCGTCAAGTTCCTTATTTCTTTAAACAAATAAATACAATAGACAGCACAAGTAGTTACTGATATCCTTTGAAGATATCGATTAGCAGTTATCAATTTACATCAAACGAAAACATATCGTAGATCTGAGATTTAATTCGAATTAAAGATAAATAGGTACTGATAAGATACGCAATTTAAAGTGTTCATTATTGTGATAATGAGTGATATCGAAAAATCACCGAAGTACGCCTGAGTCAGTCACAAAGGAATGTTTGTTTGCGAAAAATGGATTTCAAAATAGTGTTATTTGTACTTGCTTGTGTTGTTGGAAATGCTGTTGGTGAGTTTGTATGAATTATTTTATTTTAGAGCTTAATAAATGATAACTATCTAACTGTAGACCAGGAGTAAGTGTCTAGGTAGGTAGGTAGTATTTAAAGCACATAAACGACTAGGAATATTTCTGATTTGTCTTAATGAAAGACTTTTTACCTAAAAGTGCATTTATTTTGTCGTTGACGATTGATTTGACTAGGTACCTAGGTATATGTACAATATGTACATTCCTACAACGCGATCAATATCGTCATGTGGACATGCTGAAGGTCTGGCTATTCTTATTTTCCGATCAGAACTAGTGAATCACTTATCATTCATCATGAAATGTGATTAAATTCTAGGAGACGGATTGCGATGCTACACTTGTGGCTTCTCGTCAGTGGACTCGGATCGAGACTGTCTCACAATAACCAATGATACACGAACCGTGGACTGCCCACAAACTTATTGTACCATCTTGAGACAAGAGTTCTTGGTAAGTGTTACCAAATTATGATAGTTTTAAAGGATTTAACCATAGGTTTAACTTAGCTTACTCACTGTTACATTGGAAATAAAAGGACGAGTATCTACTACGCGGCAACTACCATTACTTTTGGGCGCAAAACCTTCGTCGTCCGACCAGTTTTGTTCAAGAAAGGGGCCGCTCATGCGACAAGTGGTCCCAGCCGCGTAGTGCGCGAGTTCCCTTTAAGTTTGTCCATTTGGGTACTTAGTTCATTTGTCAATAGTCGGGTGCTAGGCTCACTATCTCTACGACTAACTATTTGAGTAGGTACCTATTGAGTAAATACGGGCTGCATGAATAGCACATAATACTGAAAACGCATCTCTCGTGCCTTCTGGACGCATTTCAAGCTGCTAAACTACTAACCTTAACTTCTGAATACTAGCTTTTCACACGCCTAACTTTTTCCAGGACCCAGTAGGTCAAGTGGCTAGTTTCACTCGTGGGTGCGAGGGCCAACCTGACTTCTTGAACCATGAAGTAACGGATTCTACCTTTAGAACGTTTTACAGAGCCTGTACAACGGAACTTTGCAATATCGGTAGGTCAAAGTATTAATACCTGCCTACTGCAAAACCAAAAGGAAGGGTTATTAGGTTATTACGTAGTCGGGTAGGTAAAAAAATAGAAAAACTAAAGATTTCATATAAGTAAATGCCAAATCAAAAGTCCAAGCCAAAGAGCATTGAATTTCCCTGCGTGATCGAATCAGAAATGAAGAGATCAACAGCCGGAGAACTTCAAGGTCACTGACACAGCACAAAAATTGAAGCCAAAATTAAAAGCAAGTTGAAGTGGTAGTAGGCAGGGCACATTGCTCGCAGAGAACGGATGGTCAATGAGGCCGAAATGATCTGGAGTGCGACTGCGTAACGGAAAGGAAAGCGAAGATGGAAAGCCTTGTGTAGGTCGCGGGGATCTGTTGGATGCAGGAGGCACATAATCGACGATGGTCAACGATGTGGCGACGCTGTTTTTTCGGCTGAAATAATGAAATAACATCTGAAAATCATTGCAACTATAAAGTTTAAATTAGTGACTTTATTTTACAGGTAACGGCATACAATCGGTAACCGGCGGCAACTTATCTCCTACGCCTGAGTACAATGGACTTAATTTACTCGTACCGGGCACAGGCGATGCAGCTATTATTAAAATAAGCCTAATTATGTTACTTCTGAGTATTTTTGTTATAAACACTATATAACTTTTATTCTACATTTGCCAACTTGTCTTTTATTGAATTCCAATATCATATTTGGCCTTTCATACTCATATCCGCAGATTACGTCGCCTGGTTCAATGCATTCATTCATGCATAAAATAATGCATTTTTATTGACAATTTGTGCCCTACGTGCCGGGACCATAGAGGGCAAAATACCAATAAGTACTTATCTGTAGGCAATGGTGTCATTGTAACCGTTGCCACGGCAACTGCGAAGCGTAAATAGTATATGAATTTAAATATTATTATTTTCGCAGTTGATGATTAGTTTTATCAATATTTTTGTGTATTCTTTAAATGTGTTTTCAATTTAATGATCAGTGTTTTGAACGTGTCTCTATCATTTTGACAGTTTCCTGAGCGCAAAATGTCAGTCTTAAAACGTAATAGGTTATGTTGTCTAATATTTAGTAAAAATGTAATTAGTAACATAAATTAATAGTTTTGTTGGTTTAAAACCAAATATGACCACTTCACCTACAAAAACGAAACAAAAATTGTCACTGCGGAAACGTCTGTTTGTTAAGAAATCGCCAAAAGTTGGATGCGTCGTCGATACAGATTCCAACGACGAATTTGCACAGTCTTCATCTCGACCGATCTCTCCCGCCGATCCCTTCTTAGCTGCGAGTGCTCATAGTGCGGACCATAGCATAGAAAGCTCAAACCAACAAAACTCTTCAGCAGAACCATTTTGTAACAACGTAAGTCATAAGGCGACCAATTCCCACAATGAAGACGACAGTAATCAGAAGTGTTGCAGGACTTTCTTCAGACGGTCCCGTCCTAAAAGCCTGGTGGATAACCAAAATTTTAAAGATGAGGCACATTCTGTGACCGGTAGTCCAGAGAACAATTCCAACAGCATAAGTGACCAAACAATATGTTCCCAAACTAAATCAGAAGAAATACCCAAAGCTACAATTAAATTTCCTAAAAGTGAAGATATCAAGAAATGTTTTGAACATTCAGGATCATTTGAAGGGATCAAACAGACGAAGAATAAATTATTTGTTAAGAGATTATCAGCTGATCATTTGATATCAACTGAGTCTAAGCCTCTGTTTCGCGCTTCATCGCCTGAGAGTGACCGGAGTAGCTCTTTAGATCGGAAAAGAAGGTAAGGTATACTAGTGTAACAATAAAGGTTTTATTTTAATCTATATTTCTTCATAATGGTGCTGGAAACTTTTCTGTGGTATTTTTGTAATTGTCTATACTAGGACCAAGTCATCTATCGCACGGTCATCTTCGCGTGCTGGGAGCACTGACAGCTTAGCTCGTAACTCGCTGCTTGCAGCACAGGTGCTGCGTCTCATACCCACTGAGGAGGCTCGAGAAAGGTTACCTGTTGTCTTTGTTGTAATGTTGAATTAGAAATAGAAATTCAGACCTACATTTACATTTTCTTGTAGAGAAAACTTATAGAGAGTACTTAAAATCTCAAATGCTTAATGTGAATAACTATTTCAACTTGGCTTTTAGTAACAATAAGAAATATAGCCCATTGTCAAGTGAATTTAACATTTTATTTCAGGAACTATCTTTATGGGCGTCTAGCGTCTCAATCCCTTCTAGGAGCTGCAGAATTAGAACATGTCTTCCCAGATAGAGAGGTGAAAATATTTGTAGGATCATGGAACATGAATGGACAACCACCACCGAAGTAATATCGTTATGCAAAATTAAATTTTTATGTATTTTTTTTCAATGAGCATAGTTCTGCCAAACACTACCGGCCCACATATAAATTTCCCCCTTTTTCCAAAGAAATTGTAATGATTTTAAATCAGTTCTAGGCATATTTTTTTTTTGTTTATGAGACTAATTTTACTAGATGAAAATATACCACATCACATTAAAAATGCTGGGTTAGTCGACATAACTGACTGGACTGAATTTATGAGATATTGTGGGTTGACTTATTTTGGCAGAACTAAGTGCTTTCTACTAATTTATTTATACAATTTCACAGGGAACTGGCCGATTTCATATTCCCAAATCAAGTGACGCATGTCCCAGATATTTTTGCTATTGGGACACAAGAGTCATACTCTGAGCGTACTGAATGGGAAATAACTATCCAGGAAGTATTGGGACCATCGCATCTGTTGTTGCATTCTTATTATTTAGGTTAGTAACCATTTGTTAACTCATTAGTAAACTGAATGATAAGGAGTAATTTTTCCATGAAGTATCAATTAGGTACGGTTGTAAACAGAACAAGTACCTACGTAACTATTTTGTTGTTTACATGACCTTTTAGCACAAAAATAGATTTATTTATTTATTATTTGAAATGGAATTTTCCACTTCATTTTCTAATATCAACATAATTTCTTGCTGTATGAGAAAATTCGAGATTGTTTTTTCGTATTTTGTCCTTATATTACTGCGCTTTCTTCTGCTTGTAATAAATTATCAATATTTATTTCAAAAAGCACAACATTTTTTAATAAAACCCTGTCCTGCTTTTCCAGGTACAATACACTTAATGATATTTATAAGAAGAGATCTCATTTGGTTCTGTTCTCTCCCTGAAGACGCCAGTCTATCTGTTAGACCAGGTACTGCGTTTCGTACCAAAGGCGCCGTCGCTATATCATTCGCATTATTTGGGTCTACATTCTTATTCGTGACGGCCCATTTGACCGCGCATCAGGAAAAGGTCAAAGAACGAGTGTCTGATATCAAGAGGATAATTAGGTCTATCGATTTGCCAAAGAATTTGCCTTGCAGGCATAAAAGTAAAGGTATGTTATTGATTTTTATCTTAATATTATGCACCATCCATAGGCATTTTCATTCATAAACTTAAATCTAGATGCAGATATGTTTCATTCTGGCACACTTCCAAATGGAGCTTGAAAACACTGAATAGTAAGTAAATGGAGCAAAATAGATAATGATGCAATCGACTACTATATGCTCTCATCATGGTCCATGATAATCTTAAATATCTTGTTTAGTGGAGGTGGAGCATCAACCATATGGCACTTGTTTAACCCACAACAAATACCTACACTTCAATATTTCAGCGAAAGAAAAGAAATATTATGAATGCTCCATTTGCTTATTTCTCCATGGTTGAATCTTCCAACTTTGTTGAGGCTATTTTAGAAGATTTTTCTAGATCAATTTAAAATTTTATCGAAAAGCTTTCTTGATTGGCATCTTAAGGAGTCTAGTCGAGGCCAACGTATTGAATTACTAAATAAATATAAAGTGTAAATGTATCATCACTTTCCTTCCGCGAAACATAAGTAAATATGACTTGTACTGATATGCTATCAATATCCTTTCTGATATCTTTGTTGTCACGCAGATGTATGACGCGTCTTATATAGATAGATATATGATATATGGTTATAGATTTTACTTAGGTATTTTAATCATTGTTTGACATAAGGAAAGTTTAGAGACGAAATTACAAAGCCAATTGTTTAAAAAACTGGCCAGTTTGGCCCGAAATAGACGGCTCATAGAAAGATTAGATAAGATAATCTACGAGTTATATTGTTCTAAAATAGATCACGGTCGATATAAATACACCATTTAATACAAGACTTCCAGCTTCTTATAACCGTTTTCACGAACACTACGCAATAACTAAATGAACGCCTAAATGAAACTGCACTATTGGATTTGCAACGCTAGGCCCAGAGCCTAAAGGTGAAAATCGACGCAACACCAGGCATGTGTAATGTATTTATTTGAACCCCGCACAGCGTCCGCGTTTTCATCACATTTCAATATTTTCTACGGTCTTTCTTCAATAAATAAATATCGTATGCTGTATTAATTCCAGATGTCACCAACAATTTCGACTACGTATTCTGGTGCGGTGATCTAAACTTCAGATTGGGCGAACCAAGAGCTGCCGTGTTGCGGTGGATCGAGCAAACAAAAGTACGTTTTTCTCTTATTTATGGAAGCGCGAAGGTCAGTGCTTACCAATGTAAACACTACTCGATCACAGCCGACTAGTATCTGTAACCGAGTATTTATCTAAAAACAAACTCAACCAAATACAAAACTATTTTTCTAACTCTGAAGAGTCGAGATTTGCTTTAAAAATATCTAATGTAAACTTAGTCGGTGAATTTAAATAATCAGACGAATCTTCAGACGCATAATGGGCACCATATCGAACCACAATATAATAAAAACTATGTTCTGTGGAGTTCCACCTGTTAATTTATTTAGACCTTGTATTGGTAACTAAAGCGATGCGGAATGTTCAAGCCAAAATGAACAAGTTTAACATACTCTGTTGGTCTACCATGACGTCTTAAAGCAGTACTGTTTTAACACTGTTTTAAGCTTTCACGGTTTACAACTAAACGTATACTGTCACTTACGGGATATCTTCCATGATTGTTCATTATTTTGAGCTCCCGATATTTCGGCGCTGTTGCAAGCGCCATGATCGCAATCACGGAAGATATCCCGTAAGTGACAGTATAAGTTTAGTATTGTTTTAATCTTATTCCAGAGTGAGAAAGAGATAGAGCTAGACGTCCTGTATAATTCCATTCCTTCACCACTCTGGAATAAGAATATAACAATACAGCTATAAGATGCCATGGTAACCCCTCTGGTCTTGCATTCACAGTTCCCGTTACCTCATCACCTGCCCCACGGGTTACTGCATGCGGATCAGTTGACCGCCGTGCTAGAAGATGGCGCCGCCTTCCGGGATTTTAGGGAAGCTCCCATCACCTTCCCGCCTACTTACAAGGTATTATCTATGTTTTCTACTTAGTGTTAATCTTAAACTCTTTTATTTATTTATTCATTGATGATAGACAACATATGCCTGGTCTAGCTAGAAGCACGAAATTTCACACAAGAGTTTCTTTAACAACGAAAGAGCGTTTAGGTATCCGGTGTAAAGGCGTTGAATGAGAGTTGTTTGCTGCTATTACTTGGCCCACTATCATTAGGCCTGACCAGGGCATCAGCAGGCGACAGGAGCTCACGATTTGAAGTCAGGCTTGCACTGCCAAAATTTAGCGCCGGTTCGCATTATTACGATAAGTTGAACGTGAGTAACACTTTAACCTTGAGCTGACCTAGCGAAGTAAGAAGTTTCATAGCATAGGGGGCCCCTAAATTCAAAGAGATGTCAGCAAAATGGAAGCGGTCCGCAAGAACCGATGCCTGCCGGGTCTGCGGGACTGTTCGAAAGAGATACCGCGGCCCTGGAAAACAAAGGGCTAAGAAGGAACATGGGTGGGTTTTAGTCACTACAAGTCTGACACTCCGTCCAGAGCGGGACCGTCATTTGACGATTTCCCACACGAAAAAAGAGGGGCTCCTACGTGACAGAAATAAAGTTGTGTTATTGATTTTTCCAGTACGATCCAGGCAGTCAACAGTTCGACACGTCTAGCAAGCAAAGAGCTCCAGCCTATACCGACAGAATACTGTACAAAGCGAAGTCAATGGCCTCTAACTCGTCATCTGCGTTTTCGGGTGAGCTTTCCTCTTAAATATTATGGCCTGACGTCACTAATCTGAAGATTTCCATTATTTGTTTTCCTCGTAAGTTAAAAATCAGGTTTCTAAATTCCCATCTATGTTTAGAATGATCTTCTATGTTTTGACCTCCGGTACGGTGCGGTCTTGAATACAAAGGAACAATTTCGCAAAGGCTTTGGTATATCGTATTATCTCTTCAGGGAAAGACCCTGAAGAGGTAATCTAATGTCAATCAGATCTTATGTATGCTGTTGTGATTGAGTCGCAGAAAATAGAACTTATTTGAATAGCCAATCAGAAAGCAGTAGTCAGAGTTTGGATCCATGTGTGTTTAACAAAATGGTGTTAATATAGACTTTACAGGAATTCATCCCGTGTCAGGTGTTCGTGCAGAAAGGTACTGGTACAGCCACAATTTAACTGTAAAGTTCTTATGACAATAGTAATACCGGCCTATTTTGAACAACAGGGGTATGCCTATATCCTAAACCGCTTTTGAATGTTTTAATAGTTGTGCTAAACTTGGCAAATGGCATTCGAACTAAGAAGAAGAGAGAACCCGTAAGTGGAACATGCAAGAGTAAAAAACAAAACTCTTACAGTACGCGGCTGTAAATATAGCTATTGTTTTTCAGAAGAAAGTCGGCTTTAAGCGCGTCGTCTTCGCATTCTTTGTAAAAAAAAAGCGGCAGGTATAACAAAAAGCATTAGGTACTACCGAGTTCACTAACAGTCACTTTTCACCCTTATGCGCCAAGTAATAAGGTTGAAAAGTAATCGACCGTCAGTAACCCGGTATACATAAAAAAAAAATACATTTTCACACTTAATTCTAAGCTTCTCCAACGTTTTAAACACATCACTCTCTGATTTTCACACCTAAGTTGTTGCAGGGCTACGTCGCATCAGCTCGGTGCCGGTTGCCTCAGGAATCAAGTGCTTGGCATACAACTCGGTGCAATCTGTCTGCACTAGCGACCACAAGCCAGTGTGGGGACTGTTCTCGACCATGCTGCGACCAGGAACTGACGTGTAAGCATACCTGAATGTTTCGCACGACTACTGCATTCCTTCATGCGACTACGATGATGACGGTCCGATTTGGCACAAGATTTGAATGTATTGAATGCCAGCTAAGAGAGTTATTTATGTTGTATGCAATGATGGTGATAACCACTTCACGTATTTAATTTAGTTATAATACAGCATGATTCTTTTGGCGCTTGTATGACATTGTCAGAAAATGAAATGATGACTGAAAAGGTAATCGGTTGGCTTGGTATGGTTATGTGATGCGGAGGAATGAGAAATATGTCCTGAGAGAAGTGTTGAGTAGGAATGTGAATGGGTAAAAGAGTAGAGGAAGACCAAAGAAACGATGGATGGATTGTGTGAAGGATGATATGGCAAGAAGTATATAGAGTAATAGAGAAGTATGGAAGAAAAAGACCATTCTGCGCCGACCCCAAATATATTAGGATAAGGGCAGGAGAATGCTGATGAGAAGGGTGCTGCTGGTAAACTGGTGTCTCCGTCGAAGATGCGCACTCTCGACTCCTTGATGTTTGTCACTTCCGTGCCGTTTTGTGGGAATAAACTACTATAAATAAGCATAAACATTTGTGAAATAGTCTGTGGAAATTGTACTGAAAAAACAAGATGGCGGCTTTAGTTCCAGTTATTTGATCGACATTAAACATAGTGCATTCAATAGCTTTGAATCCCTGTCAACATTTCAATTTAATAATGAATCAAAAACTACCTGATGTTTTGTTGCAGTGTGCCCCTAGCTGCGGGCTTGTTCAATCGTGAAGTCTACCTCGAAGGTATCAAGCGTCGGAGAGCGCTGCTCGACCACGCGCCCGGCACCTCCGCGGTATGTAACGTTCAATAACAATCACCCAAGTAACTCCACAGTTACCGCAACTTTTTTGTTCTCATCTCGATACAAAATGTCGAATATCAGGCTTATATACTGTACCCAATGTATCATAAAATGTACGTAGAACGTTTACTCAAAGAAAAGCGTAAATATATCATGCAAAAGTTTATTTTCGATTGTCTTTATCTTGACCAAGTGGCCGTTTATGCCATTGTAACAAAAAGTATTGCGTTTACCAAAGAGGTTTATATTTTTGTTGTTATATTTATTGATTTACACTTTTCAAAATGTTTTATTTTTATTGTTTATTTATTTATTACGTCCTAAGTTAGCGTAAGTGGACAGATGTGCAATGTTACGAAAGACGACTTACATAATTATTATTAGTTTTTAAATTATGCTTAATTTAGTTTATTTTTGTGATGTGCTCATTCTGAAAACGTAAAAGACAAATCTAGTCAGTATAATGAACTTCAGCAGTATTCCTAACAATAATAGTTATTTATAACCAAATAACAAACTAATATAATTTTAATATTTGTATTAATTAATATTTCCACGTAGCTCTAAATTGTTTAGCATATATTCTATTCTTCAGATAATTATTATTCTTGTGCTGTAAACAAATTAATATTCTTGGCTATAGCTTAGCAATTGAATCTATGTAAAATATGATTTCGAAAGTGTGTAGTATATTTCCAAAACCTGTTTAGAAAAGTGAGCTTTTATGATTATCATAAACGTAGGTACGTATCGTGGAGTTTCTAAAACAGTACTTAATTAAAATATTTCCTGCCTTATATCACTGTGTTATACCGTCGAATGAAATGTTAAGAACATTTCAAAGAGTTGATCAAACTATGTTAATTAGGTGCTGTGATTAGTATTCGTCTAGTCTGATGTCCATTCCAGAGAACCGGTGTAGTGTCGACAATGTAGAACATGTTGTATGTCTATAGTTTTACAGTGATCCGAGATCAAACTACAAACATAAAGGGTCTCGCCTTCAAGGAATATTATCGCACAAATGAGGCGCAATGTTACGTCCAACATTTCGTCCTTCGATTTGTAGTTATCTGAAATGTAGCGGGAATCATGACAGGTTATGAATTCATAATTGTCATGAATGATCGGCCAACATAGAAAATAGCAACTCCTAAGAATGTACGTATCTTACATTCGTTTTAAAGCCGAAAATCAGGTATTAAAATATTTTTTAATGAATATTCGATAATCATTTGTTAAGTAAATTATTTGTCGTAATCGTGTAATTAAGGTTTGTGTATGTAAATTATGACTATTCGAAAATTGTAGGTCTCTTTGGGTGCCAGTCTAAGATACTGCCAAACCTAGTGTCGTATATTTCGTATTATTACTAAATTCTTACCGACCAATAATAATATTCGTGTTTTTAAAGAAAACTAAAATAAAAGGTCCTGATCTTAGATCGGTGTGACAAACAAAAAAAGGACTTAGAATGTTGTAGCAGATTTGATGTTATATATATGTGGGATTTAATAATAAAATAAAAAATTGGGTGTTTAAAAGTATTTTTTCATAACTTTTCGACGGTTAGTCTGAGATAGATGATGATTAAAATTCGACTGTGTAGTAGGCCTAGAGCTAGAATTTTACTGTCAATTGTCTGACTGTTTGGTGAACCGAACTCCAAATTATGATCACGAGGACGCCAAGTATCACTTTGGCTATTATGATCGGCAAAATCTATCCCCATGAACTGCACAGAAAGTCCATTTTGAATTGATAAAAATTATTGCAACTTCGTCAAAATCAAACTATTTCAATGAATCATTAGACTTGAGAAAATTCCATAAAATCATTCTAAGTAAATCAGTCTGTCTTCCATAACGTGTACTTATCATATTGATATATAATTTAAATCAGGATCGTTACCTGAAGTCTAGGCATCAATATACTTTACCATTATAGGAATTGTAACTCCTGTACGGTCACAAACGTAATGCTAATGAATATCACGCAAACTGTTTCAGTTCCTTCCATGAAGGGATTCAAACGACGATATTGAGATTATGATTGTGACTGTACGTTTCGTATTCTTGTGTATCATTCATAATGTAAACTTTTTAATCATTATTACAATATTTTATTAATTTAATATTAGTACCAGCTTTTTGCAACATATAACACATATTTTAGCTTCTATGCTGTAGTGAATTAAATTTAATGTCGCACAAAGAAAAATATCATATTTTCTTCCGTTCCCATTTCATCATTTAATATATTTACACAAATGTAGTTATAGTACGAGGCTGGTTAATACTTGATGTTCGATAAACAAAAGTACAATGTTTTATAAGGATTTTATATCGACATACATAATATTATTTTTCTGATATACACGTTTGGTCTACAAAAAATGTGGGTACGTGAAATCGTGATAAAAATCTCATATCGTAGAACCTGTTGTATACGAGCGTACCTACTTGTAGTGTATGTATATCAAATGTGTATAAGAGACAAACAGAGATGGTATATTGCTAACAATTTTTATTTTGTACAAGGATTTTTTCTGTAATAGTAAATAGCTGAACAAATTAGTCATAATGTTGTATTACTTTGGATAGGTCCTGAGTGGGGAGGTGACTGCGACAGAATATTTACAAGAAAGAATTCTCAATCATTCTGTTATATGCGACCTCTTAAATATAAGGTGAACATTATAGGGGCTTAATGCCTACAAATACCAAATATATTTTTTTATTTAGAAATCTTGCTTATGATTGCTGACTGGTTAACATAGTTAAGTATACAGTATTATGCCTATTCGCTAACGCAATAGTCCGTAGATTTTTGTCGCAGTTATCTAGTCTTTAGTAATAATTGGTTATGATTTTCATTCAATGAAATAATTGTATTGTCATTATTGTGAATTATATTGCTAGTCCATATTTTATAGATATACTAAGTTATAACTTACTTAAGTCGAAAAATGTTATGCTAAATATAGTTAACTTTCCTCGCTAATTCTAGTTTAATTTACCTCGACAAAGTCCTTAAATAACACAAAATATAAACAAAGAAGCTAAGTAACTTTTGAAGTAATTTTTCTGCCTTATAGCAATAAGAGCCATATTAATTAGCAGTTTACACAGCGATATGCGGAAGTTACGCATTTACATTATATTGTATAGGTACTTATCCTATCTATTTATTCATACTATTACATAACGCATAGTAAACCAATAGAAAGATAATAGCCAAAATTAAATTTTGAAACGCGAAGCACTTAGAATGTTAAGAACCATAGTGATAGCACCATAAACCGCTAAACACATTTAACGCTAGGTGCAAACGGGCCGAAGTATAAATTCAATAAAAACTAGAATATTAAAACAGGTGGCCTACCATGACATAATAAAGCAGGAATAATTCAAGTGTGGGAAAGAGATGGCGCTAGACGACCTGTATAACTCTGTCTCTTTCCCACACTGGAATTACTCTTGCATAGTAACCCCCCAGAAAGGCTTTTTTATACTTTTTTTACAACACTGTGAAGGGAAGTTACTCATCCCCTACTTACTATTACCCCCTTGAACATTATTATAATGCCACTCGACACAGGCGGAACCCTTGACGCCATTCACTTCGACACTGCACCAGCGTTCGTAAAACTTGGCTTCTCGTCCCTTTCCGATGTAGAATGTATCTTCACTGTCCACTTGCACTCGAACTGCGTAGGATTTGTCTCCTGAACACACAAATAAAATTTGTAAGTAGGATTGTCATTTTATAATCTACTTATGGTTTAAAATCTCACTATACAGTCATTAAGTTAGCTAGCGAAACTTTAAAAGCGTAATGGATGTTATTTTTCCTTCGATTTGATCAATACTAATCATTTAAATTACTTCATGCCTGTCTTTGTAAATATGAGCTACTAGCTTCCTAACGCGTTGATTTTTTTTTTACACAGTTTCTTTATAGCCTGTGTTATTCTGATGTATAAACTATATTACTGTAAACTTTCTCCAAAATTCGTTCAGTAGTTTTTACGTGCAAGAGTAACAAATATCCATCCATTCATCCTCACAGACTTTCACATTTATAAGTATGTAAGATTCTCATAGACAGGCTGCGGTGAAGGGATCGGAATCGGAGCGAAGGGTACACTTGACGGTCTCTTAATCGCCACACAATTACGGCACAGCAATCCCGAAGTCCACTTTACCTTCCCGAGGATACTTCAATATTGTGACCGGATGTTTCAAGGCTGAAATAACACTAAATGACAATGTGACAGGTCTTACCAGCTTCGAAAATGAAAGCATAGTCTCTGGGTAAGATTTCATGTTCTCCATGTTGGTACAATTTGAAGTCGCTGGATTTTACTGGTAGAACAGCTTGATCTGATTGGCGGCAGAGGTAGCCGATGGTCAGGCTGAAACAAAAAGTATTGATATAGATGGCTAGAGACTCACTTTTCCAGCGAGCCATTAAGAGAGGCGAAATTTTATAACTTTCGACTTGTCGTCGCCGTTTCTTTGGTCTACGCTGACAAGACGCGGACCATGGCCATAATTGCGTTAGCATTGGAGAAACATTCACTTAAAACATGTTGAATAAGTTTTTGTCTTAATCAGATCAGCCAACATGTTATGAATTTTCGCCAATCCGAAACTCCGAACGCCCGCGCCAGTTACAAGCGTCGGCGCAGTGCGCAACTCAATGTCAACTAGCGCAAGGGTGGTATTTGTTTGTCAGCTAAAGCCGAGCTTCGCGAGTTCTGCGCTAGTCCAAAGACAATAACTCAAAAGGATGAATACTTACTGCGACAAAATTGCAGGCTGACATACTGTGCCAACGACCATGCAGTCTCCGTTTTCCAGGAAGATAAAATGATAGACATAACGGTGGAAAGTACGCCAGTCTCGGAACGGTCCTGTAAGAAAGGTGCAAATAAGGAGGGGGCGTCGCAAAAGAGGTTGAGTACAATTTAGGTAAGTGTATATAATGTATTGAACAGGTAATAATGTGGTCTGATGCGATGGGTTAGTATATGTGCTAAAATAAGCTCTTAAATACCTATGCACGGGCGTTTTTTTGCACTGTTCAATTGTTGCCCGCATTCATGCGAAAGTGACCAAGTATACTGGTCGCAAGCGCGACTGTTGAGCAAGAAGTCCTGGGTTCGATTCCAAGGTCGGGCAAAGTGTTATTGGGTTTTTCACCCCCAATTACATGGGACTAAAACATAACTTGCGAAATGTGGGTGCTATTAGGTACCTACACCTGTGCCTAACCCTTCGGAGATAACAAGCGTGATGTTATGTTATGTATGTTCTAATCTAGGACTTACCGTAACTGTGATCTCTGACGCATGGTATGTCGATCATGTGTTGTTTGCCGTCGATAGTGATGGTGCCCTCCAGAACTCCCATTTGCTCATAATGCGTTTGATGTAATCTGGAAATTAGGAAGAGGTGCTAATCTAGTTCTTACCGCATCGACAATCGTAGATTTAAGTTTGCTTTCCTATCGAAGCATCGTCGGTTAAAAGAATCTTTATCTAAAATGGGTGAAAAAGATTCACGTGTTTCGCAATTCTGAGGCCAAATTCGCGTTATGTCACTAGTACAAAATGAACTTTGTTTGAATAATCATAGATCATATTTGTGATTGGCCAAATACACGAAAAAATGGGCAAATAATAAATTTATAGTTATATCAGGCCGTATTTAAAACATGTAGCCTCATGTTTTGGTTTTTAAGGAGGAGTTACACTAGTTATTAACTACTCATGATTGAAATTCTTACTTTTTGAGTAACTTGAAGTAGCCTTTCGACCACTTCTCCCTGGCTAAGTCTCTGGCCAAACATTTGGGCGACATCTGCGTGTCGTAGTTGAAATGTGAAAACACTGCGCTCCATGTCAGTTCTGCTTCCACTTGCACTGTCTTCTCCTTGTCATTTTTGGGTCTGGAATAATAATAATAGGTACTTATTGACATAATTTAGATTACAAAAATAAAAATATTCTTCAACGCTTTAAGTACATTTTTGTGGATTTATGCTAATAAAAAAAAAGACAGTTCCACACCTGTGTACTTATCTACCTACTTAATGATGGCTTAATCAATGAGTTATTGTTTTCAGCAATTTTTACACGATAGCCGTCGTGATACTTACTTCATGTCACCTTTGTAAGTTAGTTTCCAAGTGCGCATTGGTATGAAGTTTTCGGCTTGAAGACCTTTTATTCTGTACAGGCCCTCTTCGACCGCCACTTGTTCTTGATATGTGTCTGGTAGCTCAGGAGATAGAAGAAGATCTTCTCCTTTGACCTGAAAGAGCAGTTCAAGCTTACCTTCCATATGCCATGTATTCAAAAGTAAGGGCTAGGCAGCCCTTACTATTGAATATGAATGTGGATGGCTATAAGAGTAGAGGAAGACCAAAGAAACGATGGATGGGCTGTGTGAAGGACGATATGGCAAGAAAAGAGGTGAGTGCCTGATGTGATGACGAGTAATAGAGAAGTATTGAAGAAGAAGACATGCTGCATCGACCGCAAATAGATTGGGATAAGGGCAGGTGAAAACGATGATGCCTAGCCCTTACTCAACTACGTTGGAATCGGCTTCCAGTCTAACTGGATGCAGCTGAATTACTCATATTTTACATGGCCCCACCGCCCCGACACTGCACTACTTTATCCGGCTGTAGATACTTACTGACTGCGTCATTTATACAGTGGTCTGAAGGTGGTTCGAACTTCGGATAGAGCAAAATAGTATTGGGTATTCTATAAGTAAATTTCTTGGATGGCTTCCTGACCAATTGGTCAGAAGCCAAACACCAAAAGAAATGGAAGGAATGGGCTGAGTCCTTTGCTCAGAAGTGGGACAGTAGGTACTGGCTGATAAAAAAGGTGTGCTTAGTCTTGAATTGTGTGTTCTTGGTTGGCTTGGCAATGGCAATAGTTTCAAGGGCCTTAAAACCGGTGAAATAATAAAGGGTGTAAATAGACCCTTAACATAAAAGAAAGGCACTTGTTCTCCCCGTCTTTGCGATCATTTTTTTGTTCTAGACCATACCTGGGAACCTTCTAGTTACGGAGATATTGGGGGTCAAAGTTCCAACTTTTCCACAAGTTTTTTTTAAATACATGTTTTTAATGTAAGATTTTTACTTTACACACCTCCATGACCCCCGTACTATTCAATCCATCCATCAGCACAATGCTTTGAGTGCTTTCCATCGAGTCCTACCTCAAAACGAGATTTTTCACCCCAAAAAAAAAAGTCGATTCCCAGCAATAATTTTTGCGTAAAGTTACTTAGTTTGATGTACAAAATGCTCGGTTGACGGATAAGTGAAGGGTCTGTTTACACCCTGTATAGGTAACCTCTGCCTACCTCTACGGTGAAAACAGACGTGATGTTATTTTATCTGTGTAAATAATAAATAAACAAGTATTTCATACCAACCTTCAAGTACAAGAAAGCACTAACAACATTCTTAGGTCTTCTTGCGATCCCGCAGATAACGGCATCGCCTTCTTTGTTGTTTCCATTGAAATATACCGCATCGATGGCCTATAATATAATTTTATTACTGAACTTTGCTTCAGGATTGTGTTATATCAACGTAGATTAAAGCGCTTAGCATTACAGCCGGACCTCAGCGCATCGCATTTCAAACCAACAAAAATTTTACGATCAGTTTAGGAGTACCATAACCCTCTTTTGGCTTTGCCGTAGTCGGGTAAAGATCAGTGAGCGATTGTTCTTACAAAATAAACGAAAGTGTGTAAGTTGGAGGATTTTTACGTTGCGATGCGGCCTTGCAGCCCTCTCTAATGTAGGTAGTAACACATACTGATAACTTACGTCTGCATTATCGTTAAGGTAATACTTGTTTTCCAATGCCTCATCCTGCTTGAGAACGTGTTGCGTTCCGTCATGGCTTTTGCCCGATTCGACGGTATATAAGCGATATAGGTGATTAAAAAGCTGAGGAAAAAAAAACCATAAAAAATATTTTTTTGTGTCATACAATCGGTAAGCTAAATAAATGTGGCTTTCGTTGATTGTAACCAGCTATTGCTCCACGATTGTTGCATTTTTTTTATCGTGGTAAAATCATCAAATAAGTCCTCCCACCCAGGGCAGAGCGGGAGGGACGATTGTTGCATTTCGACGGCCAAGGGCCAATGCTATTATTATGTAATATTTCGGAAAATTCACCTTTTTTCATGGTTTTCAATATAAGCATCAAGTTCGCATGTTCTTTTCGATGTCTTGACCTCATCATTAGTTTTAAGGAGGAAACGTCAGGGTAATCCGCAAAATTACTTTTTGTTACATTTTTTGCAATTTGCAGGTCAGTGTCAGGTTTGTATATTGATGAAAAATGAGCCGCGCAAGTAACACGTATGTAGTTACATAATTGTAATCATTAATACAATCAAGTATAATACATCTAAGTTCATTTAACCCCATTGAATGACCTTTTTCATGAAAATTTTAATAGTTATTGAATGGGGTTACATGAACTTACTTTTTCATCAACATACAACCTGACACTGACCTGCAAATAGCAAAAAACGTAAGAAAATTAGAATTTCGCGGGCCCCCTGGCGCTTCCACCTTAATAAACCAAATCAGTCATTTATTACATTAGGTGTTAACGAAAAGTTATACCTATACCGGCCAGGTTTATTCTTTACTAATTCAATCTCAATTTACATACCTGTTTAATTCTTAAAGTCGTGTACATGAAAATAAACTTCAACCAGTAGAACTTATTCTTCTGCTGATAAACACCAAATATCGCCGGCTTGCTTGGTTTATTTAGTATCCTAAAAAATACCACCAGCCCTACAGGAATAAAAAGTGGTAATAAAAGGGAACACAGCATTTTTTCTGCTTCGCTTTAACTTCTAAATTAACCGGTCACGATTACTAGAAGCGACTAAATGATTAACTTCATTTAATCAAATTACCGTCTGGTTCCCTATCTTATCGGATACCGATAATTGTATGATTCGGAACCAAATATAGGATTTTAATAAATATTACTCATCCTCACAGATTAAGCGGATCTGTGATAAAACAAGTACCTACCTAGTATAGTTGAAACTTTTTTTTTTTTTTTTTTATCGTGGTAAAATCATCAAATGAGTCCTCCCACCCAGGGCAGAGTGGCTAAAATCCACGGTGTCCTTCAATAGCCCTTTATGATCCAGGGTCACGGTAATTCTTTAAGTCCCGCGGCCCCGGCAGGCTTTGGCCCTCTAGAGGGGGGCCCCGTCATAATGCTGACACTCTTTGAGGCGCGCGTGGGACACAACGCGCCGTCGACCCGGGCATGGTCCATGGTCGGACAGCGAGTCGCCCATTACTCGCCGCCCGCAAGCCCGCGCCTACGGTGGCCGGAGATCGTCTGCCGACGTCCGGCGCCGTGGGCGTCTACCACTGCGGCTGGGGTGGAGGGAGGACGCTGTCCTCTCCCTCACGCGGCCCGCCTCCTCCTTCGCGAGCATGACTGCTTCGCAGAAGGAGGCGACCGCTTCCCACTCCGTCTCGCCCCGCAGCATGTCCTCGACCAATGCCGGGCGCGAGAGGTCTCCGCCTATCGCCGCCGTGAGGACACGGCGGTGCTCTGCCCAAGCGGGGCAGTCCTGCACCGTATGCTCCACCGTGTCCTCCGGGCGGTCCTCGCAGTGGTGACACCCAGGCGTTTCCTCCTTCCCCATCAGACACAGGTACCTCCCGAAGCTTCCGTGTCCGGTGAGGACCTGTGTCATGCGGTAGGTCAGGACGCCGTGACGCCTATCCAGCCACTCCTCAAAGAGGGGTCTTACCGCAGCGATTGCGGCGTGCCCGAGTATAGTTGAAACTTTGACCCTGAATAGTTGATTAGTTGGCTGCCATTTAGTTGTTATGTATGTTCTATTTAGAACCTTGATGTTGCCGCTTTGAAGAAGTGATTTTTTAAGTTGCCACTTTCTGGGTTGGCGACTGAGGTTTGGCACACCTATTGGATTTTCGCATGAACGATCGATAACATTCGACAGAGGCTGTAATAAGTTAGAAACCCCTTGGCCATAATATAGGCAAATTAGGCACACAAGATTGCAAAAAATCGAGCATATAGGTAGATTATGTTTTGATCGTAAATTACTATCTAAACGCCAATTACCAGAATTTTCATAATTATGGAGCAATACAAACATAAGTACATTTTGTGTTTTTTTGTTATGTTATTTTCTTCCCTAAGGTTATGTTAGTAGGTGCAGAAAAATAAAAAAAACCATCAATTTAGGTCATTGGCTGTTGAGGCAAGGTATTCAATTTTTTCTAGCTCGCTCTTTTATTTTGAGCTCGCGTGTACAGTCACGAGCACCAATATGTTAACACTTAACAACTTTTAAGTGTTTTTCTCCTACTGTTCTGATTAAAATGTTATGTTGTTACGAACATAGTATTTTGGAACTCATATTTATATGAAAAAGATTCTATCTCCAAGTTACAATCGTTATTTCTCGCGAAAATTGCTTTTAAATTTAGGAAAGTGTTTACATACTGGTGCTCGTGACTGTAAAGGATAACAACTACTTATTGTAACTTGACTTGTAGCTTAGATTATCTTAGTTAATTTTTTTGCACCTATAAGTCGACCAAGTAATTCCTATTTCTGAATGTTGGGTCGCAATAAAATCTAACCATTCCGAGGCGGCTTGGAGCTCTTCTCGCTTCGCTCGCGCTTGCAGCTATACTTCTTTTTGTTTTTTAAAGTTTCTTATTTTCTGCTTTAAGTCGACCAAGTAACATCTATTTCTGAATTAAAGGTCAAAAGAAGAGCTAACATATAGCTTTTTTGTTAGCTTCTTTTGTTTAAATTTTCGAGCCCGCTTCGCTCGCTCATGCAACTCAGGTTCTTTTCATTGTTGGACTTTTTAACCGACGAAAATAAAAGCAGGTGATTCTTAATTCAATATTATGAAGAAAACAGTCATCAATTGAGTTATTAAAGCACCCATAGATAGAACCGACTCTAGGAATCACAAAAACAAAAAATCTGGAGTTAAGTATTTATAATTATTTATTCCAAACTTATTTTTAAATAAACAGTTTTAAAATAAAATGCACAAGTCAAAGTAAATTAAATTGCTTTCAGATTTCCGTTCAGGAAGTGACCGTCGACATTTCAATGCAACAAGGTCTTATATTATTATGAGGCTTTACTACTATATTAATTTCACACAGTGAAATATACTCAAGACATTTAGTAGTATTTACGATAACTTGGAATACGTTAACAGATTGAAAAAAAAAAGATATAAATATATATTATTATTATTTATTCTGCCGTTGCAAGGAGATGTTTGTGCACACATTCCTCTTTGTTGATAAGATGCGTCGTCTTGTTCACGAGTTGCATCAGTGAGTTGAGGTTGTTTGACCACTCGTTCAGGCGGTCTGATGCGTCCATATTCAAACTGAAATTACAAAATAATGTTATAAAATAACATCACGCCTGTAATCCCCGAAGAGTTAGGCAGAGGTGTACCTAATACCTGGCTAGGAATATTGATTTTTCAAAAACCTAATGATGCAGTTTTAGTTTTCATCAAAATCGGGCTCGAGACTACTTTGAGTATTTTTCGCTATTCCTCATAGTTTCGGATTTGGCTATCCACTCCCACTTGAAAAATTCACCCTGTATACTTTCATATGCATTTAGTATAAAGCTGTTATTTTGAACTTACAAACAGACACTTCAATTTTATTTATTTGTATAGATTTAAATCTTTGCAAACAATAAAACTAAAATAAAATTTTGTCTACCTGAAATGCACCACGCCTGCAGGACGGTCGATTTTGGCGCGAACTACGCCGCTGACGACGAGCTGACTGAGCGCCTCTTCGGTCTCGGTCTCACTCAGTCCAAGCAGTTCACTCATTCGCTTCACGGTAATGCGAGTATAGTACATCGACATAATACGTATATTCTGTAATAGAAGGTAAACCAGTTAAATGTGTTCTTCTAATTTAACTGACAGGTGTGTTGTTGGGGACTTTGTTATGCAACTTCCTTACCCCAGCTAACTGTCATAATTATGTAATTTTGGACGTTCAACAACTTATTCGATTTATTGACTTGATTCTAATTTTGATGAGTGTTTAAGAACGAAATGTGAAAATAAAAATGTGGCCACAAGAGTGGTTTCTTTTTTGAAGAAAAATAAGCCTTTTAGTTTTTGGGTTAAAAATTTCACAATCAACAGATAAGGCCTCACTGGCGTTATACGAGCGTTGGCGTTTCTCCAACGTCTGCGCAGCGACGACGCGACGTTGACATCAGGAGTCTCTAGTGGCAAGCGTTCGCGCTGCGTTTTTTGGCAACAAGTACAATCACGCCGTCACTTATAACAAGCCTATCTTCTGGTGACACTGAAACTCTGAGATTAGTGTCTTAATATTGTATGACTTTTGGATCACTTCTAAAAGTTCGCCAAATGTAGTCCCCAGCATTCACAAATATTTGTAAAATTCCGAAATATTCACTTTCTCGTAATGGATTGGACCATAAAGGATTATACCAAAATTGACGATTAGACTTTGTTTTTCTTTTACATAATTTTTGTCGAAGTAGCAAAGCCAATAGTAGTGTTTCCTCGTCGGAATCTATTTTGTCTCTGATTGTACTACGCCTCAAATCGCAGCATGTGCGCAACGATAACGATTGCCACTAGAGACTCGCGACGTCAACGTCACGTCAGCGCAGCGTTGTCGCTGCACAGACGTTAGACAAACGCCAACGCTCGTAAAACGCGATGGGGATAGCAGCCTAAGTGTGCTACACTGGTGACACATTCACATAAAAAAATGTTAGAGAAATTATTTCAACTAAGAGCTGGGCCCTGACAAACACCATCTATCTTAGATGGTGTTTTTCAAGGCCCAACTCAGTTCTATGCAATTATTGGACGATTGTATAGATACTACCCCAAGTTAGCAACAATAGTCACATTAGAAAACTCCATAAAATGAACAGATGTTTGTTCAAGTTGATGAATGTCACATTGGTACTTACATGTTCAACAACCCTGTTCTTGAGGTCATTCCAACGCTCCTGACCTTTCTCATCGGCTGACTCGAAGTAGCCCGTACCTCGGAGAATCGTCTCATAATTTTTGCACAGACAGTTCCATCTGATGATCTCCGGAGTCATGAACAGATCTAGCAACAGTCTGAAAATGGAAGAAGAATCGTAAATAAATTATTGAAGGTTTACTCAAGTACAAAAGTTGTCGTGAAGTTTACTGCAGCAAAGCAAACTTTACTGAGTAAAGGAATTGACTACCTAGTGTTAGGCCGGGACTACACGAAAACGGAGAGGCGCGAAGCGGTGCGGAAACTCGCAACATTCAATCAATAATAGTAGAGACAAGAGCGCTATGTGGATTTCGACGAATGTGATTGGTTGATTCCCGCGCGTCTCCTCCCCGCTCTTCTCCACTTTCGTGAAGTCCGGGAATTAAGCTAAGAATAGGCGACAGCAGTGTCTTCGTTGGTTTCAAATCAGATGGATTCAAACAGGTAGAGGGTTTTCATGGTATATATATACTCGTAAGTTGATCTTTTTTGTCGGTATACTATTCCATTTCTAAATTCAATGTGGACTTAAAAAGATAACAGAAGAACATACTTGTAGTCCTGCAGTTTTTCCAGTTCCTTATCCTCATAGACTCTGTGCGTTAGATCGGCCTGTTCATTATCATATGGAGCGAGGATCAGAAACACCACGCTACCAATTAGTGCCTCAGAGCCAGCAGGCTGGCCCAAAGCCCGGAAGTGACGACATACTGACAGGTATGCGCCGTTGTGTTGGTCAACCGCTATCATGAGCCGGTAGAACTTCTCTTTCAATACCTGTAAGCAGTTCCAATATTAATGGAGGAGTATGAGATGTGAAACAGTTTGGTAACTATCAACAGTTTTGACAAATCAATGAAACCCTTTTTTTGATAGTTATTTTCGCTGCCTGTTGTGTCCAAAAAAAGTTACAATAAAAGAAGGTTGTCATGTGATAAGACTGACTGTTTTAATTAATTTCTGTCAACCAATAACATCACAGCAAGACAGCAGCTGATCAGCCTTTTAGAATCTTTGTGCTGCTTCTAATAACACCTATTTTGTTTAATACAAACCAGAGTGTCCTCCTCTTCAAAGAATCTGGTGTTGATCTTCTTAGAGATGATTTGTGTGCGGACATAATCCTTGATGTTAAGACACAGCCTCATTTGCTCCAGGATGAGCTCAACCTTCTCCCTTTTATCCATTGAACCATATGTCTCCACTTGGAGCTCCTGAATGATCTTTGCTGCTTCATTGGCATCTCCTTCTTCCTCCCTAATCTTCGCTAAGATATGAGTAAGCCTGGCTCTTTCCACTTCAACATAGATTTTGCCCTCGGTTATTGATCTTAATGTTTCAATTAGTTTTATTTTTGTTTCTTTGTCTGGAGTTTTGTCTACGTAAGTGCAACATTCTTGTACCATTTTCACTACAGCTTGTTTGAGTTGGGACCTAAAGATTACAGTAGACATTAATTTGAAATATGACTTGTCCATAAGAATTATTATTCATATTAGCATAATTATATTCATTGTTTATTTGTGCGTAAAATCAAAAGCAATCCTTTTACACAGGCCGACAAAACAAACAAAATTTTTGGTGCAAGATTTAAGATCTGATTTTTGTCTATTATAGTAATCTTGAAACCAAGGTTATTTTTTCTGGGTCACCTCTTGTTCAGGAAATGGCCTATGGGCATCCCATCTCCCTTGGTCCTTATTGCCCACTGTTTTATGTCCTGTTGGAAGAGCTCTCCATGCTCTTCGCTAAGTCTCCCAGGTTATGTTGGACATAAGGTAATGTCTATCTTGATGCTAATAAAATATAAAAGGATTTTCACCCGAGTGTTTGTCAAAGATAACTCAAAATTTGTGGTGTCCTTAATAAATATAGGTATAAGAAGTCCACCGTTCAAATGCCTGCTTTTACTTTTTCAGCACTTGGTATGTGATTTTTTTTCCAAATAAATTGAAAAAATTGACTTTTTGTCAAAAGCTTACACAAATTATTGTTTTATATTTTTTTTTATTTTTTTAGTTAGCTCGTATTGTCCCATTCCTGAGCAAAGGCCAAAATGGGACTGGGCAGGCCATGTCTGCCGGATGCCGCACAGCTGTGGGCCCGAATAGATATAGATATCGCAAGACTGGAGCCCTGAAACAGCTAGACGGGGTCGCGGTAGACCGAAGAGAAGATGGCGGGACGTCTTGGATGGCTTCCTCGCGAATTGGCGAGAAGAAGTGCACCATCGTGAGAAGTGGAAGGAATTGTTTTAGTAAACCCGAAAATCTTCAATGAGCCCTAAACACGTCGACTCGTTAAGGACAACATAAATTTCGCGTTACCTATCACCCAAGTAGAAAAACTCGCGTGGAAATCCTTCCTGGAGGTTACTCAAAATATCTTGGGAACAAGAAGGCTATGTGGACTTGGTCAATTACACACTTGAGTTACAATCACTATAAACCACCTAAAATCAGATCTTAAATATTTTGCACCAATAATCATCCTGTGTTTTTAAAAAACTTGTTATAAAATGGTTTTCCATATTCTATGATATTTACCTTCTTTTCGACAGAAGAATTACTTGGTCGTTGAGTGCAGACCAATTTTTTGCTTCATAACAAATCTGTACAATAGCTACTAAGATCCTAGCAGTGGAAGCCATATCAGCCCCCTATAACAAAAAAAAACAACATTAAAAGGATACAAAGATCAAGATATTAACTGGAATCTAAAACAGGACACTGAATTTGACATTTTTATGTTGTTGATCTGCAAGTAGCACAGGCATCATAAATCATGTGATAATGACAACAATGAAATGGCAAATTTTCTGATAATTCTTCTTCTTCTCTAATCAATAACTCAGATTTTGTCCGACCAGTATGTAGCAACCTGGACAGATCTGTGATTTGAGTCCGGGAGGGTGCAATTAGTTGTGCTTGACGGGCGGGAGAACAGGCGTGGTGTTATTAACTGACTTCTAAGCAAGGAGGAGGTTGTGTATTCAACAAGACTTTTTTTTCATGTATGTGCACCGATTACTCTGTGATTACTGGTCTGATTTTGGTATTTCGATTCGATCTCGAAAATAGGACGGATGGGACCATCGCACGGGCTTCGGGCTAGGTAGAGACCTAATAGAGAAAGCCCACATGGTGCTCCCATATTAGTTTTATTACCTTTGCTCAGCTGGTTTTTGAGTTAGCTTCTATGTATAATACATTTTTGCAAAAAAAAGTAACCAACTTCCAAAAAAACACTATAATAGTAACAAAGTTTCATTTTTTTCCACCTTGTTTCTTTTTTTGTAAGACGATTATTTTTTTGCAATCTACAAAATTAAATTAAATCAGTTGGCCCAACTTTACTATTCTTGCTGGATTGTATTGGATGAACCAAAAATTTTCATTTTACAAATAACTTAATACACAAAGGAATTATAACTGCGTGTACCTACAGTACCCACAGTTTACCAGTTAGGTCGGGTCCCATGTATAGAGGGCGAGCCTAGTGCCATCATCTAAACACGAATCCAGTTTCTACCTAACCTAACAGGAATACAGGTGTGGTGTTATGTTAGTAAATAAGAGTAAACAATAACTTACAGTTCTAGTTTGTTTTTCTAGGGCCAAAAGTTGGTCAATGGCTTCTTGAAGTTTGCCTTTGGACGACCATGACTTCCACAGTGGTATCTTTTCATCACAGGTGGCACTGTAGTCTACCTAAAACAGAAAAATACACATTTATAAGATAGTCTATAAAGATTGATGCCTTAACATGCAAAAAAAAAAGCATTAAAATAAGCTAGACAACACAAAATTGCATGATTAGTGGAAACCTGTAATAAGTTTTGAAACACATCATCAATTTGGATAGGTAGTTTCCCATCAACACTTTGATAGTTTTCTAGAAGAGAACCAACCATCTCGTCATGCTATGTTATTACAGTTGTACTTACTTCCATTTTAACAATTTTGCCGCTGGCATCAAGACTTGTGATATCGCTGTTCGACGACATTGCTACAAAGCTGAAACAAATGTACGATCGTCAATGCAAAGATAAAATTAGCAAATAAATAGATTCAATCAATTGATTAATGAATTACTTTATTAGACTGGGCTAGTAACTGAGAGTATATTCAGTAAACAATGAAAAGCTTTTCAGTTCCGACCAAAATGCTCGGTAATGCAAACTCACGATTATGACAATGACAGATAGATAGATCACGGACAATGACTTGATTTGTTGACTTGACAGTTTTTGATTTCTTTTACTTTTATTACGGCTTGAAAACTAGTCTTTTGAGCGTAGGAACTGTAGCTTTATGGACCGCACTAACCCCAAAGGTTTCGTGGCCGCGCTGAAATAGTTTTAACCCCAAACTTCACTTTTATATATTTTATACGGGATAATTGCAATTGATGCGTAGTTGTAATAATATGCAAAATGATAGACTGTGTTGCTACTGGAATGGATTGTGTGGTCTGGTATACTCTGGTCTGGTTACCGATTCGATCAGGCAGTGTAGTAACGCTTTAATAGGTAAACATACAGACTGAAAAACAATTAATGCCTGCATATAGTTCTCTTCATTGAATAATAGCAATTAAAACGGCCGCTACACTGAAGCTCACTTATATTCTTGAAACAAAAAAACCACGAAGAAAAATAAAACCCTTTTTCTTAAAAACTTGTATTTATTCGAACATGAAATGATTGTATCAAAAGTTGTATTACATTAAAACAGTTAATTCGAGTATTTGTGATACTAATTAGTCTATAGAATGAGTTGTTAATGTAAAGACTATATTATGATATAAATCCGTATTTTCAAATCGTGATTAGACCGTTCAATAAAAGCAGAAAGGGTCAAGAATTCTTACATTGAAAGGTTCAATCATTATAGTAGTGTATATGTTACGGGTAAATATATAATACTCGAAGAAGTAAACCTAAGTTTACCCGGGTAAACTTAGTAGTGCTCAAGCTTTTCGGGTAAAGTTCAAAAAGTAACTATGTTGCTGCTAAAAGCCGAAGTACGGTTACACCTAGTCCTAGCAAGCTATACCTAGGTGCGGCCGGTAGCAATAGGTTAAACTTAAGTGTATCCTTTTTATTGCTAGGGCACACCAACCGGTACTCCCTAGTACCGGCACACCAACCGGTACTCCCTAGTACCGGTTGGTGTGCCCTCTTCTTCTCCTAAAATTTTTTGTCCGAAAATCATTATCCATAACACGTATGCTATAAACTTCAGTAACCATAATGTTCAAAATCCCGAAATTTTGTTTAACATAATTATCTTTAGTTCTAAAAGTATTCTGTCATAATATCGAGTACTATAATAATTGAATCTCCTAATTTTACATGACATAAAGTCATATGTCCTAAGTATTGTGTTAAATAATGTGTATTATTCCGAATGTTCATTTAAAATATTTTTTTTAGTCTAAAACATTTGCTAAAAATTAGGTTTTAGTGACAGAAACGAATCGCTGTAAATCCGACTCCACGCAGTCTTGTCTGCTCTACCCCTAGAGTGTAATTTAAAATCGCGTAGGCGCGGAGGGGCGAGGCGGCCCGCTAGTTGAGGAGCAGGTGGTTGTAACAATCGCCGCCGCGGCTGAGGCTGGCCGGCTCCAGCCGGCCAGCAAGCCGAAGCTGCGGTGGTGAGCGTTAAACCCATCTGCGACGATAAACTCGCGTGGGACCGCCGGAGCCCCGCAGCGCCGGAGCCGTGACAGAAACCATGCCTGCTGCATGTTGCATGCTTGCTTGCATGCTGCGTGCTTGCTTGCATGCTGCATGCTTGCTTGCTTACAAAAACCACATGTTCACAATCAACTGCTTTATTGAGTACATGTTTAATATATTTATTTATGTATAATAAAAAATTATAAGAGAGAGAAGTTCATAGCAAAAGCTTTGTCATACAAATTTGTTCTAAGAATATTATTATCATAAATAAACATTATGTAATTTGAATTTAGGACTTAAAACTTTTATTGAAAACGGTTTTATGTCTTCTGTATGTTATTGGTTGTAATATTTATGACAAACGGATTTAGGACATATTATATTTAGGGATTTCAATTTTATGGCATGTGATATTATGTGATATTAAGTTCGGGTAAGTTATCATTCGGACAAATGATGATTGGGACAAAAAAAGTTATGGCACTTTAAATTATGGATAAAAAAGTTAGGTGACACAATAGAGAACCCACACCAACCATATGGGTAAGGTTAGATTAGAACTGTGATCAAACGCGCTACATCTAAATTAGTTGCAAATCGCCAGTAAGAAGAAGGCTAGACTTCCAAAGGGGTTGGAAGATTTTTGTATGAAGGGTGGCTAGCCTAACTTCCACTATTTTATTTAATTTCCAAAATAGCGGCCACGAATTAACCCTGTTGGAATTAATACAAACAAGTTTTGAATGAACAAAATCTTTTAAAGCGTCACGTTTCCGAGATATAAGCTATCAAAGTTAGAATCTATTCACTGACAGCACAATCAGTGCAACTTTGATTTTATTAGTCACGCATAAAACTTGGCTACATTGAAATGAAACGTTTATAAATACTCCTAACCACGCACCCGCGAATGGCAGCCATTTTGTTTTTTTAATCGGTTGATCAACATGAACAAATTACTAATCCATAACCTTTAGCAGTACCCTTTGGCTTGTTGAATGTGTCTACAAATGTTTCACCAGTAAAACGATTGGGCGGCCTTGTGCTCGACATTCAGTATTAAGAAAGTTATTCTAACCCTTAATTTGGCAGAGATCCGAGTTGGTTTTATTTTATGAAATAAGATGTATTTCTGAAGTCCTAGGGTTAAATACAACTTACGAAAAATAGACAAAAAAATATTTTATTTACAGGTTTTCAGGAAATCAACGTTCATCACAGTGAACACTGCGAAATACATTGAGAATAACAAGTAATTTGTAATGTTCACTGTGGTAAACATTGTCAAATTAGTGTAATTTAAACAGGTTAAATAAAAACACTATTATTTACTATGGAAATGTAAAAAACACTTGCGAGATTTTTTTTTCGTAACAAAGCAGTCTCATATTGCATTTTATACAATATATTATTTCAATATTTATTATATTTTTTGACAAAACTTGCATCGCCCCATGTCTTCTTTTGTGCTGAGATAATGTCCTGTTTTGTCGAATATGATGGGGCTTGTAGGCCTGGCTGGATCTTGGGTTTTTAATTTTACATTCCTGCATTTTACATACAACAACATATCAGCCAAGTCTACACCCCCCATATGTTTATTGTACACGTGAACAATTTGCGGACAATCAACTTCTATTTTTTGTTTCTGCTCTTTGCAAAACCTTTTTATTTTTTGTACTGGTTCAAATCCAACAAATGAACTTATAAGAGTTTCCAGCGTCATCATCATCATTTCAGCCGAAAGACGTCCACTGCTGGATATAGTTTCCAACGTACAAAAACTAATTTGTTTGCATCACAAACAACTTGTGAAAACGCACCCCTCTGTTTTTTCTTTATTGACTTTTCATCCGGTAAAAACTTTTCAGCTTCTCTAATCCTGTTGCTACGTATCATACCAAGACCAAAAACACCATAATTCTCTTTCAATATGTAAAAAGGCTCTGGCGATGAGAAGAAATTATCTCAAAATATACTTGCTGGTTTCTTTTGTGTAGTCTGAGTCAAGGCTATAACTATTTTGTGCCCCAAACCCAAGTGAAGATTCTTGCTCTGTAAACTTATGTGAACGAAAGATATCTTCTCCTGCATATAAAATGAAATCATAAATCATTCCACACCTACAGCAGCACGTACATAGAAGCATATTATTGGTAAACAAAAGTTATACCTAATTTGGCAATGTTCATCACAATGCACATATCAAATGGACAAGACTTGTTCGAGTATTTGGCAGTGTTCACTGTGATGAACAAACAAGTTTTCCTCCAAAAAAAAGTTACCAAAAACACAGAACATTACGTCAAACCCATTCTAAACCAAAGTATAAACATTGTTTAGTAAATAAAAGCCACAAAAAAGTTAGCTTAGTTATGTAAAACATGTAAAATAAAAATATTTATCTTGCGAAGAATAGAGTGCCCGCGCCTCGCTGACATCTTGTCACGATAATGACATATGAACAATGTTGACACTAGTAGAATTATATTTTATACCGATAAATATACTTTAATCTTGCTATAATTAAAATAAAAACCGAAAAATAGTAGATAACAGACGCTCAATATTTATTTTTTAAGAATGTTTATCACAGTAAACATAATCAAATTAAGGGCTAAGGAACCGTATCTCATGTTTTGTCCACAAGTATTCCGTAACGACCATGTAACGACCATCTAAATTTTCCCAATGAAATCCCATGAGCGACACTTCTTGACGTAGTGTCGTATTTGAACCTGTATATTTTATTTTTTCCTTCATTTGATCATCGAGAGGTTTCAGAGTCGGGAAATCTTCTTCTTTGTTATAATGCTCATAATAGTAATCTATTAATGTTACTCGAACTACAGCTCTGTCCTCATCGTTAAGGCGAGTCTTTTTTCTTTGTTTCCGTTTCGGAGAAATAAACTGCTTGTTCTCCTTCTTGGAGACGTCGCCCTTCTAACAACACCAAACCAACCAACCAACTTCTAACATTACCTTTTTCACATTAGACCACGGAAATCCCGTCAATTAAGTTACAAATTTGGTTGATGCAGTTTCGAAGAAACTAAAAATGTCTTTTTTTTTTGAGATCATTAAAATATTTGTTTAAATTATATACGGTATCGACAAAATAAAAGAAAAAAAAACATTTTTGACTGCTTTTAATTTTTCACAAAAATAAACTAATTTGTTAAACTATTTTTATACACACTGTACGCGGGGCTGCGCTTGCGGCTCGTCGGACGGCGAGTCGACACGCGTCTCTCCCCCGCGCCACCCTCTCCCGATCGTCAGTCGTTTGATATCTCTCGCGCGGGATGGGTTTGTCGCTCAGTGTCGTCTCGAAAATTGACGCGCTCGCATTTTCAATAATGCCGTTTACATACACTAACCGCGAGTACTTGGACACGATAGTGTGTTACTTCAGGAGTGATGAAAATTTACCGGCAGCACGTAACTTGTACCGGGAAGTGTATGGTAACCAACGGTGTGCCAGCTTTGCAAACCATCCTGGGGGCTTACCAGCGTCTATTAGATTATGGCCAGTTTCGCCCTCCTCAAGCTGATGCCTACAGGCCGCGGCTCTCCGGTGACGTTGCAAAAGAGCAAGTTTTGGATTACTTCCACGACAATTCACATGCGAGCACACGTGACGCAGGTCGGGACTTCGGAATAAGTCACATTACCGCCCGGAAAACGCTACGTGAAGAAGGCCCACAGATTACGAACCACGGCGTCAATTCTGTGAGTGGTTGGTGAAAAACACTGCTCGTAAGATTTTATGGACAGACGAGTCAACTTTTACAAGAGTGGGCTTATTCAATATCCACAACGCTCACTGGTGGGCGTAAGAAAACCCGAATGCCGTGATTCCTGACTACTTTCAGCACCAGTTCTCAGTCAACGTGTGGGCTGGAATCATGGGGCACACGGTACTCGGAATCTGTTTTCTTGGAACGCCTTAACGGAGAAACATATCTGCAGTTGCTCCACTCTGTCGAAGAGATGCTGGAAGATGTTCCTCTTGATGAAATAGCGAGCCATTACTTTCAGCAAGATGGAGCACCCGCACACTACCACAGAGAAGTCCGTGAATACTTGGACGTTACTTATCCGAATCTCTGGATAGGCCTTGGTGGGCCGATTGCCTGGCCTCCCCGATCGCCAGACCTTACTCCCCTAGATTTTTATCTCTAGGGTTGTGTTAAGGACTGTGTATGGACGTAGTGGAAGTAATATTAGAAACGTGGACGAATTAAAAACCCGTATCATAAGTGCACCGACGTTATTAAAAGTGACAGAGACACATTAAGAGATACATTAATGAGAGTGAAAATCAATGTGATACGTCGTGCAAACATTAATAATGTTACATGAAATCACTCCTCATAACCAGAGTTACTAAAAAAACTAGTATCCAAGTTAGAAGATCTATTGTCTCTGGCTAGTTTCTGGTTTTTTTTTCATCTTACTTCATTTCATTCGTTCGTTCTATTGATAATGATAAGGTGGTAGCTACATACGGCGTTGTAGGAGTCGATTGATTTATTTTTACATTTTACATGTAATAGTTTAACTTCATGACGCTAATCTCATATGAGATTTCAGCATTTAATTTACTTTTATCTTTAGGGAACGTGTAATGCGCGTTGTGACTCTTCGGTGATAGCAAATATTTCTTTGTTTTTTTGCCCAACATATGTTGGACTACTTTTGTTCGTTGCAAATTACGCGGAACAAATTTGTGTATACGCGCACAATGATTTCATCAACAAATTGTGATAACTTTAGTCCAAGTCGCTGCATGGGAACCAGGAGTCATTCGGCTCAAGGTCTGGCGAGTTCCGTGTGTAATCCAGCGATGAAGATACCGTTACCGCCCCGACCATGGATCACAGGTAAAATGTTGTATAATATTAGCACGAAGTGTTGTGTTATTTCCTTTATGTACACACGGTTCACGATAGCATTAAATTCGTTAAAGAAAGCTGTATCTACGCGGAAGATGTTTGTTGTGTTCATGCAAATCTACTTGGATTCGATTAAGAATGTGAAAGTTATCGTGCAGTTGTTATTTAGGTCTTCTGAGTTGACGGATATATTTCCGTTTTCAGTCAGATTGAGTAACCGTTGTTTTGAAGTTATGTTTATTTTGGTAAATCACACGAAATACCTAGATAAATGAAGCAACCTCGTATGTTTGTTATTGTAATAGTCATTATAGTAGTATTTATACGTATCTTCATCTGTCACGTTTGCTGTGCGCGTATGCATAATTTATGGTTCTATCATGAATTTATCTGTATCTCTTAGTTCATTGTGACAATATAAGTGATTTGTAGGCTTCTGGCCTTGCACAGAAGGACATTGTATTTCTGTCAAAATGCTTATTATGTAAATACCTAATTAATTACCAGTAGGTACCTATCTCTTATCCCAAGTGGTTGTTATACAGGAAAGGAAATATTATTGAAATAGGTCATTGAATTCATAACAAAAATCATCAATAAAAATGAAACACCTTGCTATAACTTAATCTATTATCAACTTTAACATCATAGCTGTAAAGTTCATATTTGTATGATGAAAACCATCATGGTCTGGCACTGGTCTTTCAATATTGATAAAAATAATTAGTGTCTTGCCACAAGTCATTTAATTCTTATTAAGTCCCTCTAAGTTATAAACTTAGAGAGACTATTTATCAATTTATGGTTATTGGCACAAAAAAGTTGAATAGAAGCAGAATTAATACCATTATCAAGGAACATGTTATTTACTTGGTTGTTATGCGCAATTGAGTTAGCTATTCCTTATTAATTTACTGCAATATGCTGTATAATATATTTAACTACATAAGTAGTGAGGTATAGTTGTTGTTTGTTGTTGTTACATTATCTCTGAATAAGAACTTAGTTTGTCTGTAGTGTAAGTAAATTAAATCTCATTCAATGCAACTATTGCAAGCTGACATGATTTCAAATGAAATATTATTATAAGGAAAAGCTGTCTCCTTGAATTAAAATAATGATATGGGGCTTAATGTTCTAATAAAATATTATTATGTGAAATGTCTTGTGCAATAATATGATGACTCATCTATTGTTAGCAGATTTTGTGATGTTATTAGTTTTGGTATTGTTGCAATTTTAATTTTAAGTCATTATGCATATAATGATGATGATGATGATGAAAATTAATTATATATATTTTTTTCAATTTTTTATATTTTAAATGTTTTTATATTGTTTTTTTAAGGAATATTTAAAAATGTAATTTATTTGTATAGGAATAAATAAAGAAAATAATGATGATGACAATATTTTAGTCAGTGGGTTGTCTTAGGGGTGGATTGTTGATATTATACAATCTTAAACAATCAATTACTCAGATATGAACATACAAGTTAGATTCCCTGCCTATACATATATAACATTGTTATCTCAGTCTACAAGACTCTTTCTATGTTTCATTTCATATTTCTACTGAGTTTTTGTGCCATAAAGTGCAACTTAGGTAGTCAACCTTGTCACTGTCATGCTGATTGGCTACTAATATAAAAATAGTTAAAGAGTCAGATTATCAATTTATATGTCAAGTCCAAGATATTGACTTACTGGACAGGTCCACTCATATCAATGCGGCTCTTTCTGCAAAAGACCATTGCAAACACTAATCTGACCAAAATAATGTAGTGATAATAAACCCCAACCTCACTAACATTATTTTTATGTATGGTATTTCATGTATAAACAAAAATTAGTAACAAGGTCACCAACTCCTGCACTAACAGCTAAGACAAGTTTATCACTTGTCCATGCAGATTGCTTCAGGGTTAAGTGAATTTACTAAATGTAATATTCACTAAAGCACTATTTTTGTTTTGTCTTAAAATAATTTTCTTATCATTCAGAAGGGCATTTTGGTTTTATCTGTAAATTTCAATAACACCGATCTGCCCCACATGCATTGGACAGTTATCCAATTTAAGGCAGTAACCGATCGCAAATAGGATGTGCCAATTATTTTGTTATCATCATTGGCATTGCACGACTGTCCCCTCAGCAGTGCAGCCACAGCATAAGCAAGTTCTCTGTTCACATTTATGTAATTCGAAAGTTAAAATTGTGTAACAATTTCGTAATCTGTTGCTATGCAGATGCTGAAGATGATTCATCAGATGACATTGATGGTGTTATAAGGGAAGAGGGTATGATACCCATGGAAAGAACCAGAATGAGGTCGCGGTACCGCCACCACAAACAAAGACAGACAAGCATACCAATCGGTATATTTTGGGATATTGAAAATTGCCAGGTATTTTTTTTTTCCTGCTAACAAAATCATTTTTGTTTTTAATTGGTGAATACATTAACCAAATGTTCATCTCAATGCACCTCTTATCTACTATCCTACTCGCTCTTTATATATATATTTAGTTTACATAAATTTATGTAAGTGAGATCAAATGGCCTAGTCAATCGACTTCCCATTTCATTTAATTCACAACCAATTTTTTAAAAACAATACTACAATTTCAGATACCGCGAGGTTGTTCCGCCATAGAGCTGGTTGCTGCTATTCGAGCTAAGTTCGTAAGAGATGGAAGAAGAGAAGCAGACTTTGTAGTTGTTTGTGATGTCAGGAAGGAAACAACCTCAAGACTTTTAGAACTTAATGATGCTCAAGTAAGTTACTCATTATCATTATATTATGTTTAGCTTTTCGTCCATGGCTTCGTCCGCGCAGGATTCGGATATTATCGCACGGGAACGTAGTACCCGGATAACAATATGTCCTAACTGAGGTCATGTTCTATGTGTGTCCCTAATTCACCCAAATCGGTTCAGCCGTTAAGGGACAATCTGTGACAAACACACTCACTTTCACATTTATAATATTAGTGGGATACTAACAGTAACAGTACCTAGGCGACATTATCAAACAGTTTTAGGATGAGACTATCACACAGTTATGATAGTCAACACTCTCCAAACACTTTTTTTTTTCTAATACTTTCCTAGCTTAATTAACAGGTACTGTTAGTGAATTTCACTCAGATTCTTGTTAATTGGCTCGTCACATTAAAATGCACTCATAAATCATGCATTATTCTGAGAAGTGACTCTATAATTATTTACTTGGTAAATGTTTACTTATAGGCTATCAAACATTTTTTAGTACTTAGTCCATGTGGACTTTAACACCACAATTTTGATACCAGGAAAAAGTACACGAAATATCCATACTGTAGCCTCCAGAAACTAAAATTTTGTGTTAAATAGAATAACAAATACTCAATTGACAATTATATATTCCTTCAATTTTGAGACTTGTGTTATATAGACTTATGTATTATTTTTCTTCAACAGGTGAGCTTAATACATGTGTGTAGAACACAAAAGAACGCGTCGGATGACAAACTAAGGCAATGCATGAGGAGGTTTGGTGACCTCCACTCATCACCTGCCGCCATACTATTGATCTCAGGAGATATTGACTTTGCTGCTGATTTGACTGACTTCAGATATAGGTATGTTTTCTTTTATTTTAAACTAATTTAGAATCATACTGAAATTTATTCAGAGTTAAAACTGTGAATATAATTTTTTAATTCATTGTGTTTTTGTGGTTTTTCCATTTAAATATTTACCCAGAAATTCCCATATTTACTCATCAGGAAAAACATGGAAGTGATATTGGTGCACAAAAAGAACACATCTGCAGCTTTAATTGCGTGTGCCTCGGCTCACTATTGCTTTGACGAGATTGCCTCTACTCTTCCCAGAAAGGTAAACAAAAACCATTAAATGCGATAATCACTTAAAAACGTTCTGTTTCTTTTAACTGTATGAAAATGGTAGAGACAGAATTATGTGTACAGTAATGTGTGTGTGTGTGTTTTGTTATGTGTGAAGTGTGTGCCTGTGTTTTATGTGGTGTGTGTGTGTTTTGTTATGTGTGAAGTGTGTGCCTGTGTTTTATGTGTGTGTGTGTGTTTTGTTATGTGTGAAGTGTGTGCCTGTGTTTTATGTGTGTGTGTGTAGTAATTGTACTAAATGCGTTTAACACTACACTGTACACACACACTTGCACCAATATGCAAGTGGGCCTTAGCTAACATACCCTGGACTTATTGTTTACACATTGTGTAGTTCTGAGAGTACTGAGTTCTGATAAGCTATCGAAAACTTACGTGATTCTGCTTCAATACCATTCCTTTGGTTGATTTCTATTTGGTACCAATGAAGTGAATGATAGTTAATATCGCTCCAAGTTAGTTAATATCGCTCCAAGTTAGTTAATATGGAGAATTAGACTCAACTCACGGAGAAAAACCTGAATTACAGCAATGCTTTCATTATAGCTTGTTGGTGTGTGGAATCTATTGTTCGCTCTAGGACTCCTATTCAGTCCAAAGTGCGTGGTTATAGACGGCGTTTATGTATGAAATTAAGGCAGCTGTTCGGTAATGAAGTAATCGATTTTTACAGAATTTTCAAATTATATTGTAAGCAATATTTTATAAGAAACTGTCATTGTCTGATATTGATGATAAAGCATTATCCAGCTATAAATAATGCGAATATAAAAGTAATGCTGACTAGATACGGTTTTGGTCGTGAATAATAAATGCTAATCGGTAGTTTTTATATAAATACAGCTTAGTAAATATCTATTTCTATTCACTTGAAGGAAAGTCTCTGAATTAGAATAGTTTTGTAGTGACAACACATTTTTTTGTGGTGTTTGTTGAAAATGAAAGTCAAATTTTGCTCTAATTGAACTTATAAAAATAGAGTGCATAATGGCTGTGAATTGCTTATTTTTGTTTGTTTGGCAACAAAACAAAAGCGATTTAAATAAATCACTGTGGTTAGCTACTTTTCGTGTCAACGATTTTATTTACAAATTGCAAAAACAACATTGTAACGTTACATTTGAAAAGGAAAATTTTCATGAATTATTTCAATCAGCCTTTATGTAATAACAGTAATAAAACACTATCTTTATATCCAGTTTAAAGTAGGAAGATCCTTATTGATTTGGATTTGGGTAGGTAGGTACTAAATAAAAACCGTGAGTCTGATGGGAATAGGGATGTTCCATCAGCAAATTTGACGAAGTTTTGTTCAAAAAAACAAACTTCATTCGCCTAAAAGCGATAAAATTTCAAAAATCCTTCCGTTACATAGAAAGTGATTCTATAAGGAACTCTTGCGAGATTTTAGGCTTAGAGACCCAGCTGTTTATATGCTGTGTGTTGTCTGATTTTTATGAAGTATATTGTTTAGCACCTCACTACAAATAATTACATTTATATAATTCAGATATCGAAAAGCGAAGAAGATACGCCAACATGTGAGGTGGAAGTGTTGAACTTACCCATCGAACAACCGCCCGAGCTCGTGTCGATTCGGCTCCGCCATCTTGCCAAGAAGTGCGGCGGTCGGGTCGTCTCGGTGACGGCGCCTACAGCAGTAATGAAGTTCTCTACGCCAGACCATGCTTCAAGGTAAGAAATACACGTTATTTTCCTATTGATCCTGACCAGCTGGTTTATCTCGGTATGTCATAGAACGAACGAGATAATATAATATTTCAAATATGGAAACGGTTTATAAGTTTCTTAGTCTCGGATTCCTGGCCTGACAGTATTTTTTATCAAAAAACAAAACAAAAAGAAACAGACCTATCTTTTCCATGGACTTACCATGGAAAAGATAGGTCTGTTTCAAGAATTAAAAATAAAAATGTGTTCACTTATTAACATCTCCTTAGCATAACAACCACATAGTTAAATAATATTGATGAGATAAACAACAACATCAACATTCATTTATTTTCAACTGACAGACCTTACAGACTGACATACACAATATTATGATAATATTGTGTTAGTAAAAAGAACCTTAAACCTATGTGAGTAACACTAAAAAAAAACGCAATAAACCATGCGTTTCAAACCCCGCATTTGTCATGTAAACCACACTGGGCGTGCACTGTAAGTAATGCTTGATGTCCCCTCTTTAAATTGCGTCTCAGACTTCGCGAATAGACATGTAATGTAGCGAAATTGAGCCATGACCGATACTTACGTAATTACGCGTCCCCTTCGCATGATGGACGGTAACGGGTCAATGTCTCTATAGCTGTTTTCATAGCTTCATGCGTTTATGATCTAGTTTAAAGTTTCCTATCCATGCGACAATGAACGATATGTGCATCAACAATGCATTGGGTAATTGATGGGTAACAAACAGGTCCCTGCTATACCCGTACGTATATGCAGGTTATATTATGAATTGTGGAAACGACAGCAGGCAAGACCAGCTGTTAGTTAATTCATCGCAATCAATGTCGAATTGTCGACGCATATACCATACTTAAATGTGCAATTTTTAACCATTCATAAACATTGCATGCACAGTTGGTTTCATTGTATACTTTTGGATTGCATATACCTACATTGGATTGGATCGCATCGGGAATACAACAACAAAACCAAATAATTGAAACTTTTTAATTTTGACGTCAATGATTTCCGAATATGGTATGCGAAATATCTCGCGAGTATTTCCCCCTTTGTATTCGCACCTTAATAGCCAGGAGGACATCGATATTCTTTTAAGTTTGCCAGCTGTTACGACGTCATGTTTTACCTTGTGGTTTTTATTTAACGTCCCAATTATGATTGCTCAGTAATTATCTTGCTTTGTGTCATTCAGAGGCATGTGTGTTGTTTTGAATACAAATAGATATAAGAACGTTAATGTTTTTGTGGTGTAGATAACAATATCGCGGTTTAAATGTTGTTTGTGGTTTACAAAGATGGTATAAAATATAACAATGGTAACTCCACACATTCCGTCCACATTTTTAATGTTTACCAATCTTTGTATCACTGACAAGGCATTCAACCGTGTTTTGTTTCATGTGATGGGGAACGTAGTCTTTTGCCTTCACCTACTGGAACTATCAAACACGGTCACGGTATCACAAAGTCATTATAAACATGAACCAACTGATAATATCTACAAACAATGGACTACAAAACTAAACGATTTGATATTTCTCCTGCATAGCTTTAAAGCATATTTTTGGAACTGAGCCAGAGGAGTTTTGACATGAATTTGACATTTCAAGACTATTCGAAAATTGCTAAAAGTTTTTTTGTAATACCCACATTGTGTGCATGGTTTTCGATTCCAGTCAGTTACAATTTGAATGTGTCATTGCATCGTCAGTCACGAACCGAAACGCAGTGATTTTTCAAAACCTTGAAATTTAAAGTGTAACGATTTTTTTTGAAAGTAGGTTTTTTAAATTTATTTAATATTACAATCAATGTTCACTTGGCGCGAACTCTAGACACACAATGTTATTATCAGGGTAAGAATAATTCAATTTATTTTTTATTTAGGTATCGTTAATGTGAAATAAACCATAGCTTGGTTGATAAGTTTTGCTTCAAGGATATTATACTCAATCGTTAACGCAAACAAACTTTATCCTATCTTTAAAATGCAAATGAAACAAAAAACGAAGTCATCAGGTTCAACTGAATACCAGTATTTCACATGGAGCGACTGCCTATCTGACCTCCACAACCCCGTTAGCATTGGGTAATACGATACCCCTTGGGAAGACTACCATTACCACCTCACCATTAAATACCGTTTCGTTGGTGAAAAATAATTTCTCATTTCTTGCGCGTATTTTTCTTTTGTTTTGTCACGACCAGCTGATTATGGCCGTCATGCGACAGTTTCTTTCTATTTTCGTATCCTTCGCTTTTATCGCAATTGGTTGATTTCAATGGCAGTTAGTAACGTCACACTTGATTGCCATCTCGACCTCAACGGTGCGGAACACTGCACAGAGTTTAATCGTGTCCATTCCTATAAATATTTGTTTTATAACGTGCGCAATTGATTTGGCAAATATTTTCACGTACTGTGTATAAATAAGCGTATAAATTCTCATCCGGGGAAGCGATGAAACGTAATATGCGATTTGTGTTGCAACCTGTTTAAATAATTCGTCGACGGATGCATTAATTTCCCGCCATTAAATATTATTATTATATTAATTAGTCATGAAAATCATCATCATTTCAGAGATTTTTACAAATAAGAATGTGAGGGTATGTTGACAATAATTTCGTTACAACGTCGTCTTAGATCAGCTGTCTCCAAAAAATAAAAACATTACAAAATATCACATAAGTCAGTATAATGGTATTGTGAACGAAACCAGTAATTCAAGTTTGTTTTATTGCGATTTCTGCAGGTCACAGACAAATTATAATTGTATTAACTAAATTATGCACTTTATATGCTACATACCACCTGCTTTATATGCTACCTTGCAAATGAATTATTTTGAATAGGTATTACATTATCGAATGACAATAATTATTATTCAAATAGGCCTTGTGAGAGGTACCACTTGACCGTGATGCGCTCTAATTAATTTTGATTACGGTTAATTTGTATAACTTCGACTTATATTTTCCAGACTCCCAAATATATATCTAGAATATTCTAGATTGTAGTAGCAAAACTGTGTAACTCAATAACATATGAATACATAACTTAGCAATAAAATTTTCTGTGGTGTGGTATAAACGTGTTTTCGATTTTCAACGATACTGTTAGATTGAACTTATTAAATACAGGGTATTAAAAGCATCTTTCATCTTTCCGGCTTAGTGGGAGTGCATTTTTGTATGAACCAACCGTTTTTTTTTAATAATTCAGATCTAGGATCATGTACTGAAGTCATTGTAACAGGTTGCGCGTCGATGTCCGTTGCGCGTATTGTTACAGTAATTTACCTTTCTTGCTATGAATTATGTAAACGACCTCTGTTATTTTACTGCCATTTGATTCACTGTGTCTTATGTCAGTTTTATCGCCATATATGACGAAAATGTGCAACGTCATGGCTGTTGTATATGGTATGAACACAATTCCGCTGAAATTATGAGGAAATATCGACAGAATTTAGTAAAATATTGTTTTTTTTTTGTGTAAATCGCGTACCTAAAGGTAAGTTAATCCTGTTGATGTTTTTGTTTATTATATGGTACAGTACCTACTTATCCCTTTTTCATTTGAAAATAAGGTTGTTTTTAATCTATTTCACAAACACAGCGCCATTTTTTTTCTCATTTTGATTGGTAGATATATGCAATTCTAGGTTTTTTAATCCAGTCTATGTTGGTATCTTTACATAGTAAGTAGGTACTGGCACAGGAATTTATAAAACCTTTTACCATAATGAACCTTGCTTTGTTGGTCATCAACGCTCAGTGTTTGGCCTGGGCTTGATCTCCAAGACCTAGCCACTAAGTGGTGTGTAGGTAGTTTTTTTTACTTGCTATTTGTCGTAATGTACTAATATCCTTTCAGAGCTCTGATGCGTATGGATGGAGAGGATGTGTACGGTCGCAAGATCAGCACACGGTATGCCCGCAGCGCGGTTCCGCCGACGTATTCCAGTGACGAAGGGTACAGCACTGCCCCGGCCTCATATCAACAACCTGCCTTCATACCTCCACCGCCTCAGGTTTGTACAACACATATACAGGGTGTAAACAGACCCTTCACATAGCCGTCAACCAAGCATTCTGTCTGCATCAAACCTACGCAAAAATTATTGCTGGGAATCGACTTTTTTTTTGGGGTGAAAAATCATGTTTTACGGTATGACTCGATGGAAAGCACTCAAAGCATTGTGCTGATGGATGAATTGAATAGTACGGGGGTCGTGGAGGTGTGTAAAGTAAAAATCTTCATTAAAAACATGTATTTATAAAAAAAACTTGTGAAAAAGTTGGAACTTTGACCCCCAATATCTCCGTAACTAGAAGGTTCCCAGGTATGGTATAGAACAAAAAAATGATCGCATAGACGAGGAAAACAAGTGCCTTTCGGCTATGTTAAGGGTCTACTTACACACTTTATAAAGTCAGGCTTTTTTCTCATGAGTGTAAGTAGAAGCTACAGAAAACCAACTGCTACATTAGAAATTGTTTTCAGTTAGTCTGTAACTTGGGGCTCTGAACTCTGAAGGATTCTTATAATTTCGATATTTCTTTTGCTTCGTTCTCTTTCGTACTTCAGACTGCAGTTGGGCATGTAACTTTTAAGGTATACTTACCCAAAATAATATGTTTATGCTCAGGAGCAAATGTTTTGTCTAAGCAAGATAAACTATTTATGATTTAAGTATCACGTTTATCTAGAGATCGCGAGCACGACTGCTGAGCATGCTACCTGGGTTCAATTTCCATGTCGAGGAGGTGTCAGGTGTTATTTGGTATTTGCTAGGAATTTCTCAAAAAAATTATTACTGCATGAGTTTGAAACATAACTGGCGTGATGTGGGTGTACATATCCACTTCAAAATCCTGCGTTGATTACAGTCGTGATAATGTGTTATAATGTTATGTCAGGTATGTTCATCACCTCACGAGGTGAGCACATTCAGTACTCCGTGCATCTCCAAGGAGTGGGCCCTGGCGCTGCAACAGTTGCCTGCGCCCACCCCGCCGCCGCACGACTTCTGCCCGCCGCCCGCACCCAAACCTAGGAAGATTAGGGGCACGCATGGTGAGTCACGAATGTTATTATTTTGATATTTATAAATTAATGCTATTAAGGAAGATTTTTTTCTTATTTATTGATGGGCTGATTGTAAGGCAAGCTGGGCTTCCTGTTACTATTATTTGAAATCTACCATAATAAAGTAAACATGATGGCCCTACCCTACATCTTCAAAATAATTTTCCACAGGTTCTGTAAACCTGGACCGCTCAGGCTGCTCATCAAGCAATAGCGGTGAAGGTCGTCACCGGGAGCATAGCGCCAGCCGGGCCGTGTCTCCGTGGAACTCTTCGGCAAGCTTCAGCGAACATAGTGAGGCGGAGGAGTCTACCGCTGAACTTACCGTGTCTAATTTACCGCCTTATGAGTCTACGGTTCTGCAGGTAAGATTGCACTTTGATGATGGCGGTAGTAAAGGCCATGTCCGCACTGTCTGTCTGTCTCGGGGGCCTACCACTACTTCATATAGCAGTATTATTTGGATCACTTCAGTGTGGGAAAGTGATGGAGATATAAAAGACTGAAGACGTGTAGCTCCAATCCTTTCCCATACTAAAATAAGATATACTGCTGTAAGAGTTTTTGGTACAGTCCCTGATGACTAGCGACTTAATTGTATCCACCATTCTTATCATACTAACATTCGGTGTTAATTCCATTTGCTGGCTTTAAATAATGAAGGCACCAAGCATTATTTATTTTTATGAGAATGACAATATTCTTATCTTAAGATCCTGTGATGCTCCACAAAACCGTTTTCACTTTTTTTGTGGGAACTATGCAGATGCTCCTTTATATTTAAGGAAATTTCTCCTTCATAGGTGTCTGGCAATACTCTAAGCGCTTAAGCATTGGTTTTATTAGACATTGTTTCGACAGTTCGAAAGTGCCTGTAACTGGCCTACTTGAAATAAATGCTTTGATTTTGCCACACTACACACGACTTCATGAAAGTGACGTTTTTAAAAAACCTCACTGTGGTCGGCCGTTCTGACGACAACACTCTCTTTGGATACCCAAGCTTAAGCAAGCCACCCAGTACTTACCATGCTTATGAAAATAATTTACACTCGCTATTATGTATTGGTCCTGATGTCTCTTATGTTTGTATACGAAGTTGGACGAGGTGATTGTATGGCAAGGGACTTAAAACCTATTGATCTTGACCAACTGACATATATTTCCTATTAAAACTGATTTGCGTGTTTCGTAGACACTTATTCAGTTACAAGCCTAATAAATATATACAATCGCCTTGATAAAGCCTTCTTCTAAATTCTTGTCCTTGTCTGTGTTGAGCTTTGGTTGTGTTTACTTACAGGCTGAGTTTTGAGGTTGCGATCGACAAAAAAAAAACCTTTTTTGCCCTGAAAATTAAAAAAAAAAACTATTTTTTTTTAACTTTGAACACTCGGATTAGTTTTAATTATAATTCCCGCTTCAAAACTCACTTCTGTATATTAAAATTGTCGATGTTACCATTTTTAGTAATTCATCATCAACCAACAGTCAAATTATCACAAAATTATAAACAGGTTAAATTGGCATTAAAGAACTTATTAAATTGGCATTAAAGAACTTATTAAATTGGCATTAAAGAACTTATTAAATTGGTATTAAAGAACTTATTAAATTGGCATTAAAGAACTTATTAAATTGGCGTTAAAGTACTTATTTAATTGCTTGGCTTATGTTGTGAATACACAATAAAAATAAATCCAAAACACTTCTCAAACAAAATGCAAGCGAGAGCTCCCAACTAACAGACAGTGCTTTGCTTTGATGATTCATCACAGGCACACCATCAAACATATAAATGGGTAGATTTTGCGCAAGTTAATCATCGATTATTTTCATTAATTGGTTACTTTGAACACCTACTGAAGCAAAGCTCTAATTGACGGTCTTCAATGATCTAATTCGTATCAGATAATATTAGAATAGCGAAATCTACCTTTCTGAATGTTGATGGCACCAAATGAAAAAGTTTCATATGCCACAACATTTCTTAATTATTTACACAGAAAATACGAATTGTCACTAGGTCTTTCAATCGGTACACGTATGTATTATTGAGTCATTTAATGTTAGTTCTGTATGCCTGCTTTTCTCTTATTTTATTTGTAACCCATTTCTTTCCATAGCTTAATGTTAGTTAGTTATATTTTTTTATAGTTTCATACTTGGTTTAATTTGTAAAGTTTTAGCTTTTATAATATTGGCCTCATATCTTGTTTAGGAGATGCTGACTCAACTATTCAACCAGTACGTACAGACGGTCCGCGTCTCAGTATGGGCTGCTGGGGAAGGTCCGTTAGCTACCGTAGTGCTACGCTCAGAGTGGGACGCGAGGCTCGCCATCGCACGCATCCACAAGCGCCGCTTAGACAACCAGTGGACGGGGCGTCGCCTAGAACTGTCTCTAGGGAAACCCTCACCCGCACCGAATCTAGACGTACTTAGAGCACGGCTTAGAGCCATCCTTCTGGATCAAAAGAATCACACGCTTCCCCTACTAAGACTGAGGGATGCGTATGCAAGTCGCCATTGCTGCGCGCTGACGACATCAGACATAGCAAAGCTTAAAGACACAGTCATCATACACGAAGGATTCGGCAGAATGGTTCAGTTGGTAGATCTAACACCAGTGTCGAACTCTGAGATGGAGGAGGCACCCTGGAAGTGCCACATCCACGCGTCCATGAACACCGGACAGGAAGACGGCAGCCGCATCTTGCAGCCTGTTTATATGGAGATCTCGACTTTGGCTAAGAATGTACACATTCTGTTGGAGAATCATGGAGGAATTTTACCATTGTTAAGGTAAACTTTATTTAATCTTCCGAAGTGGTTTCATTTTATAAGCTAGTCCTAGCTTATGCCCAGGGCTTCGCCCGCGTGGAGTTCGGGAATCGCCCTCGGGATCTTACTTCTGGTATGATAAGTAATCTATGTATGTATAGTACATACATAGATTTATGTATCACTGATACACATGTCTCATAATTTTAATTGAAAAGTGTGTACACCAATTTTCGAGTCAATCGAACCAGAAAATATTAAGTTTCACAGAAAATTCAACCCCCATCTCCCCTCTTAGGGGTTGAATTTCGAAAAACTCTTTTATAGTGGATACCTACTCTTTACAAGGAATACATCCATCAAATTTCATGTCTGTAAGAACATCAGTTTAGGCTGTGCGTTGATATATCAGTCAGTCAAAACTTTGAATTTTATATTGGTGGATGATTTTAGAAAAACTGTGATACACGTTTCTCATAATTTTATCTGAAGAGTATGCACACTTATTTTCAAGTCAATCGACCCTGAGAATAAACAGTTTCGCAGAAAATTCAACATCCCATTTCACCCTCTTAGGGATGGAATTTCGAAAAGCCCTTTCTAAGCGGATACCTACTCTTCACAAAAAATACACCCTCCAAATTTCATGTCTCTAGGACCAGCGGTTTGGGCTGTGCGTTGATATATCAGTCAGCCAGTCAGGACATTGAATTTTAAATTGAGGGATGAGTTTGGAAAAACTGTGATACACGTATCTCATAATTTTAACTGAAGAGTATGTACACACATTTTCAAGTCAATCGACTCCGAAACTAAAAAGTTTCACAGAAAATTCAACACCCTATTTCACCCTCTTAGGGGTTGAATTTCGAAAAAAATCTTCGTTGTCTTTGTCTACATTATAAAGGGAACCTCTGTGCAAAATTTCAGTTTTCTAGGTCCCAAGGGTTTGTCCTGGGCGTTGATGAGTCAGTCAGTCAGGACTTTTAATTTTATTATTATTTATCTATAGATGAATTTGAAGTAGATTCATGAAAGACGGTCTTTTTTTTTTAACTAAGTCACTTTTATTAACCGTTACTTTCGAATAACGTAATTTCTAATATTTTAATGCAGGACATGGGACATGGGTTCGATTCCCATGTCGGGCAAAGCGTTATATGGTTTTGCATCAGGAGTTTCTTAATAGCAGCCACGGAGTCTGGATTTGTGCCCGGAATATGGCAATGGAGTCGCCCCCTATTACATAGGACATAAATATAACTGGAGATAAGTGAGTGTACTATTAGGTACAACTCTACCTACTTAACCCTTTGGAGATTACAGGCGTGATGTTATGGTTTTCTTTTGTAAATAATTTTAAACATTTTAAAGCAGCTTATCTATCTTCCATAGCTTCGTGGAGTGCTATGAGGCTCGCTTCGATGCGCTTATGTGCGACCCGCGTCACGGCGTGGCACTAGAGCTGCTCCTGCGTAGCGTGGAGGGACTAGAGGTGCGCGACGCACCCTCACGCCACCTGGCGTGGAAGAACGCGCCTCTAGCCGTCACGCCGCCGCTTGCTCACACCGCTAACAGTCAGTATAATACTACAGATATTCGATTTTCATTTTCCATCGCTTTCTATCTCTGGCGACCTTTCTCCAGTAAAGGCCCGCTGAAGTTTCAACTCGTTTTAAGTAATAGGAGAGGCGCAGGTCGGGCATTGCCCTTCGGCAACGTACTTCTGATATTAAAAGTATCCTACCACATCATGCCACGTATTTCTATACACACTCTTAACGACGATAATATCGCCGCGATTCTCTCGCTCGTGGAGACGGCCCCTAGGTCATGGTATACCTGTGTGCGAAATTTTACCGAAGCCCGTTCTGTCGTAAAGCCGTGAAAAGGTTATAGGCGAACAGAAATAGCTACTTACAGATTTATGTCCACGGGGGACACTGTGAAACACCATCTCTGGATATTTTTTGTCTGTCTTGTACCTTTATTAAACTCTGGTTGATTTTAGAAACGAGGGCAATATTTTAGAGGCTTGAAGTAGTCTCAATAGTAGAAACTTATACTATGGGACTCACTCAGAAACATGTAACAGCTGTTCCCTACATTTTTTTTGCAGTTAGTTAAGGGACCAGAAATGTATGGATGAACTGATTTTTTTTTCGCCTTTTCGTGGTTGGTCCTGTAGTAAAAGTTCTTCATTATTTATGAGTACTTCACTACCTTAAAGTTTTGCCTACGTTTAACTAATCACCCTGTATACCAGTTAAATAGTACACAGGTGCTTTCAATTTCGCTTGCAACTTTCCCCTTCTTTTTAGTTTTTATGTGACATTGTTCTCACATTGGTTTCGTTTGCAGGCGAGAGCTCTCGCTCAAGCAGCGAGCGCGAGCGGCCTCGCACCGCGCCAGCTCTAGAGCCGATGCTAGCTCTGTTCGAGAGGGAACTCATCGATCTCCTGCGTACGGCTCCTAGATGCTCCATACCGTTCAGCAAGTTAGTATTACAGCATAATCTTTTGCCCTTGTACCATTTCACGTAATGTCGGCGCAATACGTTTTCTTTTTCCAATTTACCTTGTCAACCTTGCTATCATTAACTCCTCAAGTCAATTAACGAAATATACAATTTTTCAGTTTAACTGCTAGTTTTGTGTTTTAGCATGACAATAGCGGCCATTGACCCACCTACATCTATTGACGTTCTTTATTTTAAAAACGACATCGATAATCGGCATCGTGATCCTCAAATTTTTTTACAAATGAAAAACTATACAAAGCGATTCGTGCAATGCGATGTTAGGATAATCTTTCGGGTAACGACCGCTATTACAATACTAAAACGCAATATCTATAGAATATGGATTACTTGGTGGATAAGAATGGATTATTTTGAAGATATTGTGTGAAATCTTAATGATGAAGACACTGATGAGACTTCCATTTTGATAATCGGCAAAATTGGAATGCATCTATTTCCTCGCACTAAAAATCCCTGAACTTACCACTTGCTTCTGAAAGGTCGATCAAGTCGGATCAATGTATCTAATGTCAAATGTATTATCTAGCGTTAACTGTTCGTATTGTACAATAAAAACAGCCAATCAAATTACTTCAGTTGAACAGGGTTTAAGAAATCAAGGTTTAACATGATAGAATGTTTACAGACTTATACCCGCCTTCCATCATCATTTCGGCCGGCAATGCCGCGTGGCCGACTATGGCTTTACCAAACTGCCGGATCTTCTCGCTGCTCTCGGAAACGCCATTGTCGTAAGTACTCCTTTACTCGCTATTTATAGTATTTAACTTCATATTCAGCTTATATTCCCGTGGCTAAGTTAAAAAAACCGCGCGGATTGATGAATTTCGAAGTTGAGCTGCTGTTGCCGAGGTCAGTCCATGGATAAGTGACCCTATTTCATAACAAATTATCTAGGATCTTCGTTGAGATTGGCTGCCCCGTAACCGAAAATCGGTCTGCAGATCATCATTATTATAAAAGTCATAGGAAAATAACGTTAAAACCACTCATGATTAGTTAACAGGTAATTTGTTAGTCGTAGTAAGATGTTAAAGCTGCTTCCAATTTGAATAATCAGTCTTTCATTCTCATTATTTCATACAAGGTTGCTTAATAAGAAATTGGCGTCTGCGACGAGACCGCTCATTATACGATGACCCTATACTATTCTTTTGTTCCTAACCTTTTCTTGGTAAACTTTAAAGAGTAAAATATTTTTCTAACTATGTAGTTGTAGACTGTTCCTCACAGATCACAACACACTTGTGGACAGTCATTAATTGCCCTGGCAGTACTTGAATTACTTGTAACTAATATACGTAATTTAAATACCAATACATATTTGGTATTTGTAATTCAATTACTTCTTAAAAATGTAACTTGTAATTGGTATTTCAAATACCTGACGCTGAAGTATTTTGTAGTTAGTATTTCAAATACTTATGGCATCAAAATACATTTGAACATAAATACATTTAGCGATCTTATTAATGGGTGCGTTCTGTAGAAAATAGCGCAGGATAGTTTTCGTAAGCAAAATGGTAACCGCTGAATAAGTCTACCTTTAAAGTTGGCAACACTGCACCTGTACCATACGTCAAATTGTCAAGTATCACGTCAATTGTCATTTTCATTCTAAAAAGGTTATTTCCACGAAACTTCTGTGTATAACTTAAGTTCATTAGTACGAAAGGGCGGCATAAAAACCAGCTTAGGCACACGATAAAGAAGAAGACGAAAGAAAGAATTAGGAATGACACGATGGATCGATTCTATTCTATAACCAATATTTACATGACCTAACACTTGACTGTATTTTGTAATTTGTATTTTAAAATAAAAATAGTTAAAATACAGTATTTTATATTTCAAATATACATATTTCGTATTTTAAATACATGCGAGATAGTATTTTGTAATTTGTATTTTAATTAAAGCAAAGCATGTATTTTGCCCAGCTCTGCCCAAGGTTAACCAATATACACGACAAGATTTTGACACATGCATGACACATCAGCTGAATCGGCGGGTTGATGCGAATTGTCATGAAATTCAAGAATTTTCGTCAAATTTCGGCATTCGGTTTTATAGTGAAAAATATGACGGCAGCTATTTCATCCTGTGATTCATGTCTCCAATAACGTGTTGAGGTAGGTAAAACCACATCAGTCTATTGCCAAATGTGTAAAATGGTTCTCTCCATTGTGTTCCCTAACTTTTTTATCCAAATTCTAAAGTGCCATATTTTTTTTTGTTCTAATCATTATTTGTCCGAACTCCGAATGATAACTTACCCGAACTTAATATCACATGCCATAAAATTGAAATCCCTAAATACATTATTCATACATAAATTCATAATATATATTATATCCCGCGATTCATGCGATAATGGCCTTCACACTGAGATATATTATTTAACCAGTTTGCGTTCGTCATTGAATCAAGCCGCACGTGTAGTTCACTAACAAAATCGTCCCAGGTTAGTCACACAGCAAAAGGGTTCAGGAGTTAAAATACAACATTATTTTTAGTATATGCGAAACCTGAATATAGTTTATTCAGAATAAGTAACTGAATCGATTTCAATAATAATTTAAACCATGTTATATTTTGTCCCAAAAATATTTAAGAAAAGTTACAAATTGGACACCGAGCGACACTAAGTACCTATCGCAATCATTTAGGTACCTACTGTCAAATTATTATTATCAATGAGCTCAAGACGACGCTGGAGGCGCACGCGCGGCGGCGCCGCGTGGTGACCACGTTTTTGTGCGGACAACCAGATAACAGAACAAGCAAGCTTTGTGATTTTTCATGATACAGTTTGAAATTTTGTACATAGATTCTTTACATAAAAATACTAGATACGTGTTTCAGGTTTCGCATATCCTAAAACTAATGTATAAAATCATTCAATTTTCAAAGCGTCAATCAGTTACTGCTGGTGGCAGACCTATTTCTTGCTCACTCTCTTTATGTTCGTCAGATCGTCTCTTCTTCTGCTTATTACCTAGATCTTCAAACGGCTTTCGAGATCGTTGAAGTCGATGTCATCGTTAACGTTGATGGTACAGGTTCAGCACAAATATGATCACTTATTGGTTCTAAAAAGAGCAAATCGGTTTGCACGCAGCTTGGCCAGTCAATATTTACCTGAAGCCAATTACTGTAATCACGTCTAAAAATTTCACTTTTGCGGTGGGATCGTAACCATCTCTTTAGAACTGCCCGTGTGAACCTTCGACAAAATTCCTTCAGGGTAACTCTTTCTGCATCAGAAAGACTAGAACCCAGTCGAATAACAACTGAATTGAACAATATTTCATGATCGAAGGACGAAGTATCCTGGTTCCTCAGAATAACAAACAAATCCAAGTTTTTAATTATGCTTTCCATTATTCACAATCACTGAGACGCACGGTGCTATCAGATGTTAGCATTAGAAATGCTCAAAATTAACTAAAGCTGTTATGAACCTGATTTTTGACTATTTATATTATGAGGGTATTACATTAACCTAATTTCCCTCATTATGATTGATCCTGCACTATTTGCAAAATTAACGTATGCCCTAAATATTTCTTGTATGTATCCTTTTAACTAGTTATTAGGAACTTAAGTATTTAGACATATGAGGTGATTATCTCAATGAGGTCACTAGCTAATGAGGATTTGATCACTTTACTATTAGAGGAGATTACAATGCAGTAAAACGAACTTTTGTGATTTCTTAGTCTGTTTTGGCCTACAGTGTAAATAAAATATTGTAAACTTGACTTAGTATACTCATATGTAAAGCGTTTAAGCATTAAAATGTATCATCAACATAAAAAAGACTTTTTTTTTAATTATGAGGATTAAAAAAAAAAACAAATTGTGCTGCAGTACGGAGTATGTCAATAAATTACAAATAAATAGTACTATATCTGTGTGTAAGGATATAATGGCCAACTTTATGATTCCAGAGATAGACTCATTTTACTTGAAAAAATTATAACTCCTTCATTTGTACACGCAATTGCCTCATACGAAATTTTACAGTATAGTAATGATCAGCAGAATCCATTTCTAGCCAAAAAAAGAACCGTTCAAAATTCAGTCTCTATGTCTATTAAAAGGCGATGATTTTCAGCCCACCGTACATTGTCTCCACACCCTAATGTGCCAATCGTCATTAAAAAAAATGATTTGCACCCGTCGGTGAAAATCACCGTACCCCACTGATTCATGCCCCAGTTCACGTATTGAAGGGTGAAACTTAAACGATTGGCACTTTGAGCCCTAGACAAAGGAATTCGAACAACTCGTCATTTTGTGAAATCATCCTTAACAATTTGCATTCAGCCTAATCGATACTCGCAATGAAAAAAAGAGTTGAGACTGAATTTAAACTCCTTGGTATACTTTCAAATAATATAATTATTTGGTTTTGAAATTAATAATTATGCACTATCTTTTTTAATAATTTCATTAAGTAATTATTAGATGCTTTTAGTGGACTTCTATCAAGAGAAGGAGATTTATACATAACTAGCGACCCGCCCAGTTTCGCACGGAGGCAATGTACATATAAACCTTCCTCTTGAATCACTACCTATTGCTGAAAACTGCATTGAAATCCGTTGCGTAGTTTAAATCATCTAAGCGTACAGACAGCGGAAGTGACTTTATTTTATTCTATGTAAAGATAAGCAATACTGAAGTACCTTGTCTTAAAATCAAAAGAAAATTCTAGCTTCTAACACCCGTATCTATAAACAAGTAAAAGTGATTAGGTACTTGAGTAAAAGTCATAAGTCATTTATTTCAGAACAAAATACATCGTATAGAAATATAGTAAAAATAAAATAAAAACGTAAGAGTCATTACTTGTAATTGCTTGAAGTTAGAACTGTCAAAAGTTTAAATTCTTAGCTTTGTTTTTTTTGACGGTTCTTACTTCTTAAAATGTTTGTATGACAAGCCATAAAAAAAATGTGAGGTTAGTAATCTATTGAAGTATTTTTGGGTTTTTAGCTACCTATTGATTTTATTTTAGGACTCCTAATATAAATTTTAATAAATTAATACATGGAGGAATCGATAACTTTACGATTTGATCAATTACTATCGTATGAACGTGTTTTGCACAGCACAACGATAGCGATAAAAGTTTTAGTAAGCAATACTGTTTTAGTAAGTAAGTTGTAGGGTGCATGGTAAACGCTGTACTCTTAAGGATAAGGTTTATATTCGATTAATTAACACGTTCAGATTTATGAAATACGAGTGTGTGCCGACTTCGTATCGATTGCTTTTACTGAGCTGCGTGTGTAGGGACAAACTAGCGACATTGCACCGGGTTCCGACACATTTTCAACTACATGCCATAAGTCTTTATTTCCTATCTACGGATTCACTATAGCTAAGTAAGCTGAATAAATATAAAGAACTGAATAAATAAAAGAAATATGATGATTGCGAATTTTGATTACGAAATTATCTTGAACTAAGACCGCGTTATCACATCTCACTAAATCAGGCCTATTCTAGATTGTTATTAAAAATAAGATATTTCTCACACAGTACACAAAGAGAAAGGGGTTATTATGTAGCGGGATGGGTTGCAACCCACTAATATACCAGTTCCAAGGTATGCTCTTCGATATGTTACTTTGAAGTAACTGAGTTTTTCAAGTGAAAGATAAATAAAAGCACAATTATTGTTTTTATTACACATTTTAATATTTTTTTTACTACTAAGGTGACAAAAAAAACTGTTTTAACCTTGAGATTCATTCGATTTAAACATAATATTCATTGCCATGTTCATGCCATAAATCTATGGATGAAACCGACTTTCGACTAGTGAATAATGAAGAAACAAATCGAACCTTCACACACAAACAGTGGTCCCTAGAACACGTAAAATTTCTTGATTTGCTTCTTCGTCGATCTCTCCAGTCTCGTGTTGTATTATCAAACTATACAGGAAAATGTTCAACCAGTTGGCAAGGTGGTTATAGCAATAATGATGAAAGTGTCCGTAACTACACTCGGTGTTTGTAGGCCTCGCACGAATCACATTGGCTAGAGTGTCTGTGCCTAAACGGTGGCAAAAGCAGGAAGCATGTTGACGTTTCGAACACTCATCCATATGCACGTGACATTTGATAAAGTTATGCACCGCCGAAAAACTTACGAATCTGTCGAAAGATTTCGGAGGTCCTAGGTCACCGAACACAGGTAAAAATGAGTCCCAATTGAGGAGAATGCGATCATCTTTTGACCTCGACCGATCGTAGTTGTATTCTATCTTCAAATCTTTCTGGTTCAAGAATTTGGTTCTGATCTTGCGAGTAGAAAGCTCCCAGACTTTTCTTCGAACAGTTTCAGCTTCGTCGTTATTGGGCCAAAGTGCTCGGACAAAATTTTTGTAGTCTTCAAAACGGAGAAAATTTGCCATGTAGAGTATCATTTCCAACGGTAAATCGTCTAGCCCCATTGTCGACACAAACGGTGACGTCAGCGGGAGTCGCAATGTTTCGTATTCATTCATTTCTATTGATCGCGCTTGAAACGCGTGCGTTATCGCGGACGAGAACGACGAGACTACTGGAACTATTGATCGGTACACGCCTACACGGCTCTCGGTGAACTCAAATAATATGCTTGTGTTTATTCTCGAATGATATTATGCTTTAACGCATTGAAATAGACTTGGTTTTCAGTTGAAGATAGGTTCAAGGTTAGACGGAGTGTTTAGTCAACAGGTCGTAAAAAAAGGTGGAGGAATCTGCTTGAATGCTAAACAATAACAAAAATATATTTAATGTTGGCTTACCTGACAAGATAACGAAAGTATAAAATGTTAACAGAGCAGTAACAGTTTTTGTATTGGGTAGGTTTATGAACTATTTGTATTCGCAGTTATCACATAAATAATTCGTGCTTGAATATGAAATTATAGTGTAACAATAAGTTGAGGTACACATCGTATTTATAATGCACCGAATTACAAATATAAGCTTATTTACATAAGATAAAGGCTCGATGACATAACCACAAGTTTTATTATTTCTGAATATAGGGTGACTGGTAATAATTAGTGACCAGTACTTAAATACATGTTTGTACTCATGATAACACAACTTTCCCAAAGAAACATTTTTGATACGGCCCGCTGTTGTGTTATTGTGATAAAAGCGAATGAGTATTAAAAAAAAATGCTTCTTTGGGAAAGTTGTTTGTTATCATGAGTACAATCACGTGTTTAAGTATCGGTCACTAATTACCAGTCAACCATATAAGTACATTGGAAATGTTTTACTTAATACGGTCACATAATATGCAATTTTTGTATTGACAGATGAAAATGATCTGAAAGAATATAGCTTGATATTCCCTATAACATCAGTTATCTACGAGTTAAAGTCCCGTCAAAATCGGTGCAGCTGTTTCGGACATTAGCCGGGACAAACAGACAGACAGACAAAAATTTAAAAAAATGTTAATAAGCATTCAGTAAAAGCTGTTATTTTGAAATTACAAACAAACACTTCAATTTTATTTATTCATATAGATTATGGGTAAACAATTTTATGTTATGTAGTTAAATCAATGACGTACTATTTTACTTGCAAAATACCTACGGATGAATAGAGCACTTTATATAATCTTACTTAAATCAGATGGAAAAAAAACTTTTTAAATAATAATTAAATTGGCAGTAAAAATCATAATATTATAAATAGATAATTCATTTTCAATACACTTTCTCGAAAACTGGTTCTTATCGCACTACGATTAGGTTCAACATGCAATGTATTCCACACGGGTGGATTTTTAATATTTTTCCGCACACGTGCGGAAATAAAAATTTCCACAGATACCTAACTAAACTAATATTAAGTCCAAACGGGTTCAATGACTATAGTCGGCAGTGATTGTTTTTTTTAAATCTCGGCAAAGAAATATGCGTCTTTACGGCGTAAATATTTTTTGAGTATTTAAATTGTATTCATAAATAGAATATCATAGATAAACATGATTATTTAAAGCAAATATTTACTTTTATGAACAAATTAACATTTATTTGTGTTCTAAGTTCAAAAATATTAGAATTTTCTATTTTTCATATTAGGCTGTATAGCGGCATCATACCTTTGCTTCTTCTTCAACCTTGCGAAACCAAAGCGCGGAAAAATAGCAAAATTCCTACCAAAAATACTTTCCGTTCTAATATTTTATTTCATCGAAAGTGTATTGAAAAACGTCGTTTGATACGCGTGGGGATTTGTTACTGCAGTTCTCGGCTCCATAACACCCTCGCCTGGCGGCTCGAGCGTGAATTCCGCCTCGAATGCAATAACAAAGTTTCCCCACTTATATCAAAATGTACTATTCTATTTTGTTATTGGCGTTTTCAATACAAACATTGTGGTAGACTTTTTTAAACACAAACTTCGTAGCTAGCTTCGTAGAGTTTTTTTTTAAATATTTATATATATATATTTTTAATTCAGGTTCTTGGCTCCGGATCATCACGTATCATAACAATATCTGCGACAGCGCAAAGCCGTCGTTTTACGTCGGATCTCGTGAAGTTGTTGAAAGCGCAACCAGGACGTACAGTGCAGTTGCATGATATCGCTCAACTGTACCAGGCAACGACAGGCCGTTCGTTCTCTCCCGTCGACTACGGCGTATGTTCACTTGGGGAGCTGATGCAGCGAGTCAACCCTCAGGCTGTGACCGTTAACCCTGATGGCACTATATCGCTGCCTCGCCGCACACCCACCCCTGAGGAGAGGTCCCGCACTCGACAGTTTGCTATGCAGGTACGAATTGAACATTACTCACCTTCATCATTTTCATATTCGATTTTCACCTGGATATTATTAAGGGATTGCCAAATACGTCATGGTTAGTGAATTGGTGTTTGCAGTATTAATGAATATAGGCCAGTAGTAATGTTACATATAGACTTTTGACATTGACTGGAGTATCTCTCAGTTGTCTCTTCATACACGGATAGCGCAGTCGCTTTTTAGACTAAACTTTACTGCATAGCGGTACTGAAAGTGTCATAAAATGTTTAAGACCATATTTATTTCGGTCGAAAATTTACCGAAACAAACATGTTTTTAAATAATTTTACTTTAGCTCCGTGGCTACATTGATAGATCTTTGACGAATATTGGTGTTGTCGTGGTAAGTGCGTCTAATAAATACTTCAAGAAGCGTAACATTTATTGGGATTACACGAATATTCGCCAAATATCTGTGAATATGGGTACTGGAGTTAGCGTAACTTGCTATTAGGCCGTGGAACTGCTCTGCCACACACCCAACCTCCGCATGGAGTTCTCTCGCTTCGTGCCGGCGTACCACGCGCACTTCGGGCGTCAACTACGCGTAGCTCACTACGGCTGTGTGAAGCTGGCCGAGCTGTTCGAGCTGGTGCCCGCGGTCGTGGCCGTATGCGGCGACTCGGGTGGCGAGCGCAGCGTGCGCCTGAGCCTGCGCGCCGCACGCGCTGAGGTAGCGCGGCGTTTGCGCGCACTGCCGCGCGTCGCACTTCAAGACCTGCCCGCGCACTACGTGCATCACTACGGGGCGCCGCCGCAGGTATGTCGCGACCTACAGGCAGTGGCACTATACACGATATTCGTTTCGGACATTACGAATCTGACAACTATTTTTACCTTAAAAGTGGCAGGATAGACAGTCGCAACAATCACTATTTAAGGACCTCTGGTATATATCCTATGTATCACTGCTCTACATAGACAGGGGAGTATATGTATAGCAGTGAAGTCGTCAAGGCAAGGTGTAAACGTGCAACAGGGACACAGGGAGTGTTTGGCAAGCTCGTAGGTAACCGCATTAGGACATATTTCTTTTTCATATTTCAGGATTTCCATGCAGACAAATCTTTATCATACTTCCTCCATGCATGCATGAAATTTCACATTATTAATATTTGCAGCCCGATATGCTGGACGCGGAATCATTAGAGGGGTTAGTGTACGCTGCTGGCGGCTGCGTAGAGAATAAGTTGGTGGTAGCTCCAGGCGGTTCGCCTACTTGGGCCGCGTCGTTGCTATGCGCATGCGCCGTGCTGTGCGGCGACCGGAGCGTGGCGCGCGGCTCTACGCTAGAGTACTTCACGGCGGCGTACCGGCGCGTGCGCGGCGCGGCGCCCGAGCTGGCGCGGCTGGCGGCGGCCGGCGTGCTGCTGGCGGCCGACGCCTGCGTGGCGCTGGCGCCGGCCTGGCGCGCCGTGTGGCGCCTGGCGCAGCTACTGGCCGACTGCGCCGCGCCCGTCAGCGTCGAAGAACTGTACCTGGAGTACGCTAGGAGATATGAACCTGTGTTCCCCGGAGTTGATCCTGGTAAGCGCAGCTTTTGTTTTCAACACGTCAAATCAACTTTAAAAAAAAATTAAATTTCACTAATTTTAAATCAAGAGGTGTACATCTCTCTTAGATGTGATTCGTTACCGTTCGATACATAACCACGAGTATGCTCAATAGGTGTAGAAGGCGTGGCAGACTTCCTCCGTCAGTATATGGAGATATTCACGGAGATGGAGAGCGGCCACTGGACGTTGTGTGCCGGCGTCGTGTTGCCGCGCTGTCGCGAGCCCGCGTCCGGCCCGGCTCACGAGGACTACTCGGTACATGATACACCTCCCGGCCAGAAGGTACTGTCACAACGTATAATCACATCATGTTGTAACATTATTTTTTTTTACTTTGTGCTGCTAGCACCTCTAGTAGCAAAGCTTAGAAGTTTACTCTCTCTTCCCCTATTTCATAAATGATATTTATTTTGCAAATTGGTTGTTTTAAAGTCAAAATAATTATGTTTTAAAACTAGATGGGGTCGGTGTTTTCTATCCGACTACTCTGAGAAGAAGTTTAAAGTTCTGATATATAATCTTGGTCACGTAACGTAATGTCTGAGATGCATTTGTCAGCAATTGTGTAGATCAACGTTCTGAGTTGAGCTACATGAGTACTAACTTAAGGAGCTCATTATATTGCGTTCCCTTCTATGAATACCGACATGTAATATATTGAAGATCATCAGTGAAATCATAAATAAAAAATACCTACCAAACATTTACTTTTTCCAAATAAAACATAAATAATCAATATTTGTTTCAGGGCTCCCGTGTATTCGATTCACCAAAGACCAATATATGGTGTTCCCCACCGGCTAGCGCATTGCCGACACCAACGGCATTGCTCAACCATGAGAACCGACGTAAGAATAATCATTTATTTATCAAAAACAGCTAAGGAATTATAGTATTTTCTGGAATGATATTGTAAATGTTCCACTGTGTTTGTATTGCAGGTCGTATCCGCTTGGCGGCTCACTTCGACGGTTCCTAGTCCCACCGCGTCGTAAATGAAGATGCATTCCTTTATATTTTTGATGTAGGTTAGTATTACTCGTGTTCCAAACGCGGCACCTGAACCTTTGGAGTGATGTGAATCAGGGTCGCAACGAATTTTAACTACTAGACTTATGTAAGTGTCCAATAAATTGTGATGTCTGTAACAATAATATTTTAGATGTTTATATTTTTATGTGTTTATTTAGTATAAGAAATCTTATGGTGCATTCGTGAAATGTTTAAAGTGCCGATATAAAACTAATGTCCCACGTCTTGTACAATGTAAATGTAAGTCTTAAGAATCATCTTGACCGATAACTTCTTTTTTTATTTGTTAGTGTATGAATTGTAACAATGTTTTATTTTAATTGACTAATGCTACTTTTATATGATTCCATCTGAGTCAGTTTCGTGGTGTGTTGTTTAGTCTTTCCAAGTTACTTGATGAACTAATTATAAGATTGTTTAGAACTTATCAACAGTTCAACTGAGTAACTCTAATCAATTTTATATTTTATTTTACTTTTTGACATTTTATTTTTTCTTAGTTTTATATTTCCTTGGCTCTTCATGTAACAAAGGACTGAACAAGCTTCAAATGATACTTTAAGGTACTAATAAGTTTACGAAAGATCTACAGTATATTATCTACGTAATAATTTGTAAGTAGATAATGTTACTGCCAATTGATACGAATAAAACAAACACTAAATGTACATATCATTGATTTGAGGCTCAAAATATGTTAAGAATAGTTGCTAAGTTTTATTAAATAAACATCTCGAGCACTTGTAACATTTTTCGGATGCCCACACAAAGTACAATGATCATACAATATGTTGATTGTCCTAGAGTTTTATCTTCTATAATATATTTCGACCACAAATCTATTTGCATGGATCTTGCTTGTGTATTGCTCCAAAATATTGTCTTCAAGTTATTGTACAGACGAATTTTAATTTCTCGTTCGTAGGTAAATCACATTCGAATTTATGTAATTTTAGATAACATTTACATTCATGGTAAGGTCCTACGATGAATTACGTAATTAATTACGCCAGTTAATTGTTGAATCTCACTGTTGCGAACTGGCCTTAATGACATGTCAATTAATAACGTGCAAAGGTTTTATAAAAGTATTCGATGAATGTAGATGTAGGTGATATTATATGTTCGTGCCTCGAGTGCGCTGATGCTTTAATTTATGACAGTCGCTTGTGTTATTCTAATATTAAATTTCTTAGTTCCACATTGTATTTTCTGTGGAAAGACGCAGATTTATGTTCCATTTACGGTAGTACAATAATACTGATAAGTTAATTATTGCTGGGAACAGCCATAAAGCATTTGCTGGCTAAGCATTTATTGGCTTGTTTGAACATGAAAAAGTTGTAAATAATCGAAGCTTATAACCTCTAACGAAAAAAGCTGAGTTGTAAATTGATTGATGCCAAAGCGCTAGTTAAACTCTATTATGCCAAATTGCCTTGTACTGAATACTAGAATAATGTGCTCCAGTGATCAAAAATATGCCATTAGTTAGTGTAAATCATTTTGTAAATTGGAACTAATTCCTTTTGTCTTTCTAAACAGATGTTTCATGGTTTTTATTGTACCTTTATTTTATTTTATAGATCTAAACGAAATCTATTGAGGTTGGTCTGTCTGACATATGTTTTAAACGACAGCTAACCTACACTAGGAAGTATAATATTTAATTTTAGTCAATATGATTTGAATTAATTAATAAATAGTATTATCAGATTTATTTGAATACATATTGGAAGGATAAGCTAATAATTAAAAATTGTAAATACACAATTTGTGATTTAAGTCTGTATTCTAAGGCATTACTACTGTGATACTTCTGTACCATTGAATGCCATACATTTGGTTTCAACTCAATTATATAATATGTCATCACAAATGTTTTCTAGTGCGTACAGATGGTTTGTAATCATAAGTCGACTACATATTTTCGTAGGTATGTATATAGTGTACATAATATTAAATTGATTATTAAATTGGTACAAAGTATGAACATTGAGTAATAAAATATACACTTGATAATGTGGAACTACGATATTTAATTATGAAATTTAATTATTTACAGATAATTGATTTTATATATTTTATGTAAGCAGGATCTTGCATATTTGAAGTGTATTTTTTCAATGCAATTAATTTAACATTTGTTACAATGCCAGTCCGCATTTACATCAGTATTGGCCATCAGATCTATGTATCAAAAAGCGATATTTTAAGTAAGTTTTATCATAAATTTAATGACCATTATGGTTGTCATGAAAGTTCTGAATGTGATAGCGTTCACATAAGGCCAGAGTACTGTCCATCGTTTAATAAATGTTACTTAAGGTTGATAATTAATTACCAAGTTCTGTAAGACTGTAGTGAAGATACATTTAAGTACTTTATAAGCTGTTGTTTTATTTTCTGACCAATAACTATGTATTTTGTAACAGTAAGATAGAATTAAGTACGCATCCGAAGTTCATTACGGTAAGATGTAACATTTAATATTATTTTTCCTACATCTTCGTAATTCTGTGATTATTTGTTATAGTTTTAACTAGTGAATCGATGTATTTGAATTAGAGTCGTTTCAGTATTGCATGTTTGATGAATGTGTCGGAAAATAAATGTTATTTTTTCAATAATAAATGCTAGTTTTTATTTTAACACATTCCGTTTATGAAGTTAAAACATATCTATCTCTTTTTAGAAAAGTCAGTATTTAGATGAAAATGAATTCAATTTTTTTACCTTTTTATTCTCAATACATTAAAGTATAGTATCTGTTGGGGTTGCTGCCACATGCCTGCCAAAATCAGTGTTTATTCGAGTTTCAATAAGAAATTATAAAAAGACTTAACAACTCACAAGATCAAACTTCACTGCTGAACTGACTGCAACAAACTTTAAACTTTATGTTGCAGTCAGTCAGTTGTTTTTAACTTTTTGGTGCCTACCTTAAAGATATGACCAGACACAGAATAGATGTGTGAGGTTGATGCAGTTGTTTAGTTTGTCTATACCCTGCGTTGTTGTGCCGCAACAGAGAAAATATTCATAGTATGCCGCATGCTCACCAGTTTTATCCAATTAGATGAGGTGGGCAGGGTTGCCTTACAGCATCACAGCAACGACGCACCAAGGGATGCGGAACACCCGAGAGGCCTCATAAATGGAGCGTTACGAAAAAAAATGAGCAGTTCAGTACTTAACATAAAATTAGTATCGGTCAGCTGTATTGTTTTTATTTCTAGGTCCCATAATAAAAGTTGTTCATAACGTTTAGTACAATGATCGTATGAAGTGAAGTGTAAGTAAAAACCAAAATTGTATATTTAAATAGACCAAATAATGAAACAATCACACACTATAATTTACACACTTTATTGCAAATACCCTACTTTAACATTAAAACATTATATTGCAGAAGTTACGTTTCATTTAACTGGTCAAATCAGAGAGTTTTCCATGGCGTTTCTCCCAGATCATGCGGTGCTTTTGCTTCATGTAAGCTTTGCGAGCATCGGCATACGCTCCAAGATCACCATCTGAAATATAGCAAATTGCAAAGTTAATAAAATTATGATCTAGATTGTGTTGACAGTGCTATTATTTTAAGACAATCAAGTTTTGTTTATAGCATTAGTGAGAGGACAATCCTAACAATTCTTTTACAATTATTATTGACATTATGGCTCATTTTTACACCGCCGCGGAATGGAATGGAAGCGACTTTTTGCAACAATATTGTACAGTGAGTGATAGCAATTAGCTGACCCACACCTTTGCATAAAAGGTATTTTTTTGAAAACGAATCAATAGAATTTTATAATTCTTTTATATTTTATTTACTTTGCTCAAATAAATGAGGCGAAATTGACGCTTCGCTTCCATTCCATTCCGCAGCGGTGTAAAATGAGCCTAAGAGAAACTATTTGTTCTTCTAGAATAAAACATTAAATAGTAGTAAATCTAGGAGCAGCATAATACCCAGCAGTGGGTGCGAACGTTGGTACGAGCAAGTACAAAATACTTTTCGTCGTTTCTAGAAACTACTTATAGTATTTTGTACTTGCTTGTACCACCAATTGAATCTGTAACTTGGCGACGCATTGCGACTAATTAGCGATTAAATTTGGATCGCTAGGCAAGCACGGTCCCAGCCTAAGTCTTTGGGCGGGTCACAAGGGGCCATAGCCAGGAATGTGGTTATGGAACGATTGAGAGGGGGGGAGTGTTACTAACTATTATCAACAACTTTTGAAAAATGAAATTATATCAAATCCATCCATCTCTGGATTCAAATAAACAAAACAATCAAGGGCGCCTAAGGTTTATTTCTGGGGACTGGGGGGTTCAGAAATTGTGTCAGATTATGAAGATATACTGAGAATGTCAGAGCGAGCAAAGCAAGCTCGAAAATTGTAGCACTACATCGGGTAGGTTAGATTTTCTTTTGACCATTCATACGGGAGTTGTGCAGGCACTCAAGAGACGCACGTGCGAGCGAAGCAAGCTCGAAAATTTTTGCACCCTTCTTCTAATTAAATTCTTTTTTTTTCATTCATACAGGAATGAGTATAGGAGGAACTCTGTCAACTTGTGGAGAATTCAAAAGTACAGGATGTATTAGCGAGTGAAGCGAGCTGGAAAATTTTAGCACCACTTCTTTTTTTTATTTATACAGAAATGAGAATAGGATCACTGCCAATCACTCTGTCAACATTTGCAGAATTGAAAAAGTATAGGATGTGTTGGCGAGTGAAGTGAGCGAGAAAAAATCTTTGCATTCCACCTCGGAAAGGTTAATTTCTTAAGCCGGAGATTTTTAAATTTAAATCAATGAGTTCAGAAACATGATCACGGTCGACCTAGGCCCAAAACCCAGTCGGGGAGGTCAGGACCCCCCTCCTGGATCCGCTCTTGATACTAATAGAATGTAAGAGCGAGACGAGAGTTCAAAATTGAAGCAGCCCGCCTCCACTGCATGTATGAGGTTCTATTTGTTCATCCATACAGAGATGAGAATAAAAGTATGTCAGGTGCATTAGCGAGCGAAGCGAGCTCGAAAATCTTAAGACTCTCTCCAGGTCGGCCACCTAAAAACCCTTACATCTTTTGAACCAGTGACTGACGAATTCTGATATTTGGTGACAAATTTTTTGTATTATTAAAATCCCCGATAGTGGGCAAACCAGTGTGTCACACGCATAAATTAATTATAAATAAGTAGGGCCCTAGTAATGCCATGAAGACCGGTATAATAAAATAAACAATTTAAAAATAAGAATACAGTTATACCACCGCAATTAAAACAATACTTACATTTGATAAACCAGGCCTCCTCAGCATCCTTGTAAGCTTTCCAAAGAGGTTTGCAGCGTGCTGCATGGTCAGGGTTTTCATAAATCATGCAGTCCTCAAAACGTGCACGCATGATACCTAGGATCTCAGAGTCCACAGCTCTGAAAAGTGGATATTGGCCATTATGAGCAGTATGAACTACATTTGATTCGAATAGAAGGCTTCTCACATACCTCGTTAAAGGCCTTAAATTGTTGATAATGATAAAAATTGACTATATCAATATTTCAGTCTTAGGGGTCATCTTAGAGCACAATAATCTGGTATAAGTTCTAAGTTATGCATCAAGAACGAGATAAATAACGACGAAACAAGAGCTAACCTATCACGTTTGAACTGTGCGTTCGCTTCGAAATCGCAAATGGGATCATCTTCGTAGCACTGGTCGATGGTAGGCACGCGGCGAAACTTCTGGTGATACCACGGGTACTTCTTCTGATTCGGCACCACAACCTTCTCTGGAGAACAATAACAAACAACTTTAGTATTCGCATACGGACTTACATAACAATAAACCAAAGTAAAGATTAAGGATTTTTACCTCGGAACGTAGTTACAGGGAGATCGATTGTCGCGTAAATGGCACTCATAAATGCTCTAAATATATTTTGGTCTTTACGTTTAGCCTCATCGTCTTCCATTTTTTGATCTTTCTTAAGATTTTCCGCAAACGCAAAGTTGCGAATAGATGGTCAAAAAATTTCGTAGTTTGCTATTTGCTATCAATTTGACAAATGACTTTGACAGATCTTATGCGGTGTGGGCAGATCACAAATTTTAGTAGGTATATTTTTCATTAAATTTTTCCTCTTTGTGAGGCAAATCCCATTTTGTGTGCACTTACATTTGACGAATAATTATGCATATTCGTGACAGCTGGGTCACGTGATTGGCCCAAGAATACGTCATCAGTTGCGATCATGGGCTTAGTTATACTAAGTCTATGGTTGCGATGCTTTCAATGTGTTGCCACGGTTTGTGATTGAATTACCCGAGCACAATACATTTTTTAACTTAAACAAAGCAATTATTAACTAATAATTCAATATTTAAATTAATTTAAAACTAAATAGATGAATCACACGAGTTACTAACTAGTTAAGCTAGTTAGTAATTCATTTTATTTTCATTCCCGAGTCCCTAAATTTACTGAAAAAGACAATCAATGGTAACACTTCTTATCGTGACGTAGTCTTGGGGCATCGTGGGAAGAGAATACCAGGCGAAGTATATTATTCTTTATTATATACCATGCTTCTTCCCTTCTACTATTATTTTCATACAAGCTGCTTTAATGGAAAGTGTGGCTATATCTAAATGATATCGTGTGACATATTTAGTTACAGCAACACTTTCAACAATTTTTTTAAATTCTTACACAGCCACGGAATAGAAAATACCTGTTCCGTGGTTCCAACCAACAGACCTAGAATAAATTACATAACATAGCAAAAGCAGACAACCGACCCCCCACCAACCATCAACACCATTCTCACTTAAAATTAATGTTGGTGATGAGCATAATACAAAAGCTGTAAAAATTGAAATGAAAAAACTGAAATCGAACGACGAAACGAATTAATGAAATTACAAACAGAAACTTTAATTTTATTTATTTGTACTTATAAATTTTCAAATAACGGTTCACCAACAACATCTGTGTACACTGTACAATAATTATTATAATATCCATGTATAGGTTTTCACAATAGTCTTGGACTTACACAGTCACCAATTACTGGTCAACCAGCATTCACAAAAATATGTGATAACTTAGGAAATTAAAATTAAAACCAGAGGATAAAGACATATTTATAGTGTACCTACATAACTGAACACTTTTTAGGCGTCACTTTTTATAACTGAAATCTTATTAAAACAGTCGAAACTAATTCAATAAGAAATTATAACTATCATTAACACTAGAAACGGGATATTTACCATGTTTACTGTTTGTTTTGAGTTCTCGATATTTCGGAGCTGTTGCAAGCACCATGATCACGGATAAACAAGTTATTGCGGGTGGATGTTTATGAGCAGACAAATCGGTCTATCCTCATTCTTGTTCGTAAATTATAACTTTCAAGAATTTCTATAGTCTGCTTTTAATCTTTTGGGCTTCGAGGCAGTCGGTATAAACGAATTGCTAGGTGTGTAGGACGAGGTAAACTTCTAGTCTAGGTACCTATCTTTCTACTTTAACATATATAGCGTAACGACTCAGCGAGTCGCAGCAAATTGCATTAACTTGCTTCATGTCTGTTATAAAATTCATATTTGTGAGCTTGGTTGACACTTCTTCAGGACAAGGTCAGCATCATTGAACCGTTAAGCTGTGTTGGCGTTTGGCTTCAAAAGTAGCTACCATATCAACACAGCAACACAGATCAAGTGAATACCAATTAAATCAAATACCTATGTACCTACGTATTTGTGTAGGTACATTATAAAGGGTGTAAATAGACCCTTAACATAACCGAAAGGCACTTGTTCTCCCCGTCTTTGCGATAATTTTTTGTTCTAGACCATACCTGGGACCTTCTAGTTACGGAGATATAGGGGGTCAAAATTCTAACTTTTTTACAAGTTTTTTTTTTTAAACTAGTTTTTAATGTAAGATTTTTACTTTACACACCTCCACGACCCCCGTACTATTCAATCCATCCATCAGTACAATGCTTTGAGTGCTTTCCATCGAGTCCTACCGTAAAACGTGATTTTTCACCCCAACAAAAAAAGTCGATTTCCAGCAATAATTTTTGCTTAAAGTTACTTAGTTTGATGTACAGGATGCTTGGTTGACGGTTATGTCAAGGGTCTGTTTACACCCTGTAGTTGTCACAACATAACAACACGCCTGTTATTCTCGAAGGGTAAGGTATACCAAATAGTTCACCCACATTTGGCCACGTATGTTTAGGTCCCATATAGGTATTATGAGGTGAGCCTATTGTCACCAACAAGACACAATCTCCGTGGCTGCGACTAGAACAACGAGGCACCAGTTGTAACAAAATGTAAGAATAAAAAAAGCCCCACGGTTCGCGTCGTGTAGCGGTACCCTAATCACTGTTTCTGATCCAGATGTTGATTATTCTTTGGAAACCGCCCATAGGTAAAGTCCAGGTTTATACGAGTATTTGTGTGCACGGTATGAACATCACATCGCATCGTAGTGAAAGGCAAACTGTGTGCGCGTCAGGCTTTCCAAAAGATAAAACACATAGTTGCAACTGATACGAATAAGATATTAGCAGCATCAATGCTAGTCTTTAGTAGGTAGGTACTAAAGCTGAGGAGGGATCGAATCACTTTCTTAATAAATTATATTAGACTTCGGCTGCCCACAACAATATAAATAATAAACACGACTTAGTAGAAGCCACACACGCGACCGGTGTCCTAAGGCTGTGGATATCATTCAAATTGTTGGCTGAACCACCTACACATTTTGTTTGTCTGCTCTTATAACGATATCTAAAACATTTTTCCTACGAAAGTCATGCCAACAAAGGATTGTTCCATAGCTGTAAACATAGAGCTTGGTCTTCTTGTTTCTAAATCGTAGAATGAGGACGATGTAGCCTAAAAATTACTTTTCGATACTATTTCGTCATTTTGTGCACCGGAAATTCCTCCACGCTTCGCATCTGATGTGAGGGTGCATTCGACAGCTGATAGGCCTAATAAAATCCCCTTGTATAGCTAGACTCTTTACATTGAGCTTCAAGTCATTGAACGAAGGGCGGGGGCGCGCATGCGTAGCTGATACCTACCAATTTGGGTTGCTATTTACCACACCGAATGCATTCGTGGTGGAAAATATTTCAAAATCCTATGTTTGTCTTGTATCGCATGTTACATTTTTTGTGATGTCGCGCGGCAGCCTCGCGTCTTTCTAGACTGTAAAATTGCCTGTTACAGAAACGGATACAAATTTTCAGTAAACTGAAAGCTTCGTTTGCCATTTCATTAGTGTTATTGGATTTAGATCAAAATGGGAACGTTGTTGTGAAAATGAGTTTCAATAAGTGTGAATTATTGCGATGAACTTTTCAAGGGTACAGAAAGCTCTTCCGGAGCTTGCAACCCGTTTGAGAGGAGTCCTGTCATTCCACCATTGCGTATTGTACGTTAGTGTGGGAAGGCATCGTGTTGTGTTTTGACGCGACACGCGGTAACGGAGCGCGGCGCGGCGTTTTGATATAAGGAGTATTTTACTCTTTGGGTATGGCGCTGCGGCGCTGGTGATTCAGTCGTGTGGCGCGCGCGTTAGCGGCCACTGTTCTCTCAGTGCTCATGCGAGTACAGTGTCGACGCGATGAAGTGGCGCGCGGCCCCTTCCCGCGCCAAAGAACGCGCCAATATCAGTTTTTTCATCTTCATCATGTTCTTTGCAGTGTTTGGTGTAATAATCCTCACTGAACTGCTGCCGTTGGAACGGCCGAATGAGCCAACGAGATCGCGAAATGAACATCTGCAGGTCAGGAACCCTTAATTTATTTCTCTCATAAGATTCTGATTTGTGGCACAATGACATCCAAAAAATTTGATAGAACTGCTTGATCATGGACTGAGAACATACCTATGCATGCTAATTATTTTAAAATTGTTTTCATATGAGATCATTTGGATAACACAGTAATTGTAGACAAAACAGTTGTGTGCAACAATAAAACGGGTGCAGAAGTTATAAATAAACTGTTAGTATTGTGTTTTAATCTTAGAAGAAATGAGTGAATCTGACGAAATATATAATTGACTAGAACTCAAAAAAATATGACAGAAACTCAGAAAACAACATAGTAATATGGTTTTAGCAGACCAATAATATCAACGGGTAAAATGTCCAAATAGCGATGACTGATTAGATCAACATTCTGAGGTCAACATCCATATGGTTGAAGGACATTTGTTTGGGTGCAAAGCCGCCTGTTTTGTGAATGGAGAAGTTTGTTAATTGTCCAATTATTAGCAACAGTGTGAAAACGGTAGCTTCGTGCTTTGTTTGATAACACATTTCTTACGCAAGCTTTGTTTTGATTGGAAGTGAAGCAAATATTTACGTCACCGAATTTATTGTCAGTTTTCCATTCTCGGGAAGTCAGAATTGGAGTTGAAGGTCTTTGCTTGTGTTCACATCACTGTATAAGTAATAAGCTCCACAGGTATTATCCGATTTTGTTGCAGTGTTTATAAATCTATTGTTGGCATGACGTTTCCTTTCAAGTCTGGCTGTTTTCATAAATGGAGCTACATAGGTAGGTACCTTTTTGTGCTTGAAATATATAAGGTTAATCCTCTTGTTTGTTGCAGTCTGAAATCTGCTTTTTCCGACAAGCTGAATTTATGAGCTTTCAGTAATTTTAGTAAGATTTACTAGTACCCCGAAAGATTCTCCCTATTCTACTTCTTCATCGAAGTTTGATAACAGCTTAGATTATTGAACATTTGGAAATATACCAAAGTAGCAATTGTATATTCTGAATACTGATACTGTCCATGTAAAATTTCTGACTGCATTTGAAATAAAATAACCTGCCCGCCGAGAAAATTGATGCATTTTGTAACTACCGATTCTTTTTGCACCAAATTAACGAAAATATTCTATTTTGTTGAAGAACGCAACGAAACATACCTTGAAATATATTTGTGACTTAGCAGGCCATTGTTGCAGAGTCGAGACAGGGACAGCGCATGTCCATAAAAGTGCCTACTTGAAGAGCATGTTGGTGACCGTAGAACCAGTTTTGACGAACCAGTGACCTTGACTTTGTCCACGTGTAGTAAAGTTATTTAAGTCGAGTCAACCATCATTGGATTTCCGTCTATCAGATTACTATCTCTGTCAAATCCAATCAATCATTTAACTGTCATCGAATCTGATTACTACTATTTTACAGATCTTCTTCATTAAAGGTTTTATTGTATGAAGCATTTCATGCGGTGCGGGAGTAACTGGGTCGTCATTCTACTATTATTAAAATTGTTATTGACAAAATTAGAATTCAGGTACAACCGTAAATATAAGTTAACCCAATAAGTTCACGCAATACAAGAACCAGTTTTTGGCTCACCTTTGATGGTGTTTTATTTGAGTAAATTTAGACTGAATTAGTGTTGCACCGGTCGATAGCGGCACGCAAATTGTTCTAAGCGAACTGCTGCTTGTTATATTATGCTGTTATTCTTAGTTCAGGCAGTAAGTGCTCGGTATAAAGAATCTGGAGTTTTCGCAATGACTACTACTTTAGTAGACAGTTCCTGATATGGGCCACTGCCTACCTATGCTCCAATCATTGCAACCTGAACAACCACCTTCTTGCCTGCTGTCATGCATGATGTCCTACTGCATTTGAAGTTCTTTAACAGTCGTCATGGGTAGACAGAAGCTCGAAGGCCCGAAAGTCCGACAGTCAGTCTTACCAAGAAGGGCTATCGGACGATTCGTGTTGCGATGCGAGTCGTTTGGTGGAAATCATCCTTAACTAGGTTGTCGTGGTGAGATAGGAAGTTGCTCCGTAAGCTCCGTATACAATACTGGCAATTAGATCCGTCCGGTTAAATTGCAAACCTTGATCTTCTGTTATTAACTTAGATATAAGTTTTCATTTCCGAGCACGATATACGATGTCTACTGGACATTGTCCAGTAGACATCATATATCGTTGTATTGTATCACATTGTCCTTATAGAATAGCGTCAAGTAGCCATGTAAATAGTTATGTCAAGTTCAGGCAAGATTAACGGCCGAGGTAACAAGAAAGGGATCCACACTATCTTATAATTTGTAGACTGGGGATAACTTCTTGTTTCTACAGAAAAGCTTGGAAGACACAAAGATACTAAACTACTCTCTTCCAATTCTGCTTCAGGTTAGTTAGGTTAATGTGTTTCCATCCCTGTACCTACAAAAAAAGCTTTTTCCATTCACGCTACGTGTTTCTGCTGAAGGAGCGTGCGAAACAAAAGTTTAGCTACTTCTATCTCAGTACTCATTAGTTAGTGGAATTCATTAAGACGGTTTTAATCTTTTTCTAGTGTTTCAATCTGTTTAAAAGCATTCTTTCTAATACATATAGTTTACGCTACTATGCTTTTGTTCGGTTGTGTCGTTAATCCATTCTGTTTTATCCATTGTGTTGTTTGTTTGTGTGTTTTTTATGCTTTGTTTGTTGTTTGTTTTCTTAAATTATTGAAATTGTAGTTATACCCAAGTAGAAGCTGTGACCGTGAAATCTCACTGTGGTGAAGTTTTTTGTCTCTAAATGCAAGGTCTGAAATTTATCATCAACTAAATCCTGATGGATAATTTAAACTTAATAGACATAAACGCTCTCTGACTTCTCTGGGACCGTCGTTTATCATCAAGTAATTGGTAACAAGAGACTACATTAAGTATCAAGTATTTGTGACTGACTGGCATTACATTATTTCTATGCTTTCTCGAGAGAATAAAATTTATTGCTGTAAAGTCTGTTAGTTAATACGAGTACCTACAAAAAAAAAAAAAGTAGAGTACTTGGGTCTATCATATCAGTATTGTCTTGAGCTGTTTTCCGTTTTAGGGAGCGACATATATATGGCCCAAGCTCTGTCTGGCCGGCTCAAGCCGATTGGAGTGACACACACTCCCTTAACCACACGATGCTAATAAGTTGTGTCTAGTGGCCTCTATTTATACTGCGTAGCTCTAAAATAGCATTACCTCATTCTGTTATCAGGCAGTCATTGCTGTAAGGTTATATTATAAGTTCGACATCGGAGTTTTTTAAACACCTGTTGCCAGGCATTATATAAGCTAATCAGAATGTGTAGTGCGTACCTAAGTGAATGTCCTACGTTGATCGAATTTTCAATGTCCGCGTCCGGTCGGCTCCATTTCCGACGGGACGGCAAATGCAATTTGGTACTTATAAATTGCGTTGTGTGGATTTTATGGTATCAGATCATTTAGGTACTCAATTTATACTTTTTAACTATTTTAGTAATGGGAAAAAACATAGTCGTTAGGTATAGGTGAAAGTTTATCCTTATTTACTTATTAGAGAGTGACTGAAATAGTAAATATTAATCAGAATATAGCTTACGAAATAACTAGGTACCTAAAGATATTTATATTTCCTAATGTGCTTCTTTTCCTTTTATTTCATTCTAGGACAAGCAAACCTGTTTTGCATTAAATTAATATTGCGAGTGGTTGCATATCAGTCAGTACACGTTGAAATTGAAATCACGATGCTGGACCCGTTGCTTAACGTTATGTATTTTTTATTTTATTTTATATTAGCCTTGTATGGACGGGACCGGTCAATGTCGACGTCTTTTGGCTGAGATGATGATGGTGATGATGATTAGCCTTGTATGACCCACAGCTGGGCAAGGGCTTCCCCCATATCCTTCCAGGTACTCTTCTCCTGCGCCACCTGGAACCAGCCTTCGTGATGCGCGTCTTAATCATATCGCCTGTATTACCTGGATTAAATTTACTGTGTAGGATAATAGTAAAAATGTGTTAAAAATAACGATAACATTTAATAATAGATATGTAATATTGCATTACCTTTCCTCTCAATAGTGAATATTTAAACATTATATTTACATATTTGTTTATATATATTTTAGGCCAAGGAGCTCGTGGCTCAACAACAATAGCCGCCCAGGTCGATCCTCAGGGTAAGCCGCGCTTGCCTAGGCTGGTCCGTGAATGGCTGACCATTGCACCCATTACATACAGAGTTTCCTCCGTGTCTCGGAAAGCACGTTAAGCTTTTGATCGCGGCTGTCAATTGTAGATCTTTGACAGTCGTTACAGATATAATCAATGGCCCGAAAGTCTGTCAACCGGTCTTACCAAGCGGTATCGTATTACCCAGCGCTAACTGGGTTGTGGAGATCAGATAGGCAGTCGCTCCATGTATGTAAAATACTAGAAATCAGCTGCATTCGGTTTGACAGGAAGCCGACCCCAACATAGTTGGGAAAAGACTACAGATGATGATGTTAATATATTCTAGCGTTATGTATTTATATAGGTATATATTATTACACTGGGTGTAACAGAAAGGGTTTAGTCATATGAAAGGATATGCTGCAGACCATCAAACTGAACAACTTTCTCTTTGGGTCCAATATCGTAAATGCGAAAAAATTATCAACTGTCCCATACAAAATTTCAATAGCTACTCGACCCAAATGTATCGACAGCTGAAAAATTAAAAAAAAAATATGATAATAAATAAATGTTCGGCAGCAATGCGCGACTAATTAACTAACTTCATTTTTTTGGCGACCCCGCAGAAAGTCAATATTAGGCGACAAGTGTATTCTTATCTCAACTGCTGTTTATTATTAGCGCCTATTGCGGTTATTATTTTAGTTTTCAGTTCCTGGACGTTACTAGAGGTCAACAAAATTATAGCTCCTTCTGCAAGTAAACAAAATACCAGTCCAAAAAACTAATAAACATGTTAATGTTCCCTGGATGACACTAATTAGTTGGCCTATTACTTACTGAACACAATATGGCGGAAGTTGTGAGTTCAGCAGATTTATGTCCCACTTTAACAGTTACCAGCAGGGTAAGTTTATATAACAAGCCCTTGACTCACGTTTTTTTTGTACGATATGTACCTAAAAGTTATGGGTCTATACTGTCACTTACGGGATATCTTCCGTGATTGTTCATTATTTTGAGCTCCCGATATTTCGGCGCTGTTGCAAGCGCCATGATCGCGGGTTGACTGGAGAATGCGGGTGGATGGAAAAATAAATTGTTAAGAGCAGACAAATCTATCTACCCTCTTTCTTTCAATCACGGAAGATATCCCGTAAGTGACAGTATAGTTGTAAACCGTGAAAGCTTGAAACAGAGTTATGGGTCTGTATCCTGACTGTATGGTGTCAACAGACAGGCAGAAAAAACCCGTCTTAGATAAATTCACAATATTGATGCTTGTTGTGGTTTGGATAATCTAAACTTGGCACATAAAAAACGATTGTTCCCAACGAGTCACAGTGTCACATGTCACATTGTGACTCGTTTGGAAAAAATGTGAACAAATATCCCAACCAGTCACACTGTTACTATATAGGACAACTTTTTATCGTTACTGTGTGAATCGTTGGGAACAATCAATAAAAAACCCAAGAAAATGCACTGCAAGCGCTTTTGTTCAGAACTTCTCATAAGTTACGAAAACAAAGCAACTCCAAATATTTGTACCTATAAAGGCGGTACACTTATCGGTAGCGGTAAATATGCAAGGCTAGGAAAAAAAACTTTGATATTTGTCGATATGAGTGCAAGATCTTGTGGGTTTTTCGCTGATGGGTAATGCTTGGAGAATATTGTGTATACTGGTGACCCTTGTGGCCTTTATGTATGTTTAGTGGACGACCGTGACGTACCGTACTGTACTGTACTGTTCGCCGATGACCTCATTACGGAATGGACTATTCCCTCCCCACGACCTCAACAATTTTCATGATGATTGTTTAGTTTTCTGAACTATGTTTCGGGATTGTTGAACTCGCTCTCGTGGATAAACGAGTTCGTAAGATTTGAACGAACTGCGTCTGCCGCGTCAGGTCATGATTCAAATGCACACTAATTAGGTACGTACCTACTTAAATAAATTGGTCTCGGATGAAATAATATGCATCACCGTTTTATCACAAAATATAGGTACCTACACGTTGGCCTTGTGTTTCGTGTATAATAGATAATTATTCTTCCATTTATTTGTGGTCGATATAGCTTACGAAGGAAAGTGTTAATTAATTATAATTATTAGCGAAGCAAAAGTATTCTCTTTTGTCCTAATAATATACAACACGTTGAGTTTCAGTCCAGTGTCCAAACTTTATAAAGGGTGTAAGTAGACCCTTAACATAGCCGAAAGGCACTTGTTCTCCCCGTCTTTGCGATATTTTTTTTTGTTCTAGACCTTACCTGGGAACCTTCTAGTTACGGAGATATAGGGGGTCAAAGTTCCAACTTTTTCACAAGTGATTTTTTAAATACATGTTTTTAATGCAAGATTTTTGCTTTACACACCTCCACGACCCCCGTACTATTCAATCCATCCATCAGCAGAATTCTTTGAATGCTTTCCATCGAGTCCTACCGTAAAACGTGATTTTTCACCCCAAAAAAAAAGTCGATTCCCAGCAATAATTTTTGCCTAAAGGTACTTAGTTTGTTGTACAGAATGCTTTGTTGACGGCTATGTAAAGGGTCTGTTTACACTCTGTATAGAAACGTTTCAGCTTTAAACACGTACAATCTGAACGATAATATCGCAATGCGTCCCTGCACTAGTTATGTGGCAACTTCATTTCCTATGCTATCGGATTATGTATGACCAACTTATTCGCGGGCAAATGCAGAATTTATTAAAATTAAGGAAAAAACTTCTCGTGAGCAAAATGTGGGCCCGAAGTGAACTTTATTCGTGGCTAGCTTTTTTCGAGGTTTCGCGCATCGGGTGTACAAAATGAAACTAGAATAAAATTCGTTTCGTGTTCTTTCGTTTTTGCGAGTTTAACCTTATTCGGAATCCCATAGTAATCGGTCAGTAAACTTTGAAAGATTTTAAATTCAAAGAATAGGAAGTTGTGCTTACGAAAAAGTGAGTAGGTACAGTTCGTTTCCAAACTTTTGCCTTTCCTTGTTGTGGTGATAAACTTTACTGGCACCGTCCTTTTTTTTTCAAGCTTATTGCCTCGCCCTTTTACCCGACTTCCAAGGAAGGATTATGTTTTTTTCGTATCTTTTGTGTTTGTTTGTTTTTGTAATTTTTTTATTATCTCTCGTATGTTCCAAATGGCTGGATGGATTTCAACGATTAAGGTATCATTAGATTCGTCTCTTGTAAACGTCCCTTTGTGCCGATTGACCTTGTCTCCCGCTGGTATGGAGGGAAGTGGAAATTATGGTTATCCTACTCTTATTCTGCTATACTTTTCTGATAAATTTCGTTGCGGGATCCAAGACAGTTAGATTGTTTCTCTGGGACTTCGTCGGGCTTCGTTGTCACGGCGCTTTTCTGGTGGTCGCAACTGTTGATTCTGGCTTTCAGGAGTTGAATTGATCCTTACAACCATCATAGTGCATAGACGGACTCGTATCTGATGAAAAGCCATAGATAGGTTTTTCGACGATATTCAAGTAGGTTCGTAGGATTTCTCGACAGTTTACAATCTTGCGAGATTTGTCGTAAACTAATTGGGCTTACAATTAAACAAACAGCAGAAAATTTGAAGAGTTGAACTCTAATTTTAAATCCGGGTTTATTTGGATTGTTAGCTGCAATAAGCCAGACCACATACAAACTAGATTAAGAAATGTGAGACGGCGTGCGGTAACATAGACCTGCGTACTGCGTCTCTCTCTAGCTCCGTACGTAGATACAGTTTGTCCTTCGAGTCTTTATAATGTCGAGATAGTTCTTTAATTATTTTTTTTATTTAAGTTTTTAACATAACTATTTTTTTTTTGTTAGCCTCTTTGAGTGTCCCACTGCTGGGCAAAGGCCTCCCCTTTCTCCTTCCAAACCTCTCTGTCCTGTGCGATATCTGCCCATGGTCGCCACGAGATCAGATCGTCACACTATTTAATTATTCATCAATATTCCCACATTAATAAGTGTTACTGAAAGCCAATAAAAATTCATACATAAAACCTTTTTCCACAGCCTGTTTCCCGTGGTTTAACAATAACAACCGCTTGGATCAATTTTCAGGTTAAGCCGCGCTGGCCTAGGTTGGTCTGTGGATGGGTGACCACCCATTACATACCGAGTTTCCTCTGTGCCTCGGAAACCACGTTAAGCCGTTGGTCCTGGCTGTCAATTGTAGATCTTTGACAGTCGTTACAGGTAGTCAGTGGCACGAAAGTCTGACAACCAGTTTTACCAAGGGGTATCGTATTATCTAGTAGGTACCAACCGGGTTGTAGAGGTCAGATAGGCAGTCGCTCCATGTAAAATATTTTTATACAGCTGCATCCGGTTAGACTGGAAGCTGACCCCAACATAGTTGGGAGAGGCTAGGCAGATGATGATTTCCAATGGGGGTAAGCGGAAACTACAGAAAACCACCTGCTACGATCCTTACACACTCCTATTTTTTTTTTTTTTCGGTTGGTATGACATCGAATGACCCCCCCCCCACTCTGGGCGGAGCGGAAGGGAGTGTCAGACTTGTACTGACTAAAACCCATCCATGTTGCTTCTTTGCCCTTTGTGTTCCAGGGCCACGATTAATAACACACACCCACAATTAATATTATATTTTTGTTACTATTGCTGGTCTGAAGGATATTATATAATAAATTAGTGCTATAATCTTATGTAGAACTAATGAAATCTCTATGAGAAGTGACAAACAAGGCCTGTCATTTTTGTCCATCGCCACTGCAGCTGTTACCGGGTCACATGGGCCAGTGAGACTCCAATAAAGCGGGTGATGGGTGCCTTACAAGCTGTGGTCCGTATATAATTAATATGTAAATATGATGAAACAATTAATTTCCGAATAAACTGGGTCAGTGGGCGGACTGTCCTTCTATTTCCAGCCGCGGATTGATTTACGATCTTGGTCAAACTTTTCGTCGCTTAATTAAACTTGATTTTTTCACAGTGTCATAGTTAGGTTTGTTTGCGTAATTAGATTCCACCAAACAATGGAACCGCAATATCTAAATCATAATATCCTTTCACATAAAAGCGAACGGCCTAAAAAGAAAAGCTATGTTATTAAATCTTATCATAAAAAAAGAAATAAACATAAATGACAGCATTCAAATGTTTTCAAAGTTTCAAAGCGTTCGTTTTCGTTTGTATGTTGATATCTTTTTTCGGCTTGTTAATATGTGAGACTTAATACAAACTGTGGTGTTTTGTAAATACGCGATCTGAAGGCAGTAGGTAATTGGGTGACCTATTGCGGTGAACTCAAGGCCATCGTGGTTAATGTGTTCCAAATGGATTTACCTACGTTTTGTTTACAATCGTTGCATTAATCTGTTTAAACCTTTACACGTGACATTGACTGATTTATAAAATATCTAACTACTCGGTCAAAGCGGTCACCTCACCTCACCATGTCCCGAGGGAATCATAAGACGATACGAGAGGCTGTTATTTTAATGGCTTTCATTTTGTAATGTGTCGCGTTTGGCTCACAAATCGAGGATTGTTCCGTGACTTCTAATGACAACTTGCAAATCTTATGGAGTTATGAAATTCTGCTTAATAAAAAAATGCTCCTTTAAATCATTGTAATGTCGACTGTACTGTAGCTAATTACTATTTAACTGCATCCTCGAATCCTTACCAAAACCCATAAAAAAGGAAAACGAAACCTTGTTCAAAATAATATATTTCCCCTTGATGAAAATTCCGAGAGCTCGAGCTTCAGTCCGCGTGGCGGTCGACGGTCGGGACTTCGGGAGTGAGCTTCTCCGTTCATTAATTTTATTAGTGAGGTAAGGCGTACTAAGCTCGCTCGTAAAACAACAATCTCGAGTGCAATCAATTTTAAATATGTCATACCTATCTTGTTCTAGTTGCTTCATCGGTTAGCGGTAAATAAGTTTTGAAACTAATTTATTTTTCTTATTTAATAAACATGAGGCCTCTCTATTTTCTAACCTAGTTTCCAAGAAGTTTTATTGCATCGCTTGGTCGCTAAAAAAAACTGAAGCGTCCTCACGTTGGACGCCCCTGAGACCCTTAGATACTTCCAAGAGCATGAATAATTTGCAGTAATACCTTAAGAGATAAATTCTCTGCGATCCCATGCAGCCAAATAAAAGACGGAATTGGAAAACTCGTTTATCCTGCTCTAACCTCTGAAACTTTGTGCTGGCCAGTGAATAAACAACAGACTTCTACATCCAACTTCGCTAATGATGTTAAGGTGGAGAGGTGTCACGTTACTCGGGGAGAAAAGGAGTAGGTTGGTAAGTAGAAGTAAGCTTTAAGGTAGCTGCGATTAAAGAGAAAACTTTTGTAGAACTAACTAGGAGGAACATCTATGTACTTGTTGAAATCGTTAAGGAGGTAGGATGCTGGAAGTGGAACGTAGGTATCTCTATCAGATAAGGACATAAGGTTGACAATACGTACTAAAAGATGAGAAATCATTATACTAATCCGAGGATAGGCAGACAAACACAAGCAAACGTCTAATAGTTTAGAGGCCAGACTAAAGCCCATTAGTTAGGTTTTATTTGGCAATATGATTGGGTACGAGGCGAGGCGATCTGAATCAAAATCTGGCCACATATGCCCCAAAAAAAATTTGCTACATGCAAGCTTATACAACGTGTAACAGAATAAACGCAAGACCTCTCGTGTGGTGTCTCAGACCATGAAATTGAACAACTTTTGTTCTATGACTTTTGGAAATTCATAACTTTTTCTTTTAATTTTACCATACATGTGGATCAGCTGATTGCGTCCGTTCCTATAGAAAGTATTTTTTTTTTTGCCAATTTCCAGAACTCGTAGAACAAAAGATGTTTAGTTTCATGGTGCGAGAGACCACACGGGAGGTCTTGCGTTTATTCTGTTACACGTTGTATAAACCTGTAGATAAACTTAAGCCTTTAATAAATTTTCCCTTCCCACCGTTGCTTTGGTAACAAGATTTATCAATTTCCTTTGACAAGGGTTTAAAAAGTCCTTGAGATTAATAAATTGTTCATCGTTCGAGACGGGCATTTTTTGAAAGAATACTTTTAATGGTATAACTACTTTTGCATACTTAATACAAAAAAGTGATAATAAAGCGACCAGCATCTTTCATCCTCAGCCTCGGCAAGTCGGTAACATCTTGCAAGGACGCTAATGAAATTCTTCCGGATAAAAAATGACGTCATAATAAAAAATGCGGAATCCAAAAGGATTGTATTTATCATACAAATGGGAACCATAAGAGGCTATTTTTACGAGTGAGGATATTCGAGAAGATTTTACGAGCCGAATGGACTTTTTCAAATAGTCAAATTGGTTGTTATTTACGATACGGTCTGTCTATATCAACTACAATTTCAAATATAACAGTAAAAACCCCGTAGGTATGGATTTAAAACATGCAACGAACATTTATATCTAATATCATAATCAGTAATTGACCACTAGGTACTCACAGCTACTTTATCGGAAAGGAAATACTGGTAGTGACAGGATATAGTCCTCGCACCAAATGCGCTGATAACGGCATATCACTGAATATTTATAGGATACAGACTACACATTTTTTTTTACGGTTTTACGAGTGAGGTTCAACCGCAATTATAATTTTAATGGCAGCGAAATAAATGGAACACTTTATAGTTACTGCATTCAGAATGAGGGTCAGCCCTTAGTTTCCCTTTATGTGAACACCGAAAGAGAATTGAAACACGAATAAAAAGTTTTTCAGACTACTGTATAGTGCAGTCTATTTCAGACACGGTTTGAAATGGCTGAGACGCTTTTATGGAGAAGATGAATGTATGTCAATGGCGCTACAGAAGCGAGATTGTGAAACAGCACTAGTTTGTACAGACGCCATATCTAGCTACCTGAAATTGTCAAATTTTCCTAATCAAGCTTGAACCTAATGCTTCAGCGATAAAGTTGAAAATCTATTAAAGAAATTTGATAGATTGTAGTAGCTTGATGTGCTGGCGACTGTACCTAAGGGTGATTTAACGTCACCTATATTTTTGTGACTACTCTGCTAAACACAAATTGCTTAATATAAAGGGTGTAAATAGACCCTTAACATAGCCGAAAGGCACTTGTTCTCCCCGTCTTTGCGATCATTTTTGTTGTTCTAGACCATACCTAGGAACCTTCTAGTTATGGAGATATTGGGTGTCAAAGTTCCAAATGTTTTCACAAGTTTTTTTTTAAATACATGTATTTAATGTAAGATTTTTACTTTACACATCTCCACGGCCCCCGTACTATTCAATCCATCCATCAGCTCAATGCTTTGAGTGCTTTCCATCGAGTCCTTCCGTAAAACATGATTTTTCACCCCAAAAAAAAAGTCGATTCCCAGCAATAATTTTTGCGTAAAGTTACTTAGTTTGATGTACAGAATGCTTGGTTGACGGATATGTGAAGGGTCTGTTTACACCCTTTATATTAAGCAATTTGTGTTTAGCAGAGTAGTCACAAAAATATAGGTGACGTTAAATCACCCTTAGGTACAGTCGCCAGCACATCAAGCTACTACAATCTATCAAATTTCTTTAATAGATTTTCAACTTTATCGCTGAAGCATTAGGTTCAAGCTTGATTAGGAAAATTTGACAATTTCAGTTCGACCAATGGATTTATTTAATTGAAGTCAATAAAATAAATAATGGTACTTTAGTAAGAGTTGGTTTTAAATATTCATATAAATTTTTCCACTGCTTATTTTTATAACATAACATAATCTCAGAATTTAGGATAAAATTCCATAATCAAATGATTCAATGATTTTTTTTCATAGTTTTTAATGAATGGCATGTATGATTTACACATTTATCGTGTTAGGAAAAGCCAACACGGACCTTTATCAAGTACACACTTAACTTTTTGTGCGCATCAAATAGAAGCGCTCTTGCAGTTTTTATGAGAATTATGTTAAAAATTTAGCTCGTTTTTTCCGGATGAGAGGTGATTATTGAGTTGCGGGTTGGACATCGGACCGGACCGAATTCTGTCCATGTCCGGTGTGCGCAGGCAGTCGGCAGTTCTGTCCACTCGGTTTGACCTTTAATTAGTTCTCCCGTGTATTAGTTTGTATGTTGTGTGTGAATGCGTGCGTATCTCTAAACACATAAGCCATTGAGATGGGAGCTAATATTTATCTGATCTACAAATCTTTGTACTGCTAATGAATCGAATCGGCTTCGAGCACAAAATACGAATAGCCACTTTGTCTTTTATAGAATAAAACACACAGCATACACATTATTAATAAATAATTCGTTACTCGTAGCTCGCGCGTGTAATGTTAATTTGAAGGACTCATGACTGAAAAACGTATGAAAAAATCGTGATTTATGACATGATGAATGACTGATGTAATGATATGATGATTTTATACCAATACTGCTTTCTTAATAAAGTAGGTGACGTACGTATTATTTGAATTTGTGTGATAATATCTTCGTGCCATGTTCCTCAATCTTGTAAATTTTATAGCTGTATGATTAACAGTAACACCGACTGCGCCTACATCAGGACTGCGTTTTTTGGCAAAGTTTTGAAGAATTTTTAGATTTTGTAATTGCGTAAAAAAGATCGTATCTACTGTTCTTTTTCGCGCGCATGTACACATGTATGTCCCTTCCATTTTGACCTCGTAACTCATAAACGGATGAACTAATTTGGATAAATTAAACGTCGTTAGATTGGTCGTGATGGCGCGAGTGTTATTAGCATTACTTACAAATGAAAAAATAAAGAAAAATTGCTGATTTTGGGTGCGATATTCATATTGTGGAGTTTGACTTTTTTCTTTCTTGTCGACTGGAGTATCAAGATGAAGGGTTTTAAAAATGTGATTACAAAAATATTTATATATTTCTTATAATGTTTAAAAGTCACTTGTAATGAAAAATCGTGTAAAAAGTGAAAAAAATCGTATATTCGGAGAAGTTAAATTGTCTGCAAATTCTTTCACATAACGACAACTAAAAAACTGGAAATAAAAAAATAAAAATTTAAATCGATCAGTTTTTTCAGTCGGTTTTTTTAAATTACTTTTTTAATTACTTTGTTTTTTCCTGTTTAAGCTTGGGTTTGAATGAGGAATTAATGATTAAAAAGTAGGTAGTTGTAGTCCGAAGCTGTTGCGTTCTCCAAAAGGTCGCTCATTTTGTCTTCGTGTGATTAGTTACTTCTTCTACATTATACAATAGATTTTGATGCGAATAGATTCCACCATCGTCGAGAGAATTTATTACGCAAGGTTTATGTATGTTTTGCATTAAAATATAACTTAGATATAATCTCTATGTTTTATTTATATCACCAAATCAGGAGATTACCCAGATTAGATCCAGATTAGAGGAGAATATCAGGAAATCAGGATGGCAACCAATCTTTTAAAATAAATAAGTTCGCGAGTACATTCGGAAAAAGCTGGCAGTTTCGTCACAGCGGTAATGTTTTCCCCATTGTTTGTCTTTTTATTGTGTAAATGTCTACTTACATGCAGGCAAAAAAAAACGTAGGTATTTTGATATATATTTATAGTATTTGATATATAATATGTATAGTATTTTACATTTCCTTGTAGTTTATCTGAGTACTAAATTAATATTATTTTCAGATATACACCTGTGGCATTAAGTCCGCCTCTGTACTTTGTGCTTGAAGTGTTAAATAAATAAAAAATACCCGTGCAAAGTATGGCCAGGTCCCTATTTAACAAAAATAATGGTCAAATATAGTGATTACCTACGTCTTTTGATAATGTCTTAATAGGCATCTTCTATATATATATATAAAATGGTAAACTGACTGACTGACTGACTGACTGGGTGATATATCAACACACAGCCCAAACCGCTGGTCCTAGAGATATGAAACTTGGAGGGTGTGTTCTTTGTGAAGAGTAAGTATCCACTAAGAAACGATTTTTGGGAATTCCACCCCTAAAGGGGTAAAATATGGGATGGAAGTTTATATGAAAGACCGTCAGTTTTGAAGTTAGGATCCTCAAATTTAGTGTTTAGGCTGACGATTGAAAATTAATTAATACGTGTCTCAGCGTTTTTGATAATTCTACCCCTGAAGGGTTAAAAAATGGGATGAAGTTAAGTAATCGGATGTTTTTCGCCATCTACGCGGGCGAAGCTGCGGGCAAAAGCTAGTAAGTTATAATTGTACTTCAATGTTAAATCATATTTGAAGCGACACTGATGAGATTCGTCAAGGTTTTCGATTCTGATGTAGAAATTAAAGAATGACTATTGCAAGTTATATTATGTAAAACTGTACATTATAATAATGTGGGGAATTAAATCCAGACACGTCTAGGTACAGATTCAGGTTAAATTTAATTTTACATTTTCCTCATTGAGAAGTATCTGTAACAAGAACAATTGAATTAGTTATTTATGGCTCGCTAGCTTTAATCCGTCTTCGCTTGCATGGAATTATTCCAAAGGAACGTACTACCATGGAAAGAAGTAACATAACATCACGCCAGTAATCCCCGGAGTACACCAGTACACCCACATTTCACTAGTTATGTTTAAGTCCCATGTAATATGGGGCGAGCCTATTGCCATCAACCGGGCACAAATCCAGACTCTGTGGGTGCTACTGAGAAATTCCTGATGGAAAAACTCAAGAACATTACATTATTTTATTGTATCTACAGTATTGTTATGTTTTGTGTTTGTATTTATAAGTATGTATGTATATTCTTATATTATTATGTTTTTATAGTTCTGTTTTGTCGTTTTATGTATTTTATTTTCTCTTCTTCTTTTACACACTGTCTACATCTCTTTTTTTTAGTATCTCCTTTCGCAGGTATGCTGGAAGAGATTTCTTTAGAAATAAGCATCACCTTTATACTATTTTCTGTTTTTTTCTTCTTTTCTGTATTTTAGTGTGTACATAAACTGTTAAATAAATAAATAATAAATAAAATAAACATATAGCCCAACCCGGGAATCGCTCCCAGGACGCGCTCAGCAGTCGCGCTTGCAACCAATGAGGCAATAAGGTATTCCAAAGGTAAATGATTAAAATGTATGGAGTCATGGTGCCTTTTTATTTTTCGGCGGCCAGTAACGAAACTTTATACATGTAGGAGATAATGTATAAAGTTTCGTTAGTGGCCGCTGAATATAAAAAAGGCACCAATTTTGGTCATTGGCTTTTCAATTGAATCTGCTGAGCCGTTGAGGTCTAAACAGGTGACATTTTTATGGAGTGGCATGTATTAGTATGGACAGTTTAGTTACCAATTTTTTTAACTGCAATTTATTTGTGCAATTTTCTTATCTTCGTGCAATCATCGATAAAACATAAAATGCATTCCATGCACATATTTACAACAGATATATCATAAATCGTTTTTTAATAGTTTTTAATTATTTTGTCGCTTGTTTACATGGCATTTGCAAGGTCAGTTTTATGGTTTTATTAATGTGCAGGTGATTCATAGTTTAAATTTACATCTCCATTTTGAAACAAAGTTGTTTTTTTCCTTAAGTATCGGGATAAGTTGTAATACCTAAGTTGATAATTAGGTATGAAGTATAATTGATTATTAAATCAAACAATATTTCGTACAGTTAATCAAAGGTTTTTTTTCATTCAAAGCATTGATTTCAATAAACCATAAACTAGCTTTTTTTAATAGCCGCCGTCGGTTAGTTATTCACAAAACAGATTTAGAAGACTTATAAAGAGGACGATGGGAATATTGTCATACAAAAATTTTAAACTCGAACGTTTTTGATTTTGACTCACGAATGCTATCTGACAATCGAGCATATGTCACGAGAAATACCGATGTGTTACTGAGTAGTTAACAAGTATTGGATTACGATTTTCATCGTCTTTGTTAATCATATTCATTTATTTTGCATTCCATATCGAAAAAAAGATGTTACAAAGGGCTTAAAGCTAGGTACATAAATATGGACCCTGTAAGGGCACAGCAAGCTAGGGTTGTTATTCAAAAACTTAAGCTGTATTATAATTTAATCAAAAATGTAGATATTCCAAAAATATTATATACCCAGTAAAACCCTTTTCTAAGCCAAGAAATCTTAAAATTGAAATGTTTATGGAACGAAAATCCCCAGCAGGGTAAGGCATAGATAAAATTTGGCTATGATCCGTAAGCCGGGACGCGTGGTGAAAAACCGCCGAGATGCCCACGTCATGGCCAATAAGCTTTAGCGACGAATAAAAATTCTTGGCGCCCAACCTTTCTATCAAAAGGGATAAAACTACACTCAGTTTTTATTAGACAAAATGTTCGGACGCTCATGTTCACGCTTGAAATATGATTACAGAATGGAATTATTATAAAAAATTGAATTTTATACATGACATTTGCGGTAAGGAAAGGTATGATGTAAAAATTGCATAATGTTGGATTAAAATCAAGTCTAAATTGATTAACATAAAATTCGATTGTCTCTGTATTTTGTACCCTAATAAATATTGTGTATAAAGTAGGTAGGTATAATAAAATACACTAGTTTCAATCAAAAGTCTAAACGCCTGGAAACTGATAGCCTCATAATATGTCAAAGAATATCAGTTATGTACTAAGCTATTTGATTAAAAAAACATTATTCGATATAACGTGGTACCTTACGGCCGTCAAATAGGTCGCAATAACATTTACTTAGGCCGACGGACATCAATTGCGATTGATTAATAATTTACTGGGCAAGTTTGTTATACTACCATGTATAACTAAGCCATACATTTACATATTACAGTGCAGCTCTTTGTAAAAATAAAGGATAATGTTTATGTGCTTCGTCATTCAGCTTTGCATTTTTGATCGGAATGTTTTAACTAAAACGTTTAATAAAAAGAAGGGCTATTGAAGGACACCGTGGATTTTAGTCAGTACAAGTCTGACAGTCCCTCCCGCTCTGCCCTGGGTGGGAGGACTCATTTGATGACCTTACCACGTTAAAAAAAAAAAATATAGTATACCATAGGTATACTATATTTTTTACTTTGATACCTCTACCTAACCCTTCGATGATTACAGGCGCGATGTTACATTATGCTGAAAAATCTATCCATACTAAAAATTATAAATGCAAAAGTAACTGTCTCTCGCAGTTACCAGTTTTCGCCTGAACGGCTGAACGAATTTTGATGAAATGGTGGCCGTTTTTTGTCCCAATATTACTCTCGCTTAGGATAATTCCGACTTCCACGCGGGCAAAGCCGCGGGCAGATGCTAGTAACACTTTGCATGCGTTATTCGATTCCTCATGTAAATAATCATACTAAGGTACCATAATTATTACTTAACAAATGACTGTTTTAATCATAAATGCTTTTACGTTCAGTTTATTACGAGGTGGGAAGCACGGTATTGATTAGCTAATTACTCTAATTAGTTGCTATGTTCATAATAATACGTAATAGTATGGGGGACAGAGGGGCCTGTCATTGGGCCTGACGGTCATTCACCCGCGATTACCTTTGAAAATTTTGTTATTATTTCACAAAGGCGCTAAACATTATGTGGGGGAAGTATTTCAACTAGGAGGGGCTGAGTGGTCAAGAGGGGACTTCTATGCGGCTACAAACACGAGCGCAAATTATGTAATTATTCGTATTTGTATTAATTCTTCTTTGTAAGTTAGTCTTGATCGATATATTGTTACGAATAAAACAGTTATTTTCAAACCTATATTATATGTAGTAAAACAGCAAAAAAACAAAAAAATGTGTACATAAAAAATAAAAAAACAAATAAAATGTGTGTGTGTGTATGTGTGTGTGTAATGTATGTATGTTAAATGTATTATTAAAAAAATGGTTGTATCTCAGTTGCAATCGTAACTTCGTCTCATAATAATAACTTACGAATTTTACTGCATCAATATTGATGCTCGTGGTTGTTTAGGGGTATGACTTATGAGGAACAGGGTGTTCCTCATCCCCGACTGTAAAGGGAGGATCCTCCAAACATACTGGTGTTGGGTCTTGTGGGCTCCTGCCCAGCGGTTATAATAGGATTTTTCTAAATGTACGTAACTTGTGTACTTATCCTTGCGTCATAGATGGCGCTACAGTACTTTTTGACATTGATTTATGCCGCTACAGTTGTAAAGCTGTGAAACAATTTTGGTTAACAATAATCCATCTACTTTATAACACCTACACCTCTATCCACCCCTTCAAATAAAGGCGTCATTTGATACTCGAAAAGATCGATTAGTTCTGATAACTTGTGATAAACTTGGTATTTTGGAGATAAGTTAATATTAATGTGGCATAATTTTGGTCATGATTATAGTAGGTGATAAGAAATAATAATCTGGCTTACTCGCGAAATGTTTAGGTTCTAAATTTCATTGAACTCTTTTTTGTTGACCCTATGTTTATCTATAAATTAAAGTCACTTTTTAAGTTCGTTATCGCGATGTTTTTGTAAACAACGCTTCGGAATTTAATGCGGTTTAAATCGTTCAATAATTTCTTCCGGGAGGTTTATGTGTGCCATTATTAGTTGTACACTTTAAAAAACCGTCAACCGTTAGATGATAATTAAAAAAAAAACAATTCTAAAAATAAACTTATCTGATCTGACCTGGAGATGAAAGTTTGTCATTTTCGGCGATGAGAAATTCAATCGGGCACGCAACTTGTACAATACACAATCATCCTATAACGGTCCAATTGTTGGTACAAAGGCCTCCTTTCTAAGAGACAGAGAGCACCGATATTATCATTACCTTATCGCCCAAGTTGCTGTTATCGCTTTTGTGACAAAACTTCTCTTAATAATCATTACAGAATTATACAATAACCAGTATTATGTTAATTTCTTGAGCATATTGTGCTTAGATTTATCCTTTGAGATTGAAACTGAATAATTTGGCTACATTGAGAGGTTGAGTATGGGCTTAAGAATAGTCTGTATATAAGGACGTGTATTTCAAAGGTTTTACGACTACTAGCAGGCTTAATCACAGCGCCTCCATCAAGTTCTAAGGCAGGATTCCCTGAGCTGCCTCTTTTGTAGTAAGTTATTTATGAGATTGGCTACAGAAAATTGTGTGCTTATAACGTTGGTAAGGAACTTTAATTTCGTTCAGGTTCTTGTATTTTTTTGTATGCTCGAATAACGTACTAAGTTGACTGAGGCACATTTTTGATCTTTTGGCTGTAATTTGGATTGTAGTGAAAAATTAAGATGGCGGGTTCCGGTTTTGGTCACGCGCAACGTGGACCTTGTACAGCTGTATGTTTTTATAAAGTTTTTTTTTCGTTTACAGGGATGGGACGGTAAAACGAATACAGCGAACGACGAAGACGTAAGTGCGCCGCCTGCGCACGCCCCACTCGATGCAGTCTGGCAACCTGTCGACGGAACTCGGTGAGTCATAGAAAATATTGCTTGAAAAGAAAGTTCTCATGGGGGAATATAGCTTTAAAATAAAGCTAATCAGCACAGTTTGTAAAATTTGGAAACAATACGGTTAATCGAACGTCAGCAACAGTCACACTTCAGTTATGACTTCCGTCCCTACCGTCCGTCCCTGTACTACTAGGACATACCATAATATGGTGCTGTCAATATGATATTGTTGCCATGGACGTGCGATTGCCTGTTCCTATATGGCATAATATAATTTACATATACGACTTGTTACCTACAAGGCGTGTAAACAAAACAGGGAACTATGATGATTAATTTACCAAATCTTTATAATAGTCAAAGTTTCGGTGATTAATACAATGACGCCATAGGTTGAGGGGAAGCACAACATTTTAGCATAATAATCTCTGCAGTCACGTGAGGACGACAGTAAAACTAACCTTTGCTTAATATCCTGTAGGTACGAATATTTATATTTGCTTATATTAGTTTGCTTGTTTGTTTGGCTTAATAATAACAGCCACTAGGGTCGATCTTCAGGTTAAGCCGTGCTTGACTAGGTTGGTTCGTGGATGGGACCCAACACACCGAGCCTCCTCCGTCCCTCGGAAAACACGTTAAGCCGTTGGTCCCGGCTGTCATTAGTAGATCTTTGACAGTCGTTGGGTAATTAAAGTCCGAAATTCTTATAATCAGTCTTACAAAGTGATATCGTATCATCCAGCACTAACTGAGTTGTGGAGGTCAGATTGAGATAGGCAGTCGCTCCATGTAAAATACTGGTATGCAGCTGCATCCGGTTACACTGGAAGCTGACCGTAACATAGTTGGGAAAAGGCTAAGAATGATGCTTCCATGTATTTGTAAAGCGTCTTTTTAGCTAGATGGTCTTCGGTGGCTGCTGGATCAGATTAGAAACGGGAGGATAGGCTGTTATGGGGCACCTTCGGAGACTAGACTGCGATACACTGAGCTGATTAATTGATTGTCATGTAGGTGTTTGTAGTCAAGTTTGTATCTACAGTGCTGAATCAGTGCTTAATATTTCGAAACAGTTTAGTGAATAATTTATGATTTCTATGTCGCTGCGTGTAGACTAGACTAGATTAAATCCATGGACACGTAACAATCGATGTTAAATGTCACTGAGGTAAATAATCAATGATGATGTTTCTTTCGATTATTTACTTTAGCCCATACCTAGGTACCTACCGTAGAGGTTGCGTCTGGATGGCTTTGCCAATCGACCTCCATGTACATAGGTATATTAAAAGGTAATGGAATATTTTAGAGACAGAGTAGTAATAGAAAGTTACCTCGGATAGTTAGCAGCGCTCATCTACATACATAAACTCAAGCTTTTCTTGCATGGGGGTAAGCAGCAGTAGCGCAGGGTCAATTTTTGTAAGAGGTATATATCTTTAATGTGATTATATTATTTGTCCATAGAATACTGACTGTGCCATTTTTCGAAAGGAATCCGGTAGGAATCGAGTTGTATGGAATCTTCGCCACTGGTAGGCAGAAAGTAGTTTCTGCCTACCCCCGTGCGAAAAAGGCTTGAGTGAAAAACTAGTTTTTAACGTATCGTTAAAAAAAACTAGTTTTTTTTCAAATTATGTACCCATTGTCTCAGGGAGTACATTATCTACTGTGCAAAATTAATCGGTCACGCACGATTCTCTGCTACTTCCCATTTTTGACTAACGTAAAGCTAAGCTAACGTAAAGGTAACTCCATATTGCACTAAACTGTTTTTGACGCAGTATTGTGAATGAAGGAAAGAAATTATGAATTGCTTAAGGGGATATCAATTGTTGCAAAATATTTCCTTCAACTTTGGAAGCACGTACCTAGTATACAAGGAACGGTTCAGAATGAATTAATTTTGCACGACTGCCCCCGTTCTTTACGTACAATAGCACGTCGCTTCGTCGGCGTCGTCACATAGGTACCTACTCTACCTAATGTTAAATGTTTCACAATTCATAGAGCGCTGACTTTATGTCTGTGTTACCATGCCAAGCTTTTCACCATTGATAACATTGCATGTTGGTTGTTGAACTGGCCATTAATCTGTGATTGATTATTATACCTGCAATGACGTAAAAATGCTGATATACATGTGTTCATTATAACTACAAACGATAAAAATACAAAAAAATATAACACATACCTAAATATAAAGCAGGGTTTTCCACGATGGCCGTATCGATAACATTTTTCGATATCTCAAAATAACGTCGGAGCAAATATAAATATGAACATGAATGTCACCCGCGACAGTTATTACCTATATAAAAATTACAGATACATTCACCGAGCAATACAAATTCTTGAATAACAACAAAACGTGTTCAAGGCCTCAACAATTTGATCGGTTGTAACACATAACCATAAATAACGAATATAATTCAGAAACGTTTATTTTTTATAATGTGTATCACCTCTGTATTCTGTGTCCTGTGTCATATTACTTAAAAATGTTTTATTTGCTTTTATGGCTATTAAAATACTATAAGGATAGTAAAAAGCACTTACAGGCTGGTGTTGCTAACGACTTCGGCGATTTAACGCTATATTTGTACTTTTTGTTGAGAAAACTTGAGTCCTAACTACGCACGTATTAAGGTTTTATAGAGATTTACTGTAATGTGTTTCAACTGGGTTTAAGGGCAGTTTTAGAATAGCGTATTTTTTTGCATATATAACCTTGTTTTTGGACGCTAGAGTAGGCGCGTATACGCGCACCTTTTGCCACACGCCGAACTCGTAAGAGCGAGCCTCGACGCGCGTATAAGCTTACAAGAGTGAGTCGCGACATAGGTCGTCACTTTTGTGACAGCTGACATTTTAATCAAGATAATACGCGCGTTCGATTGTTTGAAGCGCGTAATGTGGCCGCGCTTGCAGGTATGAGCGTATACGCGCTACAAAATACACTAGTCTGAAATGGCTTTAAGCTGTGGTAGCAGAGGCAATATTTGTGTACCTACATAGTTTCGATTAAAAGTAGACTCCAGGTGTTAGTGATTACCTGCTGTATCAGATATTCCAATACTAGCACATCGCTCGCGACTTTGTCCGCAAAATCTTGATAATTCGGCTAATATGCATGATATAAATATAATTTATAGCCTATAGCACCCACGAATAATGTAGCTTTCTGCCAGTGAAACAATTTTTAGATTTGGATTATTAGTTCCGGAGATTACCCCGTACATACAAACTTACAAACAAATTTTACCTCTTTATAATATTTGGATAGATGTTTAAGTAATATTTATTAATGTTATCGGGATAATTTATGCAGTGAAAATCAAACAAAGTACTCACATTTTATTCTATATTTGTAATTTCCATTTTTTTGCTCGCTTTCAAACCACTAACCAACCAAACCACCGTCTTGTGTGCTTAGGCTTTTCACAGAAAATGAAAAGAAAACACTTCCATTGATTGTTTATTTACATAGTCAAACGCCTCATTATTTCAGTTTTTTAATTAATAATAAAAAAAAAACAAGAGCTACCGAGCAAATAATAAGCGAACTTTGCTGAATGGAAAATCTTGAGAGGAGAATTGGCATATTATAATAACGTGTTACCTAGCCAAACGATAATATTATGCAATAGCAATATACTTTCATGAATCTTAAATTTTATTTAGTCAGCGTTTCCACAATACGCCATATTTGTTTCCTTCCTTCTAAGAGATACGTTTAAGTCCCAGAGGAATCAAAACTTGTGAATAGGTAATGTGAAAGACACTCACTCGGACTGAAAACTATTCTGTAAACAAACTGAAACTGACCAATTGGACTGGATATGTTGGTTCAAAGAATTTTGGCTAGCTTGTGTTTATTTAAAAGTCGGTCTATGAGTGGAGATAGCATGCAATCTACAATCAGCTTAGTGCTGATTGAAACAAGACCCTTAACGAAGCCGAAAGGCACTTGTTTTCCCTGTCATTGCTATCATTTTTTTGTTTAAGACTATACCTGGGAACCTTCTAGTTACGAAGATATTGGGGGTCAAAGTTACAACTTTTTCACAAGTTTTTTTTTTAATAGGTACATGTTTTTAATTTAAGATTTTTACTTTAAACACCTCCACGACCCCCGTACTATTCAATCCATACATCAGCACAATGTTTTGAGTGCATTACAATAGTCCTACTGTAAAACGTGATTTTTCACCCCCAAAAAAAAAGTGGTTTCCCAGCAATAATGTTTGCGTAAAGTTACTTAGTTTGATGTACAGAATGCTAGGTTGACGGCTTCGTGAAGGGTCCTGTTACACCCTGTAATTATTCCGTATCACAACCTACCTTCTATAATACGATACGCCTAATGCGTGAAGCATGGGTATTATCGAGGAAAAGTGTTTGTTGCTTCCTGACCCATTAACTAATTAACAAACTTCCACACACGCTGAAGGGCCTTGATAACGCAGGTAAGGGAAATTAAAGCAGCCAATTAATTAGTATGCATGCTTGGAAAAAGTGTTGAATATTAAAATAAAATATACTGTTCCAGACTTTAAATTAAATGGAAATGTATGTACATGCAAATTATAAAGGAGTTTGTATTACCGGTTTATTAGTTTAGTGCCACTTTATCATTGTCGAGCGTTATGTTTGAATACTTTTAATGGAAGATTAATAATGGTATTAGCTTCAGATGTTGGTTTAGTTGTTTTAATTAGAACGCAGGATATGATAACATAAAGTTCACAAGTGAGTAGAGGTCTTACTCAAAGTTTAAGGAGGTATTATTCATTTGTGGCTACGAGCTACGTGGCTCGTAGGCTTTCGTAGGGGCTCGTAGGCTTTCGTAGGGGCTCGTAGGCTTCCATAGCTTCGACTCAGTTTATTGTTGTTAAGAATTAGCATTGCCATTCAGCGTGGCAATGCTGCCAGTCTTCTGGGTACGTTTCCAGATGACAGCGATGCGGAGGAATACTTTTACTTTGACGCCTAAGTGTCCTATTGTCGTCGTTTTTTAGTTGTTTATATTTTCTTACTTTTACCCTTATTTTTATCATTAGTTTAGTTATATTTGTAGTCTGTATATAATGTACATATTTGAAAATTAAATCTATGAACATTAACTATTTGTTATGTAATCTAAATAAGTTGTTTCATATGAACCTTCTCATTAAAAAGTTAATTGTTAGACTGTTTGATTGTTCTCAGACTTATAACAGAGGTGGGAATCGATTTAGACCTGGCCTGAACTGGGATTTAGTACCTTGTAGTAGGAATTCAAACGGAACACTGCTCTATACTGAGTTATGTAAATGACGTACATGTATTCAAGCCTTTATTGATGAGCCAAGGCAAACAAAGCAAGCGGCAATCACGCAACTAGGGCGCAAATATAATATGTATGATCATAAAATAAAGTCTTATCAAGGGGTTTCGTATTACCCAGTACTAACTGGGTTGTGGAGGTCAGATAGGCAGTCGCTCCATGTATACAGGTATTCAGCTGCATCCGGTTAGACTGGAAGCCGACCCTAACGGAAAAAGAGTAAAGGGGAAAGGGAGAAAGCTAGGCAGATGATGAAATAAAGCCGTATATTTGTAATAATTTAAAGACCTGTAAATGTCGGGTAGATTGTCAGATTTTGGGTCTTCTTTTACACATGGTTGTGGCTTGAAGGTTGTGGGAAAATACTTTTAATCATTTTTACCCGACTACGGCGAAGCCAAAAGGAAGGGCTATGATTTCAGCAGTCTATGTGTATCTGTATACACAGTGCAGTGTGTGTGTGCCTGAGTGTATATGTGTGGCTGTGTGTGTTACGATCCACGATCATGGCGCTTGCAACAGCGCCGAAATATCGTGAGCTTAAAACAACGAACAATCACGGAAGATATCCCGTAAGTGACAGTATAAGTTTCTATGTATGCATGTTTGTATTTATGTATGTTCCCCCGTAGCGCCTAAACTATTCATCCGATTTTGATGAATAAGGTGTCAATCGATTCGTTATTATAGCCTGGGTAACATAGGCATTTTAACCGACTTCAACTATACGAGAAGTCGATTTTACCTTGTAAACCCTGAATTCAATTAATACGTGATTTTTCAGTAGTCGGGTTTTGTAGTTGTAGTAGTTATACCACACTAATTCTTGTTCAATAAAAACTTTAGGCTAGAAGTTTACTGAGTTTAGTTTTTTTTTTTTTTTTTTTAACGTGGTAAAATCATCAAATGAGTCCCCCACCCAGGGCAGAGCGGGATGGGAATGTCAGACTTGTACTGACTAAAATCCACGGTGTCCTTCAGTAGCCCTTTATGTTCCAGGGTCACGGTAATTCTATGAGTCCCGCGACCCCGGCAGGCTTTGGCCCTCTAGAGGGGGGCCCCGTCATTATGCTGACACTCTTTGAGGCGCGCGTGGAACACAACGCGCCGTCGCGTCGACCCGGCGCATGGTCCTACTGAGTTTAGATTTGGTTAGCCGGACAATTGTGTAAGTTGGTAGTCAATTTGCTAAACAAGCGATTTCCCTGACTTTACATTCATAAAGATATCTCCAAAAACTGTTCATTTAGTGTCCTCTAAGTATTTATTGAAGGACACACAATATTATTCAACTAGAAAGAAGATCTAGTACAAAGAGTACACGCTAAAGTTTTACGATCTGCACGAGATCCGATGTTATTATTTTACTGCGAGGTCATCGCGAAAGAGCAACTTTAAAGTGGCGAGCTTTGAATAAAATATCTTGTTCTTTATAGTTTACCATTTGGAATTCTTCTCGATGCAGTCCGAAATAGATGAAAAAAATTGATGAGTATTAGAATTTTACGTGTATTTATGATCACAAACCATAACAAATATAGTGTTTAGACTTAGACTCTCTCCATTTTCTTTCACATCGTCCGATTTGTCAATATGAAAAATTCCTCATAGATAATACCTTATTTTCAAAATCTTCCTTTCAGAATATTGATACGTACAGATTCATTTTCATATGATTTTTAACACTGTTTCTGTTATAAGTAGACACGAATACCTATGGAAGGCAACAATAAGACATTATAATATTGTATGTTATTCATTGATAAGATCCTAAGGACTCAAGAACACAAGTAACAAAGTATTTCTTTCATACCCTTTTTTTTTTTTTTTTTTAACGTGGTACAATCATCAAATAAGTCCTCCCACCCAGGGCAGAGCGGGAGGGACTGTCAGACTTGTACTGACTAAAATCCACGGTGTCCTTCAGTAGCCCTTTATGTTCCAGGGTCACGGTAATTCTATGAGTCCCGCGACCCCGGCAGGCTTTGGCCCTCTAGAGGGGGGCCCCGTCATTATGCCGACACTCTTTGAGGCGCGCGTGGAACACAATGCGCCGTCGACCCGGGCATGATCCATGGTCGGACAGCGAGTCGCCCATTACTCGCCGCCCGCATGCCCGCGCCTACGGTGGCCGGAGATCGTCTGCCGGCGTCCGGCGCCGTGGGCGTCTACCATTTCGGCTCAGGTGGAGGGAGGATGCTGTCCTCTCCCTCACGCGGCCCGCCTCCTCCTTCGCGAGCATGACTGCTTCGCAGAAGGAGGCGACCGCTTCCCACTCCGTCTCGCCCCGCAGCATGGCCTCGACCAATGCCGGGCGCGAGAGGTCTCCGCCTATCGCCGCCGTGAGGACATGGCGGTGCTCTGCCCAAGCGGGGCAGTCCTGCACCTATGCTCCACCGTGTCCTCCGGGCGGTCCTCGCAGTGGTGACACCCAGGCGTTTCCTCCTTCCCCATATGACACAGGTACCTCCCGAAACTTCCGTCCGGTGAGGACCTGCGTCACGCGGTAGGTCAGGACGCCGTGACGACTATCCAGCCACTCCTCAAAGAGGGGTCTTACCGCCGCGATTGCGGCGTGCCCGTTCTTTCATCCCCTTACGTAGGTATACAAGGTGTAACATAATAAACGCAAGACCTCCCGTGTGGTCTCTCGGACCATGAAACTGAACAACTTTTGTTCTACGAGTTCTAAAAATTCGCAAAAAAAAAATGGATTTTCTATAGGAATTGACGCGATCCACTGATCAACATGTATGGTAAAACTAAAAAAAAAGTTAGGAATTTCCAAAAGTCATAGAACAAAAGCTGTTTAGATTCATGGTCTGAGAGACCACACGAGAGGTCTTGCGTTTATTATGTTACACTTTGTAAACACGTACGTATATTGTTTACAAAAATAAAGTAGCTAAAACAATTCTAGTCGGAACAAAGCGAAAGGGCTTAAAATATCACGAATAAAACCTCTCTCCCCATATGGGGCGGCTCTGGCCTGCCGCCAACAGCCCGGCTGTACGAACATTAGCTGCTTTATTTATAAACATTATTTAGCTAAATAATGGGCTAAAAAACTTGTGTCGAAGTTTGTCGAATGCTGTTGGTGATGTTTTTAGAGCTTATGGATTGAAGAGTAGGGTTTTACGGAATAGGGATGTTTCCTGTGTAAAAAAATATGATTCTATTTAGTCCGTCAGTTAGATTACCGAAAAATATTGGATACGTATTTTTTGTTTTATCAAATCAATAAAAAATGACGAAGATAAAACGTATCAAAAGCCATGAGTGGGGGGCCTGTGACGTCACTTTTCGGTAAAAGTCAGTACACTTTACTTACAAGTATAACGTCACATGAGTTTTCGACGCACTGTATCGTCTTCATTTTTAGTTTTCGTGAAAAAGAAAAAATACGTGTCCAATATTTTTTGGAACTCTATCTGAGGGACTAATTAGATTTTTTCAGGAAACCCCTATCATAAGCACCCGATGCCCGATACGATAGCCTGATGAACTTTCCCATTGCCAAAAATTACATCCCCTGTACAGGGTGTAACAAGACCCTTAATGAAGCCGTCAACCAAGCATTCTGTATATCAAACTAAGTAACTTTGCGCAAAAAATATTGCTAGGAAACGATTTTTTTTTTGGGGTGAAATTCACGTTTTACGGTAGGACTCAATGAAACGCACTCAAATCATTGTGCTGATGGATGAATTGAATAGTACGGGGGTCGTGGAGGTGTTTAAAGTAAAAATCTTACATTAAAAACAGGTATTTAAAAAAAATATGAAACAGTTGGAACTTTGACCCCCAGTATCTCCGTAACTAGAAGGGTCCTAGTCTTGAACAAAAAAATGATCGCAAAGACGGGGAGAACAAGTGCCTTTCGGCTTCGTTACGAGTCATATTACACCCTTTATGTATACTATTCGATGCAATAATTGCAATCGACCACTTTCTGCTTACCTAGCGATACGATACAGCCGCACTAAGTGTGCCGCGAGCTCAGTGCATAAGGAACAGCAACCGGGTGCATTCATTTCCATCATTTTAGCGATAGCTTAGCCTAAACGTTACCTTAATAAACCCTTTAAAGTTGTTTAGTATTTAACTTAGTAGCGAATCCCACCAGCCCTCGTAGCATGACCACCGTAGACAAGGATTTCTTTGACGGTAGAATCGACAAAATGACAGATAGTGCAAAGAAATCTGTCATTGTGTCGACACAATGGTCATGCTACGGGGGCAGGTACCACTTAGTCGCGTCCCCTACATATACAAATTATCATCCCCTATTTGATCCTATTATAAAGTTTCACAAAATTAAATGCTTCCTCATTGCTCACTTTCGTTGAATTAGAAGAAGAAACTATTTTGCAAAACTTAGCTCGTCGAAGAATTTTAAATTCGTAGGGTACCTACCTCAAACCGAACCGGTACCCTACGAATTTAAAATCTCGTGGCTAAATAATAACGGCTGCACGGGTACAAGGTTAAACCGTGCTTGCCGAGGCTGGTCCGTGGATGGGTGACCATCATTATACCAAGTTTCCTCCGTGCCTCGGAAAGCACGTTAAGCCGTTGGTTCCGGCTGTCATTTGTAGATCTTTGACAGTTGTTACGTGTAGTCAGAAGTCGAAAGTCTGACAACTAGTCTTATTAAGGGTAGCGTAGTACTCAGTTGCTGGGTTGTGGAGGTCAGATAGGCAGTCGCTGTAAAATACTGGTATTCAGCTGTATTTGGTTAGACTGGAAGCCGACCCCAACATAGTTGTGAAAAGGTTAGGCACATGATGAGGTTACCGGTTCAATAGTTGCTCCATGTACGAGTAGTATGTGCTCCACGATGAATTAAGCACATCGTTTCAATTAATACGTAATAAGAAAATCGTTATTGGATTTAACTAAGTGTAGGTCAACAAAATTTTGCCCTTGACGACACATTCGCTGGACTTACTTATGTATACACATAATATTCAGCTGTCATGAAAGTAATCAATAAAATCTATTACGTGATTTATTAAAAAATCAATTACGCTGCCTGAATTATTCATGGCGATAAATGACTTGTAATGTCATGGTCATCAAAACGATGCTGTTATCTAAATCGATAGTGGAATCGAATCAGTGTGACTGAAAACAATTATGGTAGGTATTGCATAAGATGTGATTTATTGCCCCGCTGGATATTATTAAATTAATTTAATTAAGGAAATCGTCGTGAAGAAGCCTGGAGTTCTGAAATTGTGGGACTGAAATTGTCTGAAGTACGCAATGAGCAAAAAAAAAAAATCACCTTGCTGTTTCGTTGTCAATGGATATTACTGAACTCGTATCCATTGGTCTATGTATGTATGAGACTGTGAGCTCACTCTTCTTAGAATTCGTATTACAGAATTTCACTCAAGGCCCAAGCATTTTTTAAAATTAATTTCAACCAATGAAATGCCTTGAATCTAGTTTTAAGTAATGGTTCAGTCTTGAGTGACGTTCTGCAATACGTACTACCAAACGAAGTTCACTGACGGTCAACCACTTTCAGCCTTAATATTTAGGGTGAAATTATAAGGGTGAAAAGCGATGGACCGTCAGTGAGCTCGGTAGTACCTTGGTGTGAACATTCTCGAAGTTACGATATAGACCTTTGCATTGAACAATCTTGGCGATCAACGCTTGTTCCTTCCTTGCATGAGTTGACGCTTTTACCATGCAGTAAGATTTCAGGCCTTCATAATAAAATTAAATTGAAACTGAAAAACTAGCAGTTTTACAAAACTAATATGTGTTTATTTGTATGGGTGGAGTAATAAACATGTTGGTTTAAATTAAAATCGGAAAACGTGATAAAAATCACAGTACGTAATGAGGTAATTCGACAATTTTAGGAACCACGGTACATGCTTTGCATATAATCGACGCAACGATGCCGATGGCTATTCTTGTAACGTGACGTATTTTTCACACCAACATTTAATTTAGTAAGAAACGCTATATCTTTCAAACCTTTTTCAAAGAAGAATACGATTTGAATACCTAGATAACATATCATAACATCACGGTAATCCCCGAAGGGTTAGGCAGGTGTACAGTGAAGGGACTAGGTACACCCACATTTCGCCGGTTATGTTTAAGTCCCATGTAATAGGGGTCGAGCCTATTGCCATCAACCGGGTACAAATCCAGATTCCGTGGCTGCTACTACTACTGAGAAATTCTTAATGGAAAAACCCAATAACAATTTCCCCGACCCAGGAATCGAACTTAGGTAAAGTAAGTAAACAAACAGACAGGCTGTCAAACTGTTAAATGTGTGTGTAACTAACAAAACATTGGAGAATTTCTGGTAGTAGTTTACCAGTAATAGTGTATATCTGTTAGTTTATGACTGAGAGGCTTGGCGCAAATTGTATTGTACCGTTTTGATGAAATCGTAAAGCTGAGACGTCTTCTAATCGCTGAACAATAACGTGACGTCATGACGGTCACATAATGTTTGAATGACCTCAATACCCAGCATAAAAGTGTTAATTTAGTTTGGTTGACGTGGTTACAAAAATAACCATCCGATATTGAATGAAAGAAAGGTCTATGCACAAAATATTTTAGACTATGCAACAAATGTCAGTCTTCAAACTAGGAAAATATTTTTAGATTGGACGAAAACTTTGCATGAAAATGTTTCAACACATTTCGCAAAAGATCGTGCTATTTCAAAAACATTTCTGCTCAAGAAAATTCGTACGCTACAGACATTTGCCGTCTTATGTCATAACTAAGGCTCTGAATAAGAGAAGAGAGTAATAACAAAGTTTTATTCATCGAAGTCATATTTCACCGAATTTCAAAGCCAGGCAGAGGAGGCCTCACCCGTCAAGCAATATGGAGTCACGTAATAAAATGTTGAACAGAATAAAGACTTGCTGTGACACATTAAATACCGCGACGCACATTAAATACGAATTCCTGGTCTTAGAGGCTTTCATTTAAGATACCTTGAAGTATGAATAAGAAAAGGTACTCAAGAAGGGTTAAACGCAAACAGTGTTTGATATCTTGCTCATTATTTATTACATATTAAACGATTTGGTCATTTGGAGAGGATGAGTGAAAAGCGACTAATAAAAATATAGACTAAAGCAGATCTTAGTGGCAACGCCGGGAGGGGACGCCCTAGCTAGAACACTGATCTGCGTAGTACTTGCAACCGGCGAGCGGATAAGTGTATTGACCAGATCAGTGGCGGGGCAAGACCACAATTTTATGTGGGCAAAGTACATTTAGCGAGGCCCGGAATCGGCATCGACTCGGAATTCACATGTATCATTCGAAAGGGCATAATTTCAGGAACAAAATGGTACATAATATTACGTACGAAACAAAACTCCAACAGCTTTCACTTCAACCACAGAAAAAATAAACTGCAAATAATTCACTTGAAATCCCTTCGCAGAAAACATTTTTAGTAATCCTATACGAAACAACGCCATCTAGCTTAAAATATCAGAAACTACAATGGCTTTCTGTCAGTACAAGAGCGAAGGATGTCGCTGTGATAGAAAAATAAAAAAAATAAAAGTGCGCGTCAACAAAAAATATATATTTGGCCAAAATTGGCCATGTACAGTTTGGAGATTTCGTTCCGGTCCCAATTTTGTCATTGGGTTTTTGAGGTGCGAGGCCCTCGTACCGCGAGGCCGTAGGCGGTGGCCCACGTCGCCTACGCTTTGCGCCGCCTCTGGACCAGATGTATGATCGTGGACGAGGCAAAAAGTATATGTAAGGATCGTAGCAGGTGGCGTTCTGTGGTTTCTGCCTACCCCCATGCGAAAAAGGCGTGAGTTTATGTATGTATATATTCATTAAACAAAACTATCAAGTGTTACTTTATTTTTCTAATTTTGCACTGTTCATGAAAATTTCTAAAGTGTTTAGTGTCTTAAGCGAAAAAAAAAACGTAAGTATCAATCAATAAAAATTAAAAAGTTATCAACATCTATAGACATAAAAGCAACTGATCATACTTTGTGCCGACAACAGTGACTGTATCAGCTTTTTATCATTTTATTCATTTTATAACATCCCCTGCTGAGATATATTAAGTTCTACCGCTACTTTCAATGAACGAGAAGGAACTGTTGCCATAGTAACCCTGCGTGGCCTGCTAGACGACTTTAGTAGGTAGTACATTATAGTTGTACTAGGATCTTTTGATTTGTGGCCAAAAACACCGCCATCTTGATTTTTCAATACAAAATTCACGAATGTTTACCAACAACGCTTCCTGGCAATGTCATTCAACGCCACTAGCATTACTGTTGTCTCATTCATACTCAGAAGTTGAATTTTATACCTTAAACCCTGTAACAGCCGCCTGCTAACCCGTCGGCATGTAGGCCGGTATTGTGTAGCCCCGTATTATGAACACGTTGGCGAAAATGTTTTTCAGAACACGTTTCCCACTCAACCTACTAGAAAATGGAAATGGGTTGAGCCGTGAGCGTTGCCAAGGAAAGAAAATAAATTTGTTTTATTTAAATGTAGTTCGGGACCGGGAAGGTAGGCCTATCGGATTGTGGAGAGGCTTTCGTTCGTGTTGTGGTGCGCCTTCCATTTTGTGGTCACGGGAATAGCTCCCGCTTACGATAATGACTTGGAGTTTATTTTAATGAGCTTTGTCTCGTTATATTTTGAAATACGTTCTTATTTGAACATGTTATTCAAGTTATTTTAGGTATTTATTTTCAGGTTCGTGCCTACCTGAAAATAGCAATGTCTGTATGTAATGTGTTTTGTACCGACTAAACTGACAGATTTGGATTAAACCTCTAAAATATCTCACTAAATCTCACTCTTATCCGCCTAGTTTTCATAACGCAAAGTTTATATTTAAAGAATCAAAACCTACCTCGAGAAAGTTCGCTAGCCACCCCCCTATTTAAAAGAATAAGATATTTTATTCCGCGGTCGACCCAAAACTCTTTTGAAGTATTTCTTGAAAATTCTAGAATCTTTGCGTTACCTGTGAATAATTTAATTACTTAGTTGATTTTAGTTTCTTTCCAGTAATAGGTATCTGTTTGAATTCTGTGTGTAGGTAAATATACCAACTAATACCTACCTTCCTTTTAATGTTCCTATGCATTTGCCTTTATTTATTTAGTGACTTGCTTAGCTTTACTTAAAGAAACAAGACTACATGCACTTGTAGCGCGTTTTTGCTGCGTTATCTGTACGTCGACGACGCGTAAAAAACCCAATGTTCATTGACCCTTAAAGTTAATTATTTATGCAACCGGTATCTCTTAAAGAAAGTAGAAATAAGACGGAAAAACTTGAAGTGTTTGTCTAGATGAGTTCAACGGAAGCAATTGCACCACAAGTCGAGTCGAGAGGCGTCGATGAGTGTCATCGGTCGCCGACGAGCACTCTCGACGTGCAGAGGGCACGCCCCTCTCCAAAACTTTTTGCTTTACTATTAATGCAAAATTTAAAGCTGCTTTTAATATTTTTGGACGAAACTTTGGCTGAACGAAAGTTACTGCACGTTTTATGTACCTCACTTTGAAATTCTTAACGGCAGCCTGGTTTTGATGTTACTCTCGGTTTTTACTCAGATATTTTGTTCTATTGAAAATTATAGCAGAAACAAAAACAATACTATTTTTTTTCAGTCCGTGGGAAATTTAGAACCAGCAGCGATTTAAAATTAATCATGCGAAAAGATAAAAATATACAATTTGTGTGCAGCCTCATTTTATAAGAAATGAAGTCGTCAAGCAATCAAAGAAATAAAAATGTACAGTAACCATTCATTAGAAAAGCTGGACTTAGTGCAAAAGATTTCATCCATGGCAATTGGTACTGAAAAACTTCCCAGTAGGTAAGTAATGTAGTTGATTTTTATTAAGAGTACGCGTACAAATGAAAAAAAAACGTGCTTGGAAAGGAGATATTACTTTTTAATGTTCTCTTTAAATGAAAAATCGACTTATTTAATAGGATCTTTTTTGAGTTTTATCAGCATTAATTTTATTCTCAAGCTAGCGACCTGCCCCGGGTTTGCACGGGTGCTATATATATATATATACCTTCCTCTTGAATCACTCTATCTATTACTGAAAACCGCAACAAAATTCGTTGCGTAGTTTTAAAGATCTAAGCATACATAGGGACACAGACAGCGGGAAGCGACTTTCTTTTATACTATGTAGTGACATTATAGATATCATTAAATAACCTATAATGCGAAAATGATAAGCATAAACCGCTTGTAACGTAAGTTGATATTATATTATCTGAATTGCATAAAGCATGTAACGCTTGAATTTAGCCTTTTCGGTCTGCTAACTATTTAAAAGCATGAACATGTTACTTAACCTAAGATTGCATAGCAGTAAGTAATGTATTATAATGCGCTAAAGTAGATGGGCTTAGATATACCGTCACTTTCCATTATAAATGCTCTGATAACGGTAAAAAAAGATCATGAGAACCCAGAATTCGAAGACGATGTGACATCTACCAACCCAGACGGAGCCTGCGTGGTGGAATGTGACCTCGGCCCACTGCCTATCACCAAACCTGAGTCCTGCCAAGGGGAATATTATACAGGTTGATTATGCATGTGTGTTATGTAAAGTAGATAAGCATGGTAATATCGGTTTGTATGCAGAGTCATGTCTCGTGACAAGGTAAAAACGTTACTGAAAAAATGTGTCAAGTGTTTTTTTTGATAAAGCGGCCATTTTTGTTGCCAAATTTTGTGATGGTTGATGGGAATATGTGAAGTGTTAGCAATTTAAATGCGTAAGTTAATTCGATTTTCCTCCAAATAACAGATTTTTAACAAATTAAAAAATAATGAACTTGAATCCAAAAGATTTGAGGTAATATTTAATATTAATTTTTTTATGAAACCATGAACCAACTATACGTTATGAAAAATATATTAGATCTGTTTGGTTCACAACAACAATCTATGCAGAACAAAGACAAGTATCGCAGAAAACAAGCCTGATAACAACTTGTGTATTCCACGAGAAAATGTCGTACTTCCAAACTGGGACGACGTGCATAGACGATCACAAAGAACGTCCAAGCAAGACTACAAGGAGTACAAGGCAATATGACCGCAAAGAATCTTGTGTAGCCGGAGAGAGGAATCCGATCGACGTGAGAAGACGTACGGCGGGACTACGTGACTCCTCGCTCTGGAATAGCCTATTGAGTTTAAAGATAAGGACTGTTATTTAAGCGTAGCAGTGTCATAAGTTTTAATGTCAATTTTTAAAACGACGGAGAAACCAATATGGGTTATGTTTTTGATCTTACAAGCCTACACGCCATATTACGCTTAGATCTTTTAAACTACGCAACACATTTTAATGCAGTTTTCAGCAATAGACAGAGTGATTCAAGAGAAAGGTTTATATGTATATTGCACCCGTGCGAAGCCGGGGCGGGTCGCTAGATTATTATAATTATTGTCTTGTCTTGTCTTGTCTTGTGAAATAACATAATAATAATTTGTAGAGCATGAATAAAAGAACTGAATCTAAATGGTTTCCTTGAACACATTTTGATTCAGAATATTTCTTCAGCTTGACTGTTGATTATACTTTTATATTTGTGTCCAAATCTATCATACATGTTTGATGAAGATAGAAGGTATCCTGGCTTCTCGAATAAGCTCGGGTTTTTGTGGAGGAAATAGTGAATACGAACAACTTTTTCCGAAGTATTTCATGAGTGACATTCACGTTTATCAGTGTTTCACAACTTTTGCTGTAGCTTTTGACGTCTCACGAGCATTTTTTTTGCTGCAGTTCTACTGAAATTCGGGCAAAGTTTCACTGGGTCGGAACGGAATCTTTTTAAATTGGTACACACGCAATATTTCAAAAGTAAATTAATAGAAGGCAATGTAACACTAAACTTTCAAAGCCCGCGAACACATGAGAAATAATGAACCTGGAGACCTAGTTGTTTTTAGGCACATAATATCCATTAAGCTCTATAATATTGCACAATATCGCGATCTAAGTTCACACGACACGTACAAAAGTTTGTAATCTTTGTCTTTGTTCAGTTCAAAAGCGGGTTAATGTTTACTAACACATTAGCTACATGCCTAGGTCACTTCTGCTTACTATTTTCATATTGCAAACACTATTTGCAATGCAATAAGAAAACAGTTACGTTGCGTTTGTCTACTTTGTTTGATGATATTGTTCTATTGAATTTTATATGAAAGAATCCAATTTCTGGGCTTTCTGGGATATGTTATGGAAAAATCTAAGTAAATAATGGCACAAGGAATGTTTTTCCGTAAAGCATAAATTCTTTTATGACTTTGTTAAGAGCTGCTATTACCCTCTTGCGTTGAAACGATCCCAACTGTCATTATTCTATCTCGACTTTGTTCCATTTATTCAAATAATAAAAACTGTGAATTAGCAAAATGATAATAAAAAGTTATAGCATACTACGAGCGAGTTTCAACGTTAAAACAGTTACTTAACACGCATCACACGCCGCCACTCCTAAGAACTTTGTCTACTAGTTTTAAATTGAAAAGATTCACTCGACAGTTTGAAGGAATTTAATTAGTGGCTCGGAATGTGGATTAAACTCCATGATGGAGGCGGCCTCGATTATGTTAGGGATGTCAAGATATTGCTTTAGGTGCCGTCTCCGCGGAATTAATGTTGCTCAGCCAACTTTCTCGCATGAGATATTTCATTTTGTAAATTCATCTCGTCACGTTTGCGGATTGATGACCCTACAGATTCATATATGGCGTCATGAATTTTAATAAATACGCGGCAGGCCCGGTTATTGATTCCGCTCCTGGTATCACCTAGTTAGCGTGTTATCTGGTACACATATGGTTTCCGCTTGCGAATTACTTTATTATTTGTGTCCTTCGTAAAGTTTTACAAGGAGGTGGGCACATCGGTCTGTTTTTCGGCTGTAATGAACTCGTGATTATGGAAATGAGCCTCAAAAGTTTCTCTTGGACATTAGTGACTTTTGATTTGGTGACAACGAAGAAGGGAACCGTATTGAGTTAACCTATTTTACTAAGACCAGAAATTGGGTACATGGATGTTATTTCTTTTTTTGCCTCTATGAGAAGACCTCTCATTTGCGCAAAGAAAGCCTGTTATTATTATAATGGTAAGCAGGCTCGTATTCACTGTACGTTTGACACTAATACGACACAATGAACAGCTAATGAATTGCTGTTAGTGTAATAAGTAGGTACTAACAATATAGTGTAATGTAACATAACCACAGTACGTAACGCATCGCTGGCTTGCGACAACTCATTAACTTGTACTGGTCGGTTATTCTGTGAAGAACAGTAATTGTTATTGTGTTTTTTTTACTAGCCTACATGGTGTCCCACTGCTGGGCACAGGGCTTCCCTTTCTCCGTCCATGCCTCCCTATCCTGTGTGATCTCTGGCCATGATAGCCCCGTTAACATGATCAGATCGTCATGCCACCTTCGCCGCGGTGACATGGACGGCGCTGTCCTTCCTCAGGCGTCCAGCGTGTGACGATCTTTGCCCATCTCTCCGGGTGCATCCGCGATACGTGGCTTGCCCACTCCCAATTCACGTTTAATTTTATATTATAAATTAAATAATTTTAGTATTTCGGTTACATTTTGCAGAATATCTATGGAACTGCTGTAGAGTGCTCTGAGATGAAGGCGAGTAGCTTCTTTTGTAGTAAGTGGTCCCTTTTCTTCTTATTTTCGTGGCGGTAGTAGTTTTTGAATCAGCTGGGTCCAGAAAGAGGTCACGCGAATGGCGTGAGCGTCAGTGGCGCTCCTTAGGTCCTCTAAAGTGCATTGATTAAATTGTATGGACATTTGAGAGATAGTAAGTGGGTCATATTCAGGACTGATCGATACAGCTATGTTATTATTTAAATCCCTTCTTCGCAACATTTTCCCCAGTATTCCATTATATGCCGCAATTATCCCTTTGGTTAATTTTTGAAAGTATCACTGGAAATTTAAAGCGATGGAAATATTAATAGACTTTTTATAAAGACTGAACCTTTTTGTTATCTAGTACATACAACAAAAATATTTCGCTAGATTTCAATTGGATGGTAATCTGCCGTTCTGCATCCGCCAGAGCAATGAACGAACGATTTACATACAGTTACTCTGTTATCAACTTGTCAGTTATCACTTATCCTCGTCATTGTATTAACCGGAAGAAGCTTATTGCGAATTTGTACGGCTATTTGTATCACAATGAAATAAATATTCCCACAATGAACTTTAATAGGAGCTGGTCCGTACATCTGTCTGTCAGCGGGCTGTATATCATGATCCGTAATGGGATAGTTGAAATGTACACAGAATGTATATTATAACAAAAATACATTGAAAATTAAAGGGGGCTACTACGATTGTACGGAACCCTTCATGCGCGATTACGACTCGCACTTGACCGGTTTTTTGTATTGGTCTGACATGTAACGTCTTTAAATTAACACAGAAACATATGTGCCGCCAAATGACTGCTAATTATGGCGGCTGATTTTGACCAAACGTTTGGTATGAACGCGGTATATATTCGACATTTTACGACCTATCCTATAGACCTACTGCCATATGGTAAATATTCAAACCTGCTGCCGTATATCGAGGCAGCCCCACCCGTTTTTTGCTCGATGTTGCATCACAAGGAAAAAACCTGTTTCACCGCACAGCATGTTCTCTTACTTGATGTGTAAACTTCCTAATTCCTAAAGTTCCTAATGACAGATTGTCATTAGGAACTTTAGGAATTAGGAATGTACTCGTATATCTTACATTCCGATTACTGCCTCACTTTTAAAAAAATCGTATCCCGTATCCGACAACTATGTACCTACACCTACGGTCATTAGCATAACACTTCGGTAATAATAATTCGGCAGCGCCTTTATTCTGTAGCAGTGAGAGCGATTGTCGAAGTTCAAGTATTACAATTTAAGTACTATTCATTATACCTATGTTTTTGTTACTTAATCACGCCCGAACGGCTGAACGGATTTGGATGAAATTTGGAACATAGACAGGCCGTGTCGAACGGTGCGTTCTTGTTCCACGCGCGCCTCTAAAGAGATGTCAGCAACTATGTAGGGGTTCGCAAGGGCCGATGACTGCCAGGGCTGCGGGACTGTTCGAAAGAGATACCGCGGCCCTGGAACACAAAGGGCAAAGAAGGAACATGGATGGGTTTTAGTCAGTACAAGTCTGACACTCCCTTCCGCTCCGCCCATAGCGGGAGGGGGGGGTCATTTGATGATTTCCAATCCGAAAAAAAAATGTATGATCAGGAGCACCCCATTCGCTTTGGTGGGTGTCGATAGGGTCTATAATCTTCCATTTTGTTACTTAACTATTTACCGATTGTGTTTTGTGCTATGTTTAATTCAAGAAATGTAATTAAACGTAACCATACAATAAATTACGCTTGTTCAAACAAATTGCAATTTGCATTTAAAAACCAATGCCAATAAACGAGAATATAACACAATAATAATTTTAATCGAACGAATGTTTTGCTTTTAGCTATTTAAGTATTCTAGTGCATCGTATTGATGAGGATTCGTGTTTTTGCCAAATTATTATTCACGCAACGTACAAGTCCTTGAAGTTTAGGTTGATATATACGTATGTACGAGTATTACCTGCTTTATTTATTTATTTGAATTAGATTTTGTTACAAGAGTTTTATTTTTTTTGCACGGAACCCTAACCTTTTTTCTAAAATGAAACTAGCCTTAGTTACTCTTTTTAACATCTGCCAGTAAGTCCCGTCAAAATCGGTCCAGCCGTTTCGGAGATTAGTCGGAAGCGGAACAAACACACAGACAGAAAAAAATGAGTATCGTATATACATATATACTTTGATATGCATCTATCTATATCTGTGATTCAGCTGTTATTTGAAATCGCAAACAGGATGTTTGTTTGTTTATTTATTTGTATAAATTTACACACAAAATACTTCACAGCACATTCAATTATGTTATTTATATCATTATGTTATGCGTTTATGTTTATATATTATTATTGAGAAGTAACATTGTAAAGTAGTAACATTGTATAATGAAGAATGTTACTTGAAATTTAAGTAACATTCTTCATTCAAAAATGGCACAGTTAGTATTTTAGACAAATAATATAATTACATTAAAGAAATGTACTCCGGTTTACCTCTTACAAAAATTGAACCTTCGCTACTGGTGTTCTCAGAATAGAGATATACGGCGTGAGTTCAAGCTCGTTGAAAATTAATTTCAATTAGTGCTGGGCCACTCGTCTTTTGTGCTACAGGGTGCACCATTGTTATCAGTCCAACACAAGCTGCTAGCGCCAGTCAAACAACGCACTCCCGACGTTGCTAACCACAATACCGCATGGCTTTAACACCACACACTCTATAGTACAGACCCCCATAGCTTTAGCTCAGCGCTGCCATCTGGGTTACTCGCTTTTCTGATTTTATAGCGATAACATGCTTTTCTACTTAGCCGCTGACATCGCTGTAAAGCGACACGGGAACCTACCATGTCCCCCTTCACTAAATGGTAATTTTGCATGGTTGGCCGAACATGAGGGTTGAATAATGTGGTGTGTGTTAAACACAGGTTCACTAATAAATTTTATATGTTTTAATATTTACCTACAAAACCACAAAAAAAAAAATTAAAGGATGTGTGAATGTTTTTTAATATGAACACAGGTTTGCTATAGCCAGTAAAGCCATATTTTTAAAGCATGTTTTTTGTTGAGTTTTAGACGTAGGTAGGTATGTAGCGTATTTGTTGGTTGGTAATGATAACTATTTATTTATTTATCTACTTACATCTACCATTACAGGATAACCCAATGCGATAAATGCGCCTAAGTAATGTAGTACATAAAGTTGGGAGAATCAATTGGTAAGGAACTTTTAGGCCGTACGAATGTCTAAGTATACAAATTACAACTTTAAAATTGGCCTAAGGTGTTAATTTGATAAAAAAAAAATCCCTGAGGGTACCTGCGGGATCAACAAAAATATTCGTTGGTAATTATTTGTTCAGTGACAAAAATGTGACTAAATAAATGACGTTGAAAAGATTAAATGAAACGTGAAACAATACAATAGGTGCATAATATACCTACTTCAAGTTTCAAGAGAATATGACGAATATTTATTACAGCTCGGTGGAAGTGGAGCCGAATATTAATTATCACTGTTCTTTTGTTAAAATGAAAATTTATTTAACAGATATACCAGAACGTTGTGGTTTTCAAAGGAGTCATTGATTTGAATGGTTTCAGTGTTTTTTTTTCCAAATAGCGGTCTTCACTTTTTAATTTTATATTAACAAAAAAAAAAATCGGTTGTCTGTAAACTCGGTTTACTGACGATAGTTGAACGTGACAACGTCATAAGAAAATACGGATGGAATGGTTGCATTTTTCAAAAAATGAATGTGCGTTGAGCAATTGTTTTATGGAACGCCTCAGAGCGAGGTAACGCCATATTTTCGTGGTTGCAGCCGGCTGCCTCGAATTATAAGACGTTGTCACGTCAAAAAATCTCCGAGCTCATAGCAATATTTTTACTTTACCTGAATATGAGCAGTCTTGAAATGAAAAGGTTTAAACTATAAAAGGAGTTTAATGAAATTTAAAATTAAATTAATTTAAATGTTACTCGCACCGTGTCGTCTGACAAGTGCTTCTTGTACAGTGAGTTATAGCAATTAGCTGACCCATCTTTGCATAAATGGTTGAAATTTTTTAGAATACGAATAACTCACCCATTTCTGGGTATAGGCCTCTCTTTTCTTGTTCCAACCTCCACGGTCCTGAGCCAGCCTCATGCAGGTTTTTCCTCCGATGGCAACTATGTCGTCTGCCCATCTCGCCGCCTGACGACCCCGATATTTTATTTGCTTTGCTCTAATAACTAAAATATAAAGGAATTATAAAATTCTATCGATTCGTACTTATTTTAAAAAATCTCAACCATTTTTAATAATATTTTTTTTTTTTGGAATCGACCCGAGTATCTTATGCTCAGCAGTCATGCGCGCAAAAACTAAAGTCATAAAATCTTAAACGTCTGGGGCCCTGGCAGTCACTAATCACCCTAACATAATGTACCTATAGCATTTCGTAAGAAATGGTGGTAGTGTTTGTGTTTGACATTTGTAAACAGTAGTGCCCTTAAATAATAATACGACGATAGTTTTATGATTGCCAGGGAAAAGGAACGGTAATGGAATATGGCACCGAACATAGATTGATTTGATAAAATTAATATAATTAATATAATATCCTACCTACGGTGTTTGAACTGTCAATAGTATATTTCTACCATTTCTATTTGTATACAGGGTGTAAACAGACCCTTCACATAGCCGTCAACCAAGCATTCTGTACATCAAACTAAGTAACTTTACGCAAAAATTATTGCTGGGAATCGACTTTTTTTTTGGGGTGAAAAATCACGTTTTACGGTAGGACTCGATGGAAAGCACTCAAAGCATTGTGCTGATAGATTGATTGAATATTACGGGGGTTCTGGAGGTGTGTAAAGTAAAAATCTTACATTAAAAACATGTATTTAAAAAAAAAACTTGTGAAAAAGATGGAACCAAAAATCCCAAAATCTCCGTTACTAGAAGGTTCCCAGGTATGGTCTAGAACAATAAAATGATCGCAAATACGGGGAGAACAAGTGCCTTTCGACTATGTTAAGGGTCTATTTACATCCTTTAGATTGGTATAAAATTAATAGAATATGCTTCTTACGGTGTACGAACTGTAGACAAAAGTATATTTGTACCGTTTCTATTTGTATATAACGCTTATACAACTCATTACTGGGATATAAAAAACCCCATTCGTTTGCTTTCTTTAATAATATAAATTTTCTATTTACGCAGTAGTAAGTATAGTACCTACACACGCACTCGTGGCGTGTTTTCATTCACCTTTTGAATACTGAAAGCATTCACCTTATTCTTTCATTCAATGATAATTACAAACGAGTTCGATTAAATATTGAAGTGAATCCCCAGCGGTATATAGGGCATTAGTGCGTTACGCGCACCGTACCTACTTATGTACAGTATGTGGTATTATAGTGGCAATATTTAATAGGTGTATTAATATTCGCTCTAATTATGGATCCTGATGGGGTTAATACTAAATATCGTTTAGTTTAGGTGAGCTTAATTAGATTGGTGCAGTGCATTAAGGTTAGAAGGTGTTCACAAGGTAAACCTCATTACGTACTTAAACATAACTGGCGAAATCTTCGTGTGCTTTTTAGGTGCACCTCTACCTAAACCTTCGGGGTTTACAGGCTGTGTGATTTTTTTTGTGTTATGGTCCAAAATACGTTTAGGAGGTTATGAGTGATTTAGTGTCAAAAACCTTTACAAATACAAATACACCGCCGGCTGGGCTATTTTTGGCATAAGAACTCTAATTTAGTGTAAAATCCTGCCCGGCGAAGTCAGCTAACTAATATGATTAGCCCATATTATAAACCGGTGGACTGTGAAGGTACGGGTATCGTGTACCTTAGAATTATGTTCCGTAAATAAACTACCAGGATGTTGTAAACAAAACTGTACTTCTGAGATAAGTATTTTATATATTTTATTATTATTTATATATTTTACTATTTTTTATGAACACACAGAAGACAACACAGGAAAATACCATTATAATATATGAGTACAAAGGTACTGCTTATTTCATAAGAAATTTCTGCCAGCAGACCCGCAAAAAGGAGAAATGAAAAAGAAATGTAGACAATAGTGTGTGAAAAGGGAGAGAATAATGTGTATATGTGCCTTACCTAACTTAACCTATAATACTATATAAATATACATATAAGTAAATATAAATATATACTTATATAAATATATAATGCTAAGATATATAAATATAATAAAATATATCTGTATATTATAAATATTAATTGTTATCTAACTAATACAAACAACAAACAAACAAACAAACAAATAAAAAAACACAACAAACAAACAAAACCAACAAACAAACAAACACAACAAACATACAAACAAAAACAAAAAAAAAAACAAACACACAAACAAATACAAACAAACAAACAAACAACAAACAAACAAATACAAACAAACAACAAACAAACAAAAACAAACACAAACAAACAAACATACAAAACAAAAACAACAACAACATTTCAACAAACAAACATCAACAACAACAACAACATTCAACAAACAACAACAACAAACAAACAACAACAAACATCAACATTTTCATACAAATTAAAATAACCTAATGACTTATATGAGGTACGCAACAAACAATAAACTGAAAAATGGCGTCAAAAAACTCCTCCTCAATGCTGTCAACGGGTATTGTGCCCAGGAGACTGGCGGCGGCGGCGTTGCCACGTTGTATGGTAACGCTTAGCATCTGCCAAAGGTAAAAGCAAGCCCTAGGGTCACGGGAAGTGTTAAATAAGCGTTTTGAAAAAAACTAACAGGAATTGGAATCATATCTACTTTAGTGATCTAATTTAGTGATGCCTTCATACCGTCTCCTACTTTGTTGTTTGGCAAAACACAGCAATATTTTTTAGTTTAGCATTAAGTAGGTACCAAATCAGTTAGAATAGGGATAGGATATGCAAATTAAAAAAAATACTTAAATATATGAAGGAATTATAAATGTTAAAAATTAAAATCAGATTAAACATTGCGTGCTAAAGTTATTTAATTTATTCTAATCTTCAAACAAGTCTGAAGGATCGTAATGAAATCGAGATAAGTTGTTTTGGGGGATGCTGCGAAAGCAGCATGGGTCAACTCACCTAATGCTTAGTTTTTCTATTTTAATTTCTAGGCTTTTTCCCTGCCATTTTTTATTTTGATTAAAAGAAGTTTATAAGATAATTTTAGGGTCCCGTAGTCAACAAGGAAAGGAAACCTTATAGTTTCGCCATGTCCGTCTGTCTGTCGGCAGCTTAGCTCAAAGATTTAGTACTTTAAAGCTGTAATTTGGCAAGAATATACAGATTAGTTACGCCGACAAAGTGGTAAAATAAAATCTCGAAAGTATTTTTTTAGGGTATCTCCTGTACCTTTACGTAAAGTGGGTTTTTTTTTTCTCGCGTGCCCCATCGTGTGGTATGTACTCGTAGTTGGAAAGGTCTTTAAAAAAAAATTGCGAATTTGTTCAAATAATTTTTCGATTAAGTCTAAGAATTCGTTTCTGAAATATTAAAGTGCAAATTTTTGTTAGACTCTACTGTCCCCTCTCCCTCTACCAGCTAAACTGTTGTGTTTGGGTGTGTGAAAAAATTCACGATGGTAGTATATAAAACTAAATTAAAAGGGAACTATCACACTTAAGTAGGCTTTACAAGATTACTAGTAATAGTCGACCAACTTAAAAAATGTACTTCGATAACTTATTTTTCTAAACATGTATGGGAGCACAGGTTTTTCAACTGCAAATGTAAGTTTCATTTTTATTATTGCAATAAAAATCATCGTTCGGCAAATCCACTCATGACTACGGAACCCTATATTGTGCGTGGCCCGACACGCACTTGGCTGGGTTTATAATATGAATTCACATAATATTTCACCCACAAGCTTGAGAAAATTCACATTTCTGTGAAGTTGAAAACACAGGGGTACCACGATGAAAGAGCAGCCCTAAAAATGCTCTCACTTCAATCGATATAGAAGGTATGTACAAAATTAGGTCGACTACCCTATTTCTAGGTTTCGCTCAGGTACCACCGACTGGAGGTGTTGGCATTTGAGTTAAGTGTTTTTTTTTACACCTTGGGAGAAGCAGTTAACGAAAATTATATAAATCTCTACCTAAACCAAATTGTTCCTTTGATGTTTAGCCATTGTAATATTTTAATTACATTCGTCCTTTATATTATGGAATATACACAGCTGTTATAAGTTTACTATTATTCATCATTTATTTCAGACATAGTCTGTATAGAAATTAAAATCACATCCTTTTGTCGTCGTTTTTTATTTGTTTATGTTTTCTTACTTTAATTCTTTTTTTTCATTAGTTTAGTTCTATTTGTAGTCTGTATATAATGTAAATATTATTTAGTTATAACTTTCAAAACTTATTATATAGAAAATTAGTCAATAATAAATGTTTAAATCACATTAAACATATGTCACACTTTCACCAACAATTTATTTTTTCATAAATTATATGACCCGGAAATTAAGTTTTTACACAGTAAACATACAGGTCAAATAACAATAGAAAAGCTCGTAAAAGAGACGCATACAGCATAGATTTTAATTGAAATTCCTCATAGGAAACTGGGTCATGTTTTATTTCTATTGTCAATCAAGAATCATGAATTATAGGCACGGCATAATGAGACAGGGTATAAAACTGTATGTATGTACTTACACTCACAGGTGGTATGCACAAACGAAAATGATAAGCCAGTTTTTATAGATCTGTCATTGGATTGGGCAGCGGTTTTGTAGATTATTTTCCTAGATATAGTGTTAAATGATTGGTTCCTGTCATTAATTTTAGGGGTTGTCTATCAATCACGTAAGGGTCAGAAAAAATCACGAAGGGGGAGGGGGGGGTTAGTGCGATAGTGACGTAACGAGGATTATAGTCTTCTTTCTTTATCGTGTGGTTAGTGCCTAACCTGGTGTCAGAGTTTTATGCCGCCCATGGGCCTCTGACTTGGCTTTACATGCTGTCGAGAAATATCCCTCAGGTATGCTGGTTTCCTCACGATGTTTTCCTTCACCGAAGCAAGTGATAATTATACAATACGCACATGTATCCGAAAATCAGAGGTGCGTGTCTTGGGTTCGAACTCGAGACCTATGACTTGTCAGTCCGACGGTCACACCACTAGACTATCACTGCTATCAGGATTATAGTATAGATAACAAAGTCGAAAAATAATCTTGTGTTTTTTAAACGAATTTAATAGGAACATTTGAACATCTTGTTAGCGCGAGCACGGTATGTGGTGTAAAACTCATTTAGAACTGCCACCTGCAGCGGTGGGACAAATGTGGCCAACTACACACAATGTGTGTGTGTGTGTTGTGCCCACTTCGCGTTTAGGCGGTTTACACTGAAACGCGTGATGAATGTATTTGTTCAGCGGTTTGTGTTGCAAAGCTTTGTTGTACATAACGTTGTAACAACCCTACTTTATTTAAGTACCTTCAATTTTGTTGGGGTTACACTGATTACATAATCATTAATCTTTGATGTTATTCGGTACATTGTTGCAAAAAGGTTGATGTTTTTGTCAAATAACGACGGTTTGTTATAATTTCTTTAACTAGGAGATGAATCAAATATCCGTAAGAGGCGTTTTGAGAATTCCTTGGTATATTCATAATATATGAATCCAATTACATTATTTCCCCTAATTAGATTAAAAACGGAAACATGACCTCTTCACTAATAATACGCTTAGTATATAATACGTATCACAAAATAATACATAGTAAAACATGTGAACAATATCGCACATAGCGGATACATTTATATTCTCAAACAATGCACATCACTGCTATCGAACAATGTGTTTCAGAATACCGAATGCAGACCAAAAATAGGTCATTTAGCTTTTCAGCACTAGCAATCACTTTGACACATGTGTATTGTCTATGCAAATCATATGGATTTGAATCGTATAGTCGTATTTATAATATACTAGCACTTCGCCCGTGACTCCGTCCGCATAAATTGTGATAGCTCGGCCAATTTCCATGATATAGATATATTTTTTAGCCTATGTTACTTCCTGATAATTTAGCTTCGTAATAGTGAAAGAATTTTTGCAATTGGTTCACTAGTTTTTGAGTTTATTCGTTACAAATATACAAATCTTTCCTCTTTATAATATTATATTAATTAATAGTGTAGACTGACAAATAGGCTTTTATTTACGACCAGGGGGGTTACTATGACGGTTAAAGCAGGAGTAATTCCAGTGTGGGAAAGAGACAGAGCTATACAGATCGTCGAGCGCCATCTCATAGTAGGCCACCAGTTACTAGCCTCTGCCTCGCACAGAAGTAATGTGATGTGGCGATATGTTTTGACATACAGGTGTCCGTGCTATGTTTAAGTTGTATATTAATCTACACTATTTTAACACTCGTTACAGGTAGTCTTTGGGCCGAAAGTCTGACAACCAGTCTTACCAAGGGCTATCGTATTTCCCAGTACTAACTGGGTTATGGAGGTCAGATAGGCAGTCGCTTCATGTAAAATACTGGTATTCAGCTGCATCCGGTTAGACTGGAAGCCGACCCCAACATACATAGATGGAAAAAGGCTATCAGATGATGATTAATCAACACAAATATTATATAAAGAGGTAAAGTTTGGATGTAGGGGATAATCTTCGTAACTACTGTTCCCATTCCGAAAATTCTTTAATTAATGAGAAGCTGCGTTATCTCCGAGTGTCATAGACATGTTTTTAAAATAACGACACGTTTCCGTTGGATAGTATCCGGCGATAACGAGAGAAGCAGCGGACAAAAGCTAGTTTATTAAACAAAGAATCCTTCTGGAATTAATTCTACAAATAATAGCGCTAACCGCATCAAAATCCATTGAAGATCTTAAGCGGTTATACGGACAGACACGAAAAGCAACTTTGTTTTATGCTATGCATGGATATAGAAGATTATGTACGCCAGCCTCACTAATCCTTTTGCTGGTAGGTAGTTATAATAACTATGTTAGCATACATCATAATAGCATTATTTCCAGCATTGTCGGGCACTGTGGGCGACATAAATGATTTATTATGCATTAGTAACATTGGATGATATAGGAAATTGCATTATTGATTAGCAGTCTAATGGCCTGTATTTGTGTCGGCAATTATTATGAAAGCTTACTATGTTGACAAGCATAAAGGGTGTAAATAGACCCTTAACAAAACCGAAAGGCACTTGTTCTTGTCTTTGCGACCATTTTTTTGTTCTAGACCATACCTGGGAAGCTTCTAGTTACGGAGATATTGGGCGTCAAAGTTCCAACTTTTACACAAGTCTTTTTTTTTTAGTTAAGATTTTTACTTTACACACCTCCACGACTCCCGTACTATTCAATCCATCCATCAGCATAATGTTTTGAATGCTTTCCATCGAGTCCTACCGTAAAACGTGCTTTTTCACCCCAAAAAAAAGTCGATTCCGAGCAATAATTTTTGCGTCAAGTTACTTAGCTTGATGTACAGAATGTTTGGTTGACGGCTGTGTGAAGGGTCTGTTTACACCCTGTATTTTGGTATCAGAGCTTTTGAATTGCTTTGCTTTATGTATTCTGGTTCATGTGCAGCATGTTATTAAATGTGTCAGACGTTTTCGGCTGAAGGTTCTACGGATTTTGCCTACGAATAGTTTAGGTATCTCGTGGGCGACTCCTGGTAGTAGTAGGAACAGTAAGGTTTTAGTCGCCTGGAGCAGACTCCATTCTTCCTTGATGGAAGGTATATCCATGAAGATTTCCCCACGCCAAAGAAAATTCAATATTATCTATGAATTCAATAATATTACAGAAAGCTTATGTGCAAAATCACTCTCAAGATTTGTTATAAAGTTAAATGGATGTGAACTGAAACTATATCCAGCGCCACCCTGCTGTCAAGACGGTTTAAAAAGCAACTCTGTTCGTGACCAACGATGTGATGTTTGTTCTCGTCGAGGTCTTAACGATTTTCGTCCAGAAATAGAAACCAGCAGCCGGAGGTTCTGTACAGCTAAGTATAGCGAGACTTTGGGAACCCTTTGTGATACTTTTATGTTATTTCGAGGGAATATACCTTGCTGTGTGTCGGTCCTTGGAAATTCTTGAAATTCTATGCTTATCCTAGATCCTATTTTCAGGAATCTAGCCCTTTGTACCGCTTGTAAACCTATGTTCGTCATCCTGCTGGGTATTCTCTGCTTCTCCAAAGGAATGTTTTCGGGTGCTGGCAATTATTAAAGCAGATCGTAGGGAATTATAGGAGTACGTCGTAAAATCACAAATCATTACCCATACAGTAAAAGGTGTTAGAATATACAGTGCCGAAGGGGCTCCGACATTCTGAACAGCCACATCGAAATTTTGAATCGGTAATTTAAAAAAAAACAGCTGTTCCATACATTTTGATCGTTTGAATTTCTCTGTCGGGGTTTTGAATGATGTACTGCATACGTGGTAACCGTTTTAGCGTCGGTGTCCACCTTGTATAAATCTTATAACTTTATTGCTTCTTGTTTTACAAATCGGTATTTTGAAAGCTCATGATCAAAACACATAAAACCATGTTCTGAAATTGTGCACCAAAAAGTAATTTTTCATGAAAAACTTCATCACAACTGAATGACAATATTGTGCTGAAGTTTTACTAACAGCTTTAGTTTGACCTGTTTTGGAATAGACAACTTTGACCCTTATTTTCGTTACTTAGCCGTGTTTCAATTTTCCTGTTTCCTTTTCTTGAATAAACGATTATTGTTAAACTTTTATCTTGTTCATTTTGGCAACTTTTTTCGCAACCTCTTAACTCCGTTAATTCTTCTTAGATTTTCAAGAATCGTTCTGTGTTTATGCTGCGATGCTTATCAAACTTCATAATTCTACACAATTAAGATTCATTACATTATCGCAATGAGTTGGTGTTTTTGGGATTTTATTCGTACAAATTAAAAAAAAAGTAAAAGTGGGGCTAATTAATGGGAGCCCGTGTTGCTTAGCCTAATTAGAAGCGGTCTTGTGTACTGAGCACTCAGTTTGTGCATGCAAGCAATACGTGACACGATTAATTATATGCTAAGTAATTGGTTATAATAGGGAGGCTAGGTTTTCTACCGGGTTGTAGCCTAAGAAGACATTAGCCTCTTCTAAGTCTTTGATTGATGCTCCTCAGGCTCCTCTCAATGAATAAGTGTTTACAAAAAAAGGTATTCCATCAGAAATGGGGTTGTTTTTGAACAGTGAACATTTTTCGCTGAAAAAGTTAGTGTGGTTTATTCTATTGAAATTAAAAAAAATACTTTCCTAGACAAACTAGACAGACTCACTCATTATGAAGGAAAGTAAAATGTGCCGAAATAGTGCCGGTGTAGGTTACTAAAATGGTTTAGAGGAGAATTTCCTCGAACTGCGGATCAAATCCCGACTTAGCCCGCAAAATATTTACATCCATTAGCGTCACTACGCTTGCAGGGTTTGAGGGGATATCACTGAGCGCTAACTACTGCATACTTATGTGCTCCTGGTACTTATCTCCTGTTTCTGCTATTTGTACGGCGTTTTCTATGGCAAACATCGATGGGAAAATTCTGGAATCTGCAATGTTCTTTAACAAAAGCAGACCCCCCCAATCTTAATTTGGAATAATAATAATGAAAGCCAACTGTTTTTGCCATTATAATTAGTAATAGTGGGAATGCAATCCATCCCGTACCTCTTAGGACTAGGAGAAAGGAGACATGACATAATTTTAGTTTAATATAGAAAAAGAATAAGTATTTATTGGACTCGCACACAAAGGACAAATAATAAAAAAATAAACATAAAAAAAGAAAAAAAAAGAAAATAAAACTAAATAAAAAAAATGCGACAAGCAAAAAATAATTTAAAACTAAAACATAAATTACACTAATTAATAGATCCTGTACGACGACAAAAGGTACAACAAAAATATCTCAGCATGGTGCTGCGACATTAAAAAAAGTAGATATCGTAGCGCTGGTACTCTGATGAGGCGCCCTAGTCACCACGGTCAGTTCAGTCGGGAAATATACATATAATATAGGCGATGTGATCATAGTACTGTCACGAGCACCAATATGTAAACTCTTAACAAATTATAAAAGTGTTTTTCTCCTACTGTTCTGATTAAAATATCATTTCTTCCGAACATAGTATTCTGTAACTCATATTTTTATGAAAAAGATCCTATCTCCAAGTAACAATCGTTATTTCTCGCGAAAATTGCTTCTAGATTTAGGAAAGTGTATACATATTAGTGCTCGTGACTGTACCGGCAGGGAATTGGTGAATTTTAAGTACATAAACAAAAAGTTTGTATTCCGTAATTGACAAGCCATTAGAGTCTGTTTGTTTTGTCTACATCGATGGATAGTGACACTCCTATTTTGGAAGTGTACCTACCTAATTGTTACATAAAACCACACTTGTAGTCTCCGAAGGGTTGGGCATAAGTTTACATACACACACACACACACGTATCAAGTTTTAGAATTAATTTTCTCCCATTGTATTGATGTTAAATTTATTCTGTTACGAACAAAGTATCTTGGAACTTTTACCTCATAGTTCAACCAGGTATTATGCGAGAAACTCACTTTTAATTATGCTAAGTGTAAATTAGTTCTCGTTACTATATTTACAATATACTACACAAGCTAGCTAGCTGTAGCTATATCCAGAAAGTGGTCGTAGATAATGCGGAAGGGACGAAATAGTCGTATAGAGTTTCAATCAGTTGTCATTTTCACCGTTGGAAATTGACAGTCGAAACAAAAACAATTCGCAAAACACAGTTGTCTATGTTTTGCGAATTGCGTTCATAGATTAACAGTCCATTTCTCTATAATCCTTGGTCTCAGCAAATTCATATAGTTAATTATAACATAGTCAAACGAATGCCTCATTTCTATTCATAGTTTTACTAATATGTATGATCTTCATAGTAGAATTTATGATCCAATATTTTCATCTCCATATTTAATTTATGTTTTTTTTTTTATATGGTTTAATGTGATTAAGGCCAGACCTTTCATAATTTAAGTGATATCTATCGTCGTAAAAAGTTTTGGGCAGTGTGTGCTTTGAGTGAAATTGTAGCTGCATACCCGACAAATTTATCAGTATTTTATAATCATCAGAAGTATGACGTTAAGGAAAAACTTGGAATGATAAGTATGTGTTTTTAATCCTCGACCCTCTACTCACGTTGCCTAGTTTACCTTCTACCTAATGAAAGTTCTTAAAAAGCCTAATATTGCAGTAAGCTGTAACGCTGCAGTCTATAGTAACCCTTACTTTGAAGATATGCATAATAAATGACCCGCCGTTCGCCTCGTTCGCTGCATTGATCCATTTAGGAAACAGTAGCGAAGGTTCCGTAGAACTCGATTCCTACCGGCTTCCCTTTGAAAAATGGCAAAGTCAGTATTCTATAGACAAATAATATAATCACATTAAAGATATGTACTTCAGCTTACGTCTTACAAAAAATGACCCTTCGCTACTGGTAGGTAAGTTTATTGATAACCAGCTTGGAATTTCTCATTCGTAAAAATGGACTGTCTACTTACAGGATTTTTTTCAAAATTCATCATACGTGCTGCCTTAATGAAATAAAGAACTTTGGCAAAATTATAAAGAACTTTGGCAAAATTTCATGCTTTTTTCACTGCGTGTCAAACCACAGCCTAAACTTATTTAGAATCTTGTTCTGAGATACTGATTACAAGTGATAATATTATGTTAGTCAAACGTGGTGGACGTTTGACTCTCATATTTTTGCAATTGCAAATTGGTTTTCTTGCTACATAATTATGGTCACAACACATTGTAATTCAGCCTGTTTCAACATATAGATTATATGTACCCACATCCATTAGTCGTCTCTCTGTTGCTAACTTGCTAAGCTCAACACACCGTTTATGGCGGCCCGTTGTGTAGCTCGCTGCACTGACGTTATCCCTAAATTCCTGACTTGGAACGGTAGCCCCTAATTGTGTTAGAACAATTAGTGGTTTGCACAGCCTGTCGCATACACGCATTTGCACATTATGTGCATCAATTTGCTGCGTGTTTGGCCGTTATATAATAATCTACGTGCACTTATGTAATAATCTAAGAACATAGTATTGTAGAAATGCCCGAGGACATGGCTATTTTTGCCGCTTGTTCATCATTATCATTGGCAGCCTTCACCTAGTCACTCTTAAGTATGGGCCGTTTGTACCATGCTGCCGGTTGTCCCCCATTAAATGGTTTTTCAATAAGACTTTGTTGCTTCTGTCGTGAGTTAATAATAAAAACTAACCTTCTCATCACCGAAACTGATTAACAATGAGTGAAGTCAGTGTGTAATGTATCTTTTCGGCACGTATTTTGTCTATTCATGGTTGTCCATGTAAAATTGCTTTTAGACTGCCAATAGTAGCTCTAGCTGTCATGTGTGATTATTGTGATATGATCTCCGTTATCATATTCCTAAGGACATTTTTGGAGTCTGTTTTAAAATCAGAATTTTGATGAATTGTACAGGCTAGCGGGGCATGTAACTACTTTATACCTATTGAAACGAAGCATATGTGTAATGCTAGGTACATATTCGTGCCTAGATAATCTTGCAGTTAAAAATTAATTACGTAGGTACCTAGTCTATGTATCTTACTAATTGCGGTATATATTGCAGCTTGTAAAATGAACAATGCATGTGACATGAAAACATGCTTATAACAAATTCTCTACGACACTATTATTAAATTAATTGTTGTACAACCATGTCCGTTCTAGATATTTTTATCTGTTAAATAGGTATATGCTGGAACAAATATCCGGACCTTGCAGAAGCGTTTGTTTCAATTATTACTGTATTTTTTAGTGCCGGAAACGAACATTAGAATGCGTATTTAATCCTACTGTTTACCGTTAGATGAGGATGATAATTGTATGGCATGTATGGCAGTTAATTACAACCGGTTGAGTTAAACCCATACAATTTGATGTCGTGTCGTGTCTGGCGGCTTTGAAATTTGGGTATCAATATGAAGGCTGTAATTCCGTAGTGGCAAGAGCAATGGTGGCCGAGTGCTAACAGCCCCGAGTTACGTTTCGTAGGTTATAGGTTCAAATCCAGGTAAGAAGACTTAAAACCGACATTAGGCAATAAATAAGCTAGCTGGGTGATGGCAATGACTCATTCTGTTTATTAGACCTGTGCCCTCTAGTAGGATAATTTGAAGTAAGAATAATCTCAAAAACCAAAACCGTAGGGACTTCCAAACCGTGAAAGTTCTTAGAAATGTTTTCTGTTCGAAGAGAAATTTTCATAAAATCGTCATTGAATATCATCGAAACGATCGGGAGGAAACGTGGAGCATATAAATGGACTTCATTTACGGGAAGCGGCACTGGAACAGATTTAAGAGTTTAGTTTTAAATTCCATTGCGGTCTCCAGCACACGTGTTGGTAATAAATAAGTCCAATAAGAATGTTGTACGTACAGTCTGCTTGTTCGATCTCCTTTAACTAAAGCAAGAACAGAAAATAGAAAACTTATCAGAGCCTGTTATCAACCTCAGGCCGTTTACATTGATCCCATAGAGTTAGGGAGACACGACAGGACGCCACTTGCTACCATCCTCAGATCACACACTCCTTTCGCGTCATCCACGTTCATCATAATCATCATACACGCCCATTGGTTGCGAGTACTACGCGCCATGACAGTCAAAAACAAAAAACTATTATACTCAGAAGCTTTTACAATTTTGTTACGTCCCGTCGGATGTAACAAAAATGTAAAATCGCCCGCAGGTGGTTCCACCTACAAATGTTTCCATTGGGACTTCTTGAATTGATTTGGACACTCAAAACACATTCATCGAATTTGTAAAGCTTATACGCAAAGGACTAAATTGAACAGATGAAAACTGTGGATCTTTATTTGTTGGAAATATGTGTTTGTACCCAAAATAAACAAAGCATGTTTTTATAATTTCTGAAAATAAAATAGAGGCTACTTTTAAAACGAATATTGTGTTAATTTTACTGCGTTGAAATTTAAATTCCAATGTGCCATTCGTGGAATCTTCTTATAAAATGTTTAAGGTTACGTTAATAAATGAAAAGGGGCAATCAGAGGACCAAGATTAATAGACAGTCTATTAGGAAAAACGAAGATAGAAAAGAAAAAACGTTTTGAATTGAAATATGCTACGGAGAAGCTTGCGTCAATCCTGCTGAAGGATATTGGAACAAGCTTGTAGTAAAAAAAAAAACATTTTTAAAGACAACGTTTTTAAATATAGGTGTGACGTCATTTTTTTTCGTATTCTTCTCAGCTAACCCTTTCATTTGAAACCCATATAATGGGAAACCATAAAAAAATAACTTGTTCGCTAATATTCGAAGTCCGCCGTATTGGATTTAGGATGACGTCACTTAGCTAACCATGCAATGTTATCCCAACAAACCGTGTTACAAAATTTCAGCTCAATCGGTTGGGGATAACTGCTTTAAAATTCACTTGCAAGATTTGACCTAAGCAAACATACAAACATAGCAAGTTAAATAAAAGCTTGTAGACATACGAAACAGTTTAAAAGCGATTTACTTACCCTCAAGTCCTCAGGTTCTCCGTAGTAACTAATCGAACTTCAAAAACAAATAGCCAGTCCCTCCCAAGCCAATAAAGACAGTTTAATGACAAAAATAAAAGCAACATTCACTAATAGCACTATGAATTTCAAAAAGAATCGTAAATAAGTGCAGTTAGACGTCGGACGGCGTCGCGTCTGTCGGATTTGTCGCTCGAACAATTTCCCCTCATTCTTCGACGTTGGAAAATGAAGTGCTTTTTCCATTTCCCGTCGTTCGTCGCGTTGCTCGAATGCTCGTGTAGGTGTGAGCCGTATGAATACGAAGCGACACTATGGCTCCAGCCTTCATATCCTGTGTGTGCCTGAAAGTGCTCGACTCGTGAAATTACCTGATTTTTGAGTAAGATTGATCGTTGATGTACGCACTGATTTTGTTGTTTGTTATTATATTTTTTCATTATATTTCTTTGTGTTGATATTTTGTTTGTTTTATGAAGTTGTAGATAATTGGGCTTGCGTGTTAGTTACGCCACAAATAATTATGGTATTGTGATATTTTTATCTGTTTAATTCCCGGTGAGTTTTTGTTACCGTTATAATTTTATAGTAGCTGTTTTTTTCGTTTAAATATAATTCGTTTTTATTTTTATTTATCGCTGAGTAGGCACAGAGTTATATGTATAAAACGTACACAAGAATGATGTACCTCTTTGATAACTTCACATGTACAGATATTAAAGAATTTACCGTACTATCCATATATCAAAGGCATACTTGATGAAATATACGAATTGAATTCACGGTATCTTGTAGACGCCCTTGTAAAACATGAAGAGCTGCAAAGTATGTATATATTAATTATTGACGCGTCTTTAAAGTTTCAAAAGATTCCTTTTCCTTTGTAAAGATAAACGTAACAACGGATACATGATCAATATGTATGTATGTATATTATATAGGATTTTATAGATATGTATATATATATGTACTATATGTAATACGTATATTATATTGTATGCATGTAGTTTAGTTTATAACATTAATTAATTTAAGTAACATAATGTAATGATAATGCACTTAAGTATTTCCTTTTCTGCAAATCTCGCAGTCAAAATTTGGTTTGCTGTAAGAAAACCCAATTCTAGGTTAAGCTTGCCATTGTAGATAAGCTATATTGTTGCAATTTTTATGTATATTTGTTTTTTGTGTGCAATAAAGAATAAGAATAAAAATAGGATACCAGAATTTTGTTACTTTAATGCTAATTTTAGTTAGTGTGCTGATGGAAAACTCAAGAGTGCATTTTAATGTGACTTAGGATCTAATTTGTTAGTACTTAGAGGAAGAATGATATTCAAGTTTCATGCTTGCTAATTTTAGGGACAATTTGGTAAATATGTATCTAAAGTTTACACTATGTTGTTATACGTAATAAAATAAAGTTTTTTTATTTAGGTATCGTTGTATAAAAACGGTCATTAAAATATTTGATTTTTGTAAATGGATAGGGGGAAGGGAGGCCTTTGCCATGCACGCGGGACACATCAGGCTCAAAAAAAAAATGTTGTGTACAGTTTTTAAGTATACTGCTGACGTTACAATACAAAGCTGCCAGGAATACCAATGCCTTTTTTGCTGTGCTCAGATGCGCTCAACGCTAACAGAGCAATATCGATTACAATATTGTTCTGGTTACTATGCAGCTTCTGCTTGTATGCCACATGATATGCGGGTTACTCATAACTGTAGCTACCTATCCTATTAACCTCATGAATTAGGCACGCAAAATTCATGTTCACGTCATCGTTTACTACATCAATTAGTTTCAAAGCAAAACAGACTGAACCACAAAACAAAGATATGTTAATTGCTAGCCGACGGTATCTATTAAATTCCTTGTTATAAACGGAATCACAAATTCACGATCGGAATCGGAATCGGAACGGATCCGACCTCTCCGCAATAAACAATGCCTATCCAAATGCAAATATTTGTCAACGACCTCCCACTGATACGAAATTTGCGGCTGCGACGATCAATTATTTATTTAGTACTAGTCATAGCAGCCGTTCTTAGATGCTATCGATCTGTCTGTCGCCAACTGAAATATTTTATGACCTACTCTCTGTTGCCTGAGAGTTCTCGCAGACTATAACTTCAGCCCCCAGATTGAACCGCACTGGGCTGAAAAGCGGGACAAATGAGTTTTGTAAAATAAAATAAATTAAAATCACGGTTTAGTGCACATCTACGCCTAGAACGGTCTTTAACTATTATAAATTGCCGTTTTTTTCTCACATTTTTTCTGTTTGTAACTTTGACGTATAGTTATATATTTTCCTAAGATCATTTTCGTTTCATTAATTGTTAAATTACGTACCTTTTAGAGTTTAAAAACCGCACTAGAAGTTGGCTATTATCTCATAGGGTATATGGTGTGTCAAAATACCTGTTTCAATGTCGTCGGTTTCACTACTTCAAGTAGGTATATATTTTTGTCAAAGACTGTGTTTCGAGAATTTAAGATTGCAGTGCAGTGCAGCTTTTTTCACTCTATAGTTTGCAATTGTATCATACATAATCGGTTCAGACATTTCCAAGAAAAAAAAAAAAATGTTAGTATGGAAATATCACTTTTCACGAAATATATTATATTTAATATATTTCCTAATATATTTATTATCTTTCTTTTTTTAAACTCCGACGCAAAAAGAGGGGTGTTATAAATTTGACCGCAATGTGTGTGTGTGTGTGTCTGTCTCTGGCACCGTAGCTCTTTAACGAGTGAACCGATTTGGATGCAGATTGTTTTTATTTGAAAGCTAGTTTCTTGGCGATGGTTCTTAGACACGTTTTATCAAAATCGGTGTAGCCATTTACTAGATTTGGGGGATGAAAAATTGAACATTTTCAAATATACCCAAGTGGGGTATCAAATGAAAGCGAATGATGTGTATATTACAATTAAGACTTGTATTATCAAAATCAGTTCAGCCATTTTACACATGGGGGTGAAAGGTCTGAACTGGGTGAGAGGACTCATTTGATGATTTTACCACGCTAAAAAAAAAAGGGGGGGTGTCGGTTTGACGGAAGAATCGACAAAATGACAGATAGTACAAAGAAATCTGTCATTGTGTCGACACAATCTGTCATTTTGTCGATTCTTCCGTCAAAGAAATCCTTGTCTACGGTGGTCATGCTACGGGGGCTGAGGACAGAGATATTTTATTACACAAATAGATCTTCGCCTCCCGATTGTATCTTCTTTTATTTTTTTCTTCTTCTTGTGTTTTCTTTTATTCATAGATTTGCGTTTATTCCTGTTATATTTTTGCCTTGTTTCGAGTATGTTTGCAAAAATGCTTGACATGTATTTGAGGGTGCTGCCGTATGATTTTTTCAGCCGTATATTTTAATTCTAAGTATCACTGATGGACCGACGATGATCGTAAAAAAAAATACTGGGACAGACTGGATGCAGTGTGCGGGGGACCAGTTGTTGTGACGCCAATTGGGACAGACTTATGTCCAGCATTGGACTTAGGTAGTCTGAGTTTATCGGTTTCATAATTGAATAGTTAGCGAACATGAAAACAATGTTGTTGCGGTAATAGCCCATTAGTTTAGGTGCAACGAAATTGTTATGATAACAATATCATTAGCCTAAAAAGGAGTCGTTAGTTGGTAACATGATCCTACTTATAAGGCTGACATAGTCAAAGTCAAAAGTCAAAGTCAAAATTATTTATTTGCTGTAAATGTGGTACAAAAGATGGTAAAAATGACATGAAGTGCAATAACACATTTCGCCATAAAAATAGCATGCAAATATTATTAAATATAGAAAACAATGTTTGTAATGGTCGCACCTAGTCTTGTCGGGCAAGTAAATTATTTATTCCAATATGATAACCAGGTGTACGTTACCTAACTTAGTCTTCGATTCCCGCACGGAACAAATATTTGTATGGCCTACAGGTAGTTTGTTCCGGGTCTGGCTGTTTGTGTATGTGAATTTAAATGTTTGTAAACGCACCCACGACACAGGAGAAATTTCTAGTGTGGGGAAAGTTTTCAAACAAAAATAAAAATTAAGATTTTAGAATAGAGATCTACCTACATATAATTTTAATAATAATAATAATTAATAATAAATAATAATAATTTTTGAGATAAAAAAAATCCCGTTTTTCACCCTTAAAAGTTCACCCCCTTTACCCTTCCCGACCTCAAATCACCCGTAAATTATTTTTCCTCTTTTTTTATAAATTTTCTTCGTTTTGCAATGGGTGTCATCCTGTTCTAATTTGTTTTTTTACGTATTACCATTTTCAAAGGCTTCGGCTCTGGCCTCAAAGCGGCGCGGCGGTAACGGTTTGATCTATTTTTAGTCAGCATTTACCGCAAATTGCCTTGATATTCATACCGGCCTTACTTTCACCTAACATAGGATTAAACTAGCAGAATTAGCAGTCTGTCACAGATTCTCTAGATTCCATCAACTACAACCACGTAAATGCCTACTTCGTTCCAACACCCAATAATATGTGAACTGAAGCCAGGCCATGATTTTGTCGAATATTTTCAAATATACGCAAGTGGGGTATCAAATGAAAGTGCATGATGTGTATATGTATTACAATTAGACATGTTTTATCAAAACCGGCTCAGTCATTTTATTGCCTTTTCAAATGTTTGTTCGCTTTTCTTTGTTGCGATGGGAGTTTTTAAATTTTTTTTTTTTTTTTTTTTTTTGATGTATATCACTTATTTGGTACTCGTACATGTTGCTCTTGGTCTGTCGCATGCATGGTACTTATTCTAAAAAAGTTCGATTGAGGCTTGAGTTATTGAGAATTCGGTACAAAGAGTCAAATATTTGTTATCGGTCTTTAATTTCAGGCGATCGCAAGTGGTAATATCATTGACTACTACGTCCCAAACACCCAATAATATGTGAACTGAAGCCAGGCCATGATTAGTCTTCGACAATCACCACGTTAGGTCACACGTATGGCCATGTAACATGGCAGTGCCAACAGCATTTCGCCATTAGTATAAGTGTATGGGAGCAGTGATAACCCAGAGGTAATGGCACCGATTTAGGAGTTGTGGGCCGTGTATTCGAAATCAGGCAGACACTTTATTTCACCACCACTTCCACCCACCACCACCCCACTTCGACTGTCTTTCACTTTATTTTTGCTCTGAAATCGGTGAAGGAAAACATTGTGGGCGGCGGCATCTAGAACGAGTTAATCGGTTTCTTCTAAGCAAGCGTGCTCCACACTAGGCCGTGTCATCGCTTAAAAATCAGACGAGTTGCAGCCAAACGCAAGCCTATTTAGACTAAAAAAAAAACAAAACGGAAACTTCTAAGTGGTGGATCACGGCCCGCACAGATAGGATGTCTATTGTCTATGTCTCAGTTTGAATGTAATAATAGGCTAATTGTATGAATGTAGTTGCAAATTGCAAACATGGAGTCAACTTTTGTCCCACCCCACAAGACAGATAAAATTTAATAAAACACTGTACGTCGTTTAAAATTACTGCAGTCCACATAGATAAATGTATAGACAATAAGTGCAGTGATTATTGTGAGCGATCCCCCTCTTCCATTGTTAATTACAAACAAAACTAACGATTCCTTCCGGCCGGATATTCTCCTGAGCGTACACAACATGATGCTAGTCACACCGTATGTTTGGGATGTGTAGGGGTGTCGCCAAATTTTAATTTCAGTTGTTCAATAGAATTTTTTTTTGAAAATTCTAAATTCAAAATCTTATATATTTTTGACAATTCGTTGATCCTGTCTTCGACTAGCATTTTTCGATCATCATCGTAGTGTCCATACCCATACGGCAGCTGTGTATTCGATTTAAAAAGCCCTTGATTCTGCAACTGATCTTTTTCCTGTCGTTTCGAATTGCCGGTCCATTGAACTATGAGAGTGTACACGAGGAGCTATATTTGTTTAAAAGAGTAGTTTTTTAAATGTTCATACCTTCGTCAGTAACATGTGACTGTTCCTAAATTACCCTAGGCTGATACAATTTTCGTTTTTTCCTAAATCATGTAAATATTAGTATTAATGTCGATTTCCCCCGAACGAAGGGGAAAAGGCCGTGCGAAATGCCACAGTTTAACACAAACACAACACACACTACTGACCTAATTTTAGTTTTAGTTTCATACAAAATCAACATTCCACAAAAATTGAAAAAGTTAAAAACGAAACAAGTAAAAAGAAACCCAGATTTTATAAAAAAAATTTCACTTTGCCAACCCTATACTTAAGATAGATTCTTCCTGTGAAAAGGCTGGCAGGGGCTTAGCGTAGTATTGTGTCCATGTACAAGCATTGTTTTGATACATTATGCAGCGAATTAATCGGTCTGTCGCACAGATATAGATAGGTCTGTCGCTTTCGAGACGTGTCTTCAGTTTACGTTCACTAATGTCAGGCTGGGGCCAGACAGGCGTTAACTGTCGTAATTTCGCCCTCCGAGATAAGTTGAGAAATGTCGTATTTAATATTATTAATCGAAAAGTCAGTTAATTCTTTAATTTTGCGCATTGTAAGGCACGAATGCAATATTTCAGCAACGCACCGTAGACACCTAGGGCTAGGCTACTTTGAGACTCAAAACTGTATAAGAATAGATATAACTATAAAAATCTATCAGATTTGAATTTAGGTTCGTGCTTGAACATCGTTCTAGTCTACGGTTCACAATCTGTAGGTGTTCTCTCAACGAGCTCTCGAGATGCATTGTGCACTTGAAGTTAAGAGGATCATAAAGCGTTATGGCTTCAAATCTTTCTAGAGTTTTCAAGGAAGGGCTTCAAGTACTACTTGAGATACCTCGTCGACAGGTGGAAGTTATTCGCGCGTAAAATTCGCCAATGTTAAGCTGATGCGCTTACTTTTGAATAATGTTACTCATCATTACCCGATTTGGGGATTGAATCGAGTGGTATTGGCGGCAGAAGTAGCTCATAATTCCTTGTATATATTATGACGCTTTAATAACATAGCAATAATTTGTTTTAATTCTGTTTTCCCGACAGTCAAACGACATTTCTGTTTCGTTGATATTTTGTGTAATATTTTCTCGTTCACTCAAGGTAGAGATCGTATTTGCCGTTCCGTATTCAGCAAGATAAATGGTTAGATTTGTAAGACTAACATCTACAAAAAAAAAACAAGTACAGCTATAACTTCAAGATAAAACATGAAATACGGCTACGGAAATAGATTTAACGTAGACAGTAACAACCAGTGTTTTGTCGGCGGAACAAATCACGATTGGAGCGTGTCTTCGTCAAATTACTTCTACAAATGTATTTAGAGACTAGAGAAAAATAAAAATACACGCGATTTCTTCAACTTAGTGAAACAACTACCTACTTAACTACAAATACATTGTTTCGTATGTGTTACAACAGCACATATTATGCTATACAGAGTGAATTTTATAAGTGGGCGTGCGACACACAGCTTAGCGACACCGGAATATTGATTGTTCAAAAATCCAATGATGCAGTTTTAGTTTTCATCAAAATCGAGCTCGAGACTCCTTTGAGTATTTTTGGCTATTCCTCATACTTAGTTTCGGTTTTGATCCACGCGCACTTGAAAAATTCAACCTGTATACAGCTTTAGCCTTCCAATTCCTAGATTGTATAATAAGCTGTTCCGACTATTCACCGACTACAAACATGGCCGGATAGGCGGCTGTCCCGACTATTCACCGACTACAAACATGGCCGGATAGTCGGCTGACCCGACTATTCACCGACTACAAACATGGCCGGATAGTCGGCTGGCCCGTCTATTCACCGACTTCAAACATGGCCGGATAGTCGGCTGACCCGACTATTCACCGACTTCAAACATGGCCGGATAGTCGGCTGTTGCGACTAGTCGGCGACTAGCCGGTACATCTCTAATTTATTATCCAGTTGAAAGTTTTTTATGGAGAATTGATTAGTTGATGACAATTATTTTACTCTGTACAGATGTCAATGTAAAAAAAACTTTGTTGTCTAACTTATTTTTTTATTCAAGTTGTACCTGTTTGTAGTAGCTAATTTCTGTTTCTCATGTACACATCCACTGTTGAAGACTTCAGCAAGATTAGAGACGATATTAGGGATTCCATTTGTATTTTGTCTTCATCCTCGTGCCAAAAAAATCGTCCATCTTTCCCAAAATTATCCAACATTTAACAAGTTCTTTATATCTTTCCAGGTTTCGTTTCTACGTGTACTCAGCGTACGTGGAGCGCCGGACGGTGGCTGCCGTGCGCATCATCGCGGCGACCAAGACTCGCGGGGCTGACAGCGTGCTGTGCCGCTTGTGGCTGCCCGACAACCGCACGCTCACGCTCAAAGCTAAAGTCAAAGTAAGTTCCTGTGGTTGATATCCCGGAAGTTCCCTATTTTACAAGAAAGTCAACACACAGCGGAATAATTATCTACTCAAAACTTTCGATCACTTATAAAGAACTACTTTCGTATTTTATAGAGAACGAAAATCAAAACATTATCTATTGAGTAAATTTACACACGGCAAGCAAAATCACGCAATTGTTAGCAATGTCTATAGAATCTTATTATATTCTATAGATTTCTGTGATAGATTTACTGTCAATTGCTCGGTGTTTGCTGAGATCTCGTAGATATTCACAATTGCCAAGCGTTGCTCATGTAAGCGCAAAATAATACACTCTTTATGTCAATCATTGAGGCCCACATGCACCACACATCACTATAATTATAAACGCGTTTAAAACTAAACATGTCGAAATTCATTGTCTGTTTTATTTACCCAATTGACAGAAAAAAAACAATGTTTTTTAATACATATTTTAGCATTAAACGCATTTAGTAATTTATCGTGTATCATCTCCATGTTTGATAATTCAATGACGTGGCTCTGAATGTAATCCTGTCTCCAAAAGTCCAATAATCTACACTCCACCAAACCAAGGTCAAGACGAAAGTTCTAAATGATACCCAGTTTACACTGAGTAGCTCTGAATAGCCGAGATGGTTGCGGCTTAGAAAAGGTTTAGCGACAAGAATTCAAAAAGGTATGCTTTGACGGTTCGACCGCGCGGAACGGATAAAATGAGAGTCGATTAGCCAAAAGGTTTCTGTCAAGGAAATGAGATTGTGTTATGTCGGCTTTGGTATTTCCGCGGATTATTTAACTAGGTATGTATAATTTCCTGTTTCACACTTTAGGCAAGACAGCAAGTAGGTCTTTCTATTTAGAGTTGGTTTAAGTTGAAGGTTCGCTTGCACCGCAGATCACTAATTACGTTTAACGCCTAAATATAGTTAAGTAATCATTCCATCTCTGTCATCTGCAAACGATTGTCCGAAACACAACGATGTTTTAAGCATGTTTAGCGCTAAACGTATTTAGGTTTTGTGGGCAAGCGGGCGTTATTACTTGCGTTGTTAGATTTTTACAGCAGTTGCATTTAATACCCGTATGAATGAAAATAATGAACTTTATGTGTCGTTCTGTATTTGGTAAATGTCCTTGTTTTCCTAAAACTCTGTCATTTTTATGGTATTTTTATGGCTCTGATGATGACGGCAGGGAAATAAAAACTTTAAAGCTCACGCAGTGAAAATGCTTTATGACAACAGATAGGTATATTATTTTTATTTCAAAAGTTTTAAAAGTGTATTACTAAAATTAATGCAGTGTTCACTTTCATATAAGTAATCTTTAACATTTAAACCTGCACGCGTAGCATGACCTCCGTAGAAACGGGTTTTGTCGACGGAAGAATCGATAAAATTACAGATTTCTTTTGTTGATCTGTCATTTTGTCGATTCTTCCGTAGACAAAGCTCGTTTCGACGGTGGTCATGCTACGCGTGCTGTTGGTAATATTGGACCTATTCTTTATTGGAGTACCAAATAAATAAAAATTCAAAGTCATAAGTTGTCAGTTGCTAAACATAGGTGGAAAAGGTATAAATATAAAGTTAAGAGATCTCTGTTTTGCCGTCAACGGCGTACAAATATTAAAACAAAATTAACAGAATTAAGTTTTGTCTATAATACATTATTTCTTAATAATATTTGTTATTTATTTCATAATTTTTTTCTTAAAAACAATGTTAAGTAAAAATAATTTCGGACAATTTTGTTTTTCTTTATTACTTTCACTTAATTGTGTTTTTTTTTGTTTTAAAAGTATAACTTTATAAAAGACACTTTAGTTATATTCTTTGGATAGTAATTGTTTAGTCATTAAATCAAGACTTTACAACCCGCTTCTCTAAGTAATAAGTGAGGGATCAATTAGTGAACCAACCAATCATAAATGAGTGTTTGATTAAACATTACTTTAACTGGTCTTAACACATTAGAAAGAAGTAGGATGATAGTTTTCGAGAGCAAACGTCCGCAGTTCCGAATGCCATCAAATCCAACTCGATTCCAACTAAAGTGCCGCTCGATAAAACATCAGGAATCTATTCCTACTGGGGAAGACACATATGTGCACAATTGAACAAAAGCTGATAGGACTGTTCATCTAAGAAGAGGTTTTTTATCATTTTCGCCATTTATGGCGTTGGCTGATTCGTAGTCGTAAGTTACATTGTTACGACTTATCAACACGTTCGTGTCTTTATGGTCAATTATACTTTGAACTTGAAACTACTGAGCTGGACGAGGTGTGCCTCAGATTGAAGTCAATTGCACAGAATGATAATATTAAACATAGTAACATACTGGGATCTTTTTCGTCTATTTTCGGCTAGTACACTGTATTGAGCAACTGGGTAGGAGGCTTAACCTGTCACGAGTGGCTGAACTTACTTGTATGACAATGTGGTACATCTGTGGGTAGTCGCTTGTACCAACTTCTTAACTAGCTAATGTTTTTGCCGTGCTGATTCGAGAGAAGAATACATTTTAATCTCTTGCAATATATACCTACAACATTAGTTTTAGTATATGCAAAACCTGAAACACGTGTCTAGTATTTTTATGTAAATAATCTATGTACAAAATTTCAAAACTGTATCATGAAAAATCACAAAGTTATAAGTTTGTTCTGTTACCTGGTTGTCCGCACAAAAACGTGGTCACCACGCGGCGCTGCCGCGCGTGCGCTTCTTGCGTCATCTTGAGCTCATTGATAATAATAATTTGGCACTAGGTACCTAAGTTATTGCAATAGGTACTTAGTGTCGCTCGGTGACCAACTTGTAACTTTAAAAAAAATATTTTTGGGACATAACCGATTCCAATAATTTTTAAACCATGTTGCATGGTTTAAAAATTATTGGAATCGATTCAGTTACTTATCCTGAACAAACTACATTCAGGTTTCGCATATACTAAAAATAATGTTGTATAACGTATTATATTCGCTTATTTTTTTACCTAAAATCGGTGGAGTGTGTAAAAACCGGATCTAGTATCGTTATAGTAGGTACAGCTTCACTTGTAACTAACCGGTTTCCGATTGAGCTGAAATTTTGCTAACCTGTTTAGATTGCAATGCATGGTTAGGTAAGTGACGTCGTTCTAATTCCAATATGGCGGACTCCCAAAGAAGGCGGACTAGTTAATTTGTAGGCATTCCCATCATATGAGTATCCAATAGAAGAGTTTGCTGAGAAGAATACCAGAAATAAAATGACGACACTTCAAAGCGTGTTTTGAGCCATAATACTACTATTTAACTTTTGATTACAACAACTATCAACATTGAATATTTTTCTCTAATTTACAGGCTATCCGTGAGAACTGGAATCTAAAATACAGCGCGACATACGTGCTGTGCCTCCTGCGTGGTTCGGGCCTGAGACCACAAGACACTGTGGGGTCTTCAGTGGCAGTTGTGTCTGTTAAAAAGCCCGACGATCCGCCCACCAACCTGCTGGTTGTCCTTGACACCGAAGCCACGACTGGGACTGAGGTAATTATGCGATAAGTTGATGTGAAAAGGTGAATTGTCAGGAGTAATGGGTAAAGTTGCTCTTTCGAAGATGACCAAACAAAACGGAACGGCTCCCAATTGCGATGGCAGACTGCAGCAATAGGACTGGTATCTTTGTAATATAAGACTATGAATAGGCCCGCTGGCACGCCGCGCCGTTGCGCTTTGCGGTTCCGGTCGCACTCCGAAGTGACCCTTATAGTCAGCCACTCAGAGATCAAAGTTACTGAATAGTTTAGTTCGGCGTTGTTCTCTAAATTGATCTGAAAATACTACAATGCAAACGAAACGTAATACTCATCATTGTTCCAGTAACAATGATGATTTTAACACTTACCTGTTTTGCTGGCCTAGACAAGATGCAGTTGTTGTAGGGAATATTCAAGTAAGACAAACCTTATTTATTTAAAAATGCGTTGTATGACCTTAAAAACAATTTGGTGTTAAATTGTCTAACACACATCGCTTATTTTAAATTTATTATTTTATGTAGCGTGTTTTTGGTGAAATGGAACGCAAACTCAAAACGAACGAGTTGAGCTTAACTTTTAATACTTTTCTTGGGTTGGTACAGTAGTTCATTGGTTTAAGTGAATAAAAAATTACATGAATATTCTCTATTGCTTTCTTAGGATGTCGTTGTAAAAATAGGAGAAATATTTGACTTTCTACAGGACTGACGCGTATCAGTCTGCTCATGCCAAACTGACTTTCCATCATCCTTAACGCTGAGAGATGTCTGTTATTTTGTCTGGATTGAGGATCCAGATTCTTTTGAAATGGGTCATTTCACTAGAAACTTAAAGAATTTTCTACAAAAATCTACCTCCAATATTCAATTTGAAAAACACAGTATTAAAGGGAATAAAACGATAAATGGATTTCGCCCCGCATAATTTTTACTGTGTTAAAATTAAACCAGTCTAGAAAATAACGTAATGTATTCGCTGCTGTCGATAACACCCGTATTAGTACCTAATGTAGGTCTTTGACGGATCCGCACGATGTACAATTTCATATCTAAAATACTGAATGTGGGTGTTAGTTAGGTATCCTTTTATCTCATTTTTGATAAATTGTGTAGAGTGATTTAGGATGTGTTACATTATTATTATTAAACACCAATATTTAAACACGAGGCACTTTTAGGATTCCGTATGGTAAAAAAGGAACTCTTATAGATTTCTTCTGATCGTCTGTCTGTCGGTCCTTTTGTATGTCACAGCCATTTTACTCCGACACTGTTGGCACTTAACAGTTGAAAGAATCAGGGCAGAATTTGTAAAAAAATAAAGATGTTTAAAGAAATTGAATTCTAATTCTTGTACTCTTGGGGGCCTTAAGAGTCTTCTCTTCAGGCATTTACAATATTTTATAACCCTGCAATAAAAATATAATGTTGAAAGTAAATAGTTTAACGAGGAGCTCATTATTTCAGAACGAAACGGCGGGTGTCCATGTTAGACCCGCCAGACCAGAGCATTGAGATATGGAGACGGCTTATTTTACTATAGAATTAATAGTTACACAAATATCTATAATATCGATACACACATGTGTAAAATAGTTTTGTTTCTTTTTAATAAAGCTGTAGCTGCATAAGAAAAGAGAGACAACGACAGTTTATCAAGTGCAAGGAACTTATATACTAACTGGAATGATGACGTGCAATGCAAAGTCGTTCCGAGCGAGAGAACTTCAAGAGTGGATGTCATCCCTTTCTAATAGGGTATCCAATATTTGTACTTACATTTGGGACACCTTAACCTTACTTAAATAGGCACATTCCAAACACCATTAAAGCCACAATTACTAGGTGATATAACAAATATACAGGGTGTAAACGGACCCTTCACGAAGCCGTCAACCAAGCATTCTGTACATCAAACTAAGTAACTTTACGCAAAAATTATTGCTGGAAAACGAATTTTTTTTTGGGGGTGAAAAGTCACGTTTTACGGTAGAACTCAATGTAACGCACGCAAAACATTGTGCTGATGGGTGGATTGAATAGTACGGGGTCGTGGAGGTATTTAAAATCTTACATTAAAAAAAAAAAACTTGTCAATAATTTGGAACTTTGACCCCTAATATCTCCGTAAGTAAAAGGTTCCCAGGTATGGTCTAGAACAAAAATATGGCCGCAATGACGAGGAGTACAAGTGCCTTTCGGCTTCGTTAAAGGCCTTGTTACACCCTTTATTTATTTAGGTATGATGTTATAGACCGACCGCTTTAACGAGTTCTTCACCTTGCCCCATCAAAGGCACATTAAGCGTCTACAAAGTCCTCCGCGTAGGTATTACGGTACTAATTAAACCAATAGGTGATCAACCTTCAGAATATTCCATTTAAATTGATACCTTCGCGAGGGCTCATTAAAGCGGTCGGTCTATATATTTTGGTGTGCAAATATTAGGCAAGTAAGATGTTCCAAGCTGGCCGTGTGAGGAGAAAAAAACACATTGTAAAGAATATCACTTTTAGCCGTCATGATCAATTTAAAAAAGAACTGCAGCTTTTTTAGATGAAATACTATAAATACTGCTAATTCGTTTCGGTCTGGTTCGACATTGCAGGTGGTGGTGCTCTTAACATTGAAGACCCTCATGGAATACAAATAAGCCTATATTATGTCAAGCCTTCTTGTTGCCTGAGCAGTTTGAATACTGAAAAGAAACAGATAAGGAACCCTCCGGGGTTGAACCCCCAAAACCCTCCTCCTGCCTACGGTCCTGTTTAGATATCAATACCATTTAACCTTGTATAAATTCAAGTTTTATAATTACAGGAGACCCTACACATCTGCGTCAAGCCGTTTCACTACTCGTTCAACCGCAACGAGTGGCTGGTGGAGTGGTTCGAGATCAACCGCCTGCTGGGCGCCAGTCACTTCTACATGTACAACGAGTCGCTGAGCCCCGCCGTCTCGTGTTTGCTCGACGACTACCGTAAGCAGGGGCTTGTTACCCTGCTCTCGTGGAAACTTCCCATTCTGTCTAAAGTAGAGATCAGGTAAATGTGATTAACATAACATAATGCTTGTATTCTCCGAAGGCTTGGGCATGTAGGACATTATGATAGTCCCATATGGTCCTCGCGTGATTGCTTGACGACTACCACAGGCAGGGGCTGGAGACGTTGCTCTCGAGGAAACTTCCTATTCTGTCTATAGTTGAGATCAGGTATAATCAGGTAATATCAGGCCAATATTCCCCGACGGTTTATTCCTAACCTTTCCAAATTCGTTAGTTCCATGGAGTTAGGCGCGTGTGAGCATATTGCCACCGACCGGGGCGTCCACTCCGCGGTTGCTGCTAAGAAAATCTTATAAGATTTACCCAATAACCTGGAAATCCAAACCATACCAATATGCTATCTCCACTTTAGAACACGTCTGCTCCTCTGGCTGTCGGTCCTACGACAGACAAGACCGGCCAACTGCCACTGCTGTTTGGTAACCCTATTAGCTAAGCCGGTGACTCTGGTTCATTTCCAGATCTCATTTCGGTGGTTTAAGCCATTAGTCTTCAAACATTGTCGAAAAGGCGACAAGAAGACTAGACAAAGTTAGAGACAGAAATATGAATGGTTTTTGTTTATTCTTACAGAACAGAAGGCCAGTTCGCAGCTTTCAACGACTGTCTATACAGATCGATGTCCCGCACGGGCTGGCTGCTCGTCATAGATGTGGATGAAGTAGTGTTCCCGCGGAGGGAACGCACCCTACCTGCCTTACTGACGGCGCTGCGGGCGTCTTACAACCCGCCCTCGAAAGCGCCGTCCGCGTTTCTGTTCCGGAACGCATTCTTTTATACTAGTTGGGAGGTGAGTTTCCTTTGAAGGTTTCTGTAGCCAAGGGTATCCACATAAAACCTTTCCTCTGACTAGGTGGGAACGGCACGCACTTTAAGCCTTCTGTATGTCTATCACAGGACGTAAACTATATTTAGCACGGAACGCAAGTGCACGAACTCTCAGAGTAGGAAAATAACAAATTAAACGATGGATGGATTGTGTGAAAGATGATACGGCTATAAAACTGGAGGACACAATGACATAAAGACAATGTTCATTTGTTTAAAAACTTTCAAAGAAATAAGTAAATCACTGCGTTAATTTTCAGGACGACCCCGAGGCCAAGTGTCCTCTACTAACAGCCCGCAAGACGCGAAGATGGACGACGCCGCATGCGCTCAAGACTCGCAGCAAGTACGCGTTGAGGCCGCGCGAAGCCGTCGAGCTCGGCAACCATTTTGTGTGGGAGCTCGCGCGGGGCGCCAGCTCCGTGGGAGTCAACAATGACCGAGCCCTACTGCACCATTATAGGGTATGAAAAAAAAAATATTATTTGACCCAGCGTGCCCTAATGCTTCAGACTTTAGGCTCTTCCTCTATCGTGGGTACAAATTGTCACATGCACGACTTCAGGACCCAAAATAACTATCCTGAGTTCAAAGATTTTATCCTAGTGGTTATCAAAAACGCAGAGCTGATTCTTACTTTTTTCATTGGAAAAACGAATGTAACCCTTTATGTTAACACTAAACATAATTCCATTCCACATAAAAACGTAATCTAAAACTCAATTCCACAGCTTGCTTGTGAATTTGGCGGCGTGAACTGCCTAAAAGTGCCATCGACAGTCGACCGCACATCACACCGGTGGAAAGATGAACTAACGCAGCGTGTGACCGCCCAACGGAAACGCATCGCCACAGTCTGCCCCACGTAAATACCACACCAATATAAATCATGGAGTTTATAGAACACGTCAGTGTCGCGGCCTGGTGCGGACTTTATGAACAAAACGTTCATAGTAGCCACGGAAAGGAATAATGGTGTTAATCTGTGTAGACTATCAAAACGAAATCTACAGTTCACCGAACTCTGATTTAAGGATTAGTACATTTTGTGTTTATGTACGCCTAAGTTATGTGTCCTTGTACTTTACGTGAATCGTTATGTTAAATGGATCCGTTGTGGATGTGTTACTGCCTGAACAAATTCGCGACCAAACTGGATTATGTGATAAAGTCGTGGTATCGTTCTATCTCAACCAAATAGTATTTAAATATCAATCGTGTATGAGTAAGCATGCGTCTGAATGCTAATTCAGATCGGATAACATCGAAGAATGAATTTTGACATCTGTTCCCTTGCCGACTCGTAGTCACGCCAGATTATCACACCAGTATGACAAACAGGATTTTTTTTCTCGTTTGTCACGCCACTGATTTTTCCACACCATGTATACGATAATTGCTAGTGCAGTACCTTTTTATTCTAATAAAGTCGACCTGCTGATCGGCGTTTGCCGACTTTCGTTCTTTGCCGACTATTTGGATTTTTCTACTTTTAGGTATAGTTATTTATTAAAATTTTGTGTACAAGTAAAAAAAAATTGCGTGCAAAGGTCAACCCTAAGGTGATGCAAAGACAACTTTTTCATAATAATAAGGTACTAAGTGTTTACATTTCGTAGTAAAAACAAAATTAAACTATTACAAATGGAATTATATATTATATTTTGTGGTAAGTAGTGCAAGCTGTAGCCTATATAGCTGTGGATGTCCAGTGGTTCATATGATAATGCAACCTTATCTAGTACTTGCCGGTTGGCAACGCAATGCTTGATGATAAATGCATAATGATAAATGCAATTGACAGACTAACGTCAATAGAAATAATTTGCACATTTAAACATCAACGATTTTGCAAATTGTGGATTGTACAAATCACATTCGCTTTGTACCATGGATTTTTGTCATTTTTGTATTGTGAATAGAAAACTAAAAGTACTGGTGTGACTACGAGTCGGCAATGATCTGTTCTTCATTATCTGTTTTAATTTTGGAGCTAGTCATCAAACAGAAATTCCATTCTAAAGAATATTGTATTTTAATTAAATCCTCTTTAGAGTGAAATTTCTGTTTTTATTTGTTTTGTATACCAAATTGAAGCTGGTTTTTGATAGAACATTTGCTTTGTGGCTGAAACTTTTAGTAGGTAGGTACTTACTGATCGGCCATTTTTTTTTTATGCTCTTAACATGAAAATGTTGTGGCTAAGCGTCATTTTAGACAATAGATTAACAATGACATATCCATTTTCTAATGTTCTTGCAGATAATAGAAACTATCCAAAACATGACCCGCTGATCTAAAATTATTTTTTACTTTTTGAGACAATGTGGTTTTAGATGTTTGTTTGTTTTTTATAACCGTAATGTTTTTACTTATGAAATTATTTTATATTTACCTATGCCAAAACTTTTAATTTTATTATAAGTTAAAATGTTATTACGATGATCTTAAATATTGTCTCAGCTTTCTTCGGCCCTATCCTTTGATAACTGTCTTCTTTATGAAAGTAACTTCTAGTGTAGCAGCTATAGTTCTGTCCAAACTTAATGGCGGCTCGGAAGTTAGCTGCGAGTGACGGTTTACGCATTATACAGTCAAGTCGATGCGTGTTCTGCACCCCGCTGATACCTAAAATTATGTTCTGTCTGCGCAGCTTTACGTTAGATGTTCCGAGCCCCTATAAAGTTTGACCTGTGCAGGTCAGCACTCGCCGATAATGCGTAGAGTCTGTTTAGGTTCATGGTCCAGATATGAACAGTGTGTATTTAAGGTACGATGGGACTGACATAAGCACAGCGACTACAAATGGCCCTAAAAAAATATATATAAAAATCACTCGCAGCTAACTTCCGAGCCGCCATTAAGTTTGAACAGAACTATACCAATAAAACTATGTTAAGAATCGTAACTCTCATACGGATACCGTTTCGATTTTGAACAAGTGTACCTGTAGCACCGCAGCACTATGGGATCAAACGGTGCATCCCATCTCAAAAATCTATAACTTAAAATTTCTTGACATTTTGAATTGTAATTTTGTATACGTATTCCTGAATACTTATGCTACTGGATAATTACAAACTATTTCATTTAGTAAAAAAATTGTATAAGAATTTTGTGGACTGAAGATGGCGTATAGGACTAGTTATATTTACTCACTCACACATAACTGTGCAGTCCCAGCGTATATTCACCAAACTTTACTACGTTTACAGAAAATCGCGATGACATGTTTTGCAGAATTATGTTTAATCCCTTGATCCACTCTTTATCGATACCCGTAATTTCTGCAGATCATTGATAGTTTTGGAAGAATCTCCTCGCCGTATTTCCAACATTGCTGTTTCCGGAACCTTGACGAGGTTTATCAATGTGAGAAACAAGCAATTCCCGGAAACTAGTTTGGCTGTATTCCTTTTTTTCTTCTTTAATCATTTTGTTCTCTGGAGTCGATGCAGTCCACTTTTCAAAGCCTAGGTTATAAGAAATATGCAGAATCATTTCCATACATCTTATCTACGCATGTAAGGTAGACAGTCCGTCTTTAAACGCATCTTCATTCTCAATTCTTGCAGTTACTTTTGTTAGATCGTTCATCTGTATAGAAGTTGCTCCACAAACAGTGCATGAAGCACTAGATGGTGTCTGCGTTAACGCTTGAGCAACTTTCCCGTCGATCATAGTCATGAACAGTTCATGTCTTACTTCTATAATATTACCTTCTATTACTGTAAGCGTTCATTAATTTTTGCTTCGAGTTCACTTACTACAGCTGTAGTTTTTTCTGGAGTTTCTTTTTCTAATTCCAGAGAAATGGGTCTGCTATATCTAACTGAAGAGCATGTCGGATTTTGTCATATTATTACTGCTTTAATTTCATCATCCACTAGTCTCAATGGTACAAGTGACACTATAAACATACTGGTGTCCGATATTTGTTCATTTTCTTCAGGTAAAACTTGTTTATGACAGGCAGTATGATCTAAGAGATCTTGAAGGTTCACTTTGGCACTTATATTCGTTACGGTTATGCTTGACGCAAGAGGATAGCAATCCTTCTTTGCTTCAGCCAAAGTTTGGTATGATGAAAATACAGAAAATAAGTTCTTCTCAACAAGTCTCAGCATCAGGTAGGAATATTGAGCTTTGGATAGATCGGTTTAAATATATATATAATGATTCTTCTTTGGTATAGGAAGGTACACCGTCTGGACTTCGTAAACTGTTTCGTAGAATGACTTTTTTCGAACTCTTTCATTTTGAACTTTTTGAAATTCACAGTTACCGAGGGAAGGTATCCGGACACTGACGAACACGCTGAAAACCCGAGTATTTATAGGATCCTTGTTTCAGTAACTTGTGCAAAACCAATGAGATAAAACCAGACCAGGTCAGTTGTGGTAATTATACTGATTATAATTACCACGACTGATAAGAACTCTGCAACATCATTTTTACATTTTTGCTTTTAGCTCGAAATGGCGCAGTAATGACTCAGGTTTTTTTATTTCCTTGTATTACTGAATAGTTAACCCAGTGTCATGGGGGTTAGGTCTGTGAGACCCCGCACATTTTATTTTGCTTGAAGTTCGGTTACTGTCTTTCCGACGTTGCCGTTCTTCTCAGTAGCTGGAGATAATGAGTTGTTCTAAGCGTCGCAGGCAACTCGTTAGTGGTTCGGCAGCCGCACTGAGAGTTACACGTGCGCAAAGTTGAAAAAGGTAAATGAGAACCATCCCCGCACTTAGTGTAACAATTTTCCGCCATTTTGTGAACACATGATTTTAATTATTTACAATGTATTTATGCTTTTATTTTTAGTTTTTCTGTTGTTGTTTATGATTGTAGTTGCCAATATGTAGTTTAATGTATTTTATTTGTGTTGTTTGGAGGTAGTAAAAAAATGGATCGAGAAGAGGCGGAACTGTGCTGACTGTATCAATGATAATGATGCAGAGTGAATAATATTATAATTTTTTTCTAAAGATTTCCTTTATTCTTATAAAATAGTGCCATTAAAATATTAAAACTGACTTGTTTATTAATAACAGAGTTACATTTAACTAGAAGAGAAAGATTTTGTTGATATTTTTTTTTTGTTTTTTTAAAAGACTGTTAAACATGATTAAAACATAATATTTTATGATTTTTTTCTTTTATTTATTTACATGAATACTTAAAAAAATTAACCCGAATAAATTTGATCTTTTTTATTTATGAAATACTATGAATAATTCATGTTTAATAAGTGGGTCTGAATGACCCACCCCCTACATCTTTGTTACACTTTTTCATCCCCATGACGCCGGGTTAAGGAAGCTAAAAATGTCATTAACTCGACATCGGCCGCCATCGGTAATAGAAAATTTCCTTGTCACTTAAAAATTAAATTAAAAAATTTAAAAAATATTTCTTACAAAAACATAACGTAGTTGTAGATCTGGAACAATCAAAAAATGTATAATACTTAAATATTCCTTTGAAGAACATAGAAAATATCTTAAGTTGAACATCCATGAGTAATCTAGTTTATATGTATAAATTATTAAAGTATAAAGTTTGGGTGGAAAAAATTCCACCTAATATATGTACCTAAAACTGTTTTTTTTTATTTACTATTATATCGGATAGCTCTATCATCTTAGAATAAAAAACAATGAAAACGGTTTCAGTAACACGACTTGTCCGAACCATTTTTGAGATGGAAAATACCGTTTGGTCCCATAGCAGTTCGCGTCAGTGGGTGACGCTCAAGAGACGCATGAAATGTAAAGGACGCTGCGCGTTACAGGCTTTGCTGTATCCACCGAAGAGATGTGTTTGTTTTCTTTATTTTTTATTTATTATTATATTATATTATGAGAATTTCTTTTTTTAAGCGTTGTATTCATTTATTTGTGAGATTTTTTTTTTAGAAGCAACTTCCTTAGTAACTTATGTTTGACCCGTCTTAGGCGTCTTACATAAATGTAAAATTATATTCTCAGTTCACATTTTAGAATTTAATAAAAATACAAAATTATTTGAAATAGTAATTTGATGTTCGACCTCACAGTATTCACAAGTGCCCCAAAAAGGAATCGATAACATGCTATCATGAACCCATAATAATTACGATGGACCACTTCAATTAAGTTACATTCAAATAATTTTAATAAATCAAGTATCTATTAAAATGATTATATTATTGTAATATATGTAATATTTAAAGGAGGGATTGTGCCATTCTGGTGTTGTATCGATCTGTCGATAATTTGCTCAATGTTTGAACAACATAATCAGTATTAATGTTAGCAGTCGCTCGAACACAGTCGATATTTATATTATCCACGTCTATAAAGTTTCACTAACTAATTAAACTTCGCCTTGTATACAATCTACACGGTGGAAGGGAACATCAACGCGCGACCTGTTAATATGAATTCAGTGCACGGTTCTAACGTGCAATACAAAACTGCAATACCAACACGGTTAAAATATATGGAGCAACAGTTTTTTTTTAAAGAACCAAGCAGTAATGTTTACACTGGGGGGTCATGGACTGAATTCTTTGTAATTTGTTTTAGATTCAGTACAGAACAACTTGAAAATAAAGACCTATCGTGAATCTACCCAGATGACTAAGAAATTAGTAGATAATATCGGCCAGAAATTGTTTGCATTTTTGTGTATTTCAACCAATGAGAGCAAATGAATGATACATGTAATGCGTCTTTGAAAATCACATCATTCAATAAATCAATTAAAAAAATACTTGAAACATAAAAATATAATAACGATTACATTACATACATACGTATAATCTTTGAAGAATTGTAAATAATATTTCCAGTAGCATTATCACCTCCAGTGTAGAAAGTCACTCTCTTTGTTTTGCAATGTGTTTGTATAAACGAGGAACATACTTTAAGCTGGAAGCGCCAGGGTAGTCCGCGAAATTAAAATTTTCTTATAATATATTATAATAAGAACTATTTCATGAAAAAATCATTCAATAGGGTTAAATGAACATAGAGTGTTGTTTTGATGATTTTAATGATTATAATTCTGTAACTACACACGTGTTACGGACGGAATCATATATTCATCAACATACAACCTGAACCTGACCTGCAAATTGCAAAAAAACGTAAGAAAATTTGAATTTCGCGCCCTCCCTGGCGCTTCCAGCAGTTTGGTAATCATCAATATGACCAACTTTTACTATACGACCAAGTTTGAAACACGAAAAAATATAAAAGCGATTGCAGCACAGAAAAATGTGTTCATTTTCATGAGTTTCCTTAAGTTATGTAACACGTTTAACTTAACATACTCTTATCATTTTAGCAGTACCTAGTAAATTTTTCGTGAAACGCAATGTAATTTCACGAAATCAATGTATTAAATTGTATTATGTAGGTACCGGAGATGTAAAAAATAGTTGAAACACCACAAACATTGCTATTTCGGGGAAAGATTAAGGTTTAGTATATTAATTCAAGTAACTGTACATAATATTATGTAATCGCCATGTAAATATTGTACTTAACCATACGAATAAGTGCACTCGTCTATGTTAGAGTATTATTTTGTACTATGAAATGTTGTTTAGCTAATACTTCACGTTATGTTTGCTACTTGTGACCACACTGCTTTTACGGCATTCTTTTTAAAAGTTTCTTCAAACCGGTGTGGACAGTTTGCGGACTAACCAGACTTTATCGGAAAGGTACAAACATGGACAGTTGCCATCGATCAATAAGGCGAAAATCGCTTGCGCACAGCGTTTAAGCACATAGCAGCAGGCATGCCAGAGGCGTGCAAAGCATTTTGTTTCGAAAATGTAGTATCGGGAACGACCGTCACTGACTTCAGTACATTATCTGTCAAGATTCGATGTCCGAAGGCTGTCCTGCAATCTGTCTATACAAGTTTTACCATTGCTCTACTCAATTCAATTATTTTTGATATGATTATGTATCTACCTACCTACTATCTACTTCACTAGGTTTTAAAACTCGATGCTGTGATTGTTACAATATTCACCGGCAGTAAAATTATGAATATGACCTGTAACTAGTTTGTTTTAGCAAAGAAATCTTGCTGTTAAATGTATTTTATCATAATTATTATTCCATGTCATACTGTAGCCATGTAAGTGTATTCGTTGTTTAGATAAAAAGGGCACAAGTCACATATTATGAATTTATTATCAAAATTGAGTATGAATAACTTCTTGCTTTTTTCACCGAAAATGGAATGGAATGTCTAAAGGTCAATTTCAGTAACTCCTTGTGGCTTGCGCCCTTTATACTCAACGTTACATTACAAGTAGCATGCTATTCAGATATCCATTAAATGCCTGAGTATATAATCCGGAAATATCACGCGCAAAGATCACATGTTTGGTTAAATCGGATAGGTAGGATCGTGTCTTCATGGATCCTTTATTGATTTACTATATCAAGTACTATTTAGAAATAATTTTATCATATTCACAAAATTATTCGGATTACAAGCTGCATTGAAGTACAAAACAGGCATTGGCATTTATAAAAATTAGAGGTATTTCTTTAAATCGTACCCAAACACATTTTCTGAACGGAGTCAGATTAATATCTGTAATGTTAAGTTAGAAAATTAATTGTTAAGAAACTGAAATAGTCCATATTACTGCTGTATGAAAAAGCTATAACAGTAAAGTTGACCATGGGTTTCAATCATATTTTAATCAACATACAAACTGACACTGACCGGTAAATTGCAAAAAACGTAAGAAAAATGGAAATTCGCGGGCTACTCTGGCGCTTCCATCTTAACTATTAATTTCTTCGTACTGCACAAACTGTCTTATCCAGGGCGCCCAGTTCCTTGAGCTATAGCATTCTGCAAATCGCCACTTACGAAATATCGTTTCATTTTTCATCCCATTATTCTGAAACATATCAAAGGTGTACATGAAATCAGACTGCTTTATTTTGACTTTTTTTTTATAAACGTATTTTTAATAATAATCCACTGTGCACAATATTTATAAAATAATACGTGTAAGGGTTGTAAGTACATAAAACTGCACTGAAACATTTTTATTTACTATTGCAAGATAATTTCTAAATAAATGAGAATAAACGCACTTTTATCGCAAACAGATTTTTCTGAAATGGCAAATTATAGTCTAACCTTTATTTTTATATTTTTTGTTAAAAAAAGCTGTATCTTATAACCTAACCTAAACTGCCTGGTTTCCAATCTCCAAAGTATACCCACTGATGTAGTTATATCCTAAGATTACTATGGTAAAGATAGGTAGACGAATCAAGAACATTATGTCAAGAAAGGCTGTGTCTTCCTGAACAGACACAGCGGTAGAAAAGACTTTAGATAGGCAATTTTAAAATATAGTTGTTCTTATGCGTGTTACCTACTGAAACCCAGCATTACTTGGCATTTTATCGCGGCACTTCTTGTGAAGGCAATGATGTTTTATTTCAGGGCCTATACCACCACCTATCATTTTAATATTACTTCAGTGTGGGAAAGAGATGGAGCTATACGCCCTGTATAATTATGTCTCTTTCGCACACTGAAGTTAGATTTAGTAATACTGCCATAAGAGGTGGTGGCAGGTCGCCAGTACAATTAAAATAAATCTTTCATCTTTGCCTCATGCCAAATATACTGTGCATTTTATTTCAAGTACACTTTTAAAACTTATGAACTTAACCATAGCTAAACAGCGTTTGATAGACAATTGGTAACATTTTAGTGGCAAAAAGGATATTTTGTGTCTATATTTTATCTGTGATGTCTATTTTAGAGGTGTGGAGCTGTATTTGTTCAAAGGAGAAAGTGATTTGTTAGTGGAATGTTGGAATGATCTTTTTTATTAAAATAAAAGAATATTGACATTTATGTGTGTTTTCTTCTTTTACGATTGATGTTATTATAAGCACGCATTCCAAGTATGATATTATGCTGTACCTGACGGCGGGCATCATGCTTTGAGACCGTGATCTAGTATATATTTTACTTAGCACGAACTTTGGTTAGGCGTTATTCCTACCACTGTGCAGCCATAGATTTCTGCCTCAGCCTCGGAAGATGTTTACCTAACCTGAGATACTGTGCCTGAATAGAGCTTGAAAGGCAACTTGTTAACATTGAACACAGTGGCAACGTCATAGTTCAATGAGGGGTGACTCATGAAAATAAGACAATACGCGTTGAATTGAGAACCTCCCCCTTTTTCGTTTTCGTCAGTTAAAAACTATAATTTTTTGCTACAAGGCTCCAAATTACTTTGAGCTAGCTACAGATTCGACGTTACGTACCACCAAGTGCATCGTACTTGGATTCTTCAAAATCTTATTCGACTAGTGCCATCTATCGATTGAACAACGCAAAAGTTTGGAGTTTGGCCCAATCTGATTGGGTTGGGCATAGTTGCGCCCCGAGAATCGAATTTGCTTGATGTGATCGTGTTCATGAAGATGGCGTGATTCTATTACGTACGGTTAGAGAAAAAATTGCGCCCGGTTAGTATATTATCATACTTACTCATGAGTAGGGAAGTGGGTTCATTCTCTACCTGTTAATGTTAATTAATAAAAGGACGGGATTTATTCTCACAGTTTTAGAAGATTTTTGAATCCTATCCTAATTAGATCTTGTAACACTAGGATAGCCAATTAAAAGTTACGATAGATGAACGTTCTGAAATTGCCGCTAGACTCTTCAAACACTGTAACTCTCAAAATTCAGAATCCGCAATGGCGAACACCAGCAAAACCAGTGTTTTTCAGAACGTTCATCTATCGTAACTTTAAAAAAAAACTATAATATGTCAGTACATATTATAGTTTTTTTTCATATGGTAGCGGAAGAGTAAAAACATTTATATATTCCACGATCTATCTAATTATACTAATATAATACAGAGGTAAAGTTAATAAGTTTGGATGTATATTATTAATCTTCAGAACTACTGACCCCATTTCGAAAATTCTTTCACTAGTGGGAAACTACACTATACTCGAGTATCGTAGGCTATGTATAAAAGTTTCCCCTGGGACAAATTCAAAAGTCAGTACTTAATACTTTAATAATATAAATGCGAAAGTAACTCTGAAGTAAAGTTAAGTAAAGTATCTTTTTGTTACCTTTACACGCTTTGATGGCTGGACGGATTTCGATAGAAAGCATACTGGTAGACCATGACCTGGATTACAGCATAACTCAATCAGCCTATAATGTTCCCACAGCTGGGACAGGCCTCCACTCTGTGAGTGGGAGTCGGCCGTTATCTGCAACGCGGTCCAAACTGGATTGGCAGATGTCACACGTCTTGTGACTTCTTGGTTCTAGGATTTGCCGGTCCCCCCATGTGGTTTTCCTTTACCCTTTTGAGGTTAGAACTTTGGAAACTTTTCACCCCAGTATTAAGTTCCCGTGGGATGATTTCCGACATCCACGCATGGAAGCCACGGGCAAAAGTTAGTACCTAACATAACATAACATCACGCGTGTTATCCCCGAAGGGTTAGTCAGAGGTATACCCCCATTTCGCCAGTTATGTTTATGTCCCTTGTGATAGGGGGCGAGTCTATTGCCATCTACCGGTGGCACCCAGGCTCCGTGGGTGCTACTGAGAAATTCCTGATGGAGAACACCAATAACACTTTACCCCACCCAGGAATCGAACCCAGGACCTCATGCTCAGCAGTCGCGCTTGCGATCACTAAACGCTCGTGACTTGGGCGCTCGTGGCTGTATAATAACAGCCGCATGGATGAATGTTTAACGTAAAGCAGTGCTTGTCATTTGTTATTTGACAGTCGTCACGAGTAGGTAGTAAGAAGTCCGAAAGTCTGACAACCAGTCTTACTAAGGGGTAGCGTGTTATCATATTACTTAGTTACTGGGTTGTGGAGGTCAGATACGCAGTCGCTCTATGTAAAAACCTGGTATTCCGCTACATCTGGTTAAACTGGAAGCGGTTCCTCTAACATAGTGGGGAAAAGGCTACGCAAATGATGATTTTCTACTGATTGAAGAAATAAATGGCACAAACTGCTAACCAAACCTATCATAGTGACTAGTTACGTAAACAAAGCTGAAATCCTTAGTTAATTTATAATTTAGCGTGGGGGCTATAATTTATACTTCAGCGGCGTTACAAATCACAGGAGATAAGGTGCTGGCTGTGTGCAGCGGCCCGACATATGACTAATGACCACAATTAACTCGGAGGAATCGGGTCGCGACCAACACCATTGTTTTTTCACCTCTTAGAATAACACAAATGTTTACTGGTCACTTTTATCGTGATGACAATGTCCAGTTTTCATTGTTGAGTGCTTGTGAATGCTGAAGAACCTTGGTGAGATAGTTTTTAGATAGATAGCTTCCTCATCGTCTTCACCATTTCTGCGGAAAGATGTCCCTTGAGGAATAAAGGCTTCCCTAAGCATCGTCATGTCCATCGGTTTTCGGTTTCTCGCATTCAGCGGATTCCCGGCAGCAGATGAAGTCTTCATCCCTTCATCCGCTGCTCTTAAAGATACCTGCCCCCGTAGCATGACCGTGTGTGGTATGTGGTTGGTCGCCACTCCAATGCTTTTCGGCCTCATCGGCTATCCGTTTCGCTGTCACTGCCTTTGATGGAACTACAGTTCATTGGGCTTTGCACCTGCTTGATCCAACTGCGCTGCTCGTCATTTTAATACCTATCGTTTTTTACAGGGTATTTGTTTGCAATTTAAACCTGATTCAATGTCAAGTTACTAGCTTACAAATGTATTCTGGTTTTATTGTGGTATCATCACATACACGTTTGCTGGGAGAAAACTCAATTTTCCTCTGTACGGTTATCTCACAATTACTGCATGTCACAATAAAGAATTAAGAATTCTCCCATGCAGTTCGTAGCACACAAGCAATTTTAACATTATCTACACTTCGCTACTCTAAACCGTCCGTGGAGACGGCTAATTTGTGGACTTGGGCCAGTTTAATCAAGCCGAGAGACCAGCTGCAGCGTCAATAACAATTTAATTCTTTGTGAACTTAGCCCGAAATTAAGGGACTTTGTTTGCACTACGAAAGTGCATGCAATGCAACACCGTCAGAGTAAAATGAGCCACGTTGACTCCCCCTATTTATCACAATACACGTAATATATTTTCCTTGTGGACACATTTTCCATTTCGCATACAATATAGTGCTGTCTCCTTTACTGTTATAGTGATAGTTTCGCCCAGAAATGTGAACCAAATAATAATATATTTAGGGAACAAAACAAGATCTTTGCACGTAGGTAATGTTGCGGATTTTCGTGGATAACTTGATAGTAGACCCTAGCGTATTACGAGATTTGGTCCTAGTCCATACATGTACTGAATATGGTTTCATTGCCTCGAATGAGGGTATGTACCTACAATAAGGCTTGCTACGTTAAAATGTACATGATAGAGCTTCTTTTTATTTATTCTTACTTTTTCCTTACCTGAACTCGTAGTATTTCCCCACCTTATTCCTCAAGTTGAATAATGTCAGATTTGATTTCACATGTTTCGTTATATAAATCTGGATGAATCAAATTGGCACAAAATATGGGAGGTTTGTAGTAACAAGATGTAGGATTATGATGGTGTCGATGAAATGTACAATTTTATATAATACTAGCACTACGCCCGCGACTTCGTCCGCGAAAATCGTGATAGCTCGGCTAATATGCATGATATCTTTATAATTTATAGCCTATAGCACTCACGAATAATGTAGCTTTCTACCAGTGAAATAATTTTTAAAATTGGTTCATTACTTCCGGAGATTACCCCCTACATACAAACAAATTTTACCTCTTTATAATATTAGTATAGATTATACTGTAATTTGATTTATGTAATTTACCGTATATTTATCTCAGTGTCGAGTTAAATAAAACTACAGAACTACTGTTAAAAGACTCCTCCATCGATGCACAAGCACGGCATAGAACATTTTTCTGAAGATATCATAACATACCTTAAGACTTTGTAAATAGATCTTAAATTACAACTACCACATGTTCTTTAAGTGGGTCCTCTGCAATAATTATCATTGCAAAGTGAGTTCTACAATCTTGTAAATTGGGTGTGTTTTAATTTGCAAAGTTGAAACACTTAGCAGTGGGTGCTATTCCTAAAACTACTCCATGCCGTTGAAGAGCTTACTTCCGTTCGCTGAAGTGGCTATAATAAATACAGCCGGCGACTTAACTCTTACGTTTTCGAATAAAGACATTTATATAGCAGTTTGCAATTATTTCTTAAGGTTTTATTTAAAAACGGTAGGTCTAAAGTCTACACTTACCGTATTGTAAATAACGTTCTTTAGCTTCTACCTACCCCAATGACAAAAGGTGTTGGTTTATGTATGTATGCTGTATATATGTTTATTTTACCTACCGTAAACGTGTTGATGTTATAAATGAAGGGCAGTTCCTAGAAGGGAACAACTTTTACGTGAAGCCGGCAACCCAATTGCGTAACGCGCTTTCAATCGCAATCCGAAGGATATGGATGAAAAATTTTAATGCCTTGGTTTAAACGACGATACAGTATCTTTTTTCTTCAACGTTAATAATACAATAAATGTTTTTGAATACTGTGAAACTGAATGGCATTGCCACAATAAGTATTTTACTCAATTGCTACGCTCGTGGCATCACGGCGGAGAGAAGAAGAAGCGTCAAGTGTTCGGAGACTTTCAAGGACAAGGCGTTTGTCATATAAAAGCTAGTCACATAAAAGCTGGTCGTCACAGTTCAGCGGAAAATCGATAATGGCTGATTTTTTCTCAATACGATTGTTTTCGAAACGTTGGGCAAAATAAAATCCGGAGCTAACAGTTGTTAAAGAAGAATCTTAAAAGAACAGAGTCCTTATTTTTGTTTTCGCTCCAATTCAAAGTTCCTAACTGCATTTAAGAACAAACATCTTAGGAATAAAAAACAAAAATGTTAAGAGTGCGATAACAGGCTGGCGAGCAATAAGCGGGGGAGTTGTGGCAGAGGCAACGGTTTCAAACTTTGACCGTAACAGCCTTCCGCGATTAAAGTAATATCCAGCACAGTCGGCTGCACCCTCCGCCATAATGCGTACCCTCAAATCATAGAAATAAGGAAATATGTTATATCGCTGTGGGGTGCGTGTATCCAACACTTCTTGAAGTTGGCGCTTCATTTGATGGTGTTAAGAACTTCGGTGACAAACTTTCTACTTTTTTGATTTAAAAGGATTGAATGAAACGTATTCAGACATTTTTAAAAGGCTGTACAACGGAAGGCAAAAATGTAGCTTCTTCTAACAATACCAACACCAGATTCTTTGTTTGTTCTTTCTCATTGTTGAGAAGCCTAATAAATAAATAAATTAGGATAAAGGTGACATCGACACGTCGACGGCATCAATCGACAGCAATCTAGTTACACCTTGTATCATTTCCAAATATATTTATTATTATCTTATAAAACTGCTCAACTGGTCATACTGGGGGCCATTGATTTATGTTTGCTGTTACATTATGGCATCCCTCGCTTCTACCATCCTATAAATAAATAAACTTATAGACTTTTGCCCTGTGGCACTGCAACATGAAGAATCTATTTCCTTATTTCAACTTAAATGTAGGAAGGTTATGCCACGTCATTGCGGTAACCAAGTCTTCTTACCTTAGGGAGAAAGATAAAGAGTTTTTAGATATACGCGGCCTTCAACAACGAACAACTTTTTTGTAGAAAACTCCATGTCGTTTGAATGTGTGGGAAGCTCAGTAGGCGTCGTTTTTATTGTACACATTTTTAGATAAATAAAGCTCTGGTAGAACACCTTTTTGTTATGTTTAGGGTTCACAATTGTACGGTTTCTACTTTATTTTTGCTCGATTTCTAAAGGGTGTATTGTCCCACTGAAGGACGAAGGTCTTAAAAATCTGATTGGTAATAGCGGACAGACTTGCACTCCATGTCAACAACATTGACCCAAAGTGAAAAACGTACGCGACACCCTCACATCACATACCATCACGTCGTTACCGCATAATATAGTGCCGACATTCTGCAAACACTCTGTGACAACACACTGCAAATAAGACCCCTATTATGACGTAGGAAAGTAGCACGGCATGTAAATGAAGGTTATACAGGCACCGCCTAAAATATCAGAGCAATTTGACAACGCAACCCGTTTCAGTCAAACGATTCACAATGCGGAACGAGTGAAATGTTGCCAATAAAAAAGGTCAAACGGATCGCCCGGGGCTCGGTTTTCAATATCTCACGGCGCAGGTAGAGAAGTTTTAGGGGGACCTGTCGGATATATCCTCATTTTGTCTGTCAATCGCAAGTTTTCTTCGGCTGCGAATCAAATACAATTGGAGAAGCATTTTTGGTAGAAGAAATTGACAGATTTCTGAGTTATGAACGACTAAAGCTTTCCACACTTTCTAAAGTGAGGTAGTGTAATTTAATTACCAATGAATTGCAGACCAGATAACCTAAACCATCTTCTTCTTAGCGTGTTGATGACCATCAAAATTTAGTCATCCCAAAATTTGGGGACAAGTTAAACCATGAACAAGGCCGACCTTTTGAAGAATTCGGTCATGCTGAAATATGTAAACTCAGACCTAATCAGAGTTAGTGCAATTTAAAAGATGAAGTAAGAACTAGAAGTAAATCCAGAATGCATTGAAAGGTAATGTAAAAAATCACTCCACTTCCTGTTGGTTAGTTCCAGCTGAATTGATTCAAAGGTAGTTTGTAAAAAGGATAAAAAAGCCATGAGACTACTAGGTACGAAAGTCGGCGCACACAATTTGGAGTCCCATTTTATAGCGGCGGCGATTCTAGTCCAATGCGGTTTTATTTGCTGGCATTTCAATGACGCGGCAAAAGTAGAACGGTAATAGAAGTGCAGGAAATGTGAAGCGTCGTTTCGACGTACGATGGTCTGTGGTCTATTTTTTGGAGGAAAACATGAAAACTTGTGGTCCCCGTTTTATTAGTTAAAGGTTGCAGTCGTTTTGGTATCGATATAGTGAGAAGATACTGTTATCTTCTCACTATCATCGTAGATCTAATACGGGGCCCGAAACTCGTTAGACATATTGAGACAGAAAAATATGATTTTTAAACTGATATTTGAAGTAACTACACTACTAGCAGTTATAGAAGCCCCTTTTTAAATGTACCATTTTTTTTTGGTTTTGTTGCAAAGTGTTTAGATATCGATACACATCACGCCTGCGAAGATTCACCAGCAAATTCTATTAGACCTTGTATTCTAAAATGTGTGTTTACACGTGTAGACTTAACGCTATTAGTTTTTCCTCGTACTTACTAAGGATTACGGATCTACTCAAGCGAATTTTCTTAGAAGGTGACGACATGGTTAGCGTAAGATGACGATGGGTGGGAGTGGCCTACCGTCAGGGGAACGGTTGATCCATTTGGTCCTATGATAACTTTTTAAGAAAATCAATTTGTATTTGTGAGATCTTCAATAATCGGGCCACTTAATAGTCTCAAAAGAAGTTCTTCTTAAACTGAGACCATTCCACTACTCATGTAACGCATGCATGTGTGTGTGTGTGTATGTCATTCATGTGTGTGTGTGTGTATTGAATCCCATGATTCAATTTCAATAATGTAATAATGTTTTACAAATTCTATTTCTGTTCTAGTCGAAACAGAAATATTGCAAACAATTGTCTCTAATACGGAGTTGCGATGTGTGCATATGACTCGTATTGGGCCATAACCGTTTCATTGGCAATCGAACAGTCCTCTTCAGAGGCAGATAACTGTCTGGCGCAGTCGGCTGCAACCAGCCACTAGTTATTAATACGTGGTGTCCATTTACTTACATGTAGCGACTAATCCTCTAAGGCATAGTCGGTAATAACAACCAACGCAAGCTAATTGTAACAGCATTAATATGGTAGCTTCAATTTCAGCTCGGTGAATAACAAAAACTTTTGTTATGGTTGTGATATAATTTAGAGTCTCGCTTTCTTTATCGTGTAGTTAGTGCAGAGTTTTTATGCCGCTTATGGGCCTCTGGTGCGTCAGGTCAGGTGCGTGCCTTGTGTTCGAACTCGTGAGCTATGACTTGGTAGTCCGACGGTCGCACCATTAGGCTTTCACTGCTATCGAGTCCTCCTACAGTAATACTATGTTTAATTTATTTTCGATTGTTTACATTTGTCATGGATATCATCAACACTAGAGTCATTTCATTACTTAAAATACCAAATAACTAAAGCCTTTAACATTTTCAAAATTGGAAGGCCGCCGAAGCCGTTAGCCCCTCGAAATCAGAAACCCATTTAAACCCTTCCAGAAATCAAATCCTTACTTTGTTCATACTGATTACTGTTATAATCTCCGCCTTGTTCCATAGTTTGTTCCTTTAGCGAGTAGATGAGAACCTTTTGGAACACAATAAAGCATTTGTAAACGACGAGCTGAGACGAAATCTAGATAGGGCGAAGCATTCGGGTTATTCGAGTCGATTTGCAAAGGCTCTCGACAACTAATCCAGTTTGAACAGTTGCAGATATCGGAATCTGTGTATCCAAGTCCATCGGGCTTGTCGAATGGTCGGTGCCTTGAGAATAGCTTCACCTACAGATTGCATCGAGTAAGCCCTAGATACCACGTAAATAATTTGACAAGCGTCTCGCAATCGATGAGTACATTCTCTTTGGTTGAGAACAGTATTATTAAGCTGTTTACACCCTGTATAAATAATACAGGGTGTAAACAGACCCTTCACAGAGCCGTCAACCAAGCATTCTGTACATCAAACTAAGTAACTTTATGCAAAAATTATTGCTGGGAATAGAGTATAAAAAAAAAAAAATCTTACATTGAAAACATGTATTTAAAAAAAAACTTGTGAAAAAGTTGGAACTTTGACCCCCAATATCTCCGTAACTTAGAAGGTTAACAGGTTTGGTCAAGAACAAAAAATGATCGCAAAGACGGTGAGAACAAGTGCCTTTCGGCTATGTTAAGAGTCTATTTACACCCTTTGTAATGCTCTGTGGCTGAGAATCAAAATGAGAGCAACAGTGTGTAGTAAGTATGAGAAATAAATTCTAGACTATTAATAAGGTGGACGAAAGGTCTCTATGGAATAAATGTAGATAGCCATCTACACGCATAGGAAACCCCTCTTTACACATATGAATAACACCCTCGTTTACCTGCAAAACGATATTGAAAATCGGGCCAGGCGATCCGTTTTACCTTTTTTTATTATTGGAGCGTTTCACTTGTTCCGCATTGTTGACTCTCTGCGTTGACTCATTTTTATTTCTCCAAAATTGAATGACGTATTTATCGAAGTGAATTTTTGGAAAAAAAATATTTTGTTAAATCTACGCTCGTTATGAACGCTCGATGAGGGTCGAGTTTTGTGAAAGTAACAAAAGGGACGCCACAGTATTATTTATTTGAGTGCCTTTGATTCAATCCGTCTTTCTCGTATGAATGTCGTAGTTAATTTAAATATCATTAATTTGATTGGGACTTCAGGGGCTTTGGGTGGCGTATGAAAGCAAAGGCCGCGCTTTGTCGGCGCACATAAAAGAAGCAGGTGCGTAAGGGTAAATTTCCGGCGAACGGGAAAAATTCCGTGTGTGTAACGTGAAAGGAAAGGCATTTCCTAATAAACACAGGTTTGCCTTTCTATATCTTCTGGAAATGAAGAATTTTTGTACAATAACGTAATGAATTGGGTAAGAAGGTCGAGGTCAATCGTTTGAATATCAATATTACTAAAATGTACAACGTATTTTATTTCAGAAGCTGTATGCTCTGTAACATGATATAATAAATAAGGCCGATGTAGAAAAAGATGTTGGCAGTGTCGCAGGCAGCGCCAGCAGTGCGGTAAGTATTCGTACAGAAATAGAGGTAGGTGGTAGTAATTGCGACGGTGCAGTCGAGTGCGACATCAGTAATTGCTCGGCAGGGGACAGTGACAGTCGCCTGATGAATGGAGCCAGTGGAAAATTCACTACGCGGAAAAACTCTAGACATTTCTGTAAATTAAAACTGTAGCACTCAGCCTGATCTTGTTATCTACCTAGTTACCGGTTGTTTGTTTCAATTTCTTTGTTTTCTATGAAATTGACACCGAGGCTGAAGTTAATAAATCACGTGCTACTAAGGTTTGTTTTTCTAAAAACTTTTTTACTCGGGCACAGTTTTTATTTATTTATTTAACACTTCAAGCACAAAAGTACATAGGCGGACTTAATGCCATAGGCAGTAATCTAGTATACTTAGTATTCTAGTATACTTACGACATGGAATCAAAATATCTGCTTTGGGTTATCACGGAGATCTATTTTCAGTAATGTAGGCATGTGCTGTGATGAAGTATGTAACAGAAAAGCATAAAGGTGTTGGGTCGAACCGAAGTAACATCTGAAAGGGCAGGAAGAAAAAAAAGTACAGCACAGAAAAGTTATTACAGAACAGATAAATGTATCTTATTTATTATTAAAATACATTTATTTTATAAATTAATGTATTTTCTTTCTTTATATTATGGTTTATCATTAGCACTTAAAATTGATATTTACCACAGAACAGAAATTTTTTCTGTTCTGTGATATTTACCATGTTTATCATTTGTTTTGAGTTTCCGATATCCCGTTTTAAGGACGCGTTTGCAAAATCGATAGGTCCAGAATCGAACTACTACATTGACACGGATCATACACACAAGTGAACTCATTTTGAAAGATTCATTTTTTTTACGTATTTCTTTGTAATAAAATTATGGTACCTACAAAAAGTATGTGCTAATGATAAACCATAATTCGTAAGTATTAGTGACCATGTCAGTTTAGAAACATAAAAATTATGGTTTATTTACAATCCAAAACCGCTAAAAGCAATAATGTTAAAATTATGTAACCACATGTCAGAAAATTGCAGCGTATGTGAACAAGAAGTCATTTAAAGCATTTCTAATTTCGAATGAACTGTACAGAATAATATATTTCTCTAGGGAGTGAGCGAATAGTTCGGGGCGTGGGTGAGGTCAGTATTTTAGTTGTGCAAACCAGATAACAGTCCCGACTGGCCTGTTGCCGATACATTAACGGGCAATACTCCAAGCTCAACCGCGAAGGGTCCATGTGTAATAATTTATTACCGGCTCGTTTCATATGGATGTGTTACTTTGGCCCTAAAACAACACTATTTATAGTATATTTTCCACATTAACAACGACTACTTACTAACTCTATTTGTTTACTGGGGCCTGGTTAACGATAACGCTTTTCTTTATTTCACCGTTGCGTGAACGGAAATGGCTTTTTCGCTTTGAAACTGTCATTTCGAGAGCGTCAATAAAACGTCAAAAGAAATTATTGGGGTTTTCGGTTCTCCCAAATATTTTTGTAGTAACAAAACTTCAGTAATTTGCATTCAGAGCACTGTCAATATTGCACTTCCTCACGGCACCTCACGGCAGATCGCTCACGTGTTTTAAAATTCGAGTGTATCGAAACATGAGAGGCCTGTTGTATATTAATAGGTTTTCTGTGTAACCGGTAACTGGGTATGTTTTAGTGGTGCACTGACGTGGCTTTCTGTTACCAATTTCGGGATACTGGCCGAGGTACCATCCCGATAATAAACTCGACACCAAAAGTGGCTTCGACCAACTGGCGGCTTATTTTGATCGCAATTCACCATGTCTGGAGGGTTTAATGGTACGTTCATTTCTATTTATAACTACAATGTGAATGTTATACCTACTGTAGATAAGGGAAAATACTTTCCTCGGATGTACTTAGGTGATGTTTTCAGACTGTTTCATACACATAGAGAGATCTTCGAACCTCGGAAAGCACGTTAAACGTTGATTCAATACGAGTATTTTAATAAACCTTACAATTCTGATAGCTGAAACGTTCGGATCCTGCTGTATGGATTAGGACATTAGTTACGTATAATGCGTAGATAGCAGCTGATCCCATGTAGTAGCCGTACCGTTTCTGGGAACCCTAGTAGATACTAGGTAATCTACATACCGCAACTCTGCGCACCTTGTGAACAACCGACCCTTGTGTCTTATACTTGAATATTTATACGTCAGTATTTACACATAGGACCTAAGGCTAGTAACACAATGACGTCGTCAAGTCGCTTGCTTGGTCCTACAAGCATAATTAAGTTAGCCGTTTCCTCCTCTTGACACTCACGGCTTCCGTGCGATAAGGACGGCGGGCTTGTTTTTCTTTCATTCAGCGACTACATTGTGTTTGGGTTAAGTGGTGACCTGCATGTGTAGCTCGCCTAAATGTTATTATCTACCCTAATGGTTTTGTGGTTTTCCGTGAAATTAATTAATTCAAAAATACAATGAGTGTTTTTATTTAGACATGGTGTTTTTATATTTCAGTATGACATAAAAGGTAAGATAATATCATAAAAAACCTATCAAAACCATGATCGAAGTGATAAGAATTATCATAACAGTTGCGAAGAACAACTAAGAGCAAAATAACTTTATATTCACAAAGGAATATGTGGATATTACTCCCATGAGGTAGTCTAAAGCCTAAGTTCGCAAACTAAACGCTGCGAACAATTTAATATACCTATAACCGGAGTAAATTACTTGAAAGTGTCGTTAATAAACGTAGTACATACATACTACTGCTTTCTAACTACACACTTCCAGTATAAGCTGACCCTGCTATGTACGATCTTTCTGTACTTTTCCGAGGTCAGGTTGTACTGGAAATAAACGGTTTGATTTGTCGCCATGTGTACGTACTCTGTGGTCATATATCATAACATGCAGTGCGAGTATTCTGAGCTTGCATTGAATAGCTATGATTTATGGTAGATTGCCACAATTAATTCAAAAATTGAGCGTATGAGTTTTATTACGATGATAAATTTCGATTGTGGGAATATCTATAGCCTCGTTGCTCTGGTTACAGTATACTCGCACATTACAGGTTATGTTAATTAACTAGTGAAATGTCAATTTAGAATGCTGGCCCTGCATTTGCAAAAAAAATAACCAATACTAAACTATGCGCGGTTTTGCGAGAAATGGAAGGAGTGGGAAAGGCCTTTGCCAGAAGTGGGACAGTTCAGGCAAGAAAAAAAAACTAATTATGGTGTAAGTGATACCGTGATATCACGAACCTTTACCATGGTAAAACATGATTATTGACCAAGCAGCATTGAAATTGTTCGTCTGCTAAAAAATCTGTCGTTCCATACATACGTACCTACATACCTAAACTCACGCCTTTTTTTCATGGGGGTAGGCAGAAACCACAGAATGCCACCTGCTACGATTCTTAAATACTCCTTTTGCCTCGTCCACGTTCATATTTTTTTTTTTTTTTATAAATCTGGTCATACACGCACGTTGGTTGCGTTCCATAAATTTAGACCATATAAGCAGAAGAATAGAAATGCTATTGGTACAGACCATTATCTTACTCAAATAGGCCATGAAGGCTTCAAACAAAATAGATGGAAATCGTTTACTTATTGACCGAAAGTACTAACAGGATCCACACACATGTATCAACTAAACAAAGAAAAATTACAACTGATAAAATAGATAAAAACCTCCTTTTGTGGCTGAGAACAACAAAAGTTTTGTACGAGTTCTTTCACGGAATTAAATAATGGTCCTAAATATTTTCATCATGTATTTGAAAGTATTACTTTGCGACATTTCTTTCGTCCTATTTGTCTTCGTAATCGTCCGGCGGAGGTCATTGGTTCCCGAAGCCATTAAGCTTATAGATATCGCTGTTATAGATTAACAAACATAAGTCTGTGTGCGAAGGTTTCACAATATACGTCTGGTTTCTTTATTTGTTTAGGATACGTTGCTGAATGTTGAAGTTACAAAGCTTGACTCATTACAGAGCCTCCAGGAAGGGCTAAAAGTTCCTATTAATTATTAAGTTATCTAATACCTTTCATTGTTTGCTCCATCATTATAAGGATAAAAATAGATATATACATATAATACTCTTCATTATATACTTACAACATACAAATTATGAAATTACAGGTATGACATTTTACACAGGGAAACACATTGTATAAAAACATTCATTTTTGATCAATGTGCGTATTTATACCTTAGTTTCATATCAATTTGGATTCATGAAACCATAGGCAACGACCGCACTGGTAAAGCAATGGCGACAACAAGACGAAAATAATTCCGCAAGCCGCATTTGCAATGCGACCACCCCATTAATTAAAATATGTTTGTTTTAGTCGTGTCGACGGAACATCGCCCCGGCTTTACTAATGCGGCTGCAGCCTTACTTGCAAAGAAAGTTTCAATTTTTTACATACATTTAAAAATCTTATTAACATCAGTAAATGAAAATTTAAGAATATTCCACAATTTTAGTTGAAAGCACATGTTACAAACTTCAAGTTCTAAATAAAATTATGTCTATGCTGGTCATCGTACCACCAATAAAAAAGAAGACAATCACTATAACACTATAACCTTTTTAGAAACAAGTCAAATTCGTATAAAAGAAATGGAGCAGTGAGGCTCTATAATCACAAAATTAAAACACTTCCACACATCCCAACTATATTGGGGTCGGCTTCCAGCTGAATACGAGTATTTTACATGGAGCGACTGCCTATCTGACTTCTACAACCCAGCGACCCCAAAAACCACGAAAATGACACCCATGACGATAATACCAAAAATTTTCGTCGGCGCCATCTTGGATTTTCATTTTGACCTAATTTTAGTTATCAGTGACCCCAAAAACCACGAAAATGACACCCATGACGATAAAACCGAAAATTTTCGTCGGCGCCATCTTGGATTTTCATTTTGACCTAATGTTAGTTATCAGTGACCGCAAAAACCACGAAAATGACACCCATGACGTTAAAACCGAAAATTTTCGTCGGCGCCATCTTGGATTTTCATTTTGATCACAACAGCTGGTTGACCTCAGTTGCGTTATCAGCGACCTCGAAAACCATGAAAAAAACCAGTTGTAACCGTGTCCACCAGGGGTGGCTACAGTGAATTATTTTGATAATTTCATTCTCACTGGCCGGGGGTGGCCAGTGGGAATTATTTTTAACAGTTGTGACCCTGTCCACCCGGGGTGGACAAGCAGGGGGTGGACAGCGGGAATATACAAAAAAAAAACACGTACTAAAACATAAACTGCAAATTAAGAGGTCTCAAAGTTTTGTACTTCAACACTAGCAACCAGGGAAACATAACCTACTAAACCCACTCTAAAAATTCGTAAGTCTTTGTATTTTCTTATTAAAGATGTCTTTAGGTTCCGTGGGCCAAGCGCGGAACAAATCCCAAGGGATACCGCAGTTTATCTCTCGACAACAAAGACGAACTTTTTAAACGGGGCCGCTACGTATCTGTCCGTCTATGTAACCATCTTTTATTTATAGGGATTCTCTTTTAAAATTAATAGTTTCTGTACTGTTCTGTGCCGCTGTTGGACGTACTAAGAAGACCCACATTGAATTTCACATGATGTTGTATTATGTACTTTGTTTATTGATTTGTTTTTGCTTCGATTTTGGTGCTTTTGGTGTTTGTGAACTTTGATTTTAGATAGCGTATATCTTGAGTGGCTAACAAAGTCAAAGTTCTCAGAAACGTAACGCTTTAGAAGATTTTATCTCAATTTGTACAAATTTTGTTTGTATTGATGCCTGCTATTGTTTAATATTGGTCTAATATTTTTTAAATAAAATAAAATGACGGCAAAGCCCTTGGCGCGGCGGCGCTCTTGCTCTTGCTCGCAACGCAAGAGCAAGTGCGTTGTATGATGTACTAAATTTATGTACATGAAACGCCTTGGACACCGATGTCCCTGAACTCCACCGAAAGCAATCATCTTGGCCTTTCTGCAAACGACCAGTTGACAAGTCGGCTAGTCGGTCCATCTCTAATTTTTAGTTAATATAACGAAAAGAAAAACTTTAATAAACTCCGTTATCATTATGTTATAACAGTTTACATTTCAAACAAGATAGCGTTACACTGATCCTGAACATTTTAATCACGTTTAATTCGCACAATGGCACAGACAGAACCGATATTTGATAATGCAATACACAGCTGATCTGTTTTTCCACTGTCCCGACAAAGCGCACGTCTGTTGGGTCTACCATAAACAGATGTGCTATTGGATTTATCTATAATGTATGGTCAATTCGGCAGAGGAACTGCGTATACAATCCAACTAAACTAGAAATGCTTGCATTATGCTACAGTTGTACCATTGTCTTCTCGAAGAATATTATTATGCCAATGAATGTGTCTATTTATTGCACCAGTAAACGGAGTTGACGTGGCTGAGTTCGGTTTAAAGAAACTTTATTCCCAACAAAAACATAAGTCACTTACTTGAGAAAAAACATACATATATAAATTACAAAAAGTTCGTCATCAGTATCATAGTTAACAGTTACCCGTCCAATGCATTCATTTCACCAGAAGTGATCGATCCGCAATTATGTGCTGGCTAAGTTGAGTTTTGAATGCATTGAAAGAGTGTAGATTTCCTATACAGCACGGTAATTTATTATAGAGTTGTGCTCCTTCAAAAGTTAGCATTTTTTTGGCATAGTTAGTTCCTGTTTTAGGTAAAACTAGCAAGCTTGCTAGCCGTGTGCTGCGTTGACTAACTTGTTTATATTGGGTGAGTGTTTTGAGGTAAACATAACTATGTAACTTTTTGCCATCGATAGACTAAGCAGATTTGGGGTACAGATTGTGGTTAGTGAGAAGAGGTTAGTGATGGAACCATTCAAACTCATTCCAACAATCAGAGTGATTGACCTGTAAACTTCTTAAAAATAGTGTTATTGCAAGATAAAAAAAATCTTAGCTAAACTATAAAATCATATGTCTATTAATATACAGAGACGGGTTCAAATAGACCACTACAAAACAGTTTTATAATATAAAACTTTGTGTATTAATAACAAAGGTTTACTTTTCAACGTATCACGATTTCAATACAGACAGCTTTGGTCGGCCAGTCAATGATTTAATTATAAATACTGGTTTTGCCACATCTGTCTGAGGTAAAGCAACAAACAGTTTTTACAACATTTTATAACACTCAAGTGCCATTCCTGGTATCGGTTTAAAATATCGTATCGAAGTGACTGATAAATTCGGCTATTTTTACCATTAACCAAAAATCGTGTGTTGCAACGATGTAATTGATCGATTTGGTATCTGATTTCCAAAAACGACATTTTTTTAACGGGAATCGATAGTGTAGTACATTATATATTGGCTGTTCAGTGTATAACTATATGTGAGTGATAATGGACGTCCAGGCTCGGCTGATATTGTTTTTTGTACTCAATCATCTTTTGGTAGGAATAATAAAATGCTGGTTTTATGTTGTGTAATGCATGTTGTGACATAGGCGTAGTGGATTATGGCCCTCACTCTCCACTTACGGAGAGGACATCTAAGTCCCAGCAGTGGGAACGTTATAAGCGTGTTTTACTATTGCATGCTAAATGATGTCACCCGCTTTGTGGAATAAGTGTGGAAATGTCACTTGTTTCCCTTAAAAAATCGACTTACTTACGTTATCGTCGGGGACAGTGCAAATCCGCGAATCTACCATACGTAAAGTGCGCGTATCTGCACTACGTGTAGGTTTACAGGGGAAGGTTATAAGTTTGTATTTTTTTTTATTTTAACGATTTTTGACCTCATTTTTACATGAATAGTAACAATTCATGTGTTCTGTGTATTGATAACAGTAGAAATCTATAAAATTAATTAATTTAGTCGCTACGACAATGCGTAATTGAAATTGGCTACATTTTTCAGATACGCGGAATTATCCATTATTATGCTAGTTCCGCGGATTTGCACTATCCCCGACGTTATGTTTCCTAGACCGCGCGTTCGTGCTAGGCCCTCAGTTAATGAATGTGACGCCGTCATAGTTAGAAATAATCGGGTGATTATATCTATGTTAAATTTTATATTCTTTACTAAGAACAAGGCTTACCTTAAAAAATGCAAAAGTTAACCATGACAGAACTTTTATTTTTTTACGTGAATTCCTGCAACAAATAGTTTTCCAAAATCCTTTGTTTACATGAATCTGTGTTGATTGGACCATACTATATTTAATAGCTGTATTGTTTACTGTTGATATACAATGGTTAGTGCTTAATAGGTAATGCCTATTACGCGGATTTGCGCCTGAATGGATATTATTCCATTGAAACCCAAATCCGTAATGAATGCAGAACCGCCTAACAATACGAATATTGTTGTGACGATCATTATTGGTTTAGGCATAATTCGTTAAGATTGTTAAAGAGGAAATGCTAATGAAAACTGGTAAAATTGTTGGTGCCTATTATCAGATATGTGTCATATTATAAAGAAGGGTGTTTGTAAGTTTTTATGTACGGTAATCTCCGAAACTAATCATCCGATTTCAAAAATTGTTTCACTTTAGAAAAGCTACACTATTAACGAGTGTTTTTCACCATGTCACACGGGCGATCTCGCGCGTAAAAGCTAGTCAACTTTATAGCGCTTATCTATCTTCTTACTACTCTTTGATCTCTTTCTTGTTTAAATAGAAACTTTTTACACAAATAGTTTTGAGATGTTAATGGATTAGATTAGACACAAGCTCAACAAAATCGAAGCTTAATTAAAAATAATTTTAATTAAAAATAAAAAGTTTTTCTTTTCAGAATCTTTTATCTTTTAATGAGTTTGAACACTGTCCAGGTCGACTGCACGAGTACATTGACGTACAAATTGAACGATGGCAACGAAATACCTGCGATAGCCCTGGGGACCAGTCTGGGCCATGAACCCGATGTAAGTACATTTCTATTTTCCTGGGGGGTTACAGTGTGGGAAAGAGACAGAGCCATACAGGTCGTCTAGCGCCATCTCTTTCCCACACTGGAATTACTCCTGCCTCCGTAGCATGACCACCGTAGACAAGGATTTCTTTGACGGAAGAATCGATAAAATGACAGATTGTGTCGACACAATGACAGATTTCTTTGCATTATCTACGGGGGCTGTTTTAAGACGTCATGGTAGGCCATCTGTAGTTTGACAGTATGGGTTAAAAAACGTATCTAGGTACCCAAGGCCTATGTATTATTATTATGTTATTATTTGTATATGTAACAACATGTACATTGGGTATTTAATTAACGTTTTAGTGGATTTTCTTGAGCTTTTCGCATATTATCGGGTCTCCATTCTCTGTAGATGTTTACAGAACAATATTATTGTATAATTTACAATTGAATTGAGTTTCATGTGGAGTTACGGTACAAGGGAGAAAATGGAAAAAATATAAATGAAGGGCCTGTATGCCAAATGTAACGCCTCAATGAATGACTGATTATCATGAACAATATTTACTAAAGCATTTCTGAACGCAGATTGATAAAAAAATCGCTTATAGCTCGCTTTGCGATTTTTGATTAGTTAAACAGTAGAGAGTGTAAAAAACAGATCAGATGGAAAAATTGAACTTGCTGTCGTTAATTAAATTTCGTATAGAAAACAGTACAAACGTTGTATCTTAATAGCATCGCAGGAATAGAGCACTCACAGCCGGATTTGGAAAAGCTGATTAAGACGACGTTCCATCCATCCTGTCAAAGCCTTTAGTCAAATGCAGCCGGGAACATACGGTTTACTCCATTATGTATACCGTACGTGTATATAGAAACTTTGAAATAGAGGATTATATGCTGAACTACCGTTTGCTCGCAACTTCGTCTGCGTTGAGATTGTGTGTTGATATTATTGATGTTGTGTATTGTTGAGTGCCTCGTTGGTCAATCGGTTACAAACGCTACTGCTAAGCATGAGGTCCTGGGTTCGATTCCTAAGCCGGGAATATTGTGGATTTAAAGACTGAAAAAAAAATAACAAAATAATGAACAATCACGGTAGATATCCCGTAAGTGACAGTATAAGTTTAATTGTTGGATTTTCCATCTGAAATTTACTCGGAGTCAGGACTTGTGCTCGGTTGATGGCAATAAGCTCCCCTGTATTACATCAGACTTAGACATAACAGGACAATTGTGGGCTTACTATGAGTACTTACACCTTCCTTCCTCATATTTTGGGTATTACAGTGTTTTGTTTTTGTTTGCTTCGATAGAAAACAAATTATTATTTTCACTAATGATAAGAGTCCCTGTGGTGAGAATCGAGGGAAATAATAGATCAATCCTCTGTTTCGTCGCGTGTTTGTGACGTAAATGTGACTATAGAAAAGGCTAAGTAAATGTATCAGTAGAACGGTTAACACAATAAGTTCTTTTACTTTCGCTTTTCGTGTTCGTTTGTATGACAAGCGGTCATACAAACGAACACGAAAGAGAGATCAACTAATCTAAACACAATGTATTTGAATGAGGGTTTCGCTGTCATTTAAGGCATTTATTTCTGAAGGTTTGCGTGTCACTATATTACATTATTATCGTAATAAATACTGCCTCATTGCATTGGTCGAGTGGTCGCTAGCGCGACTGCTGAGCATGATGACCTGGGCTCGATTCCCGTATCGGGAAAAACTGTTGTGTGAATTCTCAGTAGCAGTCACGGAGTCTGGATTTGTGCCCGGTCGATGGCAATAGGCTCACCCACTTTTGAGACTGAAAGATAACTGTCGAAAAGTGGGTGTACTATTAGGCACACCTCTGCCTAATCCTTCGAGGATTACAGGCGTGATGTTATGTTATGTATCGATTAATAGAAAACTCAATGTTTAGATATGTCACCATTGCGCATTGCATTGCGTACCGTACGGGTGTTCGTAGAAGGAGCGGGTCAATAGTAGCAGCATCATATTCGTAAAAAAAAAGCAGTGCTAGTGGTGTGCCTGTCCGAACTGCCAAGTCATAGGTCTCAAGTTCGAATCCAAGGCACGCACCTCTGATTTATCGGATTAATGTGCGTATTCTAGAATTTTCACTTGCTTCGGTGAAGAAAAACATCGTGAGGAAACCAGCATGCCTGAGAGATATTTCTTGACGGCATGTAAAGTCCAATCAGAGGCCCATGGGCGGCATAAAGACACTGACACCAGGTTAGGCACTAACCACACGATAAAGAAAGAATTTACTAAAAGTCAAATTGTTTATCCTAGAAGGTCTTCGAGTTGTCTACTTATCTGAGCTCTAATATCTACCATAAAATTAAAATGTTGTCTAAGTAGGTACTAATCCCGTGACCCTGGAACATAAAGGCTACTGAAGGACACCGTGGATTTTAGTCAGTACAAGTCTGACAGTCCCTCCCGCTCTGCCCTGGGCGGGAGGACTCATTTGATGATTTAACCACGTTAAAAAAAAAAAAAAGTAGGTACTAATCCCTTTTTTTTCAACTTGGCCTTCGTCGCCTTGAATTTAGAGATAAACTATTTTTTTTAAACAGACACTGCAATACCAACAGCATTCAAGATTAGGTATTAGTGTGCTTTTTAGATTATAATAGTCTCAATAATATACTAATCTTATTGAGACTATGACTGTGAGCTTTCGAAAAAGTAACACATTAAAATAATTACCAAATAGCATCAAAGAACTCTGGTGTTGGGCCAACACTAAGGTTCTTTCGGAACATGTATTTTCTAATCCATGTTCCGAAATGTTTCGTCCATATTTCGGCAACGGCAAATTCAACCAACATGGTCATGTTTGTAGGGTACAAGGGTGTTGCCAAAGAACCACTCTTTGGCTCTGGCCGTACAATGGGCGCTGGATGCCGGCTACCGACATGTCGACACCGCTTCGCTGTACCGCGTGGAGGACGAAGTTGGCCTCGGCGTTCGGTACTTCCTCGGCAATAACAGCAATGTTAGTCGACAGGACGTGTACATCACTACTAAGGTGAGTGCATTTGTATATTTAACCTTGACTATAATTCTCTTTACAGTTTTTTACTAATAAAAAGACAACAACATAAAAGCTGTGAAAAGCTGTGTGTAGCAAAATAAAGACGTTGTGCTCGTACTGCATCGACTTATTACGAAATATGAAGATAATTGGCAACACCATAAAATGTAAGCAAAGCAAAAACTCAAACATAAAGCAAATTATACCTATAAATAAAGCGAAATATACCTACAAATAAAGCGGCAACCAAAAAAATCTGTAAACTCAGCAATTCTAAAGCCCGATCGCGACCAAATGTAACCTCAAATTCCTTTTAACAACAAAGAGGTTGTATAGTGGCAAACATAATATATTCGTGCGAAGTTACTCCATATATTATTACTTCAGTATCTAGTGAAAGGAGCCTAGACGTGTGTGTCACTACGAAAATGAGTTTCGTACTACATTATTAATGGTATCTACGTGGTTGCGAATATACTGAGTGCCATAATAGTCTGCTTTTGTTAGTGATTTCTGACTGCATTAACGGCTAGGGTCCTCTCACTCTCGTTAAGTGCATTGCATGTGAACAGCTCATGTTTAAAGTTTTAACAACTTTCATATTTATTATCGAAAAGTTTCTGTGAGATTTTCAATGAGATCTTTGCCTCGTACGTACTTTTAATAATAATTAAATAATAGTACTTCAACCTGAACAAATGAAAGGCAATGAAATCTTTTCTATATTTATTGGCGGAGGTTCTCCTAAGTTATATAGCCCCTTGTTCTGAAGTACTTGTAGCACTTACCACCAAACTAAATATTTATGATTTACTCATTTACATTTCGTTGTTACTTTCATAACCTTTACTTCGGCCGAAATAACTTCAACTATAACAAAATAAACCCTCTTTGATAACAGTATTTGCACAGTACTTCAGAGGCAACAAAACTTTGGTTTTCGTAATTATGAAAATCCTTTTGCTTAGTTATTTGGTGTAGTATATAATTAATTGCTTTGTTGGAAGTTATGGAACGACGCCCACGAGCGGGAGGAGGTGATACCTGCTCTGAAGAAGTCCTTGGAAACACTGCAGATGGACTATGTGGACTTATACTTGGTTCACTACCCTATGGCTTATAAGGTGAGCAAAGCTGTGTGATACTTAAATAATACATCGTCGATCGGTAATGCTGAAATGAATCAATATTGTGATATTGCTTGCTGTCTTTTTATCTTGGGTTGGAAACAGCAGTCAGCAAAGTATAGCACAGCTGCCTGCCTTTGATACGCTTGAAATATTTACCATTTAAATACTCTCTTGGAAACTTTTTTATGTTTCACCAAGACATAACAAGCGTGCAGACCTCGTAGAAGATGGCGGGACGAGCTGGAAAAGACCAGCAACCAGTGGTCCACATTGGCTTTGGATCGAAACAACTGGAAGTCATGGGCAGAGGCCTTTGCCCAGCAGTGGGATGATGCAGGCTAAAAGTATTAATATAACAAGCATGATAAGCAGATTCATGATACCAGGACATCATAATTATTCACACATTATCTTGACAATTTCGTAATCATTACGTCAGCTCATTGTATCACGGGAAAGCCTCCAGCTGGTACATCCTAAAACCCACCCTCTACCTAGGTGAGCAATACCTCGTTCATACGCCCGGAAAACTAATTTCGTGTTTGCACAGCTTCGCAACGTAAACAATCCCCTGGAACGCATTAAACTTTACAAGACTCCATTTGAGTACGTTCAAACACACGCGTTCCTCAGTGTGTAGTTACACAAAATCATTTTAATAATAATGTTCCGTGTTTTAGTTAACACTACATGGTATCTACGTACTGTGAGCTAAATTTAGCTGCGGTTGTGGGATGTGCTTCATATTTTGCATGGTTTAGGATTTATGTTTCGTAGAAGATTGTTAAAGTCTACTGACTATAGTCCTGTGTTTTTATCACCTTAACGGTTTCATCGGGTTTCATGGTATCTACGTACTGTGAGCTATGGAGCGGTTTTGGGATGTGCTTCATATTTTAGCATGGCTTGGGATTTATTTTTCGTAGAAGATTGTTAAAGACTAGAGTCCTGTGTTTATATCACCTTAACGGTTTCATCGGGTTTCATGGTATCTACGTACTCGTACTGTGAGCTAAATTTAGCTGCGATTTTGGGATGTGCTTCATATTTTAGGGTTTACCTTTGGTACCAGATTGATAAAGTCCGTTGAATATCTAGTCCGATGTTACATGTATGACGTAACAATTAAAGGTACACACTAAACGAGAACTTTACCTTCCAATATCTTGACAAAGTGACACTTTAGGGCCTCTCGTATCGTAGGATTTTTTTGTTTTTTCCAGTACCTTAACCCATGAATATTATCCAAAGTTACATCAGGCGCCGCAACTTTAAAAAAAATAAAAAATAGATGACAGCTTGTTTAGAAAAATGTGTGAACCCCTTTGCTCGTTCACCTTTTACCTGCTCTTGCTTTGACATCAAAAGGCAAAAACAGTTTTAACTATTAATACTAACGATATTTACCATGTTTACTGTTTTCTATGAGTTCCCGATATTTCGGCGCTGTTGCAAGCACCATGATCACGGATAAACTGAAGTTATTGCGGGTGGGTGTTTATGAGCAGACAAATCGGTCTACCCTCTTTCTTGTTCGTTTTTTGCACTCAGTACCGCTACCACTGTCACTCGCAAATATCCCGTTAGTATTAATAGTAATGTTAGTGACTATGATAGTTTAAAATCTTATACAGTTTTAACTGCCTAAAGTAACGATCTTAATAAAACTAATTAGCTGACAATGCGATAGCGTATCAAAAGTTTGTCCCGCATTCTGTTGAAATGAGAATGCAATAACAATTTTGTTACTTATCTAACAGAAATGGCAGAACTTGCCTGAGGGAAGGGTCATAAGTTATGACCCATAATGAACTTTGGTGATGGCTTGAAACAACATTTGAGAGTTGATTATTACATTACATGAAATTATTTAAGGGGGGGGGCAATATCATCCTTCTATGTGCTATTCAGGAAAGTTGAAGGTGGCCCTGGCGTTAAAGTATTATAAATATTGATGATAAGTACTTAATTAAAACAGCCTTCAAACGTGGTTTTGAAAATTCGCTTGCCTGAACTGGGTATCGAACCGACACAAATGTGAAAATATAATATCCTGTATCTGAATGAAACTTTATTAATAAAAATTTTTAGCTAGCTTGATAATAATTGATCAATAAAACCATATGTTTTCATGTGTGTTTTTCACAATTTCTACCTTTTATCGTTGCAACAAGATACCTTCGTTGGGCGATTGCGAGCCGCACGAAAAAAGTCTGTGTCTGTCTGTCTTGTGTTCTGTTTGATAACCTCCTCCTTTTAGAAGTCGGTTAAAAAGTAGTTACAATGAGTTGGATTTTTTTTACTCATTTTTCCAAGACCGTTCAGATAGGATCGCATTCTCTCTCTGTTTACGATCACCATACATGAAGTTGTTTAAAAAAGATCTATTTCAAGCATCAATAAGTCCTATATTTTACAGTAATATCATCCTCTGATCATCAGTTAAGTCAAACGACTTCACTGACTATTTCGGTGATCGCTGTCCGATATTATTAGACCGATCGATGCAGCTGCCTGTGTTCCAGATATAATCTAGCCCACAGCCGCGCCTCTCGACAGCCTTGACAAGCCAATCACATATATAATAGTCTACTTTAGAAATTGCTTGTTTCATTACTTAAATAAAGAAAGATTTGTACCTATTTGTGCGGCTTCTATAAATACTGAAAGTACCTATTTATTATAGGGTGAGATGGGACTTAGGGGCCAAAATAGAATTTATTCTATCGTCTCAGTTTCTCGTCCATCAGTCACCAAGGTTTTTTCAAGATCTATGCAACGCAATACTCAGATTTTAAGGTCAAAATGACGCAAACACCGATGGCCAGACAAATTTTGAGCTTTAATAATCGAGATTGATCTCAACGTCCCATAGCCGATGAGTGTTAGAAAACATACAAAGTGAGATAGAGCACTACAAATAAAACTATATCCTAGTTAACCATAAAGGGTGTAACGATGCCGAAAGGCCTTGTTCTCCCCGTCATTGCGATCATTATTTGTTCTAGAAATCTAGACCATACCTGGGATCCCTCTAGTTACGGGGACATAAGGGGTCAAAGTTTCAACTTTTTCACAAGTTTTTTTGTTAATGTGAGATTTTTACTTTAAACACCTTCTCGACCCCCGTACTATTCAATCCTTCCATCAGCATAATATTTGAGTGTGTTACATTGAGTCCAACCGTATAAACCAACACCCAAAAAAAAAATCGTTTCCTAGCAGTAATTTTTGGGGCAAGTTACTTAGTTTGATGTACATAATACTTGGTTTACGGCTTCGTGGGTCCGATTACACTCTGTATACATCAAAGTGGTTGACGAATTTTTGTAATATCACAGTAATACACCTATTAAACCACGCACATTTTTTTATAAAAAACATAGTCTTTAAAAAGTTAGCTTACACACTGAATCCATGTCTAAAGAATTACTAAGAAAACTGATTCCTGTTGGAAACATTTGCCCTAAGTTCACGGAAGGACTTCCGGGAAACTTCAAAACTTTTCCTCATGTTTTTATTTTAAAATGTTTGAGAACTTTTATCTTTACTGTGATATTTTCTCTAGGATGTTGTCAGACGAGACTGGGCGCTTAAAATAACGTTTATTTATTTATGTACACACAAAATACTTAACAAGACATTACATTAAGATAGAAGAGCACAAATTTACTGCTTATTTCATGAGAAATCTCTTCCAGCAGACCTGCGAGAGGAAAGTAGGATTAGAGATGTAGACAGTGTGTAGAAAAGACAAAACAGGAAAATTGGAATTGGAACTTAAAACAAAATTATACCTATATAAAATAAACGGGTCTGCCTTGTTTGACCGAAAGGAATTTGACAAATTTTCACTTCCCAAAAAATTTTTCGCATAATTTCATTTGCCAAATTATTACTTAGCAAAAAATCTATTCATAAAAATTGTAACGCAAACCTAATGTTTGGGAAGTGAACGTTTAAACTATAACTTGTTTACCAACTAGTACTTTTAACATTTTTTATTTAGTCAAATAGGTATTTCAGTTGGAATAACAGTTTTTACGCAAAATCAAATGATCCAAATATATAATAATAACCAATTTTTTAAAAATAAGTAGTTATCCTAATCTAAATAGTTCAGTTCCGGGTAACCTACTAAAAACAATCTCTTTTTTCTATTAATGCAAGTCGCTTCTGGCACTCGCCGGCCGCTGCCGCGGCACCGGTCGCTACGCTCGCTCGGCTCGTGCATATGAGGTCACAGTTTTAACCTAACCTAACCTACCCATTTTGTTTAAAGAAGAAATTAACCTAGTCTAAATAGTTGAGTTCCGGGTAACCTACTAAAAGGCAAACATAATATTTTTTGTCTTAACAAACCATTTCACCAAACGTTTATTGTCTGAAGATTGTTTGCTGTAATAAATCATTTGATTAAAGACCAAATGCCATAATGACATTAAACTTGGTAATATTTTGCCAAGTAAAAATTTGACCAAATAAAAATATGCGTACTAAAATCATTCGAAATATTGCAATGGTATAAAAAAAGGTTGCTAAAATTTGTTTGGGTAATGAAATTTTGTCAAAATCTTTTCGGCAAAACGGCAGGATCCCAAAATAAACATACATACAAATATACACATATAAAATAAATACTAGTCCTGTAAATATATACCTACTAGCTGTTGCCCGCGACTTCGTTCGCGTGGAAATTTTGGTGTGCGTGTGTGAGACTGGCACGTTGGTCTAGTGGTAGCAACCGCGACTACTAAGCGTGGGATTCGTGGTCGATTCCCGGGGTCGGGCAAAGCGTTGAAAAAAAATTGTTTATTTCAATTACATAAAGTCGTCACACACATGATTTGGAGATCACCTTTTAAGCAAGGAGATGCTTTTGGTAGGGGGCGTCCATTAATTACGTGAGGCGATTTTTCGACACCCCTCCCCCCTTGGTGGGATGTCGTGAGATTTGGCTTGACCCCCTCATCTCCCTCCTAATCTCACGTGAGATTTATCAAAATGCGTAGTTTAGTATAAATACGGTAATCTGTGCTTGATTGCGTTGAATTCACTAAAAGAAAATAATTTGTAGAGAAACATGTTTACTCAATTAAACCCAGTGATATCTGCCGAGACCCCCTTATGTGTTATGTGTGAGAACTGACTGCCAGATCAAAAGGTGATAATGTACTGATGACTACAAAAGGCGTTCTTTTGGGTGCTCTAATTCTGGGCCCCAGAGGTCCGAAACAAAATTAAATGGCGTTGAGGCGATGATATGGCTTTAAAAATCGGTGTATTTTGGCGCTATACAACTTTTTTCAAAGTGAACTTTGTTGGGCGCTTTTTATTTTAATACCATTCTGTATACAACATTAAATGACTTTTTGCGAGAGCCCTTAGACCTCCATAAGTCGGCCCTGTCGCAAAATCCGTTCTTAGCGAACGTCTACTAACCATAAACTACCTCACTGCCAAATATTAAGTTTGTAGCACAAAAAGTTAAGGACTTTCATCCAAACTTGCGAGAACCCTTAGGCCTCCTTAATCCGATCCTGTCGCAAAATCCGTTCTAAACGAACGTCTACTAACTACTTCCTTCCTGCCAAATTTCAAGTTTGTAGCACAAAAAATGAAGGACTTCCATACAAACTTGCGAGAGCCCTTAGATCTCCTTAATCCAGCCCTGTCGCAAAATCCGTTCTTAGCGGACGTCTACTAACTATTAACTACCTCCCTGCCAAATTTCAAGTTTATACGTCAACCGGTTTTCGATATTTCGTGATGAGTGAGTGAGTGACCTAACAAAAGGCTTAATACATGTCATGGTTTGAACTACAAAACTAACGGGTTTGCCATTTATACTTTCATCCGCTATTTAACTCCCTTAGGGGTTGAATTTCGAAAAAAAAAAAAAAAAAAAAAAAAAAATTAAAAACACTGATACACGTGGTTTTTAATTTTCCCCCATAATGATATACACCAATTTTCATGGTTTAAACTCCAAAAATGACGACTTTCTGTACAAACTTTCATCCCCTATTTAACTCCCTTAGGGGTAGAATTACGAAAAATACTCAAACACGTGGTTTTTAATTTTTCACCAGGATGGTAACCCCCAATTTTTATGGTTTAAACTACAAAAATGACGATTTTCCATACAAACTTTCATCCCCTATTTAACTCCCTTGGGGGTTGAATTTCGAAAAATCCTTCCTTATTCCTGGTTTACATTATAAAGGAAACCTCTGTGCAAAATTTCAGCTTTCTAGGTCCAAGGGTTTGGGCTGGGCGTTGATGAGTCAGTCAGTCAGTCAGTCAGTCAGGCCTTCTCTTTTTATTTATATAGAAGAAGACTAGCTGTTGCCCGCGACTTCGTTCGCTTGAAAATTTTGGTGTGCATGTGTGAGATTGGCTCGTTGGTCTAGTGGTAGCAAGCGCGACTACTAAGCGTGGGATTGATAACCCGGGAGTCGGGCAAAGTGTTAAAAAAAAATTTGTTTATTTCAATTAAATAAAGTTGTCACACACATGATTTGGAGATCACCTTTTAAGCAAGAAGATGCTTTTGTTAGGGGGCATCCATTAATTACGTGAGGCGATTTTTGGACACCCTCCCCCCTTGGTGGGATGTCGTGAGATTTGGGTTGACCCCCTCATCCCCCTCCTAATCTCACGTGAGACTCAATTAAACCTCAATTAAACCCGGTTATATCTGCCGAAACCCCCCTCTCTCCCTCGTGAGATTGGGTGATAATGGGCGCAACCACCCCCCCCCCCCTTAAACGTCTCACGTAATTAATGGACGCCCCCTTAGGTGACTCCGCTCTTCCACTTAACATTAAAATATGCAAATGAAAAAATACTATGAATAACAGTGTTATTGGGTTATCCTATCAGGAATTTCTCAGTAGCAGCCACGGAATCTGGATTTGTGCCCGGTTGATGGCAATAGGCTCACCCCCTATTACATGGGACTTCAATAAAACTGGCGAAATGTGTGTGTACGATTAGTACACGTCTGCCCAACCCTTCGGGGCTTTAAGGCGTGATGTTATGTTTTGTGTGAGAACTGACTGCCAGATCAAAAGGTGATATGACTACAAACGGCGTCCTTTTGGGTGCTGTAATTCTGGGCGGCAGAGGTCCGAAACAAAATTAAATGGCGTTGAGGCAACGATATGGCTTTAAAATCGGTGTATTTTGGCGCTATACAACTTTTTTTCAAAGTGAACCTTGTTGGGCACTTTTATTCTAATACCATTCTGTATACAACATTAAATGACTTTTTGCGAGAGCCCTTAGACCTCCATAAATCGGCCCTGTCGCAAAATCCGTTCTTAGCGAACGTCTACTAACTATAAACTACCTTCCTGCCAAATTTCAAATTTGTAGCACAAAAAATGAAGGACTTCCATACAAACTTGCGAGAGCCCTTATATCTCCTTAATCCGGCCCTGTCGCAAAATTCGTTCTTAGCGGAAGTCTACTAACTATTAACTCCCTTCCTGCCAAATTTCAAGTTTATACGTCAAGCGGTTTTCGATATTTCGTGATGCCATTTATACTTTCATCCGCTATTTAACTCCCTTAGGGGTTGAATTTCGAAAAACACTGAAACACGTAGTTTTTAATTTTTAACCAGAATTTTACCACCAATTTTTATGGTTTAAACTCCAAAAATGACGATTTTCTATACAAAATTTTATCCCCTATTTAACTCCCTTAGGGGTTGTATTTCGAAAAACGCTGAAACACGTGATTTGTAACCGAATGATTAACACCAATTTTCATTGTTTAAACTAAAAAAATGACGATTTTCCATACAAACTTTCATCCCCTATTTAACTCCCTTAGGGGTTGAATTTTGAAAAGCACTGAAACACGTGGTTTTAAATTTTTCTCCATAATGATAAACACCAATTTTCATGGTTTAAACTACAAAAATGGCGATTTTCCATACAAACTTTCATCCCCTATTTAACTCCCTTAGGGGATGAATTTGGAAAAACACTGAAACACGTGGTTTTTAATTTTTAACCAGAATGGTAACCACCAATTTTTATGGTTTAAACTCCAAAAATGACGATTTTCCATACAAACTTTCATCCCCTATTTAACACCCTTAGGGGTTGAATTTCGAAAAATACTCAATCACGTGGTTTTTAATTTTTCACCAGGATGGTAACCACCAATTTTTTGTGGTTTAAACTACAAAAATGACGATTTTCCATACAAACTTTCATCCCCTATTTAACTCCCTTAGGGGTTGAATTTTGAAAAGCACTGAAACACGTGGTTTTAAATTTTTCTCCATAATGATAAACACCAATTTTCATGGTTTAAACTACAAAAATGGCGATTTTCTACACAAACTTTCATCCCCTATTTAACTCCCTTAGGGGATGAATTTGGAAAAACACTGAAACACGTGGTTTTTAATTTTTAACCAGAATAGTACCCACCAATTTTTATGGTTTAAACTCCAAAAATGACGATTTTCCAAACAAACTTTCATCCCCTATTTAACTCCCTTAGTGGTTGAATTTCGAAAAATACTCAAACACGTGGTTTTTAATTTTTCACCAGGATGATAACCACCAATTTTTATGGTTTAAACTCCAAAAATGACGATTTTCCATACAAACTTTCATCCCCTATTTAACTCCCTTAGGGGTTGAATTTCGAAAAATACTCAAACACGTGGTTTTTAATTTTTCACCAGGATGGTAACCACCAATTTTTATGGTTTAAACTCCAAAGATGACGATTTTCCATACAAACTTTCATCCCCTATTTAACTCCCTTAGGGGTTGAATTTCGAAAAATACTCAAACACGTGGTTTTTAATTTTTTACCAGGATGGTAACCACCAATTTTTATGGTTTAAACTCCAAAAATGACGATTTTCCATACAAACTTTCATCCCCTATTTAACTCCCTTAGGGGTTGAATTTCAAAAAATCCTTCCTTATTCCTTGTCTACATTATAAAGGAAACCTCTGTGAAAAATTTCAGCTTTCTAGGTCCAAGGGTTTGGGCTGGGCGTTGATGAGTCAGTCAGTCAGTCAGTCAGGCCTTCTCTTTTTATTTATATAGATAATACAGGGTGTAAACAAACCCTTCACATAGCCGTCAACCAAGCATTCTGTACATCAAACTAAGTAACTTTACGCAAAAATTATTGCTGGGAATCGACTTTTTTTTTGTGGTGAAAAATCACGTTTTAAGGTAAGACTCGATGGAAAGCACTCAAAGCATTGTGCTGATGGATTTATTGAATAGTACGGGGGTCATGGAAGTGTGTAAAGTAAAAATCTTACATGAAAAACATGTATTTAAAAAAAAAACTTGTGAAAAAGTTGGAACTTTGACCCCCAATATCTCCGTAACTAGAGCGTTCCCAGGTATGATCTAGAACGAAAAAATGATCGCAAAGACGGGGAGAACAAGTGCCTTTCGAATGTGTTAAGGGTCTATTTACACCCTTTATAGATCCAGAATATTACAGTATAGAGGTTGTTTACTAGCCAGGCATATCGTGATCATCCTCATCATCATCATCCACGCCCCGACTTCACCCACTGCTGGGTATAGGCCTCTCTTTGCTTGTGCCGAGCTCCACGTTCTTGTACCAGCTTCATCCAGGATATTCCCGTAATGGCAACAATGTCAGACGAGCAACACTTACCTTTCCAGTCCTTGGACGCCACTCGGACTCACCTTTACTCCACCTGCCATCACCGCGCTATGCTAGGTGTCCCGCCCATCTCCATTTGAGTTCCTCGTGTATCAGGTTTTATACAATTTTGAAGGAAAAACAAACAGGTATTTGTCTCTGTTTTTTTTTGCTGGGTTTTTAGTCGCCAATGTCGCCATCACCATCATCATCATCTGATAAGCCTTTTCCCAAGTGTGTGGGCTTCCAATCACATTCAATGCAGCTCAGAATGTAGTGTGTAGTTAAGTACTTTTTCAATTAATGACACGTTTAAAAAACTTATATTTATCTATATATACTATCTATACATATAAAATTCAAAGTCCTGACTGACTGACTGACTGACTGACTTATATATCAACGCACAGCCCAAACCGCTGGTCCGAGAGAAATGAAATTTAGACGGTGTATTCTTTGTGAAGAGTAGGTATCCACTAAGAAAGGGTTTTTTGAAATTCTACCCCTAAGAGGGTAAAATGGGGTGTTGAATTTTCTGTGAAACTTAATATTTACTGGGTCGATTGACTCGAAAATTGATGTTCACACTCTTCAATTAAAATTATAAGACATTGTATCAGTTTTTCCAAAATAATCCTTCAATATAGTTAAATAGGGCTTCGAAGCTCACGTCGAAGGGCGCATGCCGCGCAGCGTTGCGTGGGGCGTGCGGGGCGTGGGGAGTATTTACCTATTACTAAGGGGCCGTCTCCACGAGCGAGAGAATCGCGGCGATATTATCGTCGTGTCACGTATAATTCTATACACTCTCTTAAGGCCCGTCTCCATGAGCGAGAGAATCGCGGCGATATTCTCGTATAAAAATACGTGACACGACGATAATATCGCCGCGATTCTCTCGCTCGTGGAGACAGCCCCTAAGTAGGTAGGATTTTTCTGAGGTAGAAGTGTCTGTGAATATGGTTTATTCCACCGATTTTCGCGTTGGCTCGCGATACGGGACATTGATATTAAATATTATGTCAAAGTATTATGTCTATAAATAGATTCCTAATAAATCATTTGATTGGTGTCACGGTGTCCAATCTCAAATCAAGATATTTCACATATATGTAATTTAATTGATATTACTATGAACAAATATTTACAATAGCAAGTACACGTAAATCTATGTATGTACTAATGTATAGTACATACATAGATTTAAGTAATCTATCTCTGGGATAATAAGTAATCTATGTATGTACATAGATTACTTATTATCCCAGAAGTAAGATTCCGTGGGCAATTCCCGAACCCCACGCGGGCGAAGCCGCGGGCAGAAGCTAGTCGTATATAAAATGGTAAACTGACTGACTGACTGGGTGATATATCAACACACAGCCTAAACCGCTGGTCCTGGAGACATGAAACTTGTAGGGTGTGTTCTTTGTGAAGAGTAGGTGTCCACTAAGAAAGGATTTTTGGTAATTCCACCCCTAAAGGGGTAAAATAGGGGATGGAAGTTAATATGAAAGTCCGTCAGTTTTGAAGTTAGGATCTTCATATTTTGTGTTTAGCCTGGTGATTGAAAATTAATCTATACGTGTCTCAGCGTTTTTGAGAATTCTACCCCCGAAGGGTTAAAATAGGGGATGAAGGTAAGTAATCGGATATTTTTCGACATCCACATGGGCGAAGCCGCGGGCAAAAGCTAGTTCTTAATATTTTAAGCAAGCAGCAACATTTTTAACACGCTTTCATTAGCTTCACCTGTAACAAACTATGTAAAAAATCTTATAAGTTAAAGCCCCACTTCCCGGTTTTTGATTGAGCTGAAATATTTGCAAACATGTTTAGTTTGGATGACAATGCATGGTTAGCTAAGTGACGTAATTCTAAATAAATATGGCGGACTCTTAAAGATGGCGGACTAGTTATTCTTTATGCATTCCCATCGATGCCACTCTAAAGCGTACTTTTGTAGTTTTTTAAACTATAATATTTTATTTAAAGTATTCTTTCTCATTTTAAGAATTTAGAAACTAAGTACTTTTCAAAGATATCTAGTGAAGTATATTATAATATCTATCTTAGATAAGTACATAATATCTTGCCACCTGAACCCATCTTGGTTAAGTAAGCAAGGTGCTTTTGGAACCAACACACCGAACTTTATCAAACTTTACGTTCTGTATAGTTTGCAATTCAATATGATTCTAGAAGTTTCGTCTGAGTAACTTGAATTAAATTTTAAATTAATTAACTGTTTTAGGTAATGTGTGTTTCATATTCTTATGAATATTTTATGTGGGTAGGTACTGTTAGCATATTTTATACTTACTGGTAATTTAATACTAAGACTAGCTTATGCCCGCGGCTTCGCCCGCGTGGAGTTAGGGAATTGCCCACGGGATCTTACTTCTGGAATAATAAGTAATCTATATCTATCTATAATACATACATAGATTTACATGTACTTGCTTATAACTTGCAATTATTATTATAAAGTTATATCAATTAAATTTATATTAGTATTAGAATATGCCGAACAATATACTTATCTCGGTAAACAAATTGGTTTCAACAGAGACAGCAATGAACATGAAGTAGAAAGGAGGGTCAAAAACACATGGACTAAGTTCTGGAGCTTTAAAGAAGTATTTAAGAGTGATATGCCCATAAAACTAAAGAAGAAAGTCATGGACTCATGTCTTATCCCATGCTTAACATATGCATGCCAAACCTGGAAGTTCACGACAAAAACAAAGAACAAAATAATCACATATCAAAGGGGAATGGAACGGAGCATGATGAATATTAAAAAAATACAAAAAATAAGGCACACAGACATAAGAGCAAAAACAAAAACAATTGATGCTCTGATGCAATGATTGATGACCATGCACAAAAATTAAAATGGAAATGGGCTGGACATGTAGCGCGACTAAAAGATCACAGATGGATTAATACTGTAACATCATGGCAGGGACCACCGGGCAAACGTCATAAAGGTAGACCCCATGCGTGATGGGAGGATGATATTAGGAAAATGGCTGGGCCACAATGGAAACAGATAGCCCAAGACCGTGAGAGATGGAAATCCTTGGAAGAGGCTTTCACCTGCGAGGGGTTCCTAATTGAACAATGAGGTTGCTAAATGAAAAAAAAAAAAAAAAGAAACTCTTCATAATACTATATTAAAAAGAAAAACGAGCAACATTGCGCATTAGCTATATTTATATTTATCTAGTTTTAAGGAAAATTGTTACATATACTGAAAAATAATTGTAGCATGTTTTTAAGGAAATAAAAGGCTTTTTATTTTTATTTATTTATTATTTATATCAATTAAATTAGATACGTGAAATATTGATACCTTGGTTTGAGATTGGACATCGGATTTACTAGATTTTATCTGAAGAGTATGTAAACAAATTTTCAAGTCAATCGACCCCGAGAGTAAAAAGTGTCACAGAAAATTCAACACCCCATTTCACCCTCTAAGGGGTAGGAATTTCGAAAAACTGATACTAACTCTTCACAAAGAATACACCCTCCAATTTTCATATCTCTGGGACCCGCGGTTTGGGCTGTGCGTTGGTATATCACTCAGCCAGTCAGGACATGGAATTTTAAATTGGGGGATGATTTTGTGATACGCGTATCTCATCATTTTAACTGAAGTGTATGTAGCCACATTTTCAAGTCAATCGACCCCGAGAGAGTTTCACAGAAAATTCAAAACCCCATTTCACCCTCTTAGGGGTGGAATTTCAAAAACCCTTTCTTAGTGGATACCTACTCTCCACAAAGAGTACATTCTCCAAATTTCATGTCTCTAGAACCAGCGGTTTGGGCTGTGCGTTGATATATCAGTCAGCCAGTCAGGACGTTGAATTTTAAATTGGGGGATGATTTTGGAAAAACTGTGATACACGTATCTCATCATTTTAACTGAAGTATATGTAGATACAATTTCAAGTCAATCGACTCAGAGAATAAAAAGTTTCATAGAAAATTCAACACCCCATTTCACCCCCTTAGGGGTGAAATTTCGAAAAAGCCTTTCTTAGTGGATACCTACTCTTGACAAAGAGTACACTGTCCAAATTTCATGTCTCTAGGCCCAGTGGTTTGGGCTGTGCGTTGATATATCAGTCAGCCAGTCAGGACATTGAATTTTAAATTGGGGGATGATTTTGGAAAAACTGTGATACACGTATCTCATCATTTTAACTGAAGTATATGTAGATACAATTTCAAGTCAATCGACTCAGAGAATAAGAAGTTTCATAGAAAATTCAACACCCCATTTCACCCTCTTAGGGGTGAAATTTCGAAAAAGCCTTTCTTAGTGAATACCTACTCTTGACAAAGAGTACACTGTCCAAATTTCATGTATCTAGGACCAGTGGTTTGGGCTGTGCGTTGATGTATCAGTCAGCCAGTCAGGACATTGAATTTTATATTGGGGGATGATTTTGGAAAAACTGTGATACACGTATCTCATCATTTTAACTAAAGTATATGTAGACACAATTTCAAGTCAATCGACTGAAAAAAAAGATAAAATAAAGAGTTTCATAGAAAATTCAACACCCCATTTCACCCTCTTAGGGGTGGAATTTCGAAAAACCCTTTCTTAGTGGATATTTACTCTTCACAAAGAGTACACTGTCCAAATTTCATGTCTCTAGGACCAGTGGTTTGGGCTGTGCGTTGATATATAAGTCAGTCAGTCAGTCAGTCAGTCAGTCAGTCAGTCAGTCAGTCAGTCAGTCAGTCAGGACTTTGAATTTTATATGTATAGATATCTGCAAAGCATAGCTCCTCCTTATCACCCACAAATATACCTAACTATTCAAATCTAAATTGTAAAATAAATTATTGAAAAATATATTCTTTAAGTACTTGTTCACAAGCAAAAAGCGACAGCGAATCGACCCATAAGTAGCAGCTCGTAGAAGACTGAAATACTATCCTTTGTACCCAAGGGTAGTTTTTTTGTAAACTTTAAATACTTCCCTAAATGTATAATTATCCTCCAGAGCCATTCTTCCCCTTTTCCGGCCAGTCCTTTGTAAAGATAATTAAGCTAGTAATTACGCCAGAGATCCACAAAAAGACATCGGACCGTTAAATCATGTTTCAAACATGTTTTCCTTTCAACGGTTTTAAACTGGGAACGTACAAACGTAACTACAGACATACCTACTAATAATAATTTAGTTTATGTTACACAAGAAGTCAGATCGTAGGTACAGAACTTTCAGAGACCCTTGTTTCTAAGTTTAACTTACTTTACCTATGTATGAACTATGTCACAGCCTCACAGGAACATTCAAGTTCTACGTTTTACGTGCCTTGGTTTGGCCTTTCCAAGGGGCAAGAACTAGGGGATATAAATATCTCGAAGTTTTGGAGTAATTAATTAATAAAGTTCTACCCAATTATCGTAAAAGTTTTGTAATAAATATTTATGGATTCTCGATAAAATCGCTGATTGATCAGCGGTACTCCAGGTAGTAGGTACTAGATTTGGAAATAAAAACATCAGTTGTAAATTCAATAGTGAACCACGTGCATATGCCGAGAATACCGGAATTCTTTCAAAGTTAAAGGAGCTTCTATTTTTGAGTTGATCACGAGGCGGTGTCGCGCGTCGAATTTACGAGTCTCACAATTTCGAAACATCCACGTGTGTGAACTCCTAAAGAAAGTTATAAATAAGTACGTTGTTATGACGATATTTCCGTTGTTTCTGCCATGGAAAATAGGTCATTTTCTGACATTTTAGAACCGTTGCAGTGTGAAACATAAATAGAATTGTACAGCTCCATTTCTTTTATTTTATACAACTGAACAATGACGGTATAAATTTATAATACGGCCCCAGATCATGAAAGTTTTGTCAAAGCTTGGGTTTGAATTATTAACATTTATAAAACCATTTAATCCCAGTTAATCACTGACAATTTCTTCTACCCCGAGTCTTCGTTCTCATACCCACAATGTTTTTTTTCTTTTAGAAAGACAATTCCATCAGTAACACGGATTACCTGATGACTTGGCAGGGCATGGAGGATGCGAAGGCGATGAACCTGACCAGGTCTATCGGCGTGTCCAACTTCAACCTCATACAGATGCAGAGGCTTTGGGACAATTCGGAGATTAAACCTGCTGTTCTTCAGATTGAGGTTTGTTTGTACACACGGCGGCACATGAAGCTGTACATTTCCAGTATAATTTGGCCTCGCTTTGTATAGATTTCCTAAACAATGAGAGATCCGCATAAATTGGTTTTGTATAGCTTGATTGGCCGTCGCGCGTCGTGCGTACAACACTAGCGACCCTTTTACAAATTGTCAAAAAGTCAAGTTTTCCTTATTATATTAAGTTTAATATTTGCCCCTTCATTCCTTAAACTCAAGGGGAAGATTTATAAAACTATGGTTAGACCTGCTGTGTTTTATGGATCAGAATGTTGGGCCACAAAAGGGATTAATGAAAGGCAATTGCATATGGCTGAGATGAGAATGCTAAGGAAGCGTGGTGTAACGAATGAATTTGTAAAATAAGGAATGAGTACGTGAGAGGAAGCCTGAAAGTGGCGCCGGTGAATGAAAAGTTGTGTTGTAATCAGTTATCGTGGTATGGACATGTCATGCGGAGGAATGAGGAAAATGTAGTGAGGAAAATGTTGAGTATGAATGTAGATGGCTATAAGGGTAGGGGAAGACCAATGAAACGATGCATGGACTGTGTGAAAGAAGATATGGCAAGAAAGGACGGGACTACTGAGATGACGAGTAATAGAGAAGTATGGAAGAAGAAGACATGCTGAGCCGACCCCAAATAAATTGGGATAGGGGCAGGAGAATGATGAATGATGATGATTAAGTTTAATGTGAATGTAATGTTATCTTTTGTAAGAGTTATTAGATTTTTCCATCATTAATTCATCTGTAGCAGGCTCATCCACTATGATATGAGTTTAAACATATCTAACTAGAAATGTGGATGAAGTTTACGGTACACCACTGCCCAAACCCTTCGAGGATTACAGGCGTGATGATAGTCCTGTGCGTTATATTAACACATAAACCTCCTGGCATAAATTCTCTAAACGTAAAAAGGGCATTAAAATTAATATAGTTGGTAGTTAAAATGAAAAGGGGATATACACACGAACACGAGAAGCGACTTTTGAAAGAGATTACTTTTTGTTTGAGTTGAGTGATACATCAAACAATACAGCCGACATATCAATCAAGTAGTACCATAATGTAGAGTTTTCGTATACACCGGACTTTATGTTTTTAAAAGAATTTATTGCTACGTTTTCAAAACCGAGCGCTGCGCTTCGACTGTATGGAAACTGAAAACGTTAGCAAATTTTAAACCTTGCGTACAGAATGAAAATAAAAAGCAGTGGATTGTTCTCCAATAATTTTTTGTTTTTGTATTCCAATCTTTTAACGATTTTAACGTGTTAAAAGAGAGTAATCTGATAAAGAAGTTTCATTGAATTGGTCTATTTATAGCCAACTCCAAAAAAAGAGGTTATCGATTCGACCCGTATGTATGTAATTTTTTTTTTCTATTCTTTTCTTTTTAAAAAAAAAAAAAACGTTGGGAGAAATTCGTAGTGTGGGGCACTAGGAATTTCTCCTGTATCGTGGGTATGTTTACAAACATTTCAATTAACATACACAAACAGCTAGACCCGGAACAACTACCTGTAGATCATACAAATATTTGTTTCGTGCGGGGACCGAACCCGCGACACGCAGCACAGCAGTCAATCGCTCAGCCACCGCGCCAACCGTGCCGTCATATTGTAGGAATTGCAAAATATTCGTATATGTTAGACTATGAAGGTTTCTAAACGCGTCTGCCAAATTTAATTCGTGAATGTATGTATTGATTATTATTTATTTATCACAAATTGCTCAGAAACTACAAAACTAATTTGATTACCTTAGAGAACAGTGCAAGTTTCATCAAAACCGGTTCAGTAGTTTTTAAGATATGGACTTATTGTCATTTATGTTGAAAATATTATAATAATATCATCACGAAGTAGATTAAAATACGTATATCGTTTTAAATATTCTGTAATTTAGTGAAACATCGAGATTGAGACAATATTACTATAAACCAAGGATTTATTTGAGGTGTATTATCACTACATTTCCATTGAAAGATTTTGAAAGAACATTTTGTATACCTATCTCTCCATGAGCCATGGGTGAAAGAACCTGGAAGATAGGAGAGGCCCACGCCCAGAACTGGGATGAACAAGACTGATAGTAACCATTACTGGTTTCTATTTATCAGGTGAACCCCACAATAACTCAAAACGAGCTGGTGAACTGGTGCCACGAGCATGGCGTGGTGGTGATGGCTTACAGTCCATTCGGTGGCATACTCGGTCGGAAGGCCGACGCACCGGCGCCCCGTGCCAACGATACTCTGCTGCAAGAACTGGCACAGAAGCACAACAAATCAGTACCGCAAATACTGCTCAGATATTTGGTAAGTGTTTTCAGTTGTATCTATCAAAAGTAAATGATTATATATAAGGCCTCGCCTCTTATGCACGAGGCTGTGGGTTCAAATCTGGGCAAGTATCAATGTGACTTTTTCAATTTATAATGTACTTTCTAAGTTTATCTTGGACATCAATGACGTGGTTAAGGAAAACATCGTAAGGAAACCTGGAGTTATCTAAAGCTGAAGAGTTTGTTTGTTTGGTTGAACGCGCTAATCTCAGGAACTACTGGTTCGAATTGAAAAAATATTTTAGTGTTGGATTGCCCATTTTTCGAGGAAGGCTTTAGGCTGTATATCATCACGCTACAACCAATAGAAGTGGAGCGTCAATGAAAAATGTTGCAAAATCGGAAACGGCTGAGAAAGATCTAAGTCCACGCGGACGAAGTCGCGGGCACAGCCAGTAATTAATATAAGTCCGAATTTGCCAACCCATCGTGTTGATCAATGCTCGTGCCTTCTGAGTATCTGAAGAGGCCTTTGCCCAGCAGTGGGATAGTAATAGGGTGGAATAATATTAAAAAGCCAATAATTATTTCAGACAATCTTTCATACCCTATTTAACCACTTTATGAGATGAATTTTGAAAAACCGCTCACTTTCGTTACGTACGAAATTTCTGTGCAAAATTCCATGCTTAGGCTTATGCTTACGTTTATTCTGTGCGTTGCCTGTCAGTAAGTAGAATTTATTTACGTTATTTTCATGAAGTAGAAGACCATAGATTTATACCCTATACCTAAAAATGTATTAAGAAAATAAAATCTCACAAGTGGACCCTAAAATAAACACATAGAAATTTTAGCACATAAATCATCAAAACACCAGAACATTCCCAAATAATTTAACTCGCAACACAAATCAAATTGACATTGTAACACATTGACAGGTCTAATTCCCCCGATTCTTCGCTCCTAATCGGCATACGAAATCCTTTCGGCCCATTTACTTGTACTATCCCTTACCTTTGACGAGGTGACAGCTCTAAATACGTGTCAACATCACTTTCAACTTGTTTAATTTAAACCCTAAAGTTGGGTACACGGGCCCAATTGGCTTTGATTGCGTCTGTAAGTGGAAAATCGTTTATATTTATTCAAGCGATTCGCTCACAAAGTTACTTGAGCTTGTGTGAACACGTACGCTTATAAATAACGTCGTAGTGTTACGTTAAAGTATCTATGTTTCTGTAATAAATCATATTATGATAGCTTATTTGAAAGGTTTATCTCAAGTGCCGTGAGGTTCCCGAGGCGGTGTTTTTCCCTTTTTAAGGCAATTTCTTTTCACAAAGTTAAACTGTTGAACTAAAATAATGAATTTCTACTTATTTAAATTACACGGACTTTATTCTACTTTGACTAGAGTGTGAAGAGTTAAAAGTGTTTTATTTAATCCCGTCACTTTTTCATTACTGTTTAATATTGTTATAGCTGGATCGGAACATCGTGGCGTTGCCTCGATCGACGAATAGAAACCGTATCAACAAGAACTTTGACATTCAAGACTTCAAGCTATCGCCGGAGGAAGTCGAAAAGTTATCAGGATTTAACAAAAATTACAGACTCAGAACCCCAGTGAAATGGTACGACCACCCACACTTTCCCTTTGAGAAGAAAAACCTTACACAAGAAGAAATTAAATATATTATTGATCACAGCAAGGAAGATTGATATTTTTGGTTGTAATCAATTGAAATATTCATGTAAACAACATCAACGCTAGGCGAAGCCTTCGAAGGAACTAAACAAAAACATCTTTAGTAATCCAAATGTTAAGTATAATCCACAGTTTTTTTTAATAATTTAAATTAAAAATAAATGTCGTTTTTACATTTTAATACGCTTTATTATCTATTTATTTTGAAACACCTCCCTGAGAATTATAGAGGGACTTATTTAAATAAGTTTTCATATTGAAAAATAGGCATTCACCTTTCAATATGAAAACTTATTCAAATAAGTATTATTAAGTTATTAAAAACGTCTCGTCTGCTTAAACTTTATATTGAGACAAAAACGTTACTGCATAAACTATGTAAAGGCGTTTAAATGAACCTACATAAAATAGTAAAAAAAACAGTAACATTTTAGACAATCACCGAAATCACATCAAAAGTGATAGGCAAAATTATGAACGAATACAAACGATTTATAGCAATTCCTATAAAAAAAAATCTTTTATACCAAACCGAAATAATAACGGTTACTGTTTTACAAAGTCCTTTATTTAACATTCATGTAATTTATTACTTTCCCTTTTATCAGGGAAACCACTTCCGAACGAAAAGTTGTTCAGTAATAATCTAATTTGACTCATTTCTAATAGCAACTTGGTCAACTTTTTGTGTACCATTCTTGATCTTTTTATAAATTGCGATGATAAAATGAAAACATTTTCAAGAAATTTAAACCTCAAAATAAATAAATGTTCTATAGGTTCAATTTCTTTTCTGGGAGTAAATCACAAGATATATAAGGTCCAAGTTTATTCTCTCCATCAAATGTCATGAATATCAGTTCAGGAATTTAGCTTTGAAAGGCAGGCAGTCTAACTATCCCTGCAGGACTTAATGTCTGATTAGTTTAGTTTCACTAAATACACCACTCAAAAGCATCTATCAGAGATTTAGCGATCAAAGAATTTATGAAGTGAAATTAATTCTGCGTCGTCGAATCGGTTTAGCTTCAAACTTGAAATTAACCGGCTGAGCGTTGCGGAGCGGAAACCGTTTCCAATAATTAAATAGCTACCCACCTTATCTCATCTCAAAGGAGTTGTGTTAGCCTTTTTAATCTCCTTAGTATTATGTAATTGAATTCTTTTAACCGCGAGTATAAAGGGAATACCGTCGCTTTTATCTGAAACCCGGGCTTTCGGATCACCTAATTGATTTGTGAGCGGCTTTGTTGCTGTTTGAGTAATAATGTAAATCCAATAAACTAATCTGTGCCGCGTCAGCAATAGTTTGTTACGCCATTACTGTAACCCAATAACTTGACAAATGCTGTTATATCGGTTACGGGCGATTTTCAATTGTTTCGTCTGTTTTCTGCTTTTGATATTCTTGATTTTTAGCCCCCGACGGAAAAAGAGGTTATAAGTTTGACCGCAATGTGTGTGTGTGTATGTCTGTCTCTGGCACCGTAGCTTTTAAACGAGTGAACTGATTTGGATGAAATTTGAAAGCTAGTTTCTTGGCGATGGTTCCTAGATACGTTTTATCAAAATCGGTGCAGCCATTTACTAGATACGGGGGATGAAAGTGGGTATGAAAAATCGAATATTTTCAAATATACCCAAGTGGGGTTTCAAATGAAAGTGAATGATGTATATATTACAATTAGACTTGTATTAACAAAATCAGTTCAGCCATTTCAGACATGGGGGTGAAAGTGGTAATGAATAAGTGGGGTATCAAATGAAAGGGCATGATGTCAATTCGACATGTTTTATCAAAACCGGCTCAGCCATTTTATTGACTTTCAAGTGTTTATTTATTCACTTTTCTTTGTTGCGATGGGGTTTTTTTTTTAATTTTAAATTTAATTTTATATTTGTGCTGCTTTATTGTTGTATTTACTTCTTACAACCCATTGGATAGTATGCTGATGATATTGGTTGATATCACTTTGATATTTCTCGATACTTCCCACGCTTAGAAAAAGCATTATTTAATGAAAGGCGAGCCACTTATTACGAGACGTAAGAAGTGAATAATGCGAAGCCGAGGTCCATTCGATGATACGACCCCAATTCTTTTACTTGACTCCAAACAACATTAGTAAACGACTGTAAGGAAATTACAACAATAAAAAAAGAAAACTTCAAGTCATTACGAAGAAATGTTTTTTCGTTTCTCATTGTTTTTCTGTGTCAATGGTTTGTTAGTAATTTGAACCATTATAAGCTCTTGGTATTCCCCAAAGTAAGCGCTAAGCGTCGCTACGGCACGTCATTAGAAATCATTACGGTACGAAAACTGGTAGCTTTAAGTGCCATTAAATGAAAATGTCCTAAAATTATGGGCACTTAGTGCAAGGAGCCATTCTGTAGAGGCTATTTCCATTCTATATGTACGTTCGTAGATACTCATTCAGTGAAATACGTAACGGTCGAATTTAACGGGAAGTATTTTATTTCAACACATGGCCGCAGATAACATCGTTTGCTGTACCCGTATTGTTGATATCCATTACGTAATAATCATCAGTTTAGGTAGATATTTCGCGCAGTCCAAACAACTATGTTGGCATTATGGCAGCGGACACCGCATGAATGAGCCTTTATAATGTAATGGCCGTACAATGTTGGCGCAGCTATCAATTCAAAGCTTTATCATTGAATGCATACTGGTTGCTTGTTTTTTGCGAGTGGCTTATTTATGAGAAAAGTTAGGGGAGGTTCGGCCGGTCCTAACATAAATTAGGTGCGGTGACACGGACTAATTGGCGTCATTATGCGCGCGGATGGCCGACGCCGACGGGAGGCGCGCGGCGGCGGCGGTGAGGCGCACGTCCATCGACGACTATTTCACCAAAGATTCACTTTTCTTCCTCTATCGCAGCCGCTCAATTATACAAAGGTAACTACAATCATTTATCGTGCTTAACTTACAAAGGCGCGTGATTAGCTCGGCATTAGTCAACTTCTCGATTAAACCTCCATGTAACTTATGAATGCCTGGTAATTAGCTCGTTATTGATTCGGAAAATGCTGTTGATTTCTTTATGCCGATTAATTAGGAGTTTCTTGTGGTGCGATCGGTATTCTCGGCTGTATAAATGAACGTGAGCAATGGTGAGCTGGACTAATGGCGGGCGGTGTGTACAAATGTGCGAGCTCAGCGGGCCGTGCTCCGCTAAACAGACTAGCGCGCGGTCCACTCACACTAATTACACACTAAATCAAATAATGTTGAAAAAACTCGCATCAATCAAAGGGGCGACGAAAACAAAATTACTTTCCAAAGTCGTTACGACGTAGACGACGGAGTCCGTTGTTTTAATCACAAAAGAGATAGAGTTACTTTTATTATACTGAGGGGATGTTTCCCGTTCGCCGTTGTCTTTACGTCAACTGCTCAAAATTCAGGAAGCCTTTTGTTGTTGTGGAGGCTTCTATTCAAGATTCGCAAGACAGTGGATCCCTGTGATGTCAGTTGGAATATTAACAAGGGACGCGACGTCGACCGGCGCGTCGTGACAATCCTTTAAGCGTCCAAACATAACGGCGTGTAGGGAGGACGCCCGCGTCGCCGCCGCCGCCGCCCGCTCGGCGCTCGGACGGTGTCAATACTGATCTTTTGAATACCGATACTGATAATGTCTTGGGACACGTCAAGAACTTACTACGTATACAGTCTCTGTTATCGAGTGTGTTTGTTGCCTTAAAGTTTAAACAATTCAATCTTTGTTTAATGTGTCAGATTGTCGAAAGTTAGTTCAATAACACACTGAGGAGTAATTTAGGACTGGGTACACGCTGGGTACCTGTGATTAAATTTTAACATGAGTTTGTTAAGCAAATATCTAGCTGCTCAATCATTTTATATCTCGTTCGGCCCATCCATCTTTTTACGAGCTTGTTAAACGCTATGTGAATGTGAATACTACAACAAAGTTTCATTGAACAGACTCTCGCAATAAAACCTGGTAACTTTAAATTTCGAATAAAACTATAAAAAAATACGTATCTCCTAATGCCGAACCCTGGAACGTACGAACTTCAGCATATTTGTATTCATATCTACTACTGACTAGGTCGTCTAGAGACTCAGTATCTCGACTATCTCATGCAACTTCATGAATTTGTAACATCCATCTTATTTGTTTTCAAAGATACTTGTAAATAAAGTTAGTTCTCTCGAGTCCAAAAGCCAGTATAGTAACATAAATCCATCCTTTTAAGTTGAATCACGTTCTACAAATGTTTGCCGATGGAACACACGACGGGGCCACATAATAGAAAGACAAACGTATCGGAACTTTGACTTTGCAATCAATTTTATAACATTTTAACGCTAAAAATATAGCTAAGATCTATGTATGTATAGTATGTTTAGGCACATTTCATGTAACTACGCGAACTAAATCTCATTAAAATAATGGATGTTAAATTAGGTTAGTGTTTGTTATCAAACAAGTCAAAATGGATGTTAGGATTTTGGCGTTATTTTTAGTATGAAGGCAATCTATTCTGGAAAATGTAGAATACAGCAACATTTTTTCTGTGCTACGCATAGTGGTCAGCATTGCCGGCAGTGCCGAATTAGGACCACTCGAACATGTGTGTAGTTCGCCTCTTAATATGTACGAGTATGACTGCTCACATATTTGCAGATGTATAATAATCTTTATAATACCGCCGTGATTGTTACGGTTGCTTATGTTAATAATCTTCTCCTTATGACACCTTGCTTTGCTTTGGTCAGCAATGAGAGAGTGACAGATGACGTCGTGACGACGGACACGCTCCAGCTACATCTCGGATGAAATCCTCCAGCCGTCCAGCTCCCCTGTCAATCTTTGAGGGGCTTTGGTCACGTCACATGGAATATACAGTTACATAGCTGCACTAGATTAGGATCATTAAGGAGTAGTTCCGTTGCTGCCTACTGCTAAATTATGCAGCTTCTTATGAAAATGTAGGCATGCAAAATGCTAGCAAACAAATAAACTATCTTCACGCATGCGGCAGTGAAATTGTACCTTTACCTTACTTTGGAGACGATTTGAGTTGACGAAACAATTATTTTAGTCGCAGAGCGGACTTTTTAGGCTGATTGGTTCGTGGTCGAATAAAATCGATGAAAACTCCGTGTATGCTGTGATTGGATGACATCCCTGGCGCGATGCAAATCTGACCGGAGACTAACGTTTTCACAGGTGTATTTTGGGTTACCTACAAACATTTATGAAAAAGTTTCAGCATCTTTTGGTCATTAAAATTGTGATTCCCTTTACGGAGAAGGAACAAAATCAGTAAATAAACACGCAGCAGTTACATATACCTACTGTATTGTTAGAAAAGTAATTTAAATTTAATTAAAAGGAATTTTGAATTTAATAAAGCTTTATTTTCTAATCTCTTTCAATTTAAAGCGAGTCAATTACTAAAATGTGTGCGGGACGCTGATAAAATAAAAATAAAAAATATTGTAATTAGTCCTCATGAATTTTTATAACCTATTTGCAAGCCAATTTACATATTGAAGAAGATTACTTATTCACTAAAATACTTAATATTAAAACACGATCGAAATAGAAATTGTGCTCAAAAATGAATAAATGAATCTTCGTCATATTGCCTGCAAATAGTGGTCTCAGATCTGCAGCGTCTGTTAAGGCAAAACTTACAGAAGAAGCAGAGTTAGCCTTTGCTTCAGAAAAAAAGACTTTCCAGGTACTAAAACCGCTTTACCTTGTACTAAAACGAACGCTACTTGGCTATAAACAAGTGAACCTGACAATGTCTAATACGGGCGTAAAGCGCTAAACTAAAGCGTTGACTTGAAAATAAGAAAATCAACGAGAAAGAACACGACGCTTTGGGAGCTGGGACGCAGACGGGAATCTTGTTTTGTGTAAATAGAGTCCCGTGGCAGAACAACTCAGGCGAACGGCGCACGAGCTTCAATCGGTGCGGGACTGTGTTGTCAGCCTCGATTTCGGAAACGAGTTTTTGAATTTGGAAGCGGAAAAGTCGCATACGGGTTACTGTTATACAGATGTTAAGCTTTCAACTGCTAGGATATATCCGATTGGTTTTTAGAAACGGGTATAAATACCGACTTTGACAAGTTCTGTAACTGGATTACTTTTACTGTACTCTCAATACAGTTACAATCAGCTGGAAAGGTAAGTTTTGAGATACACAAATAACATTAATGACAAACTCAAGTAAGTACGTAGAAAGGCAGGCACATTAAAGCAACAGTTATTTTTGTTACCATGACAAGCGACCTTGATTTGCCAGTAGGACAAGGTAAAGGAAATGAGAAAATAAAAAGAAACAAACAAGCAAAATAAATAAACAACATTTCTAAGCAAACAATACAACTTCAATATTCAGAGTTGACAACCCCGATGCGGCGTTTTGCCGCTGCACGCTGCCGAGCAGTGCGAGAAAGGCGCCTGCCCACGACCCTCCCGCGGGGCCGGTGCGGCGGCACAACGGCTCGTCTGTACATGCACTTGTGACACAAAGATGCCACTGACAACTCGATTTGAATGCTGTTGACATGCAATGAACATGGGAATGCTGTATCGACGACAGATGTTTATGTAAAGTGGAGACGTATTGTTATGCATTACAATTCATTGCACAGACACTAGGCGGGCCTGTTGGTTAATCCTTTCTAAATTACTTTTGTGAAGTATTACCTACAAATGGTGAGATAGTGTTTCGTGGTGTTTAAATGATTAGGTCAAAGTATAAATACAATAACATAAAATAAACACTAATCATTTGAATTGATTCTTTGAATACATTCGTAAGAATTAGGTGAGTGTAGTAAAGTTTTTGATTGATTTTACTTAATATTCTGAGCTATCATTTAACAAAAATATAGTCCCGGAAGCGATTGACTGGGAAAAGCACTTTAACTAACCCATTTAACCGTTTAGGTAACATTCAGAACGAAATATGGATTATCCGTCCGAAAAATCACAAATACTTTGTGATTGTAAACACAACTTTTGCGTCGAACAATTTTTCCAATTTAACTTGCGCTACAATCTATTTATACTTGTGTAAAAATGTATGCAACGTCGAACGCCAAGAAGTATGGCGATAGCAATAGCGTTTTATTGAGGGCCGCTTGCGACAAAGTTCTAAAGTCGGGCATTGTATAGGATTCCGTACGGCACATGCACTCTTCACGCTTGACCGACCGGCTCGGATCTTGTCGAAAACTCTGTTTATAAGACTTTTGCATCTCTACAAGCGTTTCTGCCGCATCAGTAGTATTGAAATACTGTTGTACTGTGTTGTGAAACGTTCATTTCGTTTTTGCACTTAATGTCAATGAAATGGTATAAACATAATAAAAAATTGTTGTAATTATTGTAGTTAATTGCATTATCTGTAAATCATGTTATGGGAACACAGCACTGTTAAGAAAAAGTGTTATGACAATGGGACCTGTCATTTAAAATAAAATACCTCATGGTTTTAAGGATTATACTTTGAACATTTTTAAATCTAAGGTAACTGCACTACTTTTGGGCAAATGTTATTACTCTGTGAAAGATTTTCTAAATGATATGAATTTATCCAGATTATGATTGTTATAATTAATTTCAAATTTGACCATGTAAGACTTATGTATGTACCTGACACTAATATTATTAATTGACTTCACTTTAATTTCTATTTTGTTTTGTTGACATTATTTTGTTTGTATTAATATTTTAACTTATGTAATAATTTGCACGCCGTAAGGTAGACTGTAGCCGATCTCATTAATTTATGTACAACACCTAATCTGTACCTACTTTCATAGCAAATAAATTCTGATTCTGATTCTGATTCTGATTCTGGAAATTAATTTTATCCGATACATTATTAATTTATTGTTTGAAATGCTGAAAATTTCTGTAGAACTCAATTATGCTTCGAACAGACTCAAAACTATATTTCCAGCAAACTCAACTCGTTGCACCGAAATTTCCCGTAAATTCTACAAACAACATTAGGTATGTTCTACGTTTGAATAAATGATAAAGTTTATTTTCACTAAGAAAAATAACAACTGTATTAATTACCTAAATAACTTGAACTCATAAAATCTATCTCTCTCACTCTAGATTGCAGAAATTTTCATTTTCTAAGAATATTTTTTTTTCAACGAAATAGAAACTGCTTGCTCTTGTCAAAAGTGAAGGCGCTGGAAGGTAATTGTAGCTGGTTCCCGCGGTTTTACCCCCCCCCCCCAGTAATTACCCTCGCGTACAGTACACCATTAATTGCTTCTCACAACGGAAACACTGATGGAGGTCGTTTATCCGGCCAGTTTGTTCACTTATCTATCCACTGTTTTTGCTCAGTCGTGTCTGACGCAAAATAAAGTGGTCTGAACTAACTAGCTTAGTTTTTAACTAGCCCCATTTAAATTCGACGTTCGAATTTCATTACGCAATGAGTGAACAGAATTTTGTTTTTGTTGTTGTAATGTTAACTAACAATTTGTCTAAAACTGTAGGTTTTTTCAGTCCTGACCTCAAAGTAGAACGAATTTATGAAGTTAAAGTTTTACTGAAAGTAATTTATTCATCGCTCCTCTCCTTAATTTTGTTACAAAAGTTCAGCTAAGAAGAGTATTAGCATTCAAGTAATTGAAAATGCATTGTTAAAACTTTATTAATAGCATTTGAGAAAAGTGTAAACCGGGTGACGGCCTCTGCTGCTGATACAAACTTATGAAGATGTTTTTTTCTTTTAAAATATAAGAGCCTTAACTTTTTACTTAGGATAGCGTTCAAGATTTTGTTGTAAAGTTTCCGAGTGAAAAGCCCACAAGAATAACGAAGTCGGCCGTTGCAAGCGTTTTTGCAACGTCGACGTTTTTGTCGGTGCAAAATTTCTATCGATTTTGTCGTAGCATCTGCCGCTGTCGGGAACTTTAATTCTTTGACGAGAACATTACCTCACCGATTGTGTGTTCCCTTAGGAATCTTCGGGTATTATTAACTGCACCACAGCTTCCGTTTAACGACCGAAGTTGGAAAAAAATGTGGAAAATTTTATATGTTCCCGTCCCATTATAATTGAAGCAAACATTAATTACGGCGAGAGCTGCGGGCGAGGGGGTTTACTCGGTGACTAGCCGCGAGCCACGCCCGCACTGGACGTGTCTACACACATACCCAGTACCTATAGATAACCTTTGCCAATAAAAACTTGAGCTCAACGCTTGGGCACCATTAAAATGTAAGATTTTTTGCTTATTATACTTAATATCGCAACAGTAACAACTTTGGTAGTTAGCGAAACGGCTTAGCGACTTTTTGATATTTGAGATTGTGCTGTGTTTAACTTTAGCCTGCCGTTAATTGGAGAATAGGAACCTTAATGTGGCACATTAAACTTTTAATGTGGCTACAGAGTCATGTTGCCACTGTGGGTGGGGACTTGATTTAGGTTAAGGTATTATCCTTTGTATAGCATAACTGAACTGCTGCGCTGTTCTGGCTCCAAATTCATTTATGAAACGTTAGAAGCTAGGTTGTTCATAGTTCCAATTGGTCGTTCCTTATGATAGAAAAAAACAACAGAAAAAAATCCCCACGGTTTCTCTTTTAAAAACAACTGTCTTTTACAATGTTCTCAATGTAAACCGATCCTACTTAATATGTTGTAAATCTCTTGCTAAAAAGGTTATACTTCATAGTTCTGATACATACGTGAGTTCTGTCAACAAACCACAACAGTTACCGAGATATTTAAAAGCAGATTTACTGATTTTACAGATTTTCAAGAATTGAAGTGATTAATAACAGAATTTTTATTTTTACGTTTTATTATTATTATAATTCAAGAGCAATTTACAGAGATGGCTAGCGATAATTTAACTGAACAAATATTTTCTTGTTAACTTTCAGTGAGGCTTAACACTTCAACAACAACATCATTTATTTCAGGCTACAATGGCCCATGGACCTTATAACCTAACATACGCACTAGTACACTCACTACCCCCTCTCTCTAGTCTTCGCACTTCGTAGGCACTACACGTACTGCTGGTAAAAAGGTTTTGTCCTGGATTCGCTCTTCTTTTGGTAAAATTAAGGTTAGATATTTGATCAAAATGGTCTACCTTTTTGGGCTTTCTGAGAGAGAAAATCTAGCTATTAAACTGGAATAGGTACACAAATCCTGTCCCTGCCCAAGTTAAGTTTTAAATAAACCACAAACTCAAACTAATAGTTCACCAAATAACTTCTAATTACACCAGGCTTACATCATTCTAGCACAATTTAGAGGCGAAGTAATAGCAAAATACAATCAAGTACTCTAAGTTGGAATTTTGGCGAGAGCTTACGTCCACCTCGTTGTTACTCCATGAATATTGAGTAGTCGTCGGTCTAAGCTCGCAATAGTTAATCTTCTTTTCGGCGGTGTAACAGCCGGTTTAATTATAAAAGGCGTATTATCGTAGACATTTTGTGGCGGATCGTGTCTGCAGGCTGTGTTTTGTTTTGTCGTGGTATTGCGTGGGTTTTTGATTCGATTTTGTTGAACTTTAAGTAACTACCTACCTACTTAGATAACGTTAAGATAATTATGTTATGGGCGTACCACGCACGCCCTCAAGATTAATGAAAAGATTTCCCGAGTTTGTTTTTTAAATTACTTCCCAAGAAATGAAAAATAAATTGTGACAATGGTGAGGGGCTAGTACAAAGGTATGTGATACTGTCTTATTTAGTGAGTTTGCTGATATGATGAGAATTTAAAATTATTGCAATCAATTTCGTGCGTTGTAATAAATTTACATATTATATCAGTTTTAGTAATATGGAGATAGGTGCTAACTTTGTACTTTGGTTTCTTCTCAATGATGAATCAACCCTTACTCCACCCACAGGAGCCATAGGATGTGGTGGGATGGTGTAATCTATACTATAATATATAATATAATATTATAAAGCTGAAGAGTTTGTTTGTTTGGTTGAACGCGCTAATCTCAGGAACTACTGGTTAGAATTGAAATATTCTTTTAGTGTTGGATAGTCCATTTATCGAGGAAGGCTATAGGCTATATAACAACAAGCTACGACCAATAGAACCCGAGCAATAATAAAACAAGTCAGAAGCGGCGGATGAAACCGCGGGGCACAGCTAGTAATATAATATGCTTTCGAAAAAAACATCATCTCTTCACTGTTTTAGTTGGTTCACGTGTCCATCTTGATATAAATCCTAAATTCCATTCTTTCTTTTCCTAAACTTCATTCATTATTTATTTAATAGAACGTATACGTAGTATGTACTAGGCATCATCGACACCTTGTTATACAGGTTGTATAACTTTCAGTTGTGAATCTAGGTGTAGATGCCAAGTCATCATCTGCTTAGCCTTATCCCAACTAAGTTGGTGTCGGCTTTCAGTCTAACCGGATACAGCTAAATACCAGTGTTTTACATGGAGCAACGGCCGGCGGCCTATCTGACCTCCACAACCCAGTTAGTACTGGGTAATACGATACCCTTTTTTTTTTATCGTGGTACAATCATCAAATGAGTCCTCCCACCCAGGGCAGAGCGGGAGGGACTGTCAGACTTGTACTGACTAAAATCCACGGTGTCCTTCAATAGCCCTTTATGTTCCAGGGTCACGGTAATTCTATGAGTCCCGCGACCCCGGCAGGCTTTGGCCCTCTAGGGGGGCCCCGTCATATGCTGACTAATACGATACCCTTTGGTCAGACTGGTTGTAAGACTTTCGGGCCGCTGACAACCTGTAACGACTGTCAAAGATTTACAAATGGCAGCCGGGATCGACGGCTTAACGTGCTTTCGGCAAGTAATGTGTGACCACCCATCCACGGACTAACCTAAGCAAGCGTGGCTTAACCTAAAGGTCGACCCGAGCGCCTGTTATTATTTAGTCACGAGCTCCTCTGTAGGTGCCAAGTACTAGTTAAAAAAGAACAACAGTAATACTACAGAGTACACTAGTATTTTCATGGCAGCAACAAGAGCTTGTAGCAATAGAAGGACGCTTTGCGAGTTGCCGCCCTGGGACAACGGTGCTACGGAACATTGTTGCCTTAACTTATATTCGATTCCGTAATGGAATCGCGCCAGACGCAAACATTCAAGTCTGAGTCTAGATCTATGCATTGGCAATAAAGTTGTAGGTTTACACTGCGGTCCCATGTTATGTATGAACGTGTTTTGTGTGAGTTTTGTACGAGAAGTAAAATGTTCAGTGATTTTGCTTGTAATTGGAACTAGAAATGGGTACGCAAGTTTTTTAGGCGGCTGACAGGAAAGTGTTAAATTCAGCCATTACCAATTTATTTTTCATACTTTGACCCGTGTTGTCCCTGAGATGTAAATAACCATACAATACTGACCAAGTACTAGTTGTACGAGTACTCACGTGCCAAGAGCAACAACCAGAATAATTTAAAAAATACAGCCCTATGACAGACGGCAGTCAGCGTAAACCAAGCGTGGGCCTACGCCGTAGGCATAGGTCTACGACGTAGGCATGAGTCTACGCCACATATATAGTACCTTAAAAATAACGTCGTAAATCCGTGAACACATGTTATCGTTGTGTGAATCCTTTGCTTAAATTACGTGAAAATGCGCCATCCTGTCCGGTAGTTGTGATGAAATTCAGGTAAGGGATTTTGTCCAGAAAATGAGCAATAGCATGCACACTTCCGGGGTATTGAGCGCTATATTATAGATACCGCGATCACCAAAGAGTTGATGCGTGATGATTTGCTATAATTTGTCTTGACCGTAGCGATCCATGAAGAACCTGACCTACCTACTCAAGTTTTTTCAGCTTTCATATGGAAATTTATTTTAAGTTTGGTATAATCATATCATAATTTACAGAATACCTACATGAAACTTGAATCACCTTAAAATCTTGCTCGAGGAAATTGGAAATTAAACAGACTAGTTCACAATGTTGTTGAAATGAAATTAGATCCTTACTCTAATATTAATAAGGTCCTTTTGTCTGTGTGATATTCCATAAACTCGGAACAGTAGAAGTTTCCATACCTTTCGACATAGTTCATTGTTAAATCGCGTGGGTATGTTTTAAGTAATTGACGTCGGCTGTAATTACTCAGTTGCCACTCATATTCGTGTTTGCTACAAAATTACGATGCTTATAGAAACGTAGGCATTTTTACTTTGCAATATTTCGCTCTATTTTTGCTTTGTCACTTCGTAATGTGCCAAAGTTTTGTAGCTTTCTGAATGGGATGTTCGCTGCCAATTCTCTCGGTACGTCGCTTAATCGATTGAGTGGAAGTCGAACTAAACTGGCTCTGGAAAGTCGGCTACCATTCTTCTGCCGCTGCCTTTTAATGCCTGTTGATGGATCGTTTGTGATGATGAGAGTTATGGGAAGCGATCTGCTTTTGTTTTACGGTAGTGCCGCCAGCTTTCTAAAACTTTACTTATTTGATGATACCGATTGGCGAAAAATATAGGAAATTGTGGTAACCTGATGAAGGAGTTATGAATTTTGTATTTTTTCCGATAGTTTGATGTGTTTATCACAGGTCAATTCCCGTATTCTTAAGATCTATCGCATTCTTATCTCAATCTTAAGCTCAGTCAAGAGACGCCAGTAGAAGTGCAAAATCAAACAACAAAAGAGAGCATCATACCGATTGCCGTCACGGCATACGAGTTGGTCTTATCCCACAGGCACGCCAAGAAACGTTTTACATCAAAAACGTCTAACAGCTAAAATTTCCACAAATTGGGCGTTGTTGGTCGCTGGTTTGATATTTGAAGAATAGCTTTGAACGACTATTGATGTCGTATGAAAGAAAAGTTTCCAAAAAGTTTTTTATACAAATCCTGAAAAAAGCCACCATCTTGTTTGACATAAAGTGATTTCCACGAAGCATTCCCGTGTACAAGGAAACACATTTTTTAATAAGCGAAGTAAAATTTCAGTGCTGGTGACTGACAAGTGACAACACTGAAACCATCGTAAACGTGTGTACTATGTCCTCTTACATCGTGTATTTGCTCATAGTATTTAGTGGTCTTTGTCATTGTTATTTATCAAGTGTATGTATGATACGTATGGCAGTCAATAAGGAACAGATGACGTCGTTGCCGTGCGTGTAATGAGCAACATTACACACGTTAAATGGTAGCCATACGTTATGGTGAGACGTTCGCAATAATGTAGCAAAATATCAAATTGCTTTTGAGTTAATTGAGTGCTCATGAGGACTGTTATTTGTTCTTTGATATCAACGTTAAACGCTGTTGTGATGTTTTATTTATTGAACGCAATAATACATTTTTTCTTCAGCTGTAAGTTCTTCCACGGGTATCTGGGCAGTGTGATCCTGTAACTTTGCTGTTTGGCTATTTCGGTACGTACCGTACGTACATATATGCATGCGAGAAAAAGAGAGTTGGTTCGCAGGATGTTGACTAAATTAATACATATTTTAATGCTGACTTACTCTGCTACATCTTAGCATCTCTCGCCAACTAGCTACTCTAGCTCTATCTAATAACATGACCCTGCAAATATATTAATCTACATAATAAAATTCCTTAATTTTCTGACAGATAACGCACAGCCAAAAATACTGCCTCTTCCTTTTATAACGAAAGAACGAACGAAACGATTTTAGAATATGGAAGTTCGTTATTTTCGCCAATGGCAAGTACAATCAACATTGTGATCTTTTGATGATGCATCGTCTATTTCCTGTATGCAGTTATCAGATATGGGTAAGTTTAACAAAGCACCTATTTTTTCTACAATTTTAACTATTTTCAGTAGCTCCGCACACGTTTGTATTATTATAATAATAATACAAGCCATATAATCAGTCTAAATTCTTGAATTAATTACTGAACTGGGACCAGGGCTCCATACTCGGCAAGCTCATTACACTTATCAGCGTAGTGGTCGACGCAACTAAACTAATCTGGAGCAATTGCCCCAACAGTCAGATTACGCAAAATAATAATCATATGAGTAGCTACTACATGGCCCACTGAAGGTAAATATAGTTTTATTTTATCTATTGGAGAGATTTTAAATAGCAGTCTCGGGTCTATGTATAATGTAAAAGAAAGTCGTATTAGTTACACCATTTTATAACTCAAGAACAGCAGGACCGATTTTAGTAATCTTTGATTCAATCAATTGACAGCTCACGTCACGTACGCTTACAGCTAATTGTATTATTCTAAGGCTTATTTGTAGGTAGGTGGGGTAAAGTAGTAAAAAGTATAAGGACCCCGGTAGGTAGGAAAAGGTGCATTGCAACGCATGTTAGTTAATAATAAATGTTCTCTTAAAAATCATTTAATAATTTTTTTTTTTTTGAGGCAATGGTAAGGTAGCATATTTTTTACGCGGAAATCGGATTATCTTTTCTTTTGATAGTAATTTTAAGTATTATTTTATGACAGAACATATAGTCAATGTACAATGTAAGAAATTTTAAATAAGTCTAAGTCATCAATTCACATAACGAAACGTGGGTGTCCTATTAGGTACACCTCTGCCTAACCCTTCGGGGATTACAGGCGTGATATTATGTTAATGTTAAGTCATCAATTCATCATCATTCTCTTATGCTTATGCCAATTGATTTGAGGTCGACACACCATGTCTTTATCTTGCAAATTTCTTTAAGAGTCGTAATCGCAGTAGTCCTCTTTTTAGCCATGTCATCAAAGTTCAAGTAATATTATATCTGACTTGCTTATAACGACTTCCAACTGCCATTTATCTTCCGCGGTAACTGAAATCTGTCATTAAAAGATTGACTGCAGATCAGAAGGATCAAACTCGAATTGGGATTGTAAATCGAATTTACTGATTCGATAATGGATGGCTGAGGGATATTGGAATGGCAGCCCCTCGGTAAGGAGCTTAAACTTATAATAATCTTCTCAATCTATTCTATGAAATTTTTGATTTGATTTAATATGCTTTTATCCTCTTCCGTATTGTTCGTTGAAATAAATATGAATTCTCATATACCTCACAGACAGGGGCCCTTATGAAAAGTCTAAACATAGAACACGATTCGGTTTGGTGGCTTCCTACGGAGAAGAAACGACAAGAAATTCCATGGTAAAAAAAATACATACATACATATAAATTCACGCGTTTTCTCCAGCGGGATAGGCAGAAACCAAAGAACCTTTCGCCTCGTACACATCTGGTTATACCTGCTTGAAACTTGCGATTACTACGCACCTGATTTTTCTGATTAACCTCACGCATAAGGTCAATGTATGTCCTTCTAGGGCGTCATCTGCCTTTTGTTAGACACCTTCCACGCATCCTCTCAACATGTCCAAACAATATGTAATGCATAAAGTCACGTGAATGGTGAATGATCTCGAGCGAACTACGGCAAGAAAATAAGACTGAATTGAGAAATTAGTCGAATACTCGAAGTTTCAAAATTACTTGGGGCATTCAGTCTCATTGCAGACGTACAGCATCTTTCTTTTAAGAGACTGAGTACATTATAAGTTTTAGTTATTTATCTTTTTTGTTACAAGTCTCTGGACTTCTATCAAAAATCGGGTCCACCAGAGACGACTATACAGAATAATACTACCTATGTGCATTAACACATAAACTCAAAGAAATTATGAGAACTAAAGCGCTCAAACTTATTCTACCTGCACAATACCGAAACATTTACCTCCCTCGCTACATTTTCTTGATACGGAAAAGAGCAGATTTACCTAATTCCTAACGTATTCAATTACAACTGCAACGGAGTAAGCAAATACAGACACCATTACGGCAACGGTTATTTTAATCGTCTAGTTCAATGGTTCGAACGTAGCAGTTAAGTGGGGGCCTTGGAACCGGCGGTTGTTGGGAATATTAAGGATAATTACTTCCTTATTAGGAAAATTGATGAAGAAAATAACGTCATTAGCATTTCAAGGACAAAGATGAACTTTTAAACACGTGCCAAGGACGTACGATGCTAAGAATAGTGGTTATGTAAACTACAGTTTCTAGTTAGTGGAATATAAATAATTTGAAGAGATAACTAACGAAGCTCTGACTGAGATTTGGAATATTTCAGCACATTTAGAAAACTTTTTCAGTCACCCATTTAAAAAAGTTCCTAACACTCTACACCAAATCACAATCAAATTACGGCAATTCTGACAGTACTTACGAAAGTTCCCCAACTCGAACTGTTCCCGCGGACTTCATTGCCTAACCGTTTAAGTTGGCTCATGAATATTGAACGGGCAGGCGCGCCTCTAACGCTCGCACTTTTCCGCTCTCCTGCACACCACATTAACACCACACTATTACCACAAAAAGTCGATTTGTAAACTGAAATCAATGGACTTTATTCTCGACCTGACCTTCCTTTGTGCGGTTTAATATTATTTTTGGCTCGAAACTTGAACTTTTTGATCGTAGACGGTTTGAGCGGGCCAAGTCGGTTTTTGTTCGGTAGGCATGTTCTTATTATTTAGGTACAAGCTATTATTTAACTTGCAATATGTTTGTATGTTTGCTTAGGTTAAATCTTGCAACTGAATTTTAAAACAGTTATCCCCAATCGATTAAGCTGAAATTTTGCATCAACGTTTAGTTTTAAACTGATGTCGGATTCAGGTCGACAACCAGTCGAAGGGGCCTGTTTTTCATACATAATATTAAGTATAAGATTATTTTAGAGGCAGGGGGTTATTATTATTCATTTCATTGGTATGGCCTAAAATTGCCTGATAATATAATATATACCGTGTTAAATAATGGCTATTTTTACTTATTATTATTTGTTTTATCATGTTATAAAGAAGTTTTAATAAAATAAGTAACAGTTTGTTACATAAAATATCAAAAGTCAATTTATGTTTTTCCACTCAATTTATGCCAATACAAACACCTGTATTCATTAAAAAAAAGCTTACTGCAGTTGAAAAGGATAAATAAATTTGTTCAGTCTAAATATTTGACATCCGTTATTGAACTATTTCCAATTGTTACATCCCAATGATTCCATACGCATTCTAAACTAAAATTCATAACTAAAGTGAGGTAGCTTTAAGTTTTAATCCGTTTCGTTTTTCGTAATGTTACTATTTATGAGTCTAAAATTCTAGGTTCTTACCCCCCTTCACGACTTCAGGTGACGCAACTTGTGTCAAACGACACTCTTGTCATGTTTTTCGCTAAGCAATTTCTTTGTTGGTTTTTTCCGCAGTCGCGATCGCAACAAGCGTGTCGCTTGTGTAGCTCGTGACCAAGGGGTGTTTCGCTGAGATCTATATACCGAACGTTGACTGTACTCAAGTTAAGTATTGTTGCGATTCATACGAAATAATCCACATTATTCAATTATCTTTGGATATTTTTCTCACACAAAAATATTTGTAAAATGTATTCCTAGTATTCCTTTTGACTCTATAGGGAAATCGTAAAAGAAAGTTCCGCCACTTCTATGTACCCTACGGACCTGTTTCAAGGAACGAAACATGAAACTACGCGTCACGTAATCGTCACGTGGCTACCAAGGGCGGATCCAGGGGTTCCAAGTCCAGGGGGAGGTCATGGGGTCATGACCCCCCCCCCTGAAAAATTATAATTTTAAAACGTTTCGTTTTTGGGAGAAGACATAAGAGAAAAGTTGATTTTGTTATTTAATTTAGTCAATATATTTTGACATATAACAATAAAACACTTTCTTCTTAATTTGAATTATTATAGTAATCGAATTCGACCCTGTCATGACTAGATCTCAACTATGTGACCCCCTCTTGGCATGATAGCTGGATCCGCCCTTGGTGGCTACACCTAAATTAATACCTAAATATTACTTTTAATTAACGTAATTTTCCATTTAAGTCTGGCATATTACGTTTATTCGAACCGCATCCTTAAATAATATGTAATAATATGTATGTATGACTACCTTTCTAAAACCTGCTGTATACTGTTCATTATTTTTGCAATATTGTGTAGTTACGAAAATCATTTGCAATATTTGTCTCAGGGCAGTAAAATAATCGCACATCAGGTTTTGATAAAGTGCGGCTTTTTGATAACATCACTTATTTCTTCGAATGATGGAAGTGTGGCAGTGGTGTACGTGGTACAGCCACATTTTGTCAGTACAATTCGTTTTTTGATTGACTCTTTCAAAAAGACAGCAACCAATACTGCACTAATTTTTGTCACAAGTAAAAATGTATCGTCTGAATATTGAAACATTATATTTGATAGGTAAATCTATTGTCAAAACAATTTCACGCACAATTTGATAACATTGAGGTATCAATTACCATTCGATAGAACCTCATTAATTTTATCAGAGCCTTCACATTGTTGCATGAATAAAATCAATTAAGTACACATATCAATTTTCAGGGCTTAAAATTAATATGTGTTATGACGGCGATGATCTATTACGATGTACTTATTTACATTTTTAAGAAAGTTAAGATCCTGTAAAAAAAAAAAACGGTCGGTCGGTTCCAAACGTCGAAATCCGGAGACGTATGAAGGTCCTCCATATTGGAAATCGCGTTATGGACCTCAAATGGAGTTGGGCAGGACACCTAGCAAGGCGCGGTAATAGCGAGTGGAGTAAAGCTATGACCGAGTGGCGTCTAAGGAATGGAACGAGGCGAGATGAGCAGACGACATCGTTGCCACTGCCGGAATATCCCGAATTAGGCTGGCATAAGAACATGGAGCTTGGCACAAGCAAAGAGAGACCTATGGATGATGCTGATGATGAAATATCTGTTGCATAAGGTTCTAGAACAAATTAAGTAAAGGTCATACTTACTTACATATTTATTTCAAGACTTAGCTGGCGAAAACAAGATACCTTTATAATCCTGTTTGAATATTTCATTCTTGAAAATGCTTTCGGCCAAAAGAAAATCTTCAGATATTTAAGAAAGTTCAAAATAATTATTTTCTCGGCAAATTATAAGTATTTCACTTTCGGCGCTTCGTCTCCCCAGGGAGTCACAAAAACATTTGTTTAAAGTTCCTCGTTTTTTTAGGATTCACAGAACAATGACCCGTTTTCCAAGGGTCCGGACTATTGGCTTGAGCTAAATAAGACGACAGAACAAAGTTAAAGGTCACAACATTTCGGCTTTTTAATATTAAATAGCCTGTATTAGATAACCGTCCAAAGGCGCCATTTTTTTTGGAGAATAGGCCCACCATAAATTAAAAATAAATTGTAACGTTTAATAATGAAATGCACATTCCTTATAATCTCTAGATTACAGTGGTTATATTAGCTAAGCCTTGTCTAACGGGAATATTGAGCAATACGAAAAGGAAAACGTGAATCTCACAATAACCTAAACACGAGCGATATTGTCTATTGGGTTTTATCGGTACTTTAACTTAAAATAGTGCACAG